>OX451738.1:1089097037-1089697037 GCA_948472305.1 Vicia faba | reverse complement strand
TCATCATGCTAGTTGTACATTAACTCAAAAGATGCACAAAAAATCCATGATTTGATTTGATTTCATTATTTTACCATTTAATTTGATTTATTTTGATTTAAATGAATAAAAAATCAAAATAAATGATAAAAGTAATAAAATAATAGGTGGAAAATCTCAAGGGTCATGGGTCCTATTAGAAACATGTTTCAAGCAAGAAAACATGTCCCCCTTTGGAAAAAAATGCCAATTTGATCAATGTTGACTTTTGACAATTTTCCAAAAATTACCAACTTTGACAATGCACAACTCTCTCAATTTTGACCCTAGAGAGGTGTTCTTGAACTTTTAAGAAAGCTTAGGATGTATCATAACCAACCCTTTTGGTTTCATCTCATTTGGATCTTCCATGTTCAAGTATGAATCTTTGACCCAAAAGGTGTTTTTGTTGACTTTTCAAAAGGACCCATAATGCAAAAATTCATATCTTTTTATGAGTGCATATTTTGAACTTGTGGGCTGAATATGAGTTGTAGGGAATTTCATCCTATTCAAAATGAGCTTTGGATGGAAAGTTTCTGATGAATCATGTGGAAGTTATGCTTGGTCAAAGTTGGGTTGACTTTTACTAATAAACCCTAATTTAGCAACTTTTGGGTTTTGATGAATTTGAAGCATTCCTTGGGGAATCATGGTCAATCCTTTATCAAATGATGAAAGTCACTTAAAAATGTGTATGTTGACCAAAAATATTGAAGTTTGACTGTATGTGGGTCACAATTGACTTTTGACCTAATACAATCGATTCTCAAGCATCTGAGCAGTTGACTGAGCAAACTTCTTGTGCAAGGCATGAAACTTGACATGTAGAATATTGGGAACCTATTAAGGCCTTGTAGAGAATTTGGGGCCTTTGTGATCCACACATCTTGATGAAAGTGGAAACCCTAATTTGAGACACATTGCCTTAGGAGAGAGTTTGTCTAGTCAACTCTTGGGCAAACTTGAGCAAACTGAGGATCTCTAGGAGTATGTTCTGAGTAAAATGAGAGGGAAAATTTTGGGGTACAATAACCGCCATATTATTTTACAATTGTACCAACAATATGGCGGAGTATGAAGCATGCATTATGGGTCTCAAAGCTGATGTTGACCTGAGGATCAAGTTCTTGAGCGTTTTCGGGGATTCAGCATTGGTCATAAGTCAAATCAAAGAGGAGTGGGACACGAAGCACCCGAATATCATCCCTTATAAAGAACATGTGCTGACATTGCTTCCACACTTTGAAGAGGTCACCTTTGAACATTTCCCACGAGAAGAGAATTAGTTAGCGGATGCACTAGCTATTATGTCGTCTATGTTCAAGGTCAAGTGGGACAACAAAGCTCCTCGGATCACTATTGAGAGGTATCCAAATAAATCAAACTCCATAAGGAACCTACATTCATCAAAGCAAGTATGTTAAAGAACTTCTGAAGAAATTTGAGTTGTCAGAATGTAAGCCATCCAAAACTCATATGCATCCTACATGAATTCTAGAAAGAGAAGAAGTAAGTAAGAAAGTAGAATAGAAGCTATACAGAGGTATGATTGGTTCGCTCTTATATTTAACAACTTCAAGACCTGATATTTTGTATAGCATTTGTCTTTGTGCTAGATTCCAATCAGATCCTAGAGAATCTCACTTAACGTCTGTTAAGCAAATTTTCAAGTATCTGAAAAGTACAACTAATCTTGGTCTTTGTTATATAAAATCCAGAGAATATAAATTAGTTGGGTATTGTGACGCTGACTTTTCCGTTGACAGAATAGAAAGAAAAAAGTACTTCTAGAAGCTGTCAGTTTCTGGGAGATAATCTAATCTCATGGTCCAGGAAAAGATAATCCATTACTGCACTGTCAACTCCTGAAGCTGAATATATAGTTGCAGCTGGATGAAGTACACATATGCTATGGATGAAGAGTCAGCTTGAAGACTTTAATATATATGAGAGTGACATTCCTATCCTCTGCGATTATACTTATGCTATTTGTCTTTCAAAAAATCCTATTTTACATTCTAAGGCTAAACATAATGAAATTAAACACCATTTTATTAGGGACTGTATTCAGAAGGAAATCCTTTCTTTAAAATTTATAGACACAAACCATCAATGGGATGAAGTCTTCACTAAACCCCTTTTTGAATATAGATTTAATTTCATTCTGAATCATCTTAGTATGAAATTATGCCCATAATGAAAATGTAGTTTATGCATATTTAACCCTAAGAACTCTATCCTTTAACTTTTTTTGTGTGAATAACTGAATAATAGTTGTTCAGAAGTGAGAAGGAAAGTTGTATCAGGAAATATCCAGAAGATCTGAACATTCTCCAAAAACGTTTCATTTCTAAGATAGAAGCAAGCAGTTCACAATATCAACATCTGTCAACTCTAAACACAAGGTCACCCTCTAAGGCTGAACACGTGTTCAAAATCTGAAGGGACTAAAACGGTTGAGTTGATGCATTGAGACGCGATTTAAATCGGTAAATGTTCCATATCTTTACAATATCCCTCTTTTCAAAAATCATTAAATGCACATAATCATTTTTTTTACTCTTTTAAATTAATATAAAAACTCCTATTGTTTCTTCCATTGGCTATTTATACTTCACACTTTCACAAACACTATCACATATTCCCTCCCACTCACTTTTCTCTCTTCATCTGTTCATCTTTCAAAATCCTAAAAGAGTTTGTGAACAATGACTTCCTCTCCATAAAATTATTAAGTTTCTCAAATCATTCCCGGTTCTTCCTCCTCAAATGAAGAAAGGTACGTCGAACCATCAAGAACTCTTCTCACACCTATTTATTTGTTGGAAGTTCTATGTGAACTTATTGTTAATTTCGTAAGCATGAAAGAAAATGGGTATGACTTAACCTCTATATTGAGTAACAAGGATGGGGGAAATACTTTGATTGTCTCATAGGTCTAGTTTTCCCCAAAATTAGTGAAAGAATTTTGGATCCATGCAACAACTTCAAATCATCAAGGTAACGTCTTATGTTATGGGAAAGAAGATTATCATCACTGAAGATCTTATCGGGAAGCTTATAGGTCTTGGTGGCGGCAACATAAGATGCAGTGATATGGCAGAAAAAGGTTCTGACCTAACCATTGTCTCAAAATAAATTTTCTCCCCTGGACAACCATCCAACAAAATCAAAGATTTGAAGGATTATTTGAGAATTTGGTCCAAAATAATTATGGGGTGCATTAATCATAGAAAACCAATCGGCTCTCCAGACTACATCAACATTGATTAACAATACATTATGTACTTCATCGCTACTAAAGCAAAAGTTCATCTTCTGCATATTATGTTCAATCATCTGAATAGTGTCAAAGAAACAAGAGAAGAAGAAAGAACCAAGAGAGATTGGATTCCTCTAGGAAGACTCATTTAAGATATTCTTCAGATATTCTTACATATGCTGGGAAGCCCCTAAACGCCAAGAATCTGAAGAAGATAAAGGTAATTGAAACTATTAAGAAAGATCCAAGAATCACCACCAAGGAAGTCATCACCACCCGAAGAGTGCCTCTGAAGGATTTCCCTCTTTCACTCAAGCAGACTCATCTCCAGAAATTATTCTCGGGTATCTAGAAGCATGTAAGAGTTATGGTACGATTACAAATGTGAACATTCTTGATCTAAGGTAACAATATCTGGAATTTGCTCCCATAAAATCAAGAAAAAGGAAAGTTGCTAGAGAAGGAATTTCTCAGAAAACTCCCAAAGTTGCTAAAAAGAATGGTAACTCGTCTTTTATTTCTGTTATTGAATCAGTATTTCTATCAACATCTAAAACTCCCTCATCTCTAAATCCCACTAAATATCCATCTCCTTAAACCCTCGATGATTTTGACTTAGATATTGACGCCTCAATACCTACAAATAATCCTCTGATTAATCCACCTTCAACCCATTTTGATCAGACTCAGCCAAAACTTGCACAAGCTCTCTCTGATATTGATCAATTTGATCCACTGTTTGAAGCTCCCCAAATGGAAAATCCAAATTTTGACTTTGATACCACAACATCCATCCAAGGCGTCACTTGCCCCTCTCACGATCTCTCAACCACCAATAATCACCACAACTTCATCACAAACTTTCTCCATTATAGATATTCCATCTCCCTATCACTCAACACCACCTAACTCATCTATAGTTCTTTCCGACTCTCCCTTTCCCAATAACTACCCCGAAGATCCCATTAGAATAATCATTTATTTAGAAGCTTGAGACAATCTTGTCACAAGTTCTCAGAAAATTGTCGTTTTAAAACCAACACCAAAAATATCCAAATAAGATGTTGGTAAATCTCTGCACATTTTTGAAACAGAAATAGAGGAATGGGTTAACTCCTTAAAGCTAGCTTACATGGGGAATCTTAACCCAACTGCTTCTGATTCTCACTGGAATCAGTTCAGAAAATGGTTTAACTCTGAATCTCTGAAACTGAAGGAACTTAGATATGAAATCACTCAACATAACTTTTACGATCTCCTGAAAATATTCAAGGATGAAGTTTTGCGACACTGGGTAAAGAAACCCCTCCTTCTTTTGGACAACACCCTTTGGGAAGCCTCTCAAACATCAGAGTGTAATGAACTGTCTCCTGAACCTCTTCCTCAGGTCATGTTTCAAGATAAAGGCAAGGAAGTCGAAGAATATCATGAGCAAGAATCAAGTGCAGTTAATTATGAGAATGTTGTCTCTTATGCTGAAATAGCCTCCTCCTCTCTTGTGTTGAAAACTCTGGAGGAGTTGAAGAAAGAAACTGCTATGTTTAAGGAAAGGCTAGACAAACAGGATGAAACTAGCAAAGAAATTAAGGGGATGTTTGGGAAACACGAGGAATCAAATAATCAGATCAAGAGTTTATTGGAAGCCCTATTCACACGACTTCCACCTCCTCAACCATAACTCTGAAAATTGTTTTGTTTCTTATTTAAATCTTCTGTTTATCTTAATCCACTTTGAATACAAAATCCATTTTTGTTAAATTTACGTGTTTTTTTATCGCTTTTTGATTCTTGACAAAAGGGGGGAGAATGTAAGATATTCTGAATATAACAGTATCGATACTCAGTCTCAAACATTTTGAATATCATAACTTCTGTTTTTATCCTCTGAAAGGAAAACAAGAAAAATCTCTTTAAAAGAAACCTCTGAAAGTAATTTATGTCACATGGACGTATTAAAACTTTCATCACAAAGCTCTGATCAAAACATCTTCAGGAAAGTATTTTTTCTTTATCTGAGTATTCAACTCAGGGGGAGACCTTAATTCCTTATGATCTTTAGTAATTTATCAAAATATACAAGTTTTTATCATCATCAGAAAGGGGGAGATTGTTAGAACATAGTTTGGTTCTACATCCTTGTAAGAGTTTTGATGATAACAAAAACATGATATATATAAAGAACAAATATGCTCTCTAATAATGTATTTGAATATGCATAGATATTATGATGCAAGAAGCATAGAAGATGAGAGAGTTACATTTTTAAAGCTCTGTTTAGACACAACATGCTTATAACCAAATTCGTGTAAACACGCTAAAATGAAGAAGTTCTAATGTTACAACTTCCGAATGCACCAATGCTGCAAGCGAAACTCTGATATTCTGATAAATAAAGATTCTGGAAGAACAAAAGAAGTCTCAACGATAATTTCTTCTGATATGATCCCAAGAAAATAATGTTCTGATGCGTTACAACTCACTCATTACAAATCAAAAAGTAACGGCAGAAAAGGGAAGGTATTAGCACCATTTTCATCCATGGTTTTCCATGGGCTCTTAGTTACTCGCTAGATCACTTGCTTTTGTTTGAATGTGCTTTGTGTGGTTTTGAAAGTATTTCAAAAATGTAACTTTGTAATGATTCTCGTTTCTATAAGAATGCGTATAAAGTTTTATTTTGAAAATAGTTCAAAGATGTGTTTGTGGGATGTGTTTTTGAAAGTGATTTTAAAAAGGTTTCTCTTTGTAATGGCTCTCGTCTCTATAAGAATGCATACAAAGTGTTTGTCTTTTAAAAATGTTTCAAAATGAGAGTGTTGGTGTATAAGATATTTTGTTGTGAGCAAGAGAGCAACTAAGAGCGAACCTTCCTACTTGAAAGGTCTTAAGTGTGCTTTTTCTTCTCCTTTAGATGTGGCTATCTTAACATTGATTTGGTAAAAAGCGTCATCGTTGGATGTGAAGGGACGGGTGTAGGGACGTTTGTATAGTCATAGAAGGCAACTAATGGAACGTTTTAGCAATGTCGTTTTAGGGACTAGATCGTTTACCGAAGGCAACATCGAGGGTCATCGAGGGACTACGATCTTTTATCGAGGGTCTTTGCTAAAACGCCCATGTACGAGGGACATGACTATTTTTTCGATAGGAAACGAAATGGGATTACCCTAAGGAAGCATATATGAAAAGCAAGTAAAATGCGAAAAATAAAATCTAAGCTATTACATTACTTTAGGGGAATGGGGGTACATATTTATGAATGGGGGTTGCAAGTAAAAATTAAATCCTAAGTTACTATTACAACCATATCGAAACAGATTAGAATGTGCAAGAAATGTAAATTGCCTATTTATTTAAGAAAACAAATAAGTTTTGTGTAAGGAAATATTTTTTGGTCTTTTGTTTTAAGAAATAAAGTAAAGCATGGAAAAAATGTTTTTGGTGTTTGTTGATTAATGAAATAGAAAGTGATAGCAAAGATAGTGAGAAAAAAAGTAAAAATAGAATCAGCGTGTTGCTGATTAAGGGAGGTCAGAAGTTCTGACTCTGGCGCTCTGTAAAACAGAATTCCTGTTAGTAAAAAAAAAGTATAGTCAGAAGTTCTGAGTCCACTGGGAGCACAGTAGCTTTCAGAAGTTCTGATACCACCGGCAACAGAGTAGGTTTCAGAAGTTCTGATACCATTAGTAACAAAGTGGATTTCAGAAGTTATGATACCACTGACAGAACTTGGTCTCTCTTTCCATGCTAGTCAGAACATCTGCAACTTAGTCATTTCTTCACAAAACAGAAGATGTGCATATGACAGTTATGGCAGGTGTCATAGTGTTTCAGAAACAAGAAATATCAGAACTATAAATCAGAGGCAAGTGTGAATTTGTTAATCCTAATTCTGAGTTCTAATTTCTTCCAGAAGTTCTGAAACTGATTTATTCCATACTTAGGCAGGCAAATACGTGAAGCCTCAAAATATGTATAACGTCAGAAACATGATATCTACATTGTATTTTTTGAACATGCAAATCTGATAATGCTTAAGCAACGTGATAAGAGTCAGCAGAAGCTTACCTTGCAGCTGGAAAAGATTCTGTAAACTGGAGGTTGGTCCTGGACTCTGGTGATGTTCAAAGCAACTTCTTCACGTACTCAATAGGATGGAGGTTTTCAACTTCTGGAACAATCAAGGGGTGATACTCTGACTTCTTTGAGGTGGAGGTGAATGAAGAGTGTATGGCAGTATGAATACATCAGTTAAAATAGCTTATATTATGTGAATCAGCAACCGTGGGGATGGTTTTATTCAAGGAACAATGGAGTTTTGATGCTAGAATCAAATGTTAAGGTTTTGGTATTTTGGTGTTTACAGCTTTTCGGATTCTTGGAATTTTGTAAGGATTCAAGGCTTTTTCTTTCTTTTGGTGATTCTCTCTCTCCAAAAACCAACTCCTTGAACGTGTGATGGAACAAACTATTTATAGATGGATTTGCTGTGGTTTTGAGGGGAAAAACAAATGAGTTTTTAAACATTTTTGACATACTGTCCCTTTGTTTTTAAATCACAATTTTCATAGGCTAATTTGGTGCAAGAAAAACGCAGGTGTGGACTAGATAAGCAACACCTTGGAGTGTTATGGCAGCTGGTTGCAGGACTGTGCCATAGCAGGGCAGCAGGTTACTTAAACGAGGTTTGGAATATGGTGATGTTCTGATTGCAGAAGATCAGAAACGTAAACTCCAAATGCTGAAGGGGCATCTTCTGACTAGAGCGTTGAACATAGCCTCCATATGCTGAAGAATCATGTTCTGACTGAAGCATTATGTTCTGACCACAGAGCAACGCTTCTGCATGTTCTGATTGAAGCGTTATGTTCTGACCAAAGAGTAAAGCTTCTGCATGTTCTGATTGATGCGTCATGTTCTGGACCGTGTTTGCAACTTCTGACGGCACTTGCATAGAGGCTGGCTCAAAAGTTCTGAAGTATCATATTCTCTAGACAATTAGAAAATTTTCTGAATATTTACAAAATTTGATTTTTTCAAAGTAACTTCTGACTTCTGATTTTTGACGAACCAATTTCATGCCTTAATGGAATATGATTCTTGGAACTTGATTTTGATTTAAAAGTCAAAATTTGACTTTTTCAATGTACTTTTGACCATTTTGCCCTTATGGATGATTTCCTTGAAAAGTGATGATTCAAGACTTGGAACTTGATAGAAGCAGAACTGAGAGTCCAGGATGAATCTCTGAAAAATGGGAGGGCAAATTTTGGGGTACAACATGCATTAACAACACTTCATCAACTTTCCAAAAGCATCTTCTCATGTCTCTCATGCATCACCTATATAAAAGACTTGAAGAAGAAATCAAGTACACTACTGCGCACTGAAAGAGAAAAATATTATTATCCATTTCTATCTTGTGCTTTTCAATTGTGTATACATCACTGTTGTGATATAGTTTTGTTTAGAAAACATATTTTGTACACACTCTTAATTTGACTTATTTTTGTAATACCTTGAGAAAACCGGATTGTGGTTTAAACTCAAGAAGACATTGACAGTAGTCATTGTATCTGTGTAATTAAGTTTTAATCAGTTGATTAATACCTCGTTTGAGAGAGGCAAAATCACCTTGACAGATGGACTGAAGTAGTTTGAGTTCAAACCAACTAGAATAACCAACATGTCTACTGTTTTAATTTTGAAAACTCCAATTCAAACTCCCCTTGTGTTTTTCCATTCTTCAGGTATGAGAAAATAATTTTAAAAAATTGAAGGGAAATCTTATAAAAACGATTATTTTAGTTATATTGTAGTCATATGCAAAAAAGACTATAAACTTCCTGTGTGATATCATTTATTATAATGATGACTATTTTATCATAATGGTTACTATAGTTTTTTGCATTTATCATTTATCATTAATTAATATTGATGTCAATAAGTTCTTCTTTTTGATGGATTGTTGTAATTAAAGAGAAAGTAAGATTGTTTTAAAACTGCATAATAAGAACCATCATCCTTAAAAATGTTATGATTGGGGGGCAGGCATTACCTTTTGTCGTACATAAATGATCTACATAGAATCCAAAAACTGTTAAATATGACCAAAACATTCATGAAGTTGCAGTGATCAGAACATATGACACATTGTTCAATGATATTATAAATAACATATTTTTTGAAAGATATGAGTTGATAATTAAAACCTGCTTCATTATTTGTCACAAAGCATGAGCGGACATACCAACAATAGATATACATTGATTGTCCCAGAGGATGAAATTTCCAATACAGGATTCATGTTCAACCTCTATTTCTATCTTGTACCTAATATAAAATATATGATTAGTTGTGTTTGTATTTTAATTTTTTTTAAATGAAATAACAGGAACTAATACAACTATATTTACTTGGTGATGGGCAGAGAAATTGGCTCGGAGTAGTCGCATCGAAAGGGCGCACCAGGTGATTTGTTTGTAACCTTACATGTTGGACAAACCTCGTGATACCAATCAAAAGGGTTTGTCTTGAATTGTTTTATCATTCCAATTGTGTTGACGAAAGTTTCCTGCAAAGGAAAAGTATGCATAAGTAGTAAACCAAGAAGGTATAATTTGGAACAAAGATTATGAGACTGCTCATTTAGAAAAGAACCTTACATCATGTAGACAAATTATTTACATGATTGATTTGATGTATTTAGAAAATGAGAAAGCTCTATATTCAAAAGTTGCTTGAGAACCAAAATGTAGGGATATTACTTGTGAACCAACGGGAGTAGGGTTACTGGCAACAAATCTGAAATGAAAAGAATTGATGGATAGTCGATCTAAACGTAGACAATTTTTCGAGTAAGTTGGCCGCAATAGAAATCAATAATGCATGATTAACTTGAAATGTAAAATGATAAGATTTGATTCATAATAGTATAGAAATGAAAATAATTTATCAAGTTAGTTGGTAACAAACAATAAAAAATGCAAGATAAGTTTCAAATATGAAATGTAAGAATATGTGGATAGTCATATACAAATTAATGGGTTAATAGCCACTTCGCCTCTTGTCAGTTTGGTAAGTTTTGAAAAATCCCCCTTAAAAAAAATTAGATTCTCACCTTGTTATTTAGAGATTCCACTATTTTCATCATTCATTAAACCAGGTCACCCAAATGGCTTACATGGCTTTGTTGAGATGGATTTTTTTAAAATTAAATCCTTACATCGATTCCACATATCATTTATTTATCTTTATTATAAAAAAAATCTCATTTAAATTAACATGAACCCTAATTTGACTTCTTCTCATCCTAATCTTTTTCTTCTTCCTTCTTCATACTACATTTGTCTGCCACGTTCCTCTGCAATTTCGCTTTCACTTCTATCGTGTTTTTCTGAGTAATGGCTGGGAGTTCAAAGAAAAACATGTCATCTTATTCCAGAATATCTCCTAAATGTGGACCCGAAATGTCAATGAAGGTTTTCGTTTCCAAATTTGTTGCAAATCCAGGGATAAATACTGGAAGTGCAAATATTGGGGGAAAGAAGAAGACTAACAAGAATTTTATTGGGATGATGAATACTTTGGCTCAATTGATAGGAAATGAATGGTAGAAGCCGATGATGGATGCAATCGTTGTGATGTAATGATTGAGCATTTGAGACAATTTGGGCGAGATTTTAGGAAGGAATTTAGAAGAGAGTTTGGGTCCAAAATTAGTTCGAAGGAGATAGAAGATTTGAAGAACAAGCTAGGGAGCACAAAGAAGAAATTAATTTTTGTAGTTCTTGTACTTATATGTTCCCGAGCTTACTTTGGCATAATGTTAGTGTAATCTTATATTGTAACAATCATTTGTGAACAAAAAGTTTGATTTGAAATGAATTTGTGATTGATCCAAAATTTGAGTTATGAATGTTTGTTATGCAGTAGTTTTGTTAACAATTTGAATGTCCTGGGTTTATTTTGTATCAAATAAAGACATACCAGAACGACATAACATGACAGGACTTGGTCCAAATAAAGGCATAATACCATAGGTTTACAACAAAACAGATGACAATAGTTGTTACAAAATACATTAGGTCTCATTGATAAATAAAGGCATAATGTCATAGTAGTTGTTACAAAAAACATGGTTTGCCAAAATGACATCACAAATAGCATAATGAAATTATAAGTAGCATAATACATTTGTCCAAAATGACATTATAAGATAACAGTTGACATTATATATAAGTGTCTTCCAAAATGACATAAAACTATCACATTTACTTGAAACAAATGACATTACTGAGACAAATTCTTAGAAATTTCTTCCCATTTTTTTATCATACGCACACAAGTTCCCAACTTGGGGTCTGTTGGGGGAGTAATAAAAGGGACGTCATGTTCCAATTGTGCATGGACATCATGTCAGTACTAGTGTCATGAATTTCCAATGGTGCTTCAGGTGTTGAACTTGCTCTACCTCTTTTCTGTTGCCTGAAGATTGAATTTATTCTATCACTACTCCTGGCTGGTTTTGGTGCTGGTGGTTTCTTCTTCTTGCCAACTAGGTATGTCTTTCTAGCATGCTTCTTCTTTGGTGATGGTTGAGCATCTTCATTATCTGCAGGCTGAGTTACTTGAGTAACTTGTGATGGTTGAGCATCTTCATTATCTGCAGGATGAGTTACTTGAGTAACTTGTAATGGCTTAGCATCTTCATCATAAGTGGCAACCCATTCATCAATTATAGCATATATATCTGGATCATAGAAAGGATCTTCAACTCCAGGTGGCTCTTCCTCAGCTGCAAGCGTCTCTTTCTCAGCTGCAATTGTATCTTTCTTACCTGCAATTGTCTCTTCCTCAGTTGTAGGTTTCTTAGGTATTGATGTTTCACCCTTGGTTCTGGGTGTTTTACTCTGCATACATAAGTGATAGATCAATGATAATCAGAACACATAAGTGATATATCAACAATAAATCAACAATGAACAACCAAATTTCCCATACCCTTTACCATAACCCTATAGCTTTCCTTCTTTACAAACTTAATTTTCCTCCCATTCAAAACATACCACTCCCTTATAGCATATTTGAAATCACTAAGTGAATTAAATTCCATACCAAGTTTGAACTGAAAATCTATGTTCATCAACTCACCTCTGAACTTCTCATACTTAGGAATCTTTTCATTCCCACTATCATCAGGATCTGAGCTATCTAATTCTTCAGTACCATCTTCCTTAACTTCTCTTGCTATGTTAGTGGAGTTCCTGTTAGAACATAATTTGGTTTTAGATCCTTGTAAGAGTTTTGATGATAACAAACACTCAAAAAACAATTATGCTCCCTAAATAAGTATTTTGTTTTGAAGGAAAGTTCTGATGTAAGAAGCACAGAAGATGAGATAGATCATTGTTAAAACTCTATTATGATCATCGTAGAAGAAATCTATGCAACACACTTAAATAAAGAAGTTATGGTGTTACAACTTCTGAATGCACTAATCGCTGCAAGAAAGAACTCTGTTATTCTGATACGTAAAGTTCTGGAAAGAAGTAAAGGAGTCTCAATGGTAACATTCAACTTCTGATGTGATCTTTAGCAAGCATGTTCTGAAGCGTTACATTTTATTCATGGCTATTCAAAAGTAACGACTGAAAGAGGACAAGAATCTCTATGTTTGGAAAGTTCATTAACTACTATTTATCAACATTCCAAAAGCACCTCTCTTGCATTGCCTATATAAACAAGACATGAAGACGAAATCATTTACGATTCGGTTGTGCACTGAAAATGAGAAATATCACTATCTTCAATCCACTACTTTTCAATTGTGTAATACATCACTTTTGTGATACTGTGTTTGTTAGAAAACATATTTGTACACACTTTCAAATATAGTACTGTGTAATACCTTGAGAAAACTGGGTTACAGTTTAAACTCAAGAAGACTTTGACAGTTATCATTGTATCTGTATAATCAAGTTTGATTAGTGGATTAAGACCTCGTTTGAGAGAGGCAAAATCACCTTGGCGGGTGGACTGGAGTAGTTTGAGTTCAAATGAACCAGGATAACCAACGTGTATTTTATTTTAAGTTTTAAAAACCCCAATTAAAACCCCCCTTCTTGTGTTTTTCTATTCTTCAATTAGCATCAGAGCGCCTAGTTCTGAGTGCAAACACTTAACCATGTCAGAAAAAGATCCAAGCAAGAAAAACACTATGGTGGGACCAAGTCAGAACATCGGCAATGATTATCATGATGAGTAGACAGAATCAACGGCAAACCTCCAATCTTTGATGGTGAAAACTTCGATTACTGGAAAGACAAAATTGAAAGTTTCTTTCTAGCTCATGACGCTGATCTTTGGGAAATGGCTACTGATGGGTACATACATCCAGTTGACGAAAGCAGTTAGAAGATCGACAGAAAAAGAACGAAAAATCATCAAAAGAGAGAATTCAGAAATCATCACAAAGCCAAAACAATTCTCTTGAGTGCTATTTTGAACACAGTATGAGAAGATCACAAACAAAGAATCAGCAATACACATGTTTGAATCCTTGAGAATGACGCATGAAGGAAACACACAAGTTAAAGAAACCAAAGCTCCCACTCTCATTTAGAAGTATGAAGCTTTCAAAATGGAAGAAGATGAAACCATTGAAACAATGTTCTCATGATTTCAAATTCTGGTTGATGGACTAAAAGTTCTGGATAAAGGGTACTCAATTGCAGATATGTAAAGAAAATCATCATAAGTTTATCCAAGAAATGGAGACACATGGTCACAGCCCTAAAACTGGCCAAAGATCTGAACAAAATATCTCTTGAAGAACTTGTCAGCTGCCTGAGAAGCCATGAGATAGAACTAGAAGAAGATGAGCCCCAGAAGCAAGGTAAGTCTCTAGCTCTTAAATCTAATAAAAAATATGAACCTAAAGTTTTGCAGGAAAAAGAAGAAAACTCTGGTGGATCCTCGTCAGAAGAAGACAAACTATCTCTTATCTCCAGAAGAGTCAGTCAGCTATGGAAGCACAGGCAGAGGAAGTTCAGAACTTCCAGAAGAACATGGAATCATTCTGAACCATCTTATGGATACAGAAAATCAAGTAACACTGATATTGTTTGCTACGAATACAATGAACAAGGTCATTACAAAAGTGACTGTCTAAATCTTAAAAAAGAGAAACCTAAAAAGAAGTTATTTAAAGAAAAGAAGAAAAGCCTCGTGGCAACAGGGATGACTCAGAATCTTCTGAAGTTGAAGCAGAATTAGAAAATGAAAGAGCCAACATAGCCCTAATATCTAATGTATCAGATGACACTGGATCATCTGAATCAGAATCAGACTTAGAGGCAGAAGAGGTATTCTCTAACTTTTCTAGATCTCAATTAGAAGAAAGTATGTCAGAAATTCTTGAAAGATATCAGCAACTTTGAGTCAAAAACAAGAACCTGAAAAAGGATCCAGTATCTGACTCTGAAGAAACTAAGAAACTTAAAACAGAAATCACTGAGCTAAAAGAAACCATTTTTAAAATAGAAAATGAAAATTATGTTATTAAAAATAAATTACAAAAAGCTCAGAAAGAAACTGTTTCATAATTTTCTAGTAACTCCGATAGAATCATAAAAGAATATGATCATAGCATTCAGAAATTTCTAGCTAAAAACATAGATAGAAGCAAGATGGCTTCAATGATCTATAGAGTTAGCAGAAATGGCAGAAAATGAATAGGATATAAGGGTAAAGTATCTCAACCTAAACAAGTTAAGGATATGGTCATAAAACACACACCCCTTTACTCTCACTTCACCTATGGGCATACACATGACATAAAGTATACTAGTAATGCGTTTTCGGCTAAACCGAAATTCAAACAAAATTCTGGTAACTCTAACAAAAAATGACCCAAAAAGATATGGGTACCTAAGGACAAAATTGTCTATATTGCAGATGTCTTTAACAGAAAAATTGAAACGTAAATCTTGGTACCTAGACTCTGGATGCTCTCGACACATGACGGGAAGAAAGCATATGTTCCAAAGCCTCGAGCTTAAATCTGGAGGCTATGTAGGTTTCAGAGGCAATTAGAAAGGAAATATTATTGGCTCCGAAACTATTGGTAACAGTACACTTCCTTCTATAACTAATGTTCTGTTAGTAGATGGATTAATGCATAAACTGTTATCCATAAGTCAATTAAGTGATAACAGTTATGATATAATCTTCAATCAAAAGTCATGTAAAGCAGTTAGTCAGAAAGATGGAACTATCTTCTTTAATGGAAAGAGAAAGAACAACATTTACAAAATCATCATAAGACCTATTCTGGATAAGACTCCATATGAACTATGGAAGAACAAAAAGGCCAATATTTCGTATTTCCATCCATTTGGATATACTTGTTTTATTTTAAACACTAAAGAACATTTGAACAAGGTTGACTCTAAAGCACAAAGGTGTCTCATGTTAGGATACTCTGAATACTCAAAAGGTTATAGAGTATATAACACAGAAACACATATTGTGGAAGAGTCTATAAGTGTCAGATTTGATGATAAGCTTGGCTCCCAAAAGTCAAAATAGGGTAAATTTTTGCATATATAGAAGTTCAATTTACAGGTACTGAGGACACAACATCAGAAGTTTTCCATAAAGAATCACAGTCAAATCTAGAAGAGGATGTCACAAACATTACAACAACATCAGAAGATCCCATCCAGAAGCAATTTAGCTCATCTAGAAAACATGCTTCTGGGAAAGAAAGAAGATCCAATCAGAACAAGATCTACATTCAAAAATTCTGAAGAATCTCCCATGGTATTAGTGTCTTTGATTAAGCCAAATTCCATTGACGAAGCCCTTTTGGAAAATGACTGGATACTCGCAATGTAGGAAGAAACTAAATCAATTCACCTAAAATGATGTGTGGGATCTAGTTCCTAAACCAAAAGGATTTAACATCATTGAAACCAAATGGGTCTTCAGAAACAAGCTAAATGAACAAGGAGATGTCGTCAGAAACAAATCATGATTGGTGGCCCAAGGTTATAGTCAGCAAGATGGGATATACTATACATAAACCTTTTCTCCATTTGCCAGGTTAGAATCTATCAGACTTTTAATTTCTTTTACAGTAAATAATGGCATCACTCTTTATCAAATGGATGTTAAAAGTGCACTTTTAAATGATTACATTGATGAAGAAGTTTATGTGCACCAACCCCCTAGCTTTAAAATTCAAAACATCCAGAATATGTTTATAAACTTAAGAAATCACTATATGGTCTGAAACAAGCTCCCAGAGCTTGGTATGAAAGACTAAGTAATTTTCTATTAGAAAATGATTTTACCAGAGGGAAGGTGGACACAACCTTATTTTGTAAACTATTTAAAAATGATCTTCTGGTTTGTCAAATTTACGTAGATGATGTAATTATTGGATCTACTAAAACCTCTTTGGGAAGGGAATTTGCTAAGTCTATGCAGTCAGAGTTTGAAATGAGCTTGATGGGCAAAATCAAGTTCTTTCTGGGTATCCAAATCAATCAAACTCCAGAAGGAACATACATTCATCAAATCAAGTATGTCAACGAACTTCTGAAGAAATTTTACTTGTCAGAATGTAAGCCATCCAAAACTCCTATGCATCCCACATGCATTCTGAAAAAGGAGGAGGTAAGTAAGAAGGTAGAACATAAGCTCTACAGAGGTATGATTGGTTCTCTCCGGGAAGACTCGTTTCAGATATTCTGTATAGTTTCTGTCTGTGTGCTAGACTCCAATCAGATCCTAGAGAATCTCACTTAACAGCTGTTAAGCGAATTTTCAAATATCTGAAAGGTACTACTAATCTTGGTCTTTGCTATAGAAAATCCAAAGAATACAAATTAGTATGGTACTATGACACTGACTTTGCTGGAGACAAAATAGAAAGAAAAAGCACTTCTGGAAGCTTCCAATTTCTGGGAGACAATTTAATCTCGTGGTCCAGCAAAAGGAAATCCACCATTGTAGTATCAGATGCTGAAGCTGAATATATAGCAGCAGCTGGATGCAACACACAAATTCTCTAGATGAAAAGTCAACTTGAAAACTTTAACATATATGAGAGTAACATTCCTATTCTTTGTGACAATACTTCTACTATTTGTCTTTCAAAAAATCCAATTTTACATTTTAGGGCTAAGCATATAGAAATTAAACATCATTTTATTAGGGAATATACTCAGAAAGGAATTCTCTTGTTAAAATTTATAGACACGGACCATCAATGGGATGATGTTTTCACTAAACCCCTTTCTGACGATAGGTTTAACTTCATTTTGAAACATCTCAGCATGAAATTATGCCCAGAATGATACTTTTGTTTCTGTATACTCTAACCCTCATAATTTTATGCTTTAATTTTTCTTATGTGAACATCTGATCAATAGCTCTTCTGAAATTAGAAGGAAAGTTGTACCAGGATCTATCTAGAAGATCTGAACGTTCTCCAAACAGTTCATCTGTCAACTCTATACGTAAGGTCTTCCTCTAAGGCTGAACACGTGTTCAAATTATGAAGAGACTGAAACATTGAGTTGATGCATTAAGGCTCGTGTTAAATCAGTAACTGTTCCATATCTTCACATTATCCCTCTTTTCAGAAATCATTAATGCAAATAATCATCTCCTTTAAATCTTTTTCTTATTAATTAAGACTTCTATTTTCTTATATATACTTCGCTCACTATCACCATCACACTTCCACTCTTAATTTTTTTCTCTCTTCAACTTGTTCAATCTTTCAAAAACCCAAAAAGAGTCTGTGTGAACAAATGGCTTCCTCTCCACAAATTCTCAAGGTTCTCAAAGGATTCCTGGTTCTTCTTCCTCAACAGCAGAAAGGTACGTAGAACCCTCAAGAACTCTCCTCACACCCATCGATTTTCTGGAAGTTCTGTGTGAGCTCATTGTAGATTTCGTAAGCATGAAGGGAAACATATACGATTTAATCCCTGATGTTGAGTTCCAAGAATGGACTAAGAACTTTGATCGCCTCCTAGGTCCAGTTTTTCCAAGACTTGTTAAAGAATTTTGGATCCATGCCACAACTTCAAATCATCAGGTTACATCTTGCGTTATGGGAAAGAAAATCATCATCTGTGAAGATCTTATTGGGCAACTAATAGGTCCTAACGGAAGCGGTATTTGTTGCAGTGATATGGCTGACAAAAGTTCTGACCTAACCAAGATCGTAAAGGAAATCTTTACTTCTGACCACCCGTCCAAGAAAATCAAAGACTTGAAGGATTACCTCAAAATTTGGTCTAAAATCTTTTTGGGTTGCATCAATCACAGGAAGCCTACAAGTTATCTAGATTATATCAATATTGATCAGTAGTACCTTATGTACTTCACCTCCATCAAAGAAAGAGTTAATCTTCCACATCTTATGTTCAATCATCTGAAGACCAGCGTAAAAGAAACATGAGAAGAAGAAAGAACAAAGAGAGATTGGATCCCTCTGGGAAGACTCGTTTCAGATATTCTGACAGAAAACAAATTGATAGAACATCTGACTGATGCTCAACAAGCTAGCACTCTAGAAGCTTGTGCTGGTAAACCTCCCAACGCTAAAAATCTAAAGAAGATGAAGATTATTGAAGCTATTAAGAAGGATCCAACAATCACCACCAAGGAAGTCATTACCACCCAAAGAGTGACGTGATACGATGGCAGAACCGACTGTTTACGTTTTTTGTTCGCAAATGTGCCGTAACCAAGAGTCGCCACCGTCTTTTCTTTTATCCAATAAAGGAAAGGGTGAAAAGAACAAAAAAAGACCTTTTCGAGAGTTCTCTGAGTAAGGGGGTAGATTATGGAAAGGGAAGGTGTTAACACCCTTTCCATCCGTGGTTTTTCACAGGCTCTTACAGGTTTGCTCATTTTTAAAATGCTTTTGTGCTTTGTGTGTTTGAAAATGTTATGAAATATGCCTTAGTGCGACGATTTACTTTTCATTTAACTCTTGTATCAGTCCTCAAGAGTGTGAACAAAGTAAATGTTTTTTAAGCTTGTTTTTTTGAAAAGTAGTATTTGTGTAAGTGCAAAAAGTATTTTTTTTAGCAAACTTCTAACAGCTATCTACTTTTATACTCGAAAAGGTTGTTCTTTTCCTGTTTTCCTTTATACAGTGCTATCATACTATTAGTGAGTAGGTATCCCTATCGTTGGATGTTTTTGAGGGACAATCGAAGGGACGTTACAGTCACAGCAATTTTATGGAGATGCTTTAGCAATTCTGTTTTAGGGACTAGATCATTTACCGAGAAGGCAACTGTAGGGTCATTGAGGGACAATGATGTTTTGATTTTACGGGTCTTTGCTAAAGCATTCCTGCTTCATGACTATTTTTTAAAGGCAACCAAAGTGGGCGTACCTTAGAGGTGCTTGTGTGCAATTGTGTTTTGTTTCAATTATTTTTGTCTTTTTATTAAGTTAGCTAACATTTTAATTTACAGTCTTTCCATACATGCCTATTTACTAACAGTAATATAGCAAAATAAAACAGTAGAGGTGCAGAATAAAATGCAGAAAAAGTAAATCCTAAACTATTACACGGCTTTGGGAGAGATACAATATAAGTGCATGAAATAAAATGGGGAATTTTAAATTTAAGACTATTACATCCATGGGCAGTTACAATACTTACATAAAATGCTAGGATAAAAATAAACGCGCGCGAAATTGGTAATAACGTCTAAAAATATCCTAAGAAATGAAAATCTTCTTGTTTTGTTTTTATCATGAAAAGAAAATTAAATATAAATTAAGTCCTAGATTCTAATTGGTTTTAAGTTAAGAAAATAGTTAAAATTTAATTAATCAATTAATTAAGAAATTAATTATTTAATTAAAATATCTAAGCCTAATTTTTGTGATTTTTTGATTTAATGTTAATTAAAAAGATAAAAAAGTCCACTAAATAAATAAAGAAAAGAAACAAAAGCAAAATAAGAGTACAAAGAGGCATCCTTCGATTGGGATGAAAAAGGGGGGGGGGGTTCGATCCAAAGGGGAAGAGATATGGCCTTTTCGATTCCAAGGAGAAACAACCTTTTGATCCAGAGATAGAGGTAGTTTTCGATCCAGGAGAGATGGGTGTCCTTCGTCCTATGGAGAGAATGATTGCCTTTCGATCCAGGGGTGGATGCTATGAGACAATGAATCTGTAAATGTATGCTGGCAAAAATGAAAGGCATGACCTGGGTGCTAAACCCAGGTCTTTCGATCCTGCGCGTTGTGGCCTTATTTATGCTGGATCTTCAACAGGGGTTAGAAGCAAAAGAAAACAAATACGGGCCTGGTTACTACACAAAGACCCTTCGATCATGAATGAAGAATCAAATGACTATGATATGCAAAGAAGGTATAGAATTTGATTCCTTACACTTTCCTTACCAACAATGGCATATGAGTCTATGGTGATGGGTGTGGATTCGAATATGGGATTCTTTTGGAGTGTGGATGCCTACAAAAAATGTATTTCGATTGGGAGCACTCTGAGTTTTGAGTTTTTTGATGTGCTTCATGAGGCAGCGTGTTATGTAGTATCCCCTCCTGTCCTCTCTTTCGTTTTTGGGTACTGTGTGATTGCTCTTATA
This sequence comes from Vicia faba, assembly GCA_948472305.1. Lineage (NCBI taxonomy): Eukaryota > Viridiplantae > Streptophyta > Magnoliopsida > Fabales > Fabaceae > Vicia > Vicia faba. Next base: position 1,089,676,100 of record OX451738.1, on the reverse strand, counting down.
TTTATAGGAGTATGATGGCGCCTAGTAACAACCAGAGACAACCAATTAACCATGCCCTTAAAGCCATGAGACAAGAATCAGACATATTAAAAGCATTCCTTTTTTGAAACATTCATGTCTCTTTGGAAATCCTGGATGAACCTTAACACTTGACTCCTTCGAACACCCTCATGTCATTTGAAAATCCTTTGCCCAAATACCACTCGAAGGGTATTTGTTGAAACGCCAATCGAAGGGTCTTTCCAAAAGGCCAATCGAAGGGTACTTGTTTAACATGCTTGTCGAAGCTGCCTTGTTTGAGATGCTAAATCGAAGGATTCTTTGTCATGCCAATCGAAAGGCTTGTCATGAGGTTAATTGAAAGGCCTTGTATCCATGCCAATTGAAGGGCCTGGCCATGAGGCCAATCGAAAGGCCTTGTATCCATGTCAATTGAAGGGCTTGGCCATGAGGCCAATCGAAAGGCCTTGTATCCATGCCAATCGAAGACGTTGTTGAAATGCCAATCGAATGATACTTTGTTCTTATACCAATTGAAGTTCCTTGCTCAGACGCCAATCGAAGTACCTTGTTGACCGATTGAAAGCTTCGTTCTTCTCTCTTCAATTTCCTTCAGTTTGGACCAATCGAAGTGACGTTAAGATGCCAATCGAAGATGCCTTTGTTCAGATGCCAATCAAAAGACTTTGTTAAAATGAAAATCTAAAGGCCTTGTTAGCAGGCCAATCGAAGGAGCTTTGTCTATGCCAATCGAAAGGCGCTATGCAGATTCCAATCGAAAGCATTTTAGAGATTCCAATTGAAAGGCATTTTGGAGACATGCCTGCGAAGTACACCCCGTCGAAGAACACTTTGACCAACTTAAAAATTTGTTATTTTTCTTCAAGCAAGTGTTTGTAACCACCCATGTAAGAGAAAATCTTGTAAAAAATGAGAGGGCAAATTTCGGAGTACAACAGCTGCCCCTGTTCAATCTTCTTAAACCTGAATATGTAGATTGGCTTGCCTGCCTTTCATGATCCGAAGGTGGAAGATGATTGAACACTAGAGTGCCCAGAAATTTGCACTCGCATGAAGTAACACTAATTATTGATAATGGCGGGAATGGGCTTACAGATGCCATTTAGAGAAGATGACAGAGAGTCGTCGGAGATGGGCTTAAAGATGCCATCCAAGCAATATGACGGAGAGTCATCGAAGATGGGCTTAAAGATGTCATCTAAAGGATATGACGGAGAGTCATCGAAGATGGGCTTAAAGATGCCATCCAAAGTAGATGTTGACTTCATAAGAAGTATCTTTATGGGGATTCATGTTCCTGTTGTTGAGGAGGACTCCACTGGGGGATGTTGATTTATGTTGTTTTCCTCTTTGAGGAAATCTCTGTGGGGGATACAGTCTAGGAACTTCAGTTGTCCATGGCTCTACTGAGGGGTTATCTCTGGATTGGAAAGATGAAAGTTTGTTTTGCTGGAGAGAATGAAATTAATTGTTATCTGGAAACGTATCAGAAGAAACCTGTGTAGGGCTGTCTTAGAAGGAGTCCGGGTAAGACTTCATTTGGAAGTGTATGAGAAGGAACCTGGGTAAGGATGTTTTAGGAGATATATTAAAGGGAGCCTGGGTAGGGCATCTTTAGGATGAGTCCGGGTAAAACTGCATCTAGAAATTTTAAGAAGGAACCTGGGTAGGGTTGCCTCAGGATGAGTCAGTGTAAAACTGCATATGGAAATTAGAGAGAAGGAACCTGGGTAGGGTTGCCTCAGGATGAGTCAGTGTAAAACTGCATCTGGAAATTTAGGAGAAGGAACCTGGGTAGGGTTGCTTCAGGATGAGTCCGTGTAAAACTGCATTTGAAATGAGAAGGAACCTGGGTAGGGTTGCTTCATGATGAGTCCAGGTAAAACTGCATCTAAAATGAGAAGGAATCTGGGCAGGGTTCCTTTGGGATAAGTACGTGTAAAACTTCAGAAGGAACCTGGGTAGGGTTGCTTCAGGATAAGTTCGTGTAAAACTTCAGAAGGACCTTGGGTAGGGCTACTTCGGGATAAGTTCGTGTAAAACCTCAGAAGGAGCCTGGGTAGGGCTGCTTCAGGATAAGTTTGTGTAAATCTTCAGAAGGATCCTGGGTACGGATGCTTCGGGATAAGTCCGTGTAAAACTTCAGAAGAAGGGAGAAGGAACCCATGTAAGATTGCTTCATGAAGGGCCCGTGTAAAGTTTTATTTGGAAGTCAGATGAAACCCGTGTAAGATTGCTTCATGTTGAGCCCGTGTAAAGCTATATTTCAGAAGGAGAAGGAACCCGTGTAAGATTTCTTCATGAAGAGCCCGTGTAAAGTTGTATTTGGAAGTTAGAAGAAACCCGTGTAAGATTGCTTCATGAAGGGCCCGTGTAAAGCTGTATTTGGAAGTCAGAATAAACCCATGTAAGATTGCTTCATGTTGAGCCCGTGTAAAGCTGTATTTCAGAAGGAGAAGGAACCCATGTAATATTGCTTCATGAAGAGCCCGTGTAAAGCTGTATTTGGAAGTTAGAAGAAACCCGTGTAAGATTGCTTCATGAAGGGCCCGTGTAAAGCTGTATTTGGAAGTCGGAAGAAACCCGTGTGAGATTACTTCATGTTGAGCCCGTGTAAAGATGTATTTCAGAAGGATAAGGAACCCGTGTAAGATTGCTTCATGAAGAGCCCATGTAAAGTTGTTTTTGGTCGCACAGATAATTACTCTGTTTTGTTTCAGGAGCTAATCCTGGACCTGTTGAAAATTGTTGATGATAAATATCTGCTGATTGATCTTTCCTGAAAAGGTAAAGCGTTAGCTGTATGCAATGTCATGATGTATGAAATGCATTGTGTAATAGTGTTCTCAAAATAAATGAGATTGGGATGTATGCATTTGTACTGCAGATGCTATGACGTTTGTAGAATGATGTATGAAAGCAATATGTGAATGTATCAGTTGTTCTATTGCTGTCTGTTGAATTAGGGAAAATAAATCCCTGATTGCAGCTGGCGATGAAGAATGTAGGTCTTCAGATTTTGTTGAAGCTGAACTGCTGAGAGATGATCTTCCGTTGTTAGAGAAATAAACTCTATTAGGGAAGGAAAACTCTGTGCACTGCCTGAGGATTTTGATGACTTTACTGAGGAAAACCTGATGTCAGAGCAGTAGCTAGAAATTCTTGTTCTTCCGGGGATACAAGAACACCTGTCATCACTAGGTTGTAAGATGAGGATATGGCAGCGACCTTTTAGTAAGATGCCCCTGCCTCTGTACCTGCTAGAGAAAGTACATATGGAGACCTTGTTGATGGTTGAGTGTCATCCCAACTCCTGTGGTTTTGAGTAGATGTTGATCAAGATGGTAAGTCTTCTACTGATAAACAAATGACTAGATAATGGGACGTAGTCTTACGCTTTAATCCCTAACTTTTTCCTGGACTGTCTTTTCATATTTTCAGTCCACTGGGATACCCTTTTTTGCTCAAGCCGCCTTTTCAAGTTTTTGACTTGCCGGGTGTACCTATTTTTTGTTTTTATCCCTAATTTTTCTCGAACCTTTGTGGTTCGCTGGGATACCCTTATTTTTGCCTAGACCAGTCAACCTAGCGGGTCTTTGTTCATGCATAGTCTTTTATGACTATGTCCATGTTCACCGGGTATGGAGAATTGTCATTGTCTATAGTAGTAAGTGTTGCCACACTGCCAGAAGATGTTTGTGGGATTTGTTGCTGGAATTCATGTCCAATGCCCCAAGTGATTCAGATGGAGATCTGTCCCTGGCTATTCAACATCTTTGAGAGATTCCACGAATCTTGACTTGACTGCCACAGATCAGCTGGACACCATGCCCATGCCCCTTGGTTGGAAGTGTTTTTCCACTTGAGGTGATCCTTTTCAATGAGAAGTTTTTTATTCACTAGATATTCATTGTGTGAATTTCTCTGCCATTTGAACAATTAACCATGTGCATACAATTTCATTTAAAGAATGCAAAGCTTATGCCTGTCTTGAAATTTTTGAAAATGTGTTTTTTGTAGTAAAACAAAATTCGCAAGAATGTGATATCAACTCATGATTTATAGCAAACCTTACAGGAGTCAGGATACCTTTGTAACAGTATGCTCTCGAACTAACCCATGCTTCATCTAGGACTTTTAAGGGTTGTAACGTGACCTGGTTCACGGTTTAAGAAACAAAGGATAAAGGCTCGAAATTTATTTGTACCCACCCGTTCTTCGTGATGTTCTTTAGTCCTATGCTTAGTTAATTGTACATTTTGAATCCCAGTCGAGTTTTGGAACGTCCTCGATATTCCGGTGATGGTTCAGAGATTGAACGTTTGTTTGAGAAGGCGGTAATTTTTGTGACCTTTTATTTTTATTGAGGATTTATAGTACCTCTTTCTTTTTTTATTTTTCTATCTCTATCTTTTGCTTGAACTGTTTCTTTCGTAATTACAGTCATCGGGACGCCCCATTTTTTTCTTTAAGTCTCCTTCATAGGTTTTGACTTAGCGGGCTTTTCATTTGAAAAATAATGACTGCCTGCTTTGATGATTATGCAAAACCATCACTATATTTTAGAAGGTATCTTCTACACTTATTTTCCGTGTATGAAGGGAAAGCTTGCGACTAAATGTACATCTGAATTAACTGAGAAAACTACCCTTCCCCAGGTTATGATTAAGAGTTTTAATTTGTGTGAAAAGAAAACTCCTACTTCTTAGGCTCAAAGGGGTTGACTAGGGATTATCTTCCTTATAACTCCACTGTTTGGGATTTGAAACAACGCCTGTACATCGTCAGCAAGGTTTGTTCAAAAGCACACTGTATGGATTGTGGTGTCATTTTTGTCATCCTCCCTCTAAAGGCTTAGAGCTTTTAATCAAGAGTTAAATATCACAAAAGGAAGTAAGAAAGCAGTTTAAGCATAATGAAAACAATTTAATCTAATACAAACATGTGTAATGCATTAATTAAATAAAAAAGTTTCACATGACAATAATTGTTTGAACAAACAAAGAAAATACAACTTGAGAATTCAAATGAACAAAAATGCTTTCAATCCTAGCCATGATTTGGCATGGGAGCAGTGACCATGTTGGGAGTCTCAGGAGGGTCGAACTCAATCTCCTTGGCGTCAATCATATTCTGAATCTTGTATTTCAGCACCCAACAATCATTAGTGACGTCACCAGGACTTCCAAAATGATAGGAACACCTTGAAACAGGGTTGTAATTAGGAGAGGAAGTCTTGGGGTTTGGATGAGGTCCTATTAGTGTAATCAGATTCATCCTCATCAAGTGTTGCAATGCTTGAGAAAGTGGCATGTTGAGCTTGGTAAATTATCTCTTGGGCTCGTCTTGCCTTTTCTGATTACCCTGTTGTTGTGGTTGTTGCAAGCATGCTGAATTAGAGACCAACACTGCCCCTACAGACTGCTGGTAGTCCGCCTTATTATGACCCTTCTGGCCATACACAACACTGGCTTCCCTCTTACCACCAAATGGCTTCTTCTCATCATTAGAAGATGCAACCATCAGGATCTTCCCACTCTTGATACCATTTTCGATCCTTTCTCCAGTCAGAACCATCTCTATGAACCCGGATGAGGAACTCCCAATCAACAAATTGAAGAATGGGCCTGTCAGAGTGCCCATGAAGATGTCCATCATTTTGCGATCATTCAGAGGAGGTTGTACCCTGCCAGCTAGATCCCTCCATTTTTGTGCATATTCCTTGAACCCTTTTCTTGAGCTCATGGACATATTCTGTAGTTGTACTCGAGTTGGTGCCAAGTCAATGTCGTATTGGTACTTCTTGTAGAAAGCAGCAGCCAAGTCTTCCCAGGTATGGATTTCAGCTTATTCTAGCTGATAGAACCAGTCCAGTTGAGTGCCAGCCAAACTTTCTTGGAAGAAATGGACCCATAACTTTCGGTCAGTAGTGTGAGGCTGGATCTTTCTGACATATGACCTCAAGTGAAGCTTGGGACAAGAAACACCGCCATATTTTGCGAAGATGGGGACCTTGAACTTAAGTGGGATGACCATCCATAGAACCAAACCTAATTCTTCGAAATCCAGACCGGGAACCCTTTGGATCTCCATGGCATTGAGTCGATCCTCCAGTTGTTTGTATTTTTCATCAGCAGGAGGATACTGCTCCTCATAATAGCCAGGTTCATATTCTTCAGACATTGGATTGTTGTCTCATTTATCTGATTCCTCGTCCTCTTCCTCCTGATTATCCCCTCCCTTTGATGAGGTTGTGAAATCTGGAGCTCAGTTAGCTGGTCTTCTTCTTCCCACACTCAAAACAAGATTTGGTTTCGTTGCCCTCTTAGCCTTCTTTTTGACGATCAGAGCTTTCAGGTCTTCTTTCCCCTGGGTCAGAGTCAGGAACATTTATTGGAACTGAGCGTTTTGAGCCTGAAGGACTTTGATTGTTTGTTCAAGAGCCATTTCTTTACTTGCTGAAATAAACAGTGAAGAAGATGAGAACCCTGCTTTGAAACCTGTTTATGCAATAACATGTATGATATGCGTATGCAATGTTTTCAAGGAATCGCGGGGTAAACAAGAAGATCTCAGCATTTGAAGTTTGTAGCTTTGATTGAAGAACTTTCATGTAGTTGAACGTCCTTCTACGAGAGTCAAGCTCACCATATCAAGTGGGTCATAACCCCTGACTCTAGTTGTCGTGTTTTGATCTTTTGACAACATTGGCTAGAGGAAAATAAATCCCATTGCTCCTTGCTAGACGTCTGATTTATCTTAACCTGCATCACAAACCCTTGACATCCTTGAAATGGTTAAGGAAATGATGTGGCATGATGTTATGATGTGTATGCTATGCATTAAGCAAAAGTGTAAGGTTATGTAAGCAAGTAAACCCTGCAAAGAATTAAAGTTGTTAGACAATGAAGGCAAACAAGTCACACAAGCAACCTTAGGTTTAAGCTTGCATGGGGTTTGTAGGTAAGTACCCTCTTGAAGTTTAATTGGCTCAACCTGTCTTAGAAATAGTAACCGGATTCTAAGGAGTCTCAATATCATTGATCTTCCTTTATCGAGTTATTTCAGCTTAGCAATCTTTTCTTACGGCTGAAACATCTCGAAAGTCCGATCTCAATGAGTGTAGCATCAAGTATCAACCAATTCCCAGCTTTACACCGAGACTGACTATCTCACTACTTTCTAAGGGCCAAGTTTGTTCAACTAAGGTTCTAAGGTTCGTTAGTACTTCACGACACCACGCAGCAACCCCGTATTCTCCTTGATTCAACACAAGGGATACTGATACCAACCAAAGTGTCACACCAACACAACCATTGCTTCAACCATATCGGTCTACGCTGTACAGTCCCCACGATCTATTATTGTTTACCTAAAAGTATGCCCCAGATCCGGGTGTAGGATCTATAGAAACAACCCAAACAACCCTCCAAGGGTAAAGAAAACAAAGCACAATAAAGCAGTTAAATAATGAACTAACTCTAAGGTAACCCCACTTTTTATTTTAATCTGCAACAGAGTCTCTAGTTCTGTGATACGGTGGCAGAACCGACTGTTATATACTGGTTTTGCGGTTTTTGTTCGCAAATATGCAGTAAGCAAGAGTCGCCACCGTCTTTTCTTTTATCCAACAAAGGAAAGGGTGAAAAGAACAGAAAAAGACCTTTTCGAGAGTTTTCTGAGTAAGGGGGGTAGATTATGGAAAGGGAAGGTGTTAGCACCCTTTCCATCTGTGGTTTTCCATGGGCTCTTAGAGGTTTGCTCATTTTTAAAATGCTTTTGTGCTTTGTGTGTTTGAAAATGTTTTGAAAGATGCCTTAGTGCGGCGATTTACTTTGCATTTAACTCTTGTATCAGTCCTCAAGAGTGTTAACAAAGCAAATGTTTTTGAAGCTTGTTTTTTTGAAAAGTAGTATTTGTGCAAGTGCAAAAAGTAATTTTTTTGAGCAAACTTCTAACAGCTATCTACTTTTATACTCGAAAAGGTTGTTCTTTTCCTCTTTTCCTTTAGACAGTGCTATCCTACTATTAGTGAGTAGGTAGCCCTATCGTTAGATGTTTTTGAGGGACAATCGAAGGGACGTTACAGTCACGAAGGCAATTTTATGGAGATGCTTTAGCAATTCTGTTTTAGGGACTATATCATTTACCGAGAAGGCAACTGTAGGGTCATCGAGGGACTATGATCTTTTGATTTTACGGGTCTTTGCTAAAGCATTCCTGCCTCATGACTATTTTTAAAGGCAACCAACGCGGGCGTACCTTAGAGGTGCTTGTGCAATTGTGTTGTGTTTCAGTTATTTTTGTCTTTTTGTTAAGTTAGATAACATTTTAATTTACAGTATTTCCATACATGCCTATTTACTAACAGTAATATAGCAAAATAAAACAGTAGAGGTGCGGAAAATAAAATGCAAAAAAAGTAAATCGTAAACTATTACACAGCTTTGGGAGAGATATAATATAAGTGCGTGAAATAAAATGCGAAATTTTAAATCTAAGACTATTACATCCATGGGCAGTTACAATACTTACATAAAATGCTAGGATAAAAATAAACGCGCGCGAAATTGGGAATAACGTCTAAAAATATCCTAAGAAATGAAAATCTTTTTGTTTTGTTTTTATCATGAAAAGAAAATTAAATCTAAATTAAGTCCTAGATTCTAATTGGTTTTAAGTTAAGAAAATGGTTAAAATTTAATTAATCAATTAATTAAGAAATTAATTATTTAATTAAAATATCTAAGCCTAATTTTTGTGATTTTTTGATTTAATGTTAATTAAAAAGATAAAAAAGTCCACTAAAAAAATAAAGAAAAGAAACAAAAGCAAAACAAGAGTACAAAGAGGCATCCTTCGATTGGGGTGATAAAGGGGGGGTTTTGATCCAAAGGGGAAGATATATGGCCTCTTCGATTCCAAGGAGAAATAACCTTTCGATCCGGAAATAGAGATAGTTTTCGATCCATGAGAGATGGTTGTCCTTCGACCCAGGGAGAGAATGATTGCCTTTCGATCCAGGGGTGGATGCTATGAGGATAATGAATTTGTAAATGTATGCTGGCAAAAACGAAAGGCATAACCTGGGTGCTAAACCCAGGTCCTTCGATCCTGCGTGTTGTGGCCTTATTTATGTTGGATATGCAACAGGGGTTAGAAGCAAAAGAAAACAAATACGGACCTGGGTACCACACAAAGACCCTTCGATCATGAATGAAAAATCAAATGACTATGATATGCAAAGAAGGTATAGAATTTGATTCCCTATATTTTCCTTACCAACAGTGGCGTATAAGTCTATGGTGATGGGTGTGGATTCGAATATGGGATTCTTTTGGAATGGGGATTCCTGCAAAAAATGTATTTCGATTGGGAGCACTCTATGAGTTTTGAGTTTTTTGATGTGCTTCCTGAGGCAGCGTGTGTGTAGTATCCTCTCCTGTACTCTCTTTCATTTTTTGGTACCGTGTGATTGCTCTTGTATTTATAGGAGTATGATGGCGCCTAGTAACGGCCAGAGACATCCAATTAACCATGCTCTTAAAGCCATGAGACAAGAATCAGACATATTAAAAGCATTCCTTTTTTGAAACATTCATGTCTCTTTGGAAATCTTGGATGAATCTGGACACTTGACTCCTTCGAACATACTCCTGTCATTCGAAAATCCTTTGCCCAAATACCACTCGAAGGGTATTTGTTGAAATGCCAATCGAAGGGTCTTGCCAAAAGGCCAATCGAAGGGTACTTGGTTAATATGCCTGTCGAAGCTGTCCTGTTTGAGATGCTAAATCGAAGGATTCTTTGTCATGCCAATCGAAAGGCTTGTCATGAGGCCAGTCAAAAGGACTTATATCCATACCAATCGAAGAGCCTGGCCATGAGGCCAATCGAAAGGCCTTGTATCCATGCGAATCGAAGGGCTTGGCCATGAGGCCAATCGAAAGGCCTTGTATCCATGCCAATCGAAGACCTTGTTGAAATGCCAATCGAATGATACTTTATTCTGATACCAATCGAAGTTCCTTGCTCAGACGCCAATCGAAGTTCCTTGTTGACCGATTGAAAGCTTCGTTCTTCTCTATTTGATTTCCTTCAGTTTGGACCAATCAAAGTGACGTTAAGATGCCAATCGAAGACGCCTTTGTTCAGATGCCAATCGAAAGACTTTGTTAAAATGCCAATCGAAAGTCCTTCATAACAGACCAATCGAAGGACCTTTGTCCATTCCAATCGAAGGGTGCTATGCAGATGCTAATCAAAAGGAATTTTAGTGATGCCAATCGAAAGGCATTTTGGAGACATGCCTTCGAAGTACACCCCATCAAAGGACACTTTGACCAACTTCAAAATTTGTTATTTTTCTTCAAGCAAGTGTTTGTAACCACCCATGTAAGAGAAGATCTTGTAAAAAATGAGAGGGAAAATTTTGGGGTACAACAAGTGCCTCTGGAGGATTTTCCTATATTCACTCTAGCAGACTTTTCTCCAGATATTATTCTCATGTATCTGGATGCATGCAAGAGGGACGCTACAAATCCAGATGTGAACATTCATGATCTAAGGCAACAACCTCTGGAAGTTACTCCTAGCAAATCAAGAAAAAGGAAAGCAACTGCAGAAGGAACTTCTCAGAAGACTCCCAAAGTTGCCAAAAAGAAAGGTAACCCTTCTTTTGTTTTTGTTATTGAATCAATATTATTATCAACATCTGAAAACCCTTCATCTCCAAATCCCATAGAAGATCCATCTCCTCAAACTTTTGATGATTTTGACCTAGATTTTGACACATCATTTCCTCTAGATAACCTTCTAAAAATCCATCTTTTACCCATCTTGACCAAAACCAGCTTGAACTTGCATAAATTCTCTCTAATATTGATCAATTTGATCCGCTTTTTGAAGCTCCACAAACCGAAAATCTAAACCTTGATTCGGATACCACAACATCCATCCCCGACATCACCTTCCCTCTCAGGGTCTCTCAACCACAAATAATTCCCTCAACTTCTTCACAGAAGCTCTCCATTCCAAATATTCCATCTCCTTATTAGTCCACTCCACCAAACTCACCAAATTCTCTCATAATCCTTTCTGACTCTCCCTCTCCAAATAACTACCCAGAAGATTCCCTTAGAACAATCATAGATTTAGAATATTTAGAAAATCTTGTCATAAGCTCTCTGGAAATTGTTGTTCCAAAACCAAAACCAAAAACCTCCAAAGCAGATGTTGGTAAATCCTTACTTATTTTTGAAACAAAAATACAGGAATGGGTTAACTCTCTAAAGGTAGTTTGCATAGAGAGTTACAATCCAACTGCTTCTGATTCTCATTGGAACCAGTTCAAAAGATTGTTCAACTCTGAATCTCTGAAATTAAAGGAGTTTAGTTATGTAACCGCTCAAAAAAACATTTGTGATTGCCTGAATATCTTCAAGGATCAAGTTCTACGACATTGGGAAAAGAACCACTCCTTCTGCTGGACAATTCCCCTTGGGAAGCTCATCAGACATCAGAGTGTAATGAACCATCCTCTGATCCTCTTCCTTTGGTAATATTTCAAGACAAAGGCAAGGAAGTCGAAGAAACTCTTGCGTCAGAATCGGTTGCAGATTGCTCTGAAAAAGTGGCCCCTTCTGCTGAAATAACCACTTCTTCTCTTGTGCTGCAAACTCTAGAGGAGTTGAAGAAAGAAAATGTTGTGTTTAAGGAAAGGTTAAACAAGCATGATGATACTTGCAAGGAAATTAAGGGGATTCTTGGTAAACAAGAGGTTTTGAATAATCAGATAAAGAGTTTATTGGAATCCCTGTTCACACGACTTCCACCTCCTTAAACTTAGTTCTGAAATTTGTTTTCCCTCATTCTGTTTGTTATTTCCTTGAATCTTTTTGAAATACAAAATGCATTTTATTGTCTAAAGTGTTTTTATTGCTTTTTGATTATTGTAAAAAAGGGGTAGAACATAAGATATTTCGAATCTAACAGTAGTGAGACTCGGTCTCAAACATTTTGAATATCATAACTTCTATTTTTTTTCTACATCTGAAAGCAAAACAGGAAAAACCTCTATTGAGGACAATTGTGGACGCATAAAAAATATTCTTCTCAAAACTCTTATCAGAACATCTTCAAGGAATTATTATTTTTCTTTATCTGAGTATCCAACTAAGGGGAGACTTTAAATGCTTTATATTCTTTAAGTATTCTATCAAAATATCCAAGTTTTTGTCATCATCAAAAAGGGGGAGGTTTTTAGAACATAGTTTGGTTCTACATCCTTGTAAGAGTTTTGATGATAACAAACACTCAAAGAACAATTATGCTCCCTAAATAAGTATTTTATTTTGAAGGGAAGTTCTAATGTAAGAAGCACAGAAGATGAGATAGATCATTGTTAAAACTCTGTTATGACCATCGTAGAAGAAATATGTGTAACACGCTTAAATAAAGAAGTTCTGGTGTTACAACTTCTGAGTGCACTAAACGCTTTAAACAAGAACTCTGTTACTCTGATACATAAAGTTCTGGAAAGAAGTAAAGGAGTCTCAACAGTAACATTCAACTTTTGATGTGATCTTTAGCAAACATGTTCTGAAGCGTTACATTTTATTCATGGCTATTCAAAAGTAGGGAATGGCAACCAAAAGTGACGGCAATATCCGAAAAGAAAAGCCTAGCAACTATGACTTCCGCAACACTTTTCGGAAAGCTTCAAGAATATGAGACGGAACTTGGAAGACTTGAAAAACATGAGAATCATGAGAAGAAATCCAAAGGCATTGCTTTGAAATTTGATTCAAAAGAAAGTCAAGATAAGGATGCATCGGAGGAAGATGAAAATCTCTTGCTTCTTGTAAAAAGGTTAGGAAAATATTTTGGTCATAAAAATAATCTTCATAATGCTAACTTTGTCAAAAGAAAGAAATTCTATAAGCATAAAGATAAAGAAGCCTCCACATCAACACAAGATGTCACATGCTATGAATGTGGAAAGCAAGGTCACATAAAGCCGGATTGTCCAAAACTCTCCAAGAAAAATGGATTCAAAGGCAAAAAGGAGTTCAAGAACAAAAAGGCTTATGTTGCTTGGGAAGATAATGATATAAGTTCTTCATCCGATTCGGAAAGCGACGAATGTGCAAATCTAGCATTAATGGCTTCACATCACTCCGACGATGAAGAAAAGGTTAGTAATGAATTTAATCTTTTTGATGATGATGTTCAAGGTGCTATTGATGAACTCTTGAAAGAATGCAAAAGTTTATACAAAAAGGTGTCAAATCAAGAAAAAGAACTTCTAATTTGTCTAGAAAAAATTGACACCATGACTAAAGATTTTGATCTTCAAAAACAGAATTTTATTAAAGAAAAGGAAAACTTTGCATGCACCAAGTGTGAATCAAATGTCTTTCAAATTGTTCAATTGAAAAGAGTCATTGAACGATATGAAAAAGGAAAAATAGGATTGGAAGGATTACTAAGCCAACAACGTTATCCAAATGATAAAAGGGGTCTTGGTTATGTGAATTCTAAGAAACCAAGTAACAATCCCACTGTTTTTGTAAAGGCTAGTAATAGTTTCAATCCCAAGAAAGTAGAAAAGAAGCAAGTTGTTCATAATCATCAAAATGAAAAGGCTAATGTATCGAAAAAGAAAACATTTCCTAAGAAGAAATCTTATCCTTCTAGATATAGAAGTAACTTTGAACCTACTTGTTTTTATTGTGGTATTAAAGGCCATACACCTAATGATTGCTATGTTAGAAACTTTAGTATAGCAAGTGGGCGTTATGTGTGGGTGAAAAAGGGAACTAACTATGAAGGACCCAAGGCAACTTGGGTACCTAACAAAGAATAATTTGTTTTTGTAGGTATGCTTGAAATCCACATCAAATGTTTGGTATCTTGATAGTGGATGTTCAAAGCATATGACAGGAGATGTACACCAATTTTCATATCTAGTACATAAAGCCAAAGGGTATGTCACCTATGGAGACAACACCAAAGGAAAGATTCTTGGCGTTGGAATAGTTGGCACACCTCCATCCATTCAAATTGAGGATGTTCTCTATGTTGAAGGATTAAAGCACAACCTTCTTAGCATAAGTCAACTTTGTGATAGAGGGTTCAAGATCAAATTCAACAAAGAAGAATGCCTTATTATGGATGAGGCAACCAATGAGGTAAAACTCAAAGGTATAAGAACTAACAATATTTTTATGATTACTTTAGATGATTTGTCTATGAAGGTACAATGTCTTATGGTAAACAACAATGACGCTTGGTTATGGCACAAGAGGATTGCTCACATTCACATGGAGCACTTGAACAAATTGGTTAAGCATGACTTAGTTATTGGTCTACCAAAGATGAAGTTCATCAAAGACAAATTATGTAGCGCTTGCCAAAAGGGCAAACAGACCAAATCAACTTTCAAATCTTAGAATGTGGTGTCTACTACAAGGCCACTACAATTGTTACACATGGATCTCTTTGGTCCATCAAGGTGCACGTCTTAATTTTTTCTTCAAAAATTTTATGTTTCAGTACACTCTGCTTCTACTCCTTCTTTTATATGTTTTTATTTGATAAAATATGTGTGTATATATTGTTTGTACAAAATGTTTCCTTTCATAACAAGTTTTCAAGTTTTTGGCAATATTTGCATGTGGAACCCGGTTCCCATATTGGTAGGAACCAGTTCCTGGTTCATTTTCCAGAAACATTACTTTTTTTTAAAGCCAGGAACCGGGTTCCCTATAGTGCAGAATCGGTTCCCAGCATGCAGACCTGCCACACGCATTTTTTTGTGCTCAATAATTATTATTTGTTTTTTGTTTTTGTGTAAAAAACATAAGTGTTTTTAATAAGTTTTATGTCATAGTCAACATTCATCTCTCCTTCCAACTTCACCTTCCTCCTCTCAAACCCTTCCACCTCCATTGACACACCTCATAAAAGCTCCAACATCTCTTTTTCTTCACCAACATTTTAATACCCACTACTCCAAATCACTATAAAATCACTTCTCCTTCCATATTTCATACTCAAATATCCCAATCTCTCACTATTCAGAAAATCCCAATTCAAACCCCAACTTTCAGATTTCTCACAAATCTCCATGGGTCCTAAGAGAGCTACCAGATCCAGCAAGGGAAAGGCTCAGGTTGAAGAAGAGTCTTCTAACATTCATCCTCAGACCATCAAATCCAGAAGACTCACCTTCAAATCTCGTAATCGGAAGGTTCTTAAAGCTAAGTTTTGTAGGCTTCATACCTTTCCTGCTCATAGCTTTTTATTTCCTGCTCAGTTGGCCTCTGCTGGGGTTGCCAGGTTTGTAGGTAACAATGGTGAAGTGTTTCCTGACCTTGTTAGAGAATTTTATCACAACTTAAAACTTATCCCTGATGAATTTGGTGATATTACTCTAACCTCTCATGTTTTGTCAAAAAGTATCTCTTTAACTGGTGAGGAATTTGGTGAATTGCTGGGTATTCCGTATGAAGGTTTAGTTCTTGTTAATGGTGTTATTCCACATGATTGGCTACCATACAATAAGGTAGAGGTTTTTATTAACATGTGTAGGCCAAACCAGCAAAATACTGCTCGTCAACAACTTCTCTCGTCATCTAATTTGTTTGGCTCAAATCTCTCCGTAAGTGACAGAATGCTCCACCTTATTATTGCCTATATCCTCTTTCCAAAGAATTCTAACCACTCTCATATCAATGAGTTTGAATTAATGGTCCTTAATGCATTGAGAAGACGTTGTTCGGTTAATTGGGCACTTTCTATTATGTACCATATGCAACTTATGGAATCTCTAGATGGTGGTTTACCATATGCTCGAGCCATTTCTCACATTCTGGAAAATGCTAATGTTAACCTTCAATGGGAAGTTACAAGAATTCAAGGAGATAAGGAGGCTATTACAGATGCAACCGCTCTTAAGAACACCGGGATCATTCTTGATGCAAGAGGTCACTTTCACTACAAAGAGGATTTCGAACCAACTGTCAACTATGTTGCTCAACCTCCCGAAGGCGGCTACACCATAGACATGTTGTTTAATCAAATGAACATCTTCCAAAGACATGTGGATGATCGCTTTGATGTGCTCCAACAAGAAAATGCTTCCGCACGGCGACAACTATGCAATGTCCAAAGAACTCAAAAGCTTATTCTTGATCACTTTGATAGAAAAGAAGTTCTAGAGGAAGAGGAATCCGAAAGTGGTAGTGGAAGTGAAGATGATGATGATGATGAGATGAATGTGGATGAAGACTAAAAACTTACATTTTTATGTCATTTCTTTTATTTTCGTGTTTTCCTTTGTAATGTCTAGACAATGTTCCATCTTATGTTTCATTGTTATTTGTTGTAATCGTACAATTTGTTGTTCGTGTTTTAGTATGTTTAAAAACGTACAATTCGTTGTTCGTGTTTTAGTGTGTTTTAAATTGTACAATTCATTGTTTGTGTTTAAAATCGTCTTAATTTTTAAATAAATTTGTTTCACTCTTTTTCCCCATCCTTTTTGATGTTAACAAAGGGGGAGAAGAATATGCATATGTGTTGTTTTGTTTCAAAGAAATTGCAGGCCCAAATAACTATCAAACTCACTCCAAAATTCAAAGAATCATGGACTTAGGGGGAGCATACAATTTAGGGGGAGCCTTGCATTTGCTCAACATGTTTTCTACACAAAACAACATAAAACATTTCAAGAATTGTTTTCAAGACTTGGTTGTCATCATCAAAAAGGGGGAGAATGTAATTGCAAGCTTCTCAAGTCATATTTAAAGCATTTGTTTTGATGAAGACAACATGGACATCAACATTCAAAGGATGTGCAAAAAGCTTATCAACATCATATAAAAGTCTTGAAGATTAGAAGAAGAATTATTGAAGAATCATCAAATGTCAAATGGTATAAATAATTCTTAATCTTGAATATAGATGTTCACAAAAATATGCATTCATAATCATATACATATCCAACATGTTTTCATTTAAGAAAAACTTTGTTTAAAATCTTTTTCAAAAAGAATTTTTGAAAATTAACTCTCAGGAACCGGTTCCTCCCTAACAGGGAACCGGGTTCCAAAACTTGTTCAAAAACATGTCCCTGGAATTTGTACCAGGAACCGGGTTGTACCAATAGGGGAACTGGTTCCTGCGTGATATTTTTTGAAATCTGACTTATAAGGTTCACTAAGAACCGGGTTCTGTCAGTGTCGGAACCGGTTCCTAGCGAACCAGTGCAACTTTTCTTTTGGTTTTTGAACATATTTTCAATAGTACTCTTTCATGAATGCATTGCAACTTTTCATATGAATTGGCATGAATGAAGATGTTCTTGTGACTTTATAAAATGCAGATTTTCAGATTTTCATAATCGATCATAACTTTCAAGAAAAAAACAATAAACCTTCTTCATATTAACAATTTTCTCATTCATTCAAATTTGCACTTAAACTTTCATGTGTTCATAATTTTGTGAAACTTACCATATACACTTTCATTAAGAAATCATTACAAGTTTCATACATACATTGTGAACATTTATAATCATTGCTTGAGAATTGTTTTTATCTTGAAGAAGAAGATCAATTGAAGATTGATAGTGCTATCCATCTATTTCAAATAAATCATTGTATTACTTAAAGAAATTATTCCCTTACTATCCAGGATTGTTAGAAGTAAGTGTTATGATTTGAAGAGGATTGTTCTTCATTCACATTAGTGTTTGTTTGGTCTTAAAGGTGTTAAGAACCTTTGATCACCCTATAGGTTAGATAGTAAGCATAGGCTGTACAATCATTCTAACTATAGTGAAATCTCTTTCGTGTTGGAAAGGGGACTGGAGTACTCTCAGATTGTGAGGGGAACCAGGATATATCACCGTGTTCTTTACTTTTCCGCTTTTATCGCTTTCATCACCATAATCAAGGAAAAGATAAGATATAATCAAAACCTTCAAACACTTAACCAAAAAATTACTTCAAGTATTCTCATAAAACCGAATAAATTTTTATAGACCTAATTCACCCCCCTCCTCTTAGGCACTCTGAGACTTACATTACTGTGTAATACCTTGAGAAAACCGGGTTGTAGTTTAAAATCAAGAAGGCTTTGACAATTGTCAGTGTATCTGTGTAATCAAGTTTGATTAGTGGATTAAGACCTCGTTTAAGAGAGGAGAAATCTCCTTGGCGGGTGGACTGGAGTAGTTTGAGTTCAAACGAACCAGGTTAACCAACGTGTCCTTTATTTTAAGTTTTAAAAACCCCAATTCAAACCCCCCTTCTTGTGTTTTTCCATTCTTCTGTTCCTTCTAGAGCTAGAGCCCATTAATTTTGTAGGAACCAATAAACTTAGCTTGGAGGGGCTCTTCAACACCTTTTTCTTCTAGTTAGCCCTTAACTTATACCTAACAACTTTGCCATTGATCTCAACCCTGTTACCACAATTTGGTCTTTCCACCTCAACTCTCACAAACCCTTCATTATTTTCACACGTTCTTTCTTCTTCATTGTCATAAAACCTAATGCCTCTAACATCATCATCAGTAATTCCATCATCATCAGTAATTCCATCATCATCAGTATTACCATCAAGGCTATCTTCATTAACTTGAAGAACATTAGGACTTACAACCTTGTGCATCATATCTGCTACATCGTACTCAACCCATATATGGCCATCAACTTTGTTATCAATGTTGTGTTTGGAAATTGCTCCAGTTGTAACATCATCAACTCCTTGAAGAAACCTTTTCGCCAATCCTTAGAATTTTTGTCCATAACCTAAACCCATCATGCCCCCAATCCTTAACTAAGCTCACAGCCTCAAAAAACTCCAAGTATCGGTTTCTTAACTTTCCACTGTTGTGTCATTCCCCTATAAAATATGAACTTATCATGCACTAAATTTCCACCATGGTGGAAGATGATGTTGAACATGTCCATTTCTACAATGACGGAAATACCCAACGATTAAACTGTTGGGACCACAAATAAAGTACATTAAAGAAGTTATAATGTTAAACAACACTTACCTTTTTGCAGTCGTACGTTGTTGTCAAGACAATAACTTTGTTAGGATGCCACGCTTTCTAGTTTCCGTACTATCCAAGGATTTAGACAAAAACCATTGCAAGGAAGATGACGTTATAATTGGGAATTAGGGTTGATGTACTTTAACCCTTGTCTTTAAAGGTTTACTAATTATAAATGAATAAATGTTATAATAAAGATTAAAAAAATGACACGTGGAATTGATGTAAGGATTTAATTTTAAAAAAAGAAATCTCAGCAAAGCCACGTAAGCCATTTGGGTGACCTGGTTTAATGAAGGATGAAAATAGTGGAATCTCTAAATTACAGGGTGGGAATCTAATTTTTTTACAGGGTTTTTAAAAAAAAAACTCTCCCATATGGTATGGGAAATGGATATTAACCCTAAATTAAAATAGTTTGTAAAGTGATTTGGCAAGAATAGAAATCAAAATTGCATTCTTTGCCTTGAAATAAACTACTTGGGGGATGGTCATAGTTGAGTAGTAGTTTGGAACCGTTCCAAGCGTTTGAAAGATTAAGCTTCCCTGTGGCTGAAAACATGAAAATATAAACATAAAGTGAAGCATGTAAAGGACAAGGAATGAATGTAAGTGATAGATTTTATAAATGAACATAATTGAACTTTGGCAACACCAATCATGAGTTAGTATGACAACCGGTGGAACATTATCTTTAGTAAAATCCATAAGTTGGTAGGCATGCGCCTCCAAAAGGGTGACATCAATCTCAGCTCCACTAACAAAACAAACCACAACGAAACACTATGAAACAGATAGTCTTATATTAGGTAGGTGTGAAGTTGTAACATGACATACCTTGCATTTGACAAAATTAGGTTGAAACACGACTTTTCCCCAACTCCTCTAATCTGGGTCATAACGACTTGTTGCAGGACACCAATGGTATCTGGTTAGAAAAAGAAAGTTAGTTCAACACTTGGATGAAAATATAAATGAATATCGCAAAAAGATGGGTAGAATTTTTTACCGTATAAGAGAACTAACTCGAAATATCCATTCAAGAATTCTATGAAGGATTTGAATTTGAAGTTGTGTACTAGAATATCGGGCATGTCGATACTGGTAATTACGGTGGTACCATTAGAAAATAGATTCAACTTGTTGTCATAGACTTTCAATGGCACGTCATTAATCCGAGGTTCTCTGTTGTAAACCATATAGGTCTGATGTTCTAGTAAATTTTCTTTCCAGATATCAAGTTCGCAGTTGCGGGTTATGACATGAATCGAGGATTATTGCTTGTAAGATCCTACACCCGGATCTAGGGATGCCTTAGGTAACTAACAATAGATCATCGAGACTGTACGATGTAGACCAATATGGTTGAAATGATGGTGTTGTACCCTGAAATTTCCCCTCTCATTTTACTCAAGACATGCTCATTGAGGTCCTCAATTGCTCAAGGTTGACTAAGAATTGGCCAGACAAATTATCCTCCTAAGCAATGGACTTCCAACTAGGGTTTCACTTCTCACAAAGAATTTTGGGTTGCAAAGGCTTCAGTTATTTCCATGGTCCCCAATATGTCCTCAAGAATGTCCATGCCATGTTTCATGCCTTGCACTACAAGCTTGCTTAGTCAATTACTCAAATGCTTGGAAATCAACTATACTAGGTCAAAAGTCAATTGTGACCAATATACAATCAAACTTCAATATTTTTTGTCAACATCAACATTTTGAAGTTATATACATCATTTGATCAAGGGTTGATCATGATTCCCTAAGGAATGCTCTCAAATAATCAAGAATCCAAAAGTGCAAAATTAGGGTTTCCTAGAGAAAGTCAATTGAACTTTGACCAGGAATACCTTTTACATGCCTCATCCATTTTTCCCTAACTAAATCTCATTATGAATAAAATTCCATTCCCTACAGCTTTTCTTTTGCCCTCAAGTTCAAGAAATGCATCATTTGGAAGATATAAGCTCATACATTACATGTCACTTTCAAAAAGTCAATAAAAGACACTTTTTTCCAAGACCATTTACATCAAGATAGATTCTTCAAATTCAAAATTTATCAAAAAATAGATTGAAGGATACATCTTGGGTTTCCAAAAAGTCAAAGATCATCTTCATTGGATAAAAATTGAGTAAGTTATGACTTGCACAAGTTGGGAAAATTTGAGAAAATTTCAAGAAATATGCATTGGGCAATTTTGAAATTTTAGGTCAAGGGCCTAACATTTTAGGGTTCAAACACCCTTATGACAGTATAAAGGACCCATAAATTCATTTTTTCCTTGCCTTGCCATTTCTACCTATTTTATTCATATTTATTTTGTTTTATTCAAATAAATACAAAACAAATTACATAAAATAATAATAATGAATTAAGACATGTGGGCTAATGTGTTGGGTCAAGTTTGGAGCCCAAGAATTCGTGCAAACATGTCTAGGTTCATGCAAGAGTTTGAAAGAGAAAGAATCACACATTTTTTGCAAGTTTCGAATATGTTTTATTCTTGTCTCCAAAGCCATCATGCCTTGATTTCTTTCCATGCTAGGCTATCCTCAGTCACTCCTCTCTATATACAAACAATGCAAGCCTGAATGACACGAAAAACATTGCCTTGAAAGAGCTCTCAAAATTTCACAAAAAAATTGTCCAAAGTTGTCAAAATTCGAAACACACTTTGCAAGCTTCCTATGTCCAAACAAATACCAGATTTGTGTTCTTGAGATACCCAGGAGCCCACACCAGCCCTCATCCAAGCCTGAAGCATGCCCAAAAGTCACGTACCAAGCCCACTGGTCCTTGGTAAAATTTTGGATCATAACCCTTTGAATGCAAAATTTAAATTGATTTTATGTGCATGTTTATATTATTATTGATCATTGGGTTAAGTCTAATGTGTTACATGTGAGTTTTAGTGTTGAATCTGCAGGTTTCCATTGCTAGGGCTTGAGAACGTGTGGGTTTCAGTTTCATTAATAGAGATACTTTCAGATCATACAGATACCATGGTTGAATTTGCAACCTAGGGTTTAGGGTTGGGGGCGGGGGGGGGGGGGGGGGGGGGGGTAGGCCAAATCTCTGGCCTTGAATCTTTTTATTTTTGCAGTATAGGTTTTTGTCACGCCGGAGGAGAAGGTGGTCAACCACCATAGATGGTGGTTTGACCTCCTCAGAGCTGGCGTGGCAAAATTGCTTGTTATGATTCGTCCATTAAAATACAGGGGGCCCATCTCAGCGTGCGTTTTAAATTTTAAATATATATGACCCATTTTCAAATATAATGTTATTATTTTATTTGTATTAACGAATGGATAGTTGGCTTAGTTGGTGAAGGGAACACGTATAATGGAATGGACCTAGGTTCGATACCCAGGTCTTGCATTTTTATTTTTCTAACATAATATTTGCAGATCTGGTGCTTCAAGTCCAAACGTACATACCATGCATCCCTTACGCGTCACCATGAGATCCTAGTATAACTCAGATCCAAGCATCCAGACGTGCAGTCCATCATGCACTCTCAAAAGACGTCCCCACTGGATCCAAATGGAAGACCTGGGCTCCTCTGACTTGGGCCTACGCTTTTCAAACTTATACCCCCCGGCTTTTTTCACTATCCTGGCCCATTTACATTTTTGTTTTGTTTTTGTTACTTATTTCTTTTAATTTGTTTTTTTATTTAATCAGCAAAATGATTATAAAATCACAAAAAATTATGTTTAGTTTTTTTCAATTAAAATTAATTTTTTTAACTAATTAATTAATTATTTTAACTTTTTTTATTTAATTTAAAATCAAATAGACTTAGACAAACTCATTTTCTTTTCATAATAAAAATACCAAAAAATATGAATTTTTATTTCCTTTTAGTTTTATTTTAGATCACATTTTTTTTATTAATCTTACTTAAACTATTTTCGGTATAAATAAATAAATAAAAACAAAAAGATTTCATAATTCTTAGGGTTTAGACGTTCTTTTCCATTTCGCACGCGTTTAATATTTCCCTTTTAAACTGTTTAGATGCATGATAGATAGGATTGTATGGCAAGAGATTTAAATAAAATGCTAGCAAACCTAATGCAAAGACAAAATAACTGAATACAACACACACTCACATATACACCTCTAGGGTATTCCCACTCCGGTTGCCTTCAGATTAAAACAGTCACAACTCTCGAAAAGTGAGAGATTTTAGTGGCTACCTGTGATACGGTTGCATAACTGACTGTTAATACTGGTTTGCATTTTTTGTTTGCAAATGTCGCGGTAAACAAGAGTCGCCACCGAATTTTCTTTTATACAAATTAAGGAAAGGGTGAAAAGAACAAAAAAAGACCTTTTTTCGAGATTTCTGAGTACGGGGGTAGATTATGGAAAGGGAAGGTGCCAACACCCTTTCCACCCATGGTTTTCCATGGGCTCTTAGGTACTTGCTCATTTTTTAAAATTGCTTGTGATTGTGTGTTTTGAAAAGCTTTGAAAATGCCTTAGTGCGGCGATTCACTTTATGGTAACTCTTGTATCAATCCTCAAGAGTGTGATAAAGCATTTTGAAAACTTTTGTTTGAAAAGTATGTTTGAAAGTGTGGTGTGAAAATTTATTTGAGAAAGTACCTAACAGTTATCTACCTACTCGAAAAAAGACTGTTCTTCTCCTCCTTTCCTTTAGACCGTGTTATCCTACTATTAGTGAGTAGGTAACCATATCCGTTGGATGTATGAGGGAATATAGAAAGGGACGTTTATGGTCATTGAAGGAGACATGTAAGGATACCTTAGCATTTCGAAGGGACTATCATCATAAGATCATTTCTCGAAGGCAACTCGAGGGACATTTTACGGACTATGATCTTTATGATGATTTTAAACTGAGGTTCTTTGATAAGAGTATCCCTATGCTCGAGGTACATGACCAGTGTTTCCGAAGGCAACCAAGTGAGGTAATACCCTAGGGGTGCAAGTGTGCAAAAGTGTGCTTTTTCAGATATATCTTATCTTGCGCAATTAGGGTTATCTGGGCTCAATTAATCATTATCTTTCAGGAAACCCTATTAAACATTCATCTAAGCAGTTTATCATGCGGGAAAATAAATGGCGGAAAGATAAAATTCCTAACTATTACAAGGCTTTGGTGCAATTATATAATTAATGACTGAAAAGTAAAAATGCGGAATTAAAACCCTAATTAAACTATTACAAACCGGGCACAATTACATAAATAATTAAAAATAATCGTACGACAAAAATGATTAAGCACGAGAATTAAAATTGAAAAGAGGTGCAAAACCCTAAAAACCTAAGTTGCTCATTAAAAATATTTTTTTGAACTTTTTATCAAAAAAATGATTTTAAATTGACCTAATCTTCTAATTAATTTTAATTAATGAATATAAGTTAAGATTGATTAAAATAATTAATTTGCAAAAATTAATTTAATAAAAAACTAAGTCCTATTTTTGTGATGATTTTCTGATTTTATAAAAAAAATTAGTTTAAAAAGAAATTAAAATAATTAAACAAAATAAAATAATGAAGTAAAAAGAGTGAAGAAATGGGCCTTAGGGGTGTAAACCCAAATTTGGATGTTGCAATATGAAATTCTATCCAAAGCCCAATCCGTTTGGCCCATAGCTGCGTGTGATCCTGTGTGGCTATGTTGTGAGAGTCCATTATGTGGAGCTTCATTGGAAGCGTGAGATCTGGGAAATGCTTGATCTGATGGTGATGAATATGGGGCGCATGATGAGCGCGTTTGGAATGGAAGCATAGGATCTGTAAATAATTGTTAAGAAAAATAATATGTGGAGGCAGGGATCGAACCCCTGACCTCCTACACACGCGCGCTTTGAAACCCTTCCCTTCTGCCACTGAGCCAGCTATTCATTCGTTATATAAAACACACATAATATAATATATTTAATAAATGGTCAATGTAATAACAAAGCACGCGCAAAGTTCAAATGGTCCAATCAAGCTTTGACACGCCATTATCTTCCCCATTGGCTGTCGTCTTAGCCTAAGGGGTTTTTACCTACAGACGAAACTGTTGCTAAAGACCTGCATATTTCTAAGACTCATAATAAGCAACATAAATTTAGTTTAAATACATAGATCCACTGGGTTTGATCTCGTGAGTACAATGGTACTCTTCTTTTGGCCTAATTTTGCCTGAAATAAAAAACCCTAAAACGGACCTTGAAACCCTAACAATGGCAGTTATTCATACAATCATCAAAACAAACAATTAAACATTCAAACATGTTATGAATGATCATATAAACATGAACGCATATTCAAAATTCATTTATCATGCATAAATTATCAAAATTGAATTCAAGAAAATAAAGGTAAACCGTGATACTGTGAAGGTTGATTCTGAGTGTGTTGATGCGTGGGAGTGGTCCAGGTAGCTTCCAAACGTGCCCATGAATTGATTGCAAGCCTTAAAATGCTTTGAATCTCCCTGTAAATAAAAATTCGATCACCATTTTTTGTCAAAAAATTGAAGTTTCTTGTGGGTGTTCTACACAGCGAATCCTTGTCTTTTTGATCTGGGAATGTTATGGATATATAGTAGAGTGAATTAGGTCAACAAAACTAAACACAATCTTTGAAAATTTGAGAGAAAAGATTTGATTTGCATCTTGTATTTTTGATTTCTAAGTTTGGCCAAATTATGCTATATTCATCCCAATCATCCCTTTCACGATTTCATTAATTTTCCAGCTGATTATAGACTCATCATGTGGTCATAAAATCAAATCTTGGATTTTATTTTATTATTCCACTATTTTATTTTATTTATTTTTATTTTAATGAATAAAAAATAAAAACAAATAATAAAAATAATGAAAGAATATGTGAGTAGGCTCAGGGGTCATGGGCCATGTTAGGAACAAGTTGCAAGCATGAAACCATGGGCTCATTTAGAAAAAATTCAAGTTAGGTTAATGTTGACTTCATGCACATTTCCAAAATTTGGTCAACTTTAGCAGTGCATATCTCTCTCAATTTTGACCCTAAGACGGTGTTCTTGGACTTTTTAGAAAGCTTAGGATGTCCCCTAAATAACCCTTTTAGTCTCATCTCAATTGGATAATCCATGTTCATGTAAGGAGCTTTGACCCAAAAGGTGTTTTTGTTGACTTTTTGAATGGACCTATAATGTATGAGCTTATATCTTTTAATTGAGGCATGTCTTGTACTTGAGGGCTGCAAAGAAATTGCAGGGAATTGGATTCTCTTAAAAATGAGCCTTGGTTGGAAAATTTGTGATAAAGTATGAGAAAGTTATGCCTGGTCAAAGTTAGGTTGACTTTTCCTATAGAAACCCTAATTTGCCATTTTTGACTTTTGATAAGTTAGGAGCATTTCTTGAGGAATCATGATCAACCCTTAATCAAATGATGGATATTACTTCAAAATGTTGATGTTGACCAAAAATCTTGAAGTTTGACTGTATTTGGGCCACAACTGACTTTTGACCTAGTATAGTTGATTTTCAGGCATTTGAGCAATTGACTGAGCAAACCTGTTGTGCAAGGCATGAAACTTGGCATGGATGTTCTTGAGGACATACTAGGACAATGGAGACCATTTCGGATCCTTGGAAGTCAACCATCTTGACAAGGAGTGGAACCCTAGTTTGAGGCTTATTGTCTTAAGAGGAGGAGTTGCCTGGTCAATCCTTAGTCAACTTGAGCAATTGGGGACCTCTAGGAGTATGTCTTGTGTGAAAATGGGAGAGAAAATTTTAGGGTACAACATCTGTCCCTGTTCATTCTTCTTAAACCTGAGGATTTAGATTGGCTTGTCCGCCTTTCGTGATCTGAAGGTGGAAGATGATTGAACACTAGAGTGCCCAGAAATTTGCACTTGCTTGAAATGATACTTGATTGTGTAGGTAATATCGGGAATGGGCTTATAGATGTCATTTTGAGAAGATGATAGAAGATTGCTGGAGATGGGCTAAAAGATGTCATCCAGAAGATATGACGGGGAGTCGTCGGAGATGGGCTTAAAGATGCCATCCAAAACAATGATGATTTCGTGAGATATTCCTTTGTGGGAATATCTGTTCCTATTATTGGGGAGCACTCTGCTGAGGAATGTTGGTCTCTTTCTTGGGGAATAGAGTCTAGGAGCTTCAGTTGTTCATTACTCTAATGGGGAGTCATCTCTTGATTGAAGAGACGGAAGTGAACTGCTATCTGGTCAGGGTCCAGGCTTCACAGTGACTTGTTGAGGATAATAAGGTTGACTGCTATCTGGTCGTGCTCTAGGCTTCACAGCGACTTACTGAGGAAATGAGATTAAAATGTTATTTGGTCATACTCCAGGCTTTGCAGTTTCTCAAACTGTTATCTGGTCAGAATCCAGGCTTCACAGTGTCTTGAGTTGTTGATTGACTATTATTCGGTCAGTTTTCGGGCTTCATAGCTTCTTTAACTGGAATAGAAATCTTAGTATCGATTTGACTGGACCAGAGAAAGGTCGCAAGTTGTCTTCAATTGGGATAGAAATCTTAGTATCGATTTGACTGGACCAGAGAAAGGTATCAAGTTGTCTTCATCTGGGATAGAAATCTTAGTATCGATTTGACTAAACCAGAGAAAGGTCTCAGATTAACTTTGAATGGCATAGTAATAAGGAGAATCTTAGTAGCGAGTCAACCGACCCAGACAAAAGTCTTGGAATCTCTTCCATCGGCATAGTAAGCAGGGAGATCTTGGGTTAACTTTGACTGGCATTGTAATCAGGAGAATCTTAGTATCGATTCAACTGACCCAGACGAAAGTCTTGGAATATCTCCAACTAGAATAGTAATCAGAGAGATCTTAGTGTCGACCTGTCTGACCCAGGGAAAATCTTGGGTTAACTTTGATTGGCATAGTAATTAGGAGAATCTTAGTAGCGATTCAACTGATCCAGACGAAAATCTTGGAATCTCTTCCACCGGCATAGTAAGCAGAGAGATCTTGGGTTAACTTTGACTGGCATAATAACCAGGAGAATCTTAGTAGCGATTCAACCGATTCAGAAAAAAGTCTTGGAATCTCTTTCACCGACATAGTAAGAAGAGAGATCTTGGGTTAACTTTGACTGGCATAGTAACCAAGAGAATCTTAGTAGCGATTCAACTGACTCAGACGAAAGTCTTGGAATATCTTCAACTGGAATAATAATAAAGAGATCTTAGTGTCGACCTGTCTGACCCAAGGAAAATCTTGGTTTAAATTTTTGAAGAAAATGCTGAAATAACCTTTCCTTAGATGTAGTTTTTTTTAGAAGACTGTCAGGTCACATAAGTAACCATCGGTGTTTATTGATTTGATCTTTTCCCTGAAAAAGGCAAAGAGTTAGTCATATGCAATGTTATGACGGATGAAATGCATTGTGGTGATGTTCTCAAAGTAAATGAGATTATGCTGTATGCGATATGTATGTTCATGCCATAATGTATGAATATGAAATGCTATTGCGATAATTTCTTAGCCAGGGAAAATAAATCTCGGACTGCTGCCGAAGAGTATTGGGAAGCTGAATTCTTCATTTCCGTCGGGGATGGTGAATGGAGATGTCTATGTTGGGGATTTACTCCTTTTTGTTTGTATATACTCTGCCAGGGAGAGACTCTGCCTGAGAATAACTCTACGGGGGAATAACTCTGTTTGCGAGAGGAGATGCTTTGCTGGAAGATTTTGCCGATTCGGAGAAATAAACTCCACCGGGGGATGGACTTCTGTAGCTGGAGAAACAAACTCTGTTGGGGATTGAGCTTATGTATTCAGAGGAATAAACTCTTCTCGGGAGAAAACTTTATAAACCGCTTGTGATTATAAAATTCGGCTTGGGGATATAGATATCGGCTCTCTGAAGGAACTTTGCTGGGGAAAGTAACTCATGTTTGGGGAAGCAGATGTCAAAAAATTTGGTTGCCTCTACTCTGTGGAGAACATAGATGTCATGGGGTCACAAGTAATGGTGACTTTGTTTCAAAGTTGTTTCTGCCCTGTACCTGCTTGACAGAGTAACTGTCGGGATTGCAACTGTTTTTTAGACTTTTCCCACTTCCTTAAGTCATAAGCAACTATATTTCCGTTTCTTATGCAAGTATTTGTGAATAGAAATCATATTCAAATGCATATGTCAAGAATAAATCATTGGAAGGTTTTGCAAAACAAAACAAAAATAAAAACAAATAGCTTTTGTGTAAAAATGACTTGTATTGATTTTGAAGTTGGCCTATAACAGGCATTTTTGTACAAGGAGGCTGACACTCTAGTAAGAGAACACCGCCGTAAAAATGAAAGCTATACAATATTGTGTACAAAGAGAAGGAAATAACTATGTGTAATAATCCCATTTAGTTTCAGTTCTGCTATTGCCACTATGTCTTCGAGCATCTCATCAATTTTCTACTTGTCCGAAGCTGACTGGATTGATTGGTGCCATTTTGAGCTTGATAGTTGATGCTGAAGTGTGGTCGCAAGGTGATCCAATGAGACATAGTGATAAGCTTCAAATCCCTAACTTTTTCCTGGACTGCCCTTTCGGGTTTTCAATCCACCAGGATACCCTTTTTTGCCCAAGCCGCCTTTTCAAGTTTTCGGCTTGCCGGGTGTACAAATATTTTTTTGTTTTCATCCCTAATTTTTTCCCGAACCCTTTTGGTTTGCTGGGATGCCCTTATTTTTTCCTAGGCCAGTCAACCTAGCGGGTCTTTAATCATGCGTAGTATCTTTTCACTGTGTATGCATTAATAGGGTGAAGAAGGTCGTCACCATCCATGGTGGTCAAGATCATGACTCCTCATGAAAATATGCTTTTGATCACAAATGGCCCTTCATATGTGGGATTCTATTTCCCCTGGGATCACCTTGCGGCAGTATGACGCGCTTGATCACTAGATCCCCGACTTGATATACTTGGCGTCTGACCTTTTTGTTGAAAGCCTTGATCATACATTTTTGATACATTTGACCATGACAGACAGCAGTAAGCCTTTTCTCATCAATCAAATTCAGTTGATCAACTCGAGTCTCGATCCAATCGTCTTCATTTAAACCTGTATCCTTCATGATTCTCAGAGAAGGGATCTGGACCTCGATAGGTACGACAACCTCCATGCCATATACCAGAGAGTAGGGTGTTTCCCCTGTTGATGTTCGTGCGGAGGTGTGATAACAGTGAAGAGCAAAAGGTGACATCTCATGTCAGTATTTGTATGTCACCTTCATCTTCTGTATGATTTTCTTAATGTTCTTGTTAGCAACCTCCACAGTGCCATTCATCTTCGGCCGGTAAGGGGAAGAATTATGTTGCTGCATCTTAAACTTTTTACAGAGTTCGATGATCATCGTGTTGTTGAGATTCACACCATTGTCAATGATGATTACCTCTGGCACACCGTACCGACAGATCAGGTTATGCTTGATAAACTGCGCCACTATGTTCTTAGTAACAGTAGCAAAAGAGGCAGCTTCCACCCACTTCGTGAAGTAATCAATGGCCACCAAGATGAAGCAATGACCATTGTAAGTGGTAGGTCTAATCTCTACGATCATGTCAATGCCCCATATTGGAAAGGGCAAAGGAGCCGTCAAGACATTCAAAGGAACCGAAAGTACATGCACCTTATCAGCATAGATCTGACATTTCTGACAAGTTCGGGAATGCTTTATAGCAGTCTTCTTCTATAGTGGACCAATAGTATCCTTCCCGTAGGATCTTTTTAGCCATGGTATGTCCACTTGAATGGGTTCCTAAGGTACCTTCATGTAGATCTGTCATAATCCTCTATGATTCACTCTTGTCTATGCACCAAAGGAAAGTAGAGTCATGGTTGCGCTTGTAGAGGATTCCATTACCGAGGAAGAACTTTGCGGTGAATCTTCTCAGAAATTTCTTATCATTGATAGATTCCCCCCTCGGGATACTCTTGAGCCTC
Source organism: Vicia faba (assembly GCA_948472305.1). NCBI lineage: Eukaryota > Viridiplantae > Streptophyta > Magnoliopsida > Fabales > Fabaceae > Vicia > Vicia faba. Next base: position 1,089,645,055 of record OX451738.1, on the reverse strand, counting down.
AAGATATATTTTCACTTCATAAAACCAAGGTTTGTCTGCTACTTCTTCAGTGTCGATCTCATAGAAATATGCTGGTTCATCCAACCTCTCAATAATGATCCGAGGAGCCTCGTTGTCCCACTTGACCTTGAACATAGAGGACATGGTAGCTAGCGCGTCTGCTAATTGATTCTCTTCTCGTGGAAAATGTTCAAAGGTGACCTCTTCAAAGTGTGGAAGAAATGACAGCACATGTTCTTTGTACGGGATAAGATTTAGGTGCTTCGTATCCCACTCTCCTTTGATCTGACTTATCACCAAGGCTGAATCCCCGAAAACGCTCAAGAACTTCATCCTCAGGTCAATGGCAGCTTTAAGACCCATGATGCATGCTTCATACTCCGCCATATTGTAGGTACAATTGAAACATAGTCTGGCGGTGAAAGGAGTATGACAGCCTTCAGCAGATATAATTACAGCACCAATGCCATTACCGAGTGCGTTTGAGGCTCCGTCAAAAACCATAGTCCATCGGGATCCTTCTTCGGGTCCTTCATCCAGTCCAAGTTTTTCATAGTCAGTCACCAGCATAATATTCTCGTCCGGGAACTCAAAATTCTTAGACTGGTAGTCATCCATGGCATGATGGGCCAAATGATCAGCTAATACACTTCCCTTGATTTCTTTCTGGGCCGTGTATTGGATATCATATTCGGTCAAGATTATTTGCCATCATTCTATTCTTTCGGAGAGGGCGGGCTTCTCGAAGATGTACTTGATCGGATCCATCTTAGATATCAACAAAGTAATGTGGGTCAACATATACTGTCTCAGTCGGTGAGCAACCCATGCCAAAGCGCAGCAAGTTTTCTTGAGCAGTGAGTATCTTATCTCACAGTCAGTAAACTTTTTGCTAAGGTAGTATATTACGTGCTCTTTTCGACAAGACTCGTCATGCTGCCCAAGCACACACCCCATTGAATTGTCTAACACTGTTAAGTACATTATCAAAGGTCTTACTTCAATCAGAGGCATCATAATTGGTGGTTCTTGAAGGTATTCCTTGATTCTTTCGAAGGTAATCTGGCATTCATCGTTCCATTTTACCACTTTATCTTTCTTCAGGAGATTGAAGATTGACTCACAAGTAGTAGTTAAATGGGAGATGAACCTAGCAATGTAGTTTAGGCGTCCCAAAAAGCCTCTGACCTCCTTCTCAGTGCGAGGAGCCGACATCTCTTGTATAGCCTTTACTTTTGCAGGGTCTACCTGAATTCCCTTGTCACTGACAATGAAACCTAGCAGTTTACCAGACCTTACCCCGAAGGTGCACTTGTTCGGATTCAACCTCATCTTATATGTCTCCAACCTATCAAACAACTTTTGCAGATGATCAAGGTGCTCTTCCTTAGTTTGAGACCTGGCTATCATGTCATCCACATATACCTTTATCTTATGGTGAATCATGTCATGAAATAAGGCGACCATGTCTCACTGATAAGTTGCCCCAGCATTCTTCAATCCAAACGACATTTCTTCATAGCAGAAAGTGCCCCATTGAGTGATGAAGGTTGTCTTCTCCATGTCTTCGGGTGCCATCTTGATCTGATTGTAACTAGAGAAACCTTCCATGAAGGAAAATATCTTGTGTTGCACTGTGTTATCAACCATAACATCGATGTGGGGTAGCGGAAATTCATCTTTGGGGCTCTCCCTGTTCAAATCTTTGTAGTCCACACACATCTGTACCTTACCGTCTTTTTTAGGCATCAGCACCACGTTGGCAACCCATTGGGGATAAAAGGTGACAGCTAAGAACCCAATGTTGAACTGCTTCATAACCTTTGCTTTGATCTTCTTTGACATTTCAGGGCTCATGCGACAGACCTTCTGCTTTACCGGAGGGCAATCTTCTTTAGTTGGAAGTCGATGAACCATAATATATGTATCCAGTCCTGACATGTCTTCATATGACCAGGCAAAGGTCTCGACATAGTCCTGCAACATTTGTATCAACCGCTGTTTGACATTAAGCTCCAGATTTGTGTCGATCTTGACTTCTTTTTTGTCTACCCTTGTGCCCAAGTTTATTGTCTCAACTAGATCTTCATGAGACTGTATAGCTCTCTCTTCCAGCTATAACAGTCTAGCAAGTTCTCCAGGTACCTCACAATCTCCCACACCTTCGTCATCGGCTTGGTTAATCGGATTTTCGAAGTTATAACTGGAAATAACAGAACTGTTATCAATGGGACCCAGAGTGGATATGGATCTGTAGTTTGATACATGAGTGTGTGTAAGAGCATAACTGTATAGGAAAAGTAAAAAGCAGGAAAGAAAAACAGAGAGCGCAAAATTTGTATGCATAAACGTCCAATGCTTTATTAATGCCATATGAAAGTGAAACATGATAACCCTCACAAATAAACCGATGTGCCCCGGGTAAGACAGATGGCCATAAAGTTATATTGTTTATTACATATCCAAAAAATAAGAAGGATAATTACTTCTGAACAAAAGTAATAGGAACAAAATCCTTTTCTGGCCAGTTACTAGGTCCACCGTTGGTAGTAGGGAAGATCCAGTTATCAATGTCATTGTCACCGTCTCCGTCTTCTACATCGTTGACCCCGTGATTACTGATGGGTAGGGGAGGTCTTCCAGCACGAGCACGTTGAACAACCCTTTGAGCCCATGAAGATAAACCCAAACCAAATTTATCATACTTGTATGGAATATCAGGGAGTTGACTCCATATGGTAGACCCACCTTTTTCAATAACCGCTTTTGCATCCTTGAGAGAGGCCATCTTCAAGGGAGGTCTGGTGATCTTTGGTACATTGGTAACAATTTCAGTTGCAGCCAGAGTTTGAGGTACCTCTTTGAAATTCTAGCACGGAGTCTCGCTGAACTCACCATCCATTTCCACATATTTGAAGGAATTCAGGTGACTAACCATGTATTCTTCTTCGCCGCGTACACTGACAATTCTCCCATTGACTGGGTATTTCATCATCTGATGCAGAGTGGACGTAACAGCTCCAGCCCCATGATCCAAGGGCGGCCCAACAAACAAGAATAAGATGGCCTGATATCTATCATGTAGAAGGTAGAGCCGAAAGTCTGAGAACCAACCTTGATGGGGACGTCCACCTCCCCGGTCACCATTCTCTTTGATCCGTCAAAATCCCTCACTATAATATTGCTGGGCTTCAAAGTCAAGCCTTCACAGTATAGTCTGTCCAGAGCATTCTTAGGCAGCACATTTAACGACGAACCAGTGTCTACAAGGACATGGGCCAAAGTGGTGCCCTTGCATTCGACAGATACATGCAACGCATCATTATGCTTCCTCCCTCTAGGGGTCAAATCAGCATCAGAAAAACCCAAACCGTTATCGGTCGTCAAACTAGCCACACAATCTTCAAATTGGTTAACAGAAGTTTCCTGGGGCACATGGGCAGTTTTCAGAAACTTTACCAAAGCCTTTGCATGAGCTTCGGAGCATAATAACAAGGCTAGCACAAAGATCTTTGAAGGGGTCTGCCCCAGATGTTCGACCATGTTGTAGTCACTTTTCTTGATAATTTTCAGAAATTCTTCCATCTCCTTCTTGGAAGCCTCTAGAATAGATACTGACTGCGCCTTCGTCTGGACAGGCTCAATTAATATGTCTTTGCCCCGAGTATCGGTCGACTCGGTGATAGGGGTGTCAGCAGGAGTAATCAAAGGAATTGCAGTAGTAGTAGGAGCAGGAACAAAAGTAGGAATAATCACAGGACCAGTAACAACTTTCGGAGGAGAAATCTCAGGGGAGAACACTCTTCCACTTCTGTTTAATTTGCTGGTTCCCATAATGTTGCCAATGTCGGAGTTAGCTTTTTCGGAAACCTGGTCTTCATCAGCCAGTCAGTCTTGCTTGACACCGTGGTAGTAGACGTCACCCCCATAGTTCCAAGGAACAATTTTATCTGAGGAGTATGGGATTCGTCCTGGCGCAGTGATTATCAGAGGAGTAATCTTTGAAACAAATGTAATCAAGAAGGGTCTTTTGGTGGAGACCCTGAAAGGATTGGCAGAAATGGTTATTATTGAAATATCCTTGCATAGAATGGTTGTAACGGGAGTCTTCTCAAATAAAATCTCTCCAACATCCATCAGACGTTGAACACATGCCTTCAACAAATGACAACTAGTCGGTAGATATAAATAGAAGTGGCAACCTTCGCCACAACCCAGAAATAAACCGGCCTTCAACAAGTTCCACTTAATGGTCATAAGCGGAGTAACAAGCTCTTCAACAGTAGTAACAAACATATCATCTTCAATAGCGTCAATACCATGGTTTTTCTTGGGCATAGGAGCAATGATAACATTTGGCATCTCAAGGGCGTCAAACTAAATTTCCTTCGCCTCGAGAAGGTCTTGTACTTTGTTTTTCAAAGCCCAGCAGTCGTTTGTATCATGACCTGGACTTTCTGAATGATAAGTACAACGCGCATTTGGATTGTAGCAGGGAGAGGTAGTGTTGGGATTCTTCGACGCTTCCAGCAAGGTTACCAGATTGGACCTCAACAAATGGGGAAAAACTTGGGCTAAAGTCATATTTATCCGGGTGAATTGTCTTACCGGCCTTTCTGTTCTCTGCTGATTATTCCTCTATTGAGTGGGTGCAGGCTTAGGGATCACGACAACCCCTACTGTTGGACCGTGTTCAGTTTTGTCCTGACTCCATTGATGGTGCACATCACTAACCTCTTTCTTCCCAACGAATGTGTGATATGGTGGTAGAACTAACTGTTTTTTGTTATTACTGTTTTTGCGTTTTTTGTTTGCAAGTGTACGGTAAGCAAGAGTCGCCACCGTCTTTTATTTCATCCAACAAAGGAAAAGGGAAAAAGAACAGAAAAAAGTTTTTCGAGATGTTTCTGAGTACGGGGGGGGGGGGGGGGGGGGGGGGGGTAGATTTTAGAAATGGAAGGTGTTAGCACCCTTTCTATCTGAGGTTTTCCATGGGCTCTTAGGTACTTGCTCATTTTTAAATTTCTTTTGTGTGTTTGTGTGCTTTGAAAAAGTTTTTAAATTGCCTTAGTGCGGCGATTCACTTTATGGTAACCCTTGTATCAGTCCTCAAGAGTGTGATATAGTGTTTTTGAAAACTTTAGTTTGAAAAGTTTGTTTGAAAGTGTATGGTGTAAAAGTTTGTTTGAGCAAGTACTTAAGAGTTTCTACCTACTCGAAAAAGGCTATTCGTTTTCTTATTTCCTTTAGACAACGCTATCCTACTATTAAGGAGTAAGTAGCTTCATCGTTGGAGTTTAAGGGACAATCGAAAGGGATGATTACGATCACTAAAGCAATGGTTAGGAAACCTTAGTAGTTACCCTAGAGTCTTAAAGATCTTTCTGAGGCAACATTCAAATGAGTCATTTTTTATCTTTTGAGACAATAGGGAAACCACTAAAACTCCCTATACTTCATGACCGTTTTCCAAAGGCAACCGAAGTGGGGATACCCTAGAGGTGCGTATGTGCGAGTGCATTTGATTTCAGATATATTAGTCTTTGTGTTTAGTTTTCTAGCGATTGGTTTTATCTTGTTCATGCAATCCTATTAGCCACACATCTAATAGTTAATATATGTACAAAAATATAAAGTGCGGAAACGTAAATTCCTACACTATTACATGGCTTCGGAGAGAGGGATTTAATTACAAGTCCAAAACCGGGAGAAATATAAAGGAAAACAATAAAAATGCCTTATAGTTTGGCTACATTGATATGTACATGAATATAAAAGTGCGAAAGAAGAAAATGCGCGCGAAAAATTAAATACGGGAATTAAAGTTTAAATTCTAAGAAAACTTAATTAATGAAAGAAAATATTTTTTGTTATTTTCTTATTTTTTAGGAAAAAACATTAAATTAAAAATGAAAGGAAATTAACTCTAAATAACCTAATACTTTTGTATTTTTATTTGAGAAAAAATAATTAACTTGCAATTTAAACCTAATTTCTAGCTAATTTTAATCATGAAAATAAACCAAATTATCCTAATTAAACTAATCATATTTTCAAAATTAATTTTAATAAATAAGGAAGAAAAAACTAATTCTACATTTTTTTGTGATTTCTTGATTTTACGATGTTTATGATTTTTTTTAATAAAAGGAAAATAATTGAAATAAAAGAAAATAAATAAAGCAAAAAAGAAAAATGGGCCACACTGAAAAAATGAAAATGAGGGGTGAGAAAGAAGCAGAATTAAAAGCCCAAATTGGACAAAGTCGGGTTCTACGCTGGATCCAGTGTGGATAACATCTGGGGTGCACCACAGGGACGCGACTTTGAGGCTTTAGATCTGGAATTTTTAGATTCCTGCGTCAAAACTTAAAATCAATGGTTCTAAAACATTCTAAACATTAGTATGAACATGCATGAACGCTTATAAACCATTTACAACATAAGAATTGAGAGTTTGTAATTAAGAATTTTTACCCAACCGGAGCTACTTGGTGCGACTGTTTTGGGGGTGGGCTGGCTTGGAAAGAGGCATGAGTAAACTCCTGGAAGTCTCAGAAATTTGATTTTCCCACTTGTTTGGACTAATAGCACCTGGGAATATAGCTGCGAGCTCTTGCAACTTTCAGTAATTTTTTTGAGAATTTTGTAGATCTTTCTTGAAGAGGAATTTTGTTTTTTTCAAGATTGTATTGCTCTAAATTTATAGAGGAGAATGAGGAGACAAGAAAGCATGGAAATAATCTCCCTCATAATGTTGTGTTTTAAGACCATGATCAAAATTTGAAAAAATTCCACATTTGATGATCTCATGCCATTTTCACATGTGGATGAACCTGAACATATTTGAAGGATTATTGCACGAAATTAATTGACACAAACCAGCATAAAACTTGCCCAAAATGGATTCACATCAAAACTTACATTCTTTATATTATTTATTTATTTAATTCTGAATTATAATGAATAAAACATCAAAATAAATAGCATAAATAGTAGAAAAATGTATGGGTGGGATTAGAGGTCGTGGACCATGTTAGGAATGAGTTTCAAACTTGAAAAGATAGGCCCATTTGGAAAAAATCCAAGTTTGGTCAATATTTGCTTCATGCATTTTTCTAAAAATTGGCCACATTTGACAATGCATATCTCTCTCAATTTTAACCCTATGAGGGTGTTCTTGGACTTTTTAGAAAGTTTAGGATGTCCCCTAAACAGACCATTTGGTTTCATCTCAATTGAACATTCCATGTTAATGTAAGGAGCTTTGAACCAAAAGGTGTTTTTGTTGACTTTTTAGAAGGACCTATAATGTCTGAATTTATATCTTTAAATGCGTGCTTTTCTGGAACTTGAAGGCTGAAGAGAATTTGTAGAGAATTGGATTCTCTTAAATATGAGCCTTGGTGGATAAATTTCTGATAAAGTATGAGAAAGTTATGCATGGTCAAAGTTTGGTTGACTTTTCCTGTAGAAACCCTAATTTAGCAACTTTTGAGTTTTGATGAATTAGGAGCATTCCTTGAGGAATCATGATCAACCCTTGATCAAATGATGGATATCACTTCAAAATGTTTATGTTGACCAAAAATATTGAAGTTTGACTGTAAATAAGCCACAATTGACTTTTGACCTAACATAGTTGATTTTTAGACATTTGAGCAATTGATTGAGCAAACTTGTTGTGCAAGGCATGAAACTTGACATGGATGATCTTGAGGACATATTAGGACCATGGAAAATATTTGAGACCTTTGGAGTTCACATATCTTAATGAAAGTGGAAACCCTAGTTAAAGGTTCATTGCCTTATGAGAGAATCTGTCTGGTTAATTCTTGGGCATCCTTGAGAAAGTTGAGGACTTCAATGAGCATGTGTTGAGTAAAATGAGAGGGTAAATTTTGGGGTGCAACAACTGCCTCTATTCAATCTTCTTAGACCCAAGAATGTAAATTGGCTTGTCTACCTTTCGTGATCTGAAGGTGGAAGATGATTGAACACCAGAGTGCCCAGAAATTTGCACTCACATGAAGTGAATGTCGATCGATAATATCGGGAATAGGCTTATAGATGCCATTTGGAAGGCAGCAGAGAATCGTCAGAGTGGGCTTAAAGATGTCATCCAGAAAAGATATCGGTTGCATAAGAGATTCCTTTGCGAGAATTCATGTACCTGCCGTTGGGGAGAACTTTGCCGGGGAATGTTGATTGATATCCTGGGAAATAGAGTCTAGGAGCTTCGGTTGTCCATTACACTACTGGGGAATTAACTCTTGACTGATGATATAAAAGTGAGTTGTTATATTGTCAAGTCCAGGCTTCACAGTGACTGGTTGAGAATGATAAGTTTGACTACTATCTGGTCGTATTCCAAGCTTCACAGCGACTTACTGGAGAAATGTGAAATCGATGGTATATGGTCGGGTCTAGGTTTTACAGTGTTGTAAACTATTTTCCAGAGATAAAAGAGAAGGAACCTGTACGGGGCTTTCTTGGGATAAGCCTCTACGAAACTGCATCAGGTAATTCATGAAAAGGAGCCTGGATAGTAAGGCTATGAGAAGGAACCTGGGTAGTAAGGTTACTTCAAAATAAAAGCCTGGGTAGTAGGGTTACTTCTAAATGAAAGCCTGGATAGTAGGGCTATGAGAAGGAACCTGGATAGTAGGGTTACTTCGAAATGAAAGCCTGGATAGTAGGGCTATGAGAAGGAACCTGGATAATAGGGTTACTTAGAAATGAAAGCCTGGATATTAGGGCTATGAGAAGGAACCGGGATAGTAGGGTTACTTCGAAATGAAAGCTTGGATAGTAGGGCTATGAGAAGGAACCTGGATAGTATGGTTACTTCGAAATGAAAGCTTGGATAGTAGAGCTACGAGAAGGAACTTGGATAGTAGGGTTACTTTGAAATGAAAGCCTGAATAGTAGGGCTATGAGAAGGAACATGGATAGTAGGGTTACTTTGAAATGAAATTCTGGATAGTAGGGCTATGAGAAGGGACCTGGATAGAAGGGTTACTTCAAAATGAAAACCTGGATAGTAGGGCTATGAGAAGGAACCTGGATAGTAGGGTTACTACGAAATGAAATCCAGGATAGTAGGGCTATAAGAAGTAACCTGGATAGGGTTACTTCGAAATGAAAGCCTAGATAGTAGGACTATGAGAATGAACCTGGATAGTAGGGTTTCTTCGAAATGAAAGCCTGGCTAGTAGGGCTATGAGAAGGAACCTGGATAGTAGGGTTACTTCAAAATGAAAGCCTGGATAGTAGGGCTATGAGAAGGAACCTGGATAGTAGGGTTACTTCGAAATGAAATCCTGGATAGTAGGGCTATGATAAGGAACCTAGGTAGTAGGGTTACTTCAAAATGAAAGCCTGGATAGTAGGGCTGTGAGAAGTAACCTGGGTAGTAGGTTTACTTCGAAATGAAAGCCTGTATAGTAGGGCTATGAGGAGGAACATGGATAGTAGGGTTACTTCGAAATGAAAGCCTGGATAGTAGGGCTATGAGAAGGAACCTGGATAGTAGGGTTACTTCGAAATGAAAGCCTGGATAGTAGGGCTATGAGAAGGAACCTGGATAGTAGGGTTACTTCGAAATGAAAGCCTGGATAGTAGGGCTATGAGAAGGAACCTAGATAGTAGGGTTACTTCGAAATGAAAGTCTGGATAGTAGGGCTATGAGAAGGAACTTGGATAGTAGGGTTACTTCAAAATGAAAGCCTGGATAGTAGGGCTATGAGAAGGAACCTGGATAGTAGGGTTACTTCGAAATGAAAGCCTGGATTGTAGGGCTACTTCGGAATAAAAGCCTCGGTAGTAGGGATGCCTTATTTGATCACGTAGATTAGTTGACCCATTTGGTTTTGGGAACTGATTTTCCATTAGTTGTCTGCAGATATGACATGTATAGCTTCATAGATTTAATCTTGAACTTTTGGAATTTTTTATGATAACCATCTTTCCTGAAAAGGTACAGGATTAATTATATGCGATGCATGAAATGTATTGTGTGATGATGTTCTCAAAATAAATGAGATTATGCTGTATGCAATATGTATGCATACGTCATTATGTATGAACATGAAATTTTATTGTGACATATCCGAGTCTGGGAAAATAAATCCCTGACTGCTGCTAGAGAGTACTGGAAATTGAATTTCTGACCGTTGTAGAAAAAGTGGTTCATCTACTTCCGCTAGGGATGGTGAATGGAGATGACTTACTCCTTTCTGTTTGTGAGTATTCTGCCGAGGAGAGACTCTACTTGAGAATAACTCTGCGAGGGAATAACTCTGTTTGAGATAGGAGATGCTTTGAGGGAAGAATTTTCTGATTTGGAGAAATAAACTCCGTTGGGGGATGAACTTCCGTAGCTGGAGGAATAAATTATCTTGGGGATTGAGCTTATGTATTCATAGAAATAAACTATGCTTGGGAGATAACTTTTTGAAGCGCTTGCGATTATAAAATTCGGTTGGGTAATGTAGACGTCGGCTCTCTGAAGGAACTTTGCTGGGGAAAGAAACTCCTATTTGGGGAAGCCGATGTCAAAGTTTTGGTTGCCTCCACTCTGTGGGGAGTGTAGATGTCACTGGGACGTATGCTGAGGATGTAGCGGTGACTTCACATCAAGACGTTTCTGCCCCTGTACTTGTTGGAGAAAGTACCTGCGGAGGCTTGGTGGATGCTGATCAGGATGATAAGTCTTCTACTGATAAACAAATGACAAGATAACGAGACATAGTGGTACGCTTCAAATCCCTAAAATTTTCCTGGACCGCCCTTTCGGGTTTTTCAGTCCACCGGGATACCCTTTTTTCTCAAGCCACCTTTTCAGGTTTTCGACTTGCCGGGTGTACATATCATTTTTGTTTTTATCCCTAATGTTTGCTCAAACCCTTTTGGTTCGCTGGGATGCCCTTATTTTTGCCTAGGCTAGTCAACCTAGCGGGTCTTTGTTCATGCATAGTATTTTCCGACTATGTCAATGTTCACCGGGTACAGAGAATTGTCACTGTCCATAGTAGTAAGTGTTGCCACACTACCAGAAGATGTTTGTTTGATCGTACAGGATTCTTTGCTAAAATTCATGCCTAATTCCCCAGGTGATTCAGATGGAGATCTGCTCCTGGCTATTTGGCATCTTTAAGAGATTCCTTGAATCTTGACTTGACTGCCCCAGATGATGGACAATGATCATGTTACGCCCCTTGGTTGGAAGTGTTTTTCCACTTGAGGTGATCCTTTTCATTGAGAAGGTTTTTGTTCACTAGATATTCGTCATGCAAATTTCTCTGCTGTTGAACAAATAGTCATATGCAAACAATGGTATTTTAAGAATGCAAAGCTTATGTTTGTCTTGAAGTTTGAAAATTCATTTTTTAGTAAAACAAACAAATTTTGTAAAAGTGTGATGTCAACTCAGGATTTATAGCAAACCTTACAGGAGTCTGGATACCTTTTGTAACATTATGCTTTCGAATTAACCCATGCTTCAACTAGGACTTTTAAGGGTTATAACATGGCCTGGTTCACGGTTTAATAAACAAAGCATAAAGGCTCAAATTTTATTTGTACCCACCCGTTCTTCGTGGTGTTCTTCGATCCTATGCTCAGTTAATTATGCATTTTGAATCCCAGTTGAGTTTTGGAATGTCCTTGATATTTCGGTGATGGTTCAGAGATTGAATGTTTATTTGGAAGAGGCAGTCATTTTGTAATCTCTTTTTTTTCTGTTGAGGATTTGTAGTAACCTCTTTTTTTGTGGTTTTCGTTATCCCTTCTTTTGCCTGAGTTGTTTGTTTTGTAATTACAGTCAGCGGGATGCCCCAATTTTTTCTTAAGTCTCCTTCATAGGTTTTGACTTAACGGGATATTCGTTTGAAAAATAATGACTGTCTGCTTTAATGATTATGCGTAACCATCACCATCTTCTGATTTGGAAGGAAGTCTTTAAGGTCATTCATTGTGTGTGAAGCGGAAGATTGCGACTGAATTCACCTCTGAATTAACTGAGAAAACTACCCTGCCCCAGGTTATGATTAAGGGTTTTAATTTGTGTGAAAAGAAAAACTCCTACTTCTTTGGCTCAAAGGGGTTGACTAGGGGTTATCTTCCTTATAACTCCACTATTTAGGATTTTGAAACAATGCTTGTACATCGTTAGCAGGGTCTGTTCAAAAGCATATTGTAGGGATTGTGGTATCATTTTCGTCATCCTCCCTCTAAAGGCTCAGCTTTTTAATCGAGAGTTGAATATCACAAAAAGGAAAGAAGTTTAAATATAGTGAATATGAATGAACTGATTCAAAATAGACATATGCAATGCATTGATAAAGTAACAGAGTTTGACATGAATAAATGTTTGAACAATCAAAAGAAAATTACAAATTGAAAATTCTAATGAACGAAAAGCCCTCTTGTTAGAATTTGTCACTTCAAATGGTGGGCCTTGGAGGAATGACAGAAACATTCCAGTTGACTATCTTGTGTGAATTCTAATGCTCCTTCATCAATCAAGTCTTGAATTTTGTATTTCAACCTCCAACAGTAGTCAGTATCATGCCCCAGGCTGTTGGATTGGTATGCACATCTTGCATTAGGATTGTAGTTAGAGGACAAAGTCTTGGGATTCAGATGAGTTCCTATCAACGTAATCAGATTCATCCTCAACAGGTGTTGCAAATCTTGAGACAGTGACATGTTGAGTTTGGTAAACTGCCTTTTGGGTATATTCGGCTTACTCTGATTAACCTGTTGTTTTTGGCGAGGTTGTTGTTGGACCCGTGATGTGGTAGCAATTTGGAAAAGTCCACTCTTCACCAAACCAACCTCTTGTCTTCTTGGAAGTTGATCAATCACTTGGTCCCTAACCTCGGCTGTTTGCTTCATACGGCTGCAGCCGTCTTGATGAAGTTTCTTGATAATGGCTCTCAGCTCTTCTTGTCCCCGGGCTAGGCCTTGGATAAGAGCCCTCTGCCCCAGCATCTGGGTTCTCATTGTTTCAACTCCAGCTTGCAGTTGTTCCAACCGTTCGTCCTTATTGTCTTCAGGATTTTTCTTGGCCAAGTTCACAAAGAGGAGTGCTTTCAACTCTTCCTTCCCCTTGGATAGGTTTAGGAACATTTCCATGAACTGAGCTTCTTGAGTTTGGAGATCTATGTTGTCTTGTTTGAGAGTCATTGTTGAAATAAACAACGAAGAGGATGAGAAACTTGTACTGGAGATTACTTATTATGCAATGACATGTATGATATGCAACAGTTTTCAAGGATCTTGCGGAGTAAATAAGAAAAATGTTAGGCGTTGAACTTTACAGCTTTGATTGAAGCACTTCGTATCATTGAAGTTCCTTCTACAAGAGTCAAGCTCACCATATCAAGTGGGTCATGACCCCTGACTTAAGTTATCGTGTTTTGATCTTTTGACGACATTGGCCAGAGGAAAATTAATCTCCTTGCCCCTTGCTAAACGTCTTGTTCATCATAACCTGCATCATAGGCCCTCGAGATCCTTGAAATGGTTAGTATGATATGTCATGTTATGATGCTATGATGTGTATGCTATACATCAAGCAAAAATGCAGGGTAAGAAACCAATTTATTAGATTTATACAAACAAGGTCCTACAAGGAATACAAACAAAACCCTGTAATGAGTTAAAATTGTTAGGCAAAGAAAGCAAACAAGTCACACAAGTAGCCTTAGGTTTAGGCTTGCATGGATTCCATAGGTAAGTACCCTCTTGAAGTTTAGTTGGTTTCAAACCTGTCTTAGAAAAGTAATCGGGTTCTAAGGATTCTCAATATCATTGATCATCCTTTATCAGACATTGTTTCAGCCCAGACAATCTTTTCTTGCGGCCGAAATATCCCAAAAGTCTGATTTTAATGAGTGTAGCATCGAGTATCAACCAATCCTCAGCTTTATACCCAGGCTGGTTATCTCACTACTTTCTAATGGCCAAGTTTGTTCAACTAAGGTTCTAAGGTCCTTTAGTGCTTCAAGATACCACGCGGCGGGCCCCGTATTCTCCTCATTTCAACACGAAGGATACCGGGTACCAACCAAAGTATCACACAAACAAAGCTATCGCTTAAACCATATCGTTTTATGCTATACAGTCTCCACGATCTATTGTTGTTTACCTAAAAAGTGTCCCCAAATCCGGCTGTAGGATCTTCAACAATACCCAAGCAAAAACCCTTAAAGATAAAGCAGGCAAAACAAACAAGAAAGCAATTTAAAAATGACCTAGATCCTAAGGTAATCCCCACTTTATTAATTCTCCCCAACAGAGTCACCAGTTCTGTCATATGGTGGTAGAACTGACTGATTTTTGTTACTACTGATTTTGTGTTTTTTGTTCACAAATGTACGGTAAGCAAGAGTCGCCACCGTCTTTTATTTCATCCAACAAAGGAAAAGGGAAAATGAACAGAAAAAACCTTTTTCGATATGTTTCTGAGTACGGGGGTAGATTATAGAAAGGGAAGGTGTTAGCACCCTTTCTATCCGTGGTTTTCCACGGGCTCTTAGGTACTTGCTCATTTTTAAATTGCTTTTGTGTGTTTTTGTGCTTTGAAAAAGTTTTGAAATTGCCTTAGTGTGGCCATTCACTTTATGGTAAACCTTGTATCAGTCCTCAAGATTGTGATAAAGTTTTTTTGAAAACTTAATTTGAAAAGTTTGTTTGAAAGTGTATGGTGTAAAAGTTTGTTTGAGCAAGTACTTAAGAGTTTCTACCTACTCGAAAAAGGCTATTTGTTTTCTTATTTCCTTTAGACAGCGCTATCCTACTATTAAGGAGTAAGTAGCTTCATCGTTGGAGTTTAAGGGACAATCGAAAGGGACGATTACGATCACTAAAGCAATGGTTAGGAAACCTTAGTAGTTACCCTAGAGTCTTAAAGATCTTTCCGAGGCAACATTCGAATGGGTCATTTTTGATCTTTTGAGACTAGAGGGAAACCACTAAAACTCCCTATATGACTGTTTTCGGAAGGCAACCGAAGTGGGGATGCCCTAGGGATGCGTATGTGCGAGTGTATTTTATTTCAGATATATTAGTCTTTGTGTTTAGTTTTCTAGCGATTGGTTTTATCTTGTTCTTGCAATCCTATTAGCCACACATCTAATAGTTAATATATGTAAAAAAAATGAGTGCGGAAACGTAAATTCCTACACTATTACATGGCTTCGAGGAGAGGGATTTAATTACAAGTCCAAAACCGGGAGAAATATAAAGGAAAACAATAAAAATGCCTTATAGTTTGA
Source organism: Vicia faba (assembly GCA_948472305.1). Taxonomy (NCBI): domain Eukaryota; kingdom Viridiplantae; phylum Streptophyta; class Magnoliopsida; order Fabales; family Fabaceae; genus Vicia; species Vicia faba. Next base: position 1,089,629,771 of record OX451738.1, on the reverse strand, counting down.
CTACATTGATATGTACAGGAATATAAAAGTGCGAAAGAAGAAAATGCGCAGCGAAAAATTAAATACGGGAATTAAAGTTTAAATTCTAAGAAAACTTAATTAATGAAAGAAAATATTTTTTGTTATTTTTTTTTATTTTTTAGGAAAAAACAATAAATTAAAAATGAAAGGAAATTAACTCTAAATAACCTAATATTTTTGTATTTTCATTTGAGAAAAAATAATTAACTTACAATTTAAACCTAATTTCTAGCTAATTTTAATTATGAAAATAAACCAAATTATCCTAATTAAACTAATCATACTTTCAAAATTAATTTTAATAAATAAGGAAGAAAAAACTACTTCTACATTTTTTTTTGTGATTTCTTAATTTTATGATGTTTATGATTTTTTTAATAAAGGAAAATAATTGAAATAAAAGAAAATAAATAAAGAAAAAATGAAAAATGGGCCGCACTGAAAAAATGAAAATGAGGGGTGAGAAAGAAGCAGAATTAAAAGCCCAAACTGGACAAAGCCCGGTTCTACGCTGGATCTGGTGTGGATAATGTCTTGGGGTGCACCACGGGGACGCGACTTTGAGGCTTTAGATCTGGTATTTTTAGATTCCTGCGTCAAAACTTAAAAGTAATGGTTCTAAAACATTTTTAAACATTAGTATGAACATACATGAACGCTTATAAACCATTTACAACGTAAAAATTGAGAGTTTGTAATTAATAATTTTTACCCAACCGGAGCTACTTGGTGCGGCTGTTTTGGGCATCGACTTGCTTGGCAAGAGGCCTGAGTAGACTCCTAGAAGTCTGAGAAATGTGATTTTCCCACTTGTTTGGACTAATAGCACCTGGGAATATAGTTGCGAACTCTTGCAACTTTTAGCAATTTTTTGAGAATTTTGTAGAGCTTTCTCGAAGACGATTTTTTTTAAGCTTGTATGGCTCTATATTTTTAGATGAGAATTAGGAGACAAGAAATCATGGAAAGAATCTCCCTCATAATGTTGTATTTTAAGACCATGATCAAAATTTGAAAAAATGCCATATTTGATGATTTCATGCCATTTTCACATGTGGATGAACCTGGACATATTTGAAGGGTTATTGCATGAAATCAATTGACACAAACCAGCATAAAACTTTCCCAAAATGGATTCACATCAAAATTTACATTATTTCTATTATTTATTTATTTAATTCTAAATTTTAATGAATAAAATATCAAAATAAATAGCATAAATAGTAGAAAAATGTATGGGTGGGCTTAAAGGTCGTGGACCATGTTAGTAATGAGTTTCAAACTTGAAAAGATAGGCCCATTTGGAAAAAAAATCCAAGTTTGGTCAATATTTGCTTCATGCATTTTCCCAAAAATTGGCCAACTTTGACAATGCATATCTCTCTCAATTTTAACCACAGGAGGGTGTTATTGGACTTTTTAGAAAGCTTAGGATGTCCCCTAAACAACCCTTTTGGTTTCATCACAATTTAATATTCCATGTTGATGTAAGGAGCTTTAACCCAAAAGGTCTTTTTGTTGAATTTTTAGAAGGACCTATAATGTCTGAATTTATATCTTTAAATGAGTGCTTTTCTGGAACTTGAGGAATGAAGTTAAGTTGTAGATAATTGGATTCTATTCAAAATTATCCTTGGTTTAAAAATTTCTGATAAAGTATGAGAAAGTTATGCCTAGTCAAAGTTTGGTTGACTTTTCCTGTAGAAACCCTAATTTAGCAACTTTTGAGTTTTGATGAATTAGGAGCATTCCTTGAGGAATCATGATCAACCCTTGATAAAATGATAGATATCACTTAAAAATGTTGATGTTGACAAAAAAAATCTTGAAGTTTTGACTGTAAATAAGCCACAATTGACTTTTGACCTAACATAGTTGATTTTCAGGCATTTGAGCAATTGACTGAGCAAACTTGTTGTGCAAGGTATGAAACTTGACATGGATGATATTGAGGACATATTAGGACCATGGAAAATATTTGAGACCTTTGGAGTTCACATATCTTGATGAAAGTGGAAACCCTGGTTGAATGTTCATTGCCTTAGGAGAGAATTTGTCTAGTTAATTCTTAGGCATCCTTGAGAAAGTTGAGGACTTCAATGAGCATGTGTTAAGTAAAATGAGAGGGAATATTTTGGGGTGCAACATAATGTTTTTCTCGCGACACTGGAGGATGCGTCCTTTTGGATCTTTCCATTCTTAATCCCAGCTTTCACTCTCTCCCCTGTCAAGATTAATTCAGTGAAGCCGATCGAGGAGCTTCCAATTAGATGATTAAAGAACGGACCGGAACGGGTACCCAGAAACATGTCCACTAGCTCCCTATCAGACATGGGAGGCTGGACTCTTCCTGCTAAGTCCCTCCACTTCTGAGCGTAGTCTTTGAAACCCTCGCTAGAACCCATAGCCAAACTCTGAAGTTAAGTATGGGTGGGAGCAAGGTCTACATTATACTGATATTGCTTATAAAAAGTAGCGGCTAGGTCTTCCCAATTATGGATGTTGGCCCTATCCAGTTGATAGAACCAATCTAGTTGAGTTCCGGATAGACCATCCTGAAAGAAATGGACCCACAAATCTCTGCCAACAGTGTGAGGCTGTATCTTCCTCACATAAGATCGGAGGTGCATCTTGGGACATGAAACCCCATTGTAGTTAGGAAACACTGGTGTCTTAAACTTTTTCAGATAACAATCCCATACACCAAACTCAGCTCTTCAAAGTCCATCTTGGGCACTTTCTGAATCTCTATTGCACTCAGACGCTCTTCCAGTTGTTTGTACATTTCGTCAGCCGGAGGATACTGCTCTTCATTGTAATCAGTGTCATTATCAGATTCCTCCAGACTAGGGTCTTCCTCTCTTGTCTCACCCTCTTGGTTCTCTCCTTTCTTGGATGAAGAGCTTCAGATCAAACATTTGCTTCAACGGTCCCTTGAATCTTCTTCCCAGATTTACCATACCAGCTGTCCTTCTTGGCTTCTTAGCCTTGTCTTTAACAATCAACGCTTTCAGTTCCTCATGCCCTTTGGCTAGAGCCATGATCATCTGTTAGAATTGTATGTTATGAGTCTGTAAGTCTTTCACAGTTTGTTCGAGATCCATTTCTTTACGGCTGAAATAAACAACTAAGAAGATGAGAAACCTACTATGAAACCTGTTTATGCAATGATACATATGACATGTGTGTGCAATGATTTCAAGGATATCGATAAATTTAAATTTGCAAACCAAAATGAAACAAAGATTTTATTAGTAGAATTCAAAATACAATTGCCTTTTAGGCGTTTCAATTGAAGATTCTAAGAAACTAAAAAAATCAAGTTTCCCATGGGCACTTCCTCTTTGCACCGAGATAGACATTGAGGCTTCTTTCCTCATGAAGTTGTTTCATGATCTCTAAAACTTTCTTCTCTTGGGCATATAACTGGTCCCTATAAGTATTCTCCTCTTTCTTCTGCTAAATCCAGGACCTCTATAATTCTTCAAGATCAGTGGGCATATCAGGATGAAGAACCATATAGGGAATATCCCTTTCAGTAATGGGCTCCACAATCATTGGTAAGATGGCTACATATGGAATCATAAGATTATGAGAACAAGCTCGTACTCATTGGAGATAAGGTTCCATAGGAATGGAAGTCTTCGGTCCCAAAGTCCTGATGTCAAATTAGTTTACCATGCCCCAAGCTCGTATGAACCTCTGGCGATACTCTTGAACATCGTCCTCATAGTAAAACACAATGCCCTGGATAAGCATCTCACGAGGACCATCTCTTCGAGCGTAACCAAATTGTCGCAGAGCTAGAGAAGGATTATAAGTTATGCCTCCCCTAATGCCAAGTAGTGGGACATTAGGGAATTCCCCGCAGTGGTCAATAATAGAAATATCTCCCATAGATCGGGAATACAAGAGAATATTTGTGTGAGAAAGTGACATTATCCTTTGTGACTAACCCAAACCTTCTTCATTCTTCAGTACTGTCTTAGGGAGGTGAGAATTAAATTACCTCGAAAGTAATGGAACACAACACATAAGAATCCCTCTTTTCTTTGTGGTGCGGGTGTGGAAGGTATGCAAGATGTCTTCGAGTAAAGGGGGCACAGAGTTGCGACAAAGGAAAACCTTGATAGCATTCACATCTATGAGCAAGTCTAGATTAGGGAACAATACTAACCCATAGATGAGAAGGACCAAGACCTCCTCGAAAACATGAAAGTCCAAATCATCCCAAAACAGCTGAGCCTTCTCTATTAGGAACTTGGATAGAAAACCCTTAACTCCGGTTCTTATTTCCCAGTTGGATTATAATTTCAGACCGTTTCAGGTGTAAAGTTGTTGCAATGACCTCTGGCTTCGAAGCTTCTTCCAAACCAGCGGAAGGCAACTGATCTAAAATAGGTATATCCAATATCTGAGTGAACTCTTCCATGGTGGGTACAAACTGATAATTTGGAAAGGTGAAGTAATGGTGCTTAGGGTCAAAGAACTGAAAGAGCACACTCATCATCTTATCATAAAACCCTGAGGTAACCATATTGAGGGGTCGACCGTAGTTCTTGGTGAATGAGGAAGTCTCAGAAACACTGGATATTAGCTCTTTGAGTTGAAGCGGTATTCTCACAAAGCTGATTCATATGGTATTTCTACGAGCGGAAGCCATGATCTGCAAAACAGAACAAAGATAAATTCCCCTCATCCTTGAAATGGTTAGTGTAATGAAGAATGAATGTTTATGATGCATGATGTCATGTTTAAGAAAATTAATCACACACAAGCAAAGCACACAAGACCTTAGGTTTAGGCTTGCATGGGGTTTATAGGTAAATACCCTCTTAAGTTTAGTTGGTTTCAAACCTGTCCTAGAAATAATAACCGGGGTTCTAAGGAGTCTCAATATCACTGATCTTTCTTTATCGGTATTGTTTCAGCTTAGCAATCTTTTCTTGCAACTGAAACATCCCGAAAGTCTGATCTCAATGAGTGTAGTATCGAGTATCGACCAATTCCCAGCTTTACAGCAAGACCGTCTATCTCATTACTTTCTAATGGCCAAGTTTGTTCAACTAAGGTTCTAAGGTTCATTAGTTCTTCACGACACCACGCGGCGGCCCCGTATTCTCCTCGATTCGACATAAGGGATACCGGTACCAACGAAAGAGTCACACCAACACAGCTATCACTTCAACCATATTGGTCTATTTCATACTGTCTCCACGATCTATTATTGTTTACCTAAAATGTGTCCCCAGATCCGGGTATAGGATCTATACAAGATACCCCAACAAACCTTTAAAAGTAAAGCAATCAAAGCAAACAAAAGAAAGCAATTTAAAATGGCCTAGATCCTAAGGTAAGCCCACTTTATAATATTCCTCAGCAGAGTCGCCAGTTTTCTGGTGATACGGTGGCAGTACCGACTGTTAATACTGGTTTGCGTTTTTTGTTTGGCAAATGTCGCGGTAAGCAAGAGTCGCCACCGACTTTTCTTTTATCCAAATTAAGGAAAGGGTGAAGAAGAACAGAAAAAGACCTTTTTTTCGAGATTTCTGAGTACGGGGGGGGGGGGGGGGGGGGGGGGGGGGGGGGGGGTAGATTATGGAAAGGGAAGGTGTTAGCACCCTTTCCATCCATGGTTTTCCATGGGCTTTTAGGTACTTGCTAATTTTCTAAAATTGCTTGTGTTGTGTGTTTTGAAAAGCTTTGAAAATGCCTTAGTGCGGCGATTCACTTTATGGTAACTCTTGTATCAGTCCTCAAGAGTGTGATAAAGCTTTTTTGAAAACTTTTTGTTTGAAAAGTATGTTTGAAAGTGTGGTGTGAAAAATTTATTTGAGCAAGTACCTAACTGTTATCTACCTACTCAAAAAGACTGTTCTTCTCCTCCTTTCCTTTAGACCGTGTTATCCTACTATTAGTGAGTAGGTAACCCTAGCCGTTGGATGTATGAGGGACTATCGAAAGGGACGTTTATGGTCATTGAAGGCGACATGTAAGGATACCTTAGCATTTCGAAGGGACTATCATCATAAGATCATTTCTCACAGGAAACTCGAGGGACATTTTAGGGACTATGATCTTTATGATGATTTTAAACTGAGGGTATTTACTAAGAGTATCCCTACACTCGAGGGACATGACCATTGTATCCGAAGGCAACCAAGTGAGGTAATACCCTAGGGGTGCAAGTGTGCAAAAGTGTGCTTTTTCAGATATATCTTATCTTGCGCAATTAGGGTTATCTAGGTTCAATTAATCATTATCTTCCAGGCAACCCTATTAAACATTCATCTAAGCAGTTTATCATTCGGGAAAATAAATGGCGGAAAGATAAAATTCCTAACTATTACAAGGCTTTGGTGCATATACATAATTAATGACTAAAAAGTAAAAATGCGGAATTAAAACCCTAATTAAACTATTACAAACCGGGCGCAGTTACATCAATAATGAAAAATAATCGTACAGAAAAAATGATTAAGCGCGAGAATTAAAATTGAAAAAAGGTGCAAAACCCTAAAAAACTAAGTTGCTCATTGAAAATATTTTTTTGAATTTTTTATAAAAAAATGATTTGAAATTGACCTAATCTTTTAATTAATTTTAATTAATGAAAATAAGTTAAAATTGATTAAAATAATTAATTTGCAAAAATTAATTTAATAAAAAACTAAGTCCTATTTTTGTGATGATTTTCTGATTTTATAAAAAAATTGATTTAAAAAGAAATTAAACTAATTAAAATAAAATAAAATAATGAAATAAAAAGAGTGAAGAAATGGACTTGAGGGGTGTAAACCCAAATTTTGATGGTGCAATCTGAAATTTTGTCCAAAGCCCAATCTATTTGGCCCATAGTTGCGTGTGATCCTGGGTGGCTATGTTGTGAGAGGCCATTATGTGGAGCTTCATTGGAAGCGTGAGATCTGGGTAATGCTTGATCTGATGATGATGAATCTGGGGTGTATGATGAGCGTGTTTGGAATGGAATCATAGGATCTGCAAATAATTGTTAAGAAAAATAATATGTAGGAAGCAGGGATCGAACCCCTGACCTCCTACACACGCGCGCTTTGAAACCCTTCCCTTGTGCCACTGAACCAGTTATTCATTCGTTATGTAAAACACACATAATATAATATATTTAATAAATTGTCAGTGTAATAACAAATCGCACGCAAAGTTTAAATGGTCCAATCAGGCTTTGACACGCCATCATCTTCCCCCACTGGCTGTCGTCTTAGCCTAAGGGGTTTTTACATACAGACGAAACTGTTGCTAAAGACCTGCATATTCTAAAACTCATAATAAGCAACATAAATTCAGTTTAAATACATAGATCAACTAGGTTTGATCTCGTGAATACAATGGTACTCTTCTTTTGGCCTAATTTTGCTTGAAATAAAAAACCCTAAAACGGACCTTGAAACCCTAACAATGGCAGTTATTCATACAAGCATCAAAACAAACAATTAAACATTCAAACATGTTATGAATGATCATATAAACATGAATGCATATTCAAAATTCATTTATCATGCATAAATTATCAAAATTGAATTCAAGAAAATAAAGGCAAATTGTGATACTGTGAATGTTGATTCTTAGTGTGTTGATGCGTGGGAGTTGTCCAACTAGCTTCCAAACATGCTCAGGAATTGATTGCAAGCCTTAGAATGCTTTGAATCTCCCTGTAAATCAAAATTCGATCACCACTTTTTTCAAAAAATTGAAGTTTCTTGTGGGTGTTCTACATGGCCAATCCTTGTCTTTTTTATCTGGGAATGTTATGAATATATAGTAGAGTGAATTAGGTCAACAAAACTGAACACAATCTTTGAAAATTTGTGAGAAAAGATTTGATTTGCATCTTGTATTTTTTATTTCTAAATTTGGATAAATTATGCTATATTCATCCCAATCATCCCTTGCATGATTTCCTTGATTTTCCAGTTGATTCTAGACTCATCATGTGGTCATAAAATCAAATCTTGGATTTTATTTTATTATTCCACTATTTTATTTGATTTATTTTGATTTTAATGAATAAAAAATAAAAACAAATAATAAAAATAATGAAATAATATTGAGTAGGCTCAGGGGTCTTGGTACATGTTAGGAACAAGTTGCAAGCATGAAAACATGGGCCCATTTGGAAAATATTCAAGTTAGGTTAATGTTGACTTCATGCACATTTCCAAAATTTTGTCAACTTTAGCAGTGCATATCTCTCTCATTTTTTACCCTAAGAGGGTGTTATTGGACTTTTTAGAAAGCTTAGTATGTCCTCTAAACAACCCTTTTGGTCTCATCTCAATTGGATCTTCCATGTTCATGTAAGCAGCTTTGACCCAAAAGGTGTTTTTGTTGACTTTTTGAATGGACCTATAATGTCTCAGCTTATATCTTTTGATTGAGGCATTTCTTGAACTTGAGGGATGAAGAGAAATTGTAGGGAATTGGATTCTCTTAAAAATGAGCCTTAGTTATAAAATTTCTGGTAAAGTGTGAGAAAGTTATGCCTGGTCAAAGTTTGGTTGACTTTTCCTATAGAAACCCTAATTTGTCATTTTTGACTTTTGATGAGTTAGGAGCATTTCTTGAGGAATCATGATAAACCCTTGATCAAATGATGGACATTACTTCAAAATGTTGATGTTGACCAAAAATATTGAAGTTTGACTATATTTGGGCAACAATTGACTTTTGCCCTAGTATAGTTAATTTTCAGGCATTTGAGTAGTTGACTGAGCAAACCTGTTGTGAAAGGCGTGAAACTTGGCATGGATGATCTTGAGGACATATTAGGACAATGGAGACCATTTGAGATCCTTGGAACTCAACCGTCTTGATGAGGAGTGGAACCCTAGTTTGAGGCTTATTGTCTTAAGAGGAGGATTTGTCTGGTCAATCCTTAGTCAACTTGAGCAATTGAGGACCGCTAGGAGTATGTCTTGTGTGAAAATGGGAGGGAAATTTTAGGGTACAATAATACCCTCCGGTTTAAAGATCACAAAAATGACCCTTTCAATTTTGCCTCGGTATGATCTTAAAACTCTAGGGTGGTTACTAAAGTATCTTGCCCGGTTGCCTTTGTGACTGTAACGATGACCCATCGATTATCCCTCAAACACCCAACGATAGGGCTACCTACTCACTAATAGTAGGATAGAATTGTCTAAAGGAAAAGAGGAAAAGAACAAACCTTTTCGAGTAAAGTAGATAGTTCTTAGATGCTTGCTCAAAAATAATTTTTCACATACATAAAACTCTTTCAAAAAAACATTTTCAAAACTCTTCGTATACGTTCTCAACAATACGAGAAACATTACGAAGTTCACCGCACTAAGGCGTCATTTCAAATACTTTTTCAAACACACAAAACACAAGGTATTTTTAAATGAGCTAGCATCTAAGAGCCCGTAGATAACTACGGATGGAAAGGGTGCTAACACCTTCCTGTTCCATAATCTACCCCCCTTACTCAGAAATAATCTCGAAAGGTCTTTTTCTACTCTTTTCACCCTTTCCTTTGTTGGATAAAAGAAAAGTTGGTGGCGACTCTTGCTTACCACAACATTTGAGAATACAAACACAAAACCAGTATAACAGTTAGTTCTACCATCGTATTACAGATGGCTATAGTTAGTGCGACACATTGGTTTGTACTAATGTTCCTTGAGACAATCAAGGATAACATTAGGCTTCAGTGTGGTGTAATTAGAACTAACTTACTTTTAGAACCTTAATTGACCCATCTTGGCCATTAGAAGGTAGTGAGATGGCCTACTTTGGTGCAGTCCAAGGTTGGTTGATACTTGATGCTACGCTCATTGAGATTCGACTCTCGGGGTGTTTTTGTGGCAAGCCAGTTGTCGTGCTGAAATAAAGCCTGTGAGAAAGATCAGTGATATAAGATTCCTAGAACCCAGTTACTATTTTTAGGACAGGTTGAGCCAACTTGACTTGAAATGGGGAATGGTACTTACCTTTGGACTTCCTGCAAGCCTTTAAACCTAAGGCTCTTGTATGACTTGTTTGTGTTTGCTTATCTAAACATGACATCATAACATTATATCATAATGACATTTTACTAACCATTTCAAGGATCTTAGGGATCTTTGGTGCAGGATTATCATAAGCCAGATTTCTAGCAAGGGGCAAGAGGATTTATTTTTCTCTAGCCAGATTCCGTCAAGATCAAAGTACATTATTTTAAATCATAGGCTAGGACCCACTTGATATGGTGAACTTGGTTCTTATGGAAATACGTTCAAAGATGAAGACTTAAAGTTCTTCAGACAAAGCTGCAACCAGATTTTTTTTCTATTATTTTAAATCCCACGAGACCCTTGAAAACATTGCATATATATCTACATGTCATGCATATCATTACATAGCAGGTGTTCTCAAGACATGTTGTCTCATCTTCTTGCTGTTTATTTCAGCAATAATGGTTCTTGAACAGACAACCAAAGATCTCTAAGCTCAGAATGCCCAATTCCAACAAATGTTCTTGAACTTAGCCAAGAGGAAGAAAGACTTGAAGGCACTTATCACCAATGGGAAGAATAAGAAGACAAAGAAACCAATTGATATCCTCAACATGAGGAGAAGGTTTAGAGGACCAGTCAAGCAAGTTCGAGATCTTAATATCCCATCGGATGAAGATGACAAACACGATGAAGAAAGGAAGAGTGTGAAAACTGAAAGAAGCAATCCTGGTTCTGACAAATTTCCTGATGAAGAGGAAGATGATTATGAGCAATTCCCTTGATGATGAGAAGTATAAGCTGCTGGAAGAGCGTCTGAGAGCTATGGAGATCTAGAAGGTTCCTGGATTGAACTTTGATGATTTGGTTTTGGTTTCATGAGTCATCATTCCTCCTAAATTAAAAACTCTTGTCTTTGCCAAGTATGATGGAGTTTCCTATCTGAAGCTGCACTTGAGGTCATATGTTCAGAAAATTCAACCACACACTGCTGATAAGAAGTTGTTGCTGTATTTCTTTCAAGAAAGTCTATCTAGGACACAATTGGAATGGTATTATCAAATTGAAGGTGGCAATATTCACACTTGGGAAGATTTGGCTGCAGCTTTCTACAAACAATGTCAATATAATTTAGATTTGGCACCAACCCGCATGCAAATGTAGAGTATGCCCATGGGTTCTGAGGAAGGTTTCAAAGAGTATGCACAGAAATAGAGAGATCTTACGGACAGAGTTCAACCTCCTATGGATGATAGAGAGTTGGTTAACATGTTCATGAGTACACTGACATGTCCTTTCTATAATCACCTAATTGGAAGATCTTCGGATGGTTTCACTGAACTGATATTGACTAGGGAACATGTTGATAATGGAATCAGAAGCGATAAAATTCAGGTGGCTACATCGTCAAATACTATGAAGAAGGATTATAATGGTAAGAGAGATACCAATGTTATGTACGTCCAGAAGGGTCGTAATAAGAGTGACCGCAACCAATCTATGGGGGCAATACTGATCTCTAGTCCTGCACCAGTGCAACAACAACAACAACAGAATAATCAGCATAGGCATGATGCACCCAACAGATAGTTCATAAAAATCAACATGCCATTGGCTCAGGCATTACAATACATGTTGAAGGCGGGGTTGATTACATTGAGATGACCGCCTCAGAATCCCAACACTTCCTCTCCCCGCTTCAATCCTAACGCAAGGTGTGCATATCACTCCAACAACCCCGGGCATGATACTAGTAACTATTGGGCTCTGAAGAATAAGATCCAAGACAAGATTGATGCTAAGGAGATTGAATTTGACCCTCCTGAAACTCCTAATGTGATCACTACTCCTATTCCTAATCATGACAAGGGCGTTAATGCTATTGAAGATGTTTCTTATGTTCCTACTGCAAATGCTTTGACTACTCCTCTGATGATTATTAAGGAGAAGCTACTACAAGCCATTTTATTTCCAGGTTATGCTGAAGACTCCTACTATTGTGCATCCCAATCCAATGGTTGTGCATTGCTGAAAGAAAGTATTCAATGTTTGATGGATGACCATGTGATTCTATTTGAGAAAATTATTTTTAAGAAGACTTCTTCTGTAGAGAGTACATCCCAAGACCTGAAGCTTGAAGATGTATCTACAATTTTTGGTACTCCTATAAGGATTACTTATAAGGGTCATGTGAAGATTACTTCTGAACCTAGAGTTGCTCCTCTGATCATTATTGCACCTGGGCCAATTCCATATTCCTCTGGTAAGGCTATACCTTAGAATTATGGAGTTGATGTCTACTACCATGGCGTCAAGCAAGAACCACTAATTATCGAAGATGAAAGTGTTAAATTTACTGATCCCGATGTTGGCATTATTTGCTGGGACTAGTAAGGTTACCAGGAGTGGAAGGGTTTTCTCTCCAGAGATCTCTCCAAAAGCTGTTGTTGCACCAGTTTGTATCATGCTACTAAATTAACTACTGAGACTCAAGGAAAATAACATATGACTGAGCCTGCCCAAAATGAGGCGCCAAAAGAGGTTACTAATAAAGACACCTCCAAGAAAGAGATGAAGGATATACTGAAGATTATCTAAAAGAGTGACTACAAGATTGTTGAACAGTTGGGGAAGACACCCTCCAAAATATCTATGATGTCCCTGTTGTTGTGCTCTGAAGCCCATGCTTAGGCTTTGGTAAAATTTATGAAATATGCTCATGTACCACAAGGAATCTCTGTTGATCAGTTCGAAAATCATGTTGCTATCCTGACAACTGATAATGGGCTAGCCTTTCTAACGCAGACTTAACTCATGCAGGAAGGAATCGTAATAAGGCCCTGCATGTCTCTATTGAGTGTAGGGGCACTACCTTATCTCATGTGTTGGTAGACACATGTTCCTCGTTAAATGTTTTGCCAAAAGCTGCTTTAGACAAACTAGACTATGAAGGGATTGTGCTAAAACCCAATGACATTATGGTGAGAGCTTTTGACGGTTCAAAGAGAATAGTGCATGGAGAGGTTAATCTTCCAGTCAAAGTGGGTTCCTAGGTATTCGACTCTACTTTCTATGTGATGGATATTCTCCCAGTCTATTATTGTTTGGTTAGACGCCATTGGATTCATGGGCAGGTGCTGTTACTTCTACCTTACACCAGAAGTTGAAGTATCCCGTGAAGGGATAGATTGTTACAGTTTACGGTGAAGAAGAATATATGGTGAGCCATTTGAAATCTTTCAAGTATGTCGAGATGGATGGTGAATTCGTCGAGACTCCTTGCCAGACTTTTGAAGTTAATTCTTAGACAACCCCGGTTAATAAAGCTGCTCTTGTTGTTCCTAAGACCCCATCAAAAATGGATTCTCTGAAAGAAGCTAAGGCTGAGATTGAAGAAGGTGGTTACACTGTTTGGGGTCAGCTTCTCGATATTCCTTACAAATCTGATAAATTTGGTATGGGTTTCACTTCTCAGGATCAGAGGGCTGTCCGTCGTGCTCGTGCTAATTCCAGGAGACCGCCATTCCGCATCAACAACAATGGAGTTCACAGTAATCAAGTCAACACTGCGGAAGACGCTGATAGTGACTGTGACATAGACAATTGGATCTTTCCGACTACCAGCAGTGGGCTCAATAATTGGAAGACTGAAAACTTTATACCAATCTCCTTTAGTCAGGAGTAAATGCTATTTTATGTTTTCTTACTTTCAATTTTTTGGTTATGTAATTTAAACAATAAACTTTAAGCCTTGTGCCTTACCCGGGGCATAATGGTCTATTTGTTAGGGTTGTCATTATTCATCAACATATTTTCATTTAATAAATAATTGGACGTTTGCATTCAAATTTTGCGCTCTTTGTCTTTCTTTTAATTTATTGTTTTCAAAATAGTTATGTGTTCTTACACACACCCACACAACAAATTATATATACATATCCACCCTGGATTCCATTGATAACAATTCTGCTATTGCCAATTATGACTTCGAAAATCTGATCTGCCAAGCCGAGGATAAAGGTGAGGAAGATTGTGAAATACCTGGAGAGCTTGCTAGGCTTTTAATGCAAGAAGAAAGAGCCATACGATCGCATGAGGAGCCAGTCGAGGTTATGAACTTGGGTACTGAAGAGGACAAGAAAGAAATTAAGATAGGTGCCAACCTAGAAGACAATGACAAAAAGAGATTAATCCAGATGTTGCGTGACTATGTTGAGATCTTTGCTTGGTCGTATGAAGACATGCCAGGGCTTGATACTTATATTGTAGTTCACCGTTTACCAAGGAAGGAAGGTTAATCTCCTATAAAGGAGAAGGTTCGTCGTATGCGTTCTGAGATGTCTGAAAAGATCAAAGTTGTGGTTATGAAACAGTTCAACGCATGATTCTTAGTTGTTACATCCTATCCTCAGTGGGTTTCAAATGTGGTTCCAGTACCTAAGAAGGATGGTAAGGTGCATATGTGTATAAATTATAGGGAATTGAATGGGGCAAGCCCAAAATATGACTTTCCGCTCCCAAGTATTGATATTTTGGTTGACAACACCACTCAGTACAAAGTATTTTCCTTCATGGATGGTTTCTCTGGGTATAATCAAATCAAGATGGCACCTGAAGACATGGAGAAGACTACTTTTGTCACACAGTGGGGCACTTTCTGTTATAAATTTATGCCTTTTAGTTTGAAGAACACTAGTGCAACATATCAGCGCGCTATGGTAGCTTTGTTCCATGATATGATCCATCAAGAGATAGAGGTTTACGTTAATCAAATGATAGCCAGGTCTCAGATTAAACAAGAACATCTCGACCACCTTCATAAGTTGTTTGAGAGGCTAAAGAAGTAAGAGTTAAGGTTGAATCCAAACAAGTTCACCTTTTGGGTAAGATATGGTAAACTCCTAGGTTTTATCATCAGTGGTAAAGGTATTGAAGTAGATCCCCCTAAGGTTATAGCCATTCAAGAGATGCCAGCTCCCTGTACATAGAAGGAAATCAGAGGTTTCCTAGGATGGTTGAACTACATTTCTAGATTTATTTCCCATATTACTGCTACCTGTGAGCCAATCTTCAAGTTACTAAAGAAAGATCGGGTAGTGAAACGGAATGACGATTATTAGATAGCCTTCGAAAAAATCAAAGAGTATCTCCAGGAACCTTCGATTCTAAAGCCATCAGTTGAAGGAAGACCTCTAATCATATACCTAACAATATTAGAGAACTAAATGGGGTGTATATTGGGGAAACATGACGAGTCTGGTCGAAAATAGCATGCAATATACTACCTTAGCAAAACGTTTACTGACTGTGAAACAAGATACTCACTTCTCGAGAAAACTTGTTGCGCTTTGGCATGGGCTGCTCGTCGACTAAGATAGTATATGTTGACCCATACTACCTTGTTGATCTCTAAGATGGATCTGATAAAATACATATTAGAGAAACCCGCTTTCTCCAGAAGAATAGCAAGATGGAAAATGGTCTTGACAAAATACGACATTCAGTACACTACTTTAAAGGCAATCAAAGGAAGTGCATTGGTAGACCATTTGGATCATCGGGCTGTAGATGACTATCATTCTATGAATTTTGAGTTCCCGAATGAGAATATTATGTCAGTTACTAATCATGAAGAACCTGGACCGCATAAAGGACCTAAGCCAAGATCCCGATGGACTATGGTTTTTGATGGAGCTTCCAATGCACTTGGTAATGGAATTGGTGTTGTAATTGTCTCTCCCAAGGGTTGTCATATGCCCTTCACAGCCAAATTATGTTTTGACTGTACGAACAACATGGCAGAGTACGAAGCGTGCATCATGGGTATCGAAGTTGCCATTGATATGATTATTAAATTCCTAAATGTATATGGGGAATCAGCTCTAGTAATCCGTCATATTAAGGGAGAATGGGATACAAAGCATCCAACTCTCATTCCTTATTGAGAGCATGTGTTGACGTTAATTCCGTACTTTGAGGAAATCACTTTTGAACACATTCTGCGAGAAGAGAATCAATTGGCAGACGCATTAGCTGCCATTTTATCTATGTTCAAAGTCAGATTGGATAATGAAGCTCCTCGAATTACTATTGAGAGACTAGACAAACCGACACATTGCTACGAGGTTGATACTGATGGAGTAGAGGAAAAGCCTTGGTACCACGAAGTAAAAAGATACCTCAAGACTCAAGAGTATCCTGAAGGGGCATCTATAACTGATAAGAAATTTCTAAGGAGGTTCTCTGCCAAGTTCTTTCTGAGTAGCGAAATCTTGTACAAGCGTAATCACAATTCGAATCTGCTCCATTGTCTAGACAAGAAGGAAACGAAGAAGATTATGGAAGATATGCACGAAGGAGTCTTTCGTACTCACTCCAGTGGGCATACAATGGCTAAGAAAATTCTAAGAACGGGTTATTATTTGTCGACCATGGAAACTGATTGCCACCATCCAGATTTATGCTAACAAAGTACATGTATATCCGGTTCCCTTGAATGTCTTGAATGCTCAGTGGATGTTTGTGATGTGGGGCATTGATATGATTGGATATATTAAGCCTACTGCTTCTAATGGGCATCGTTTCATCCTGGTCGCTATTTATTATTTCACGAAGTGGGTTGAAGCAGCCTTGTTTGCCTCCGTTACCAAGAATGTTGTGGCTCAGTTTATTAAATATAACCTTATCTATCGGTATGTCATACCCGAGAGGATCATCACAAACAATGGTACCAATCTTAAAAACACTATGTTCACGGAACTATGCATGTAATTCAAAATTAAGCATCACAACTCTTCTCCATATCGACCAAAGATGATTGGCGCAGTGGAAGCCGCCAACACGAAAATCAAGAAGATCTTGTAGAAGATGACAGTGACATACAAAGATTGACACGAGATGTTACCATTTTCTCTTCATGATTATCGCACTTCAGTACGTACATCAACTGGGGCAACCCTGTTCTCCCTAGTCTACAGTATGGAGGATGTCTTACCTATCGAAGTCTAGATTCTTTCCTTAAGGTTTATGAAAGATATAGGTTTATAAGAAGACGAATGGATTCAGACTAGACTTGACCAAATAAATTTGATCGATGAAAAAAGGATTGCGGTTGTTTGTCATGGTCAGATGTATTAGAAACGTATTATCAAGGCCTTCAACAAAAAAGTCAAAACATCATATGTATCAGGCCGATGATTTGGTAATAAAGCGCATCATCCTACCACAACGTGATATCAGGGGCAAATAGACTCCCACGTACGAAGGGCCGTTTGTGATTAAAAAGATATTTTCTGGCGGTGTTATGATACTTACCACCATGGACGATGAAGATTTTCCACACCCTGTGAACGCGTACATAGTCAAAAAATACTATGCATAAAAAAGACCCGCTAGGTTGACTGGCCTAGGAAAAAATAAGGCCATCCCGACGAACCAAAAGGGTTCGAGCAAAAACTAGGGATATATAAAAAATTTACATCCGACAAGTCAAAAACCTGAAAAAGGCGGTCCAGGAAAAAGTTAGAGATTAAAGTGTACGACTATGTCCCGTTGGATCACCTATCTAATTACAACCAGCATAATCACTAATGTCAAGTATAAATGGTATAGATCAATTCAATCAACTTCTTCCGACAGTAAGGGATGAGATGCTTCAAGATATAGGGGCAATAGCAGAGTTGAAACTCGATGGGATCATTGCCACATAGCTGTTTTTTATTTGTTTTTTTGTACCTTTTTTCCTTTTTACGACAATTTCCTCTTCCTGGGATTTCTGTCTCCTTGTACAAAACTGTCTGTTTATAGGCAAACCTTCTAAATCAATACAATCAATTTCAAATTCAAAAATGTTTTTACTTTCTCTGTTTTTGTTTGCAAAAATGTCTAATGATTATATTTAATGAACATATGTATTTGAATATGATTATTGTTTACAAATATATGCATGAAAACAAGATTAGCATTAAGTAATGACTCTAGGAATCAGGATAACATTCAAGTTGACCATAAATTCCCCACAGAGAAATCTCCTCAAAGCCATTTTCATAAGCTAATCCTCATCAGAGATTATTTTCCTTAACACAGTCTACAGGGTTTATTTTCCCAACGATGTTTATTTCTCCAATATTGTGAGTTCCCCGACAAGATTCTCTTCTTCGAACAGATAACAGTCAAACATTATCTTCCTCAAAAGAGCGCATCAAAGGGTTATCCATCTATTTTATCCCCAGTCAGGATACGTAAGGAATCAAATCCTTCAAAGAATGATGAATGACCAACTCTCCTTGAATGCTTCTATCACCAAGTAGAAGTCGAACATCTCCAGCGGAATGTCCTCAAACAGAAAGCATAAATCCTCAATAGAGGCATTCTAAACAAACTTAAAAAATTGCTTTCTTCATCCCCAGCAGCGGTCAGGGATTTATTTTCCCCAACCAGACATTATTATAGAGAGACTACCAATACGCTCTAATAACATATTTCTTCCATACATCATTTACAAAATATCATAACATATGCATACTGAACACCATTATGCAATGCATTATATACATCATGACATTGCATAAAACTAACTTTGTCTTTTCAGGTTAAACTCGCAAACAAATGAATATTATCAGCAATTTAGAAATAAATTATAAATCAATTCCCGAAACAGGACGAAGCGACTATCTACATGACCAAAGCATTCCCCTTAGAGACTGAATTTTGGCAAGCATTTCCTTCAGAGGTTTATTCTAAAAAGCATCTCCTCCAGGGCTTCATTCTGAAAATCATCTCCTTCAGAGCTTTATTCTGAAAAGCATCTCCTTCTGAGGTTTATTCTGAAAAGCATCTCCTTCAGAAGTTTATTCTGAAAAGCATTCTCCTTCAGAGGTTTATTCTGAAAAGCATCTCCTTAAGGGCTTTGTTTTGAAAAGCGTTTTCCTTCAGAGGTTTATTCTGAAAAGCATATCCTTTAGGGTTTCATTCTAAAAAGCATCTCCTTCAGGGCTTCATTCTGAAAAGCATTTTCCTCCAGAGACTGAATTTTGTAAAGCATCTCCTTCCGGGTTTCATTTTGAAAAGCATTCTTCTTCAGAGGTTCATTCTGAAAAGCATCTCCTTTGGGGCTTCGTTCTGAAAAGAATTCTCCTTCAGAGGTTTATTATGAAAATCATTCCCCTTCAAAGATTGAATTATGAAAAGCATCTCATTTAGGGCTTCATTCTTAAAAGCGTTCTCCTTCAGAGGTTTATTCTGAAAAGTATTCCCCTTCCAAGACTGAATTCTAAAAATCATCTCCTTCAGGGCTGCACTCTGAAAAGCATTTTCCTTCAGAGATTTTATGAAAAGCATTCTTCAGATACAATCAGACGTAGACTCATTTTGATACTCCTATATACATTTCTTTGGATGGCATCTTTAAGCCCATCTCCTGCGGCATATTATCACTTCTCCAAATGGCATATTTAAGCCCATTCCCGGTATAATCAACCAACAGAGCTACTACATGCATATGTGAGTGCAAATTTCTGGGCACTTATAAGTGTTTAATCCTCTTCCACCTTCAGATCACGAATGACGGGCATGCCAATCTAACTCTTCAGGTTTAAGAAGATTGAACAGGGGCAGCTATTGTACCCCAAAATTTTCCCTCCCATTTTTCAAGACAAATTAATTCAAGATACTTCCTCATTCTCATGAAGTTCTCAAACACTCAAGATTATTTAAGGGTTGACCAGACAAACCCTCCTCCTAAGCAGTTGACCTACAACTAGGGTTTTGTTTTTCCCAAGGGAAATTGGACTTATAATTCCTCAAGTGGATTTCATGGTTTCTCATATGCTTCAAAGAATCCTCATGCCAAGTTTCAAGCCTTGCAGCACAAGTTTGCTCAGTCAACTACTCAAATGATTAAATATCAATTGCATTGGACAAAAGTCAACTTTGACCAATTCACAGCCAAACTTCAAGATTTTTGGTTAACATCAAGATTTTGAACTCATATTCATCATTTTATCAAGGGTTGATCATGATTCATCAAGAAAACTCAAGATTCATCAAAATTCAAGAGTTACTAAATTAGGGTTTCCTATAGGAGAAGTCAACTGAACTTTGACCAAGCGTAACTTTCACATGCTTCATCATAAAATTATCAACTAAATCCAATTGTTATGGAAATTCAATTCTCTACAACTTTATCTCTCTAAGCTCAAGGCCAAAAATGCTTCATTTGAGAGATATGAGCCAAAACATTACAGGTGGTTTAAAAGTCAACAAAAAGACACTTTTTGTCAAAGAAATTTACATCAAGTTAAAATATTCAAATGGAAAAGTGACCAACATTAAATTTGTAGGAGACATCTTGAGGTTTCCAAAAAGTCTAAGATCACCTTCATATGCTGAAAATTGAGTGAGATATGATCTGTACAAGTTGGGAAATTTTGAGAAAATGCATGAAATCTAAATTAAACCAAATTGGAATTTTTGGGCTAATGGGCCTATCTTTTAAGGTCCAAACCTGTTCCTGGCCTCATAATAGACCTCTAAATCCATTCATTTATTTTTGTAGTTTTTATTTCTTTTTATTTTGATTTTTATTAAATTAAAAGAAAAATAAATCAAGTAAAATACCAATTAAATGGATTAGGGTGTGTGGATATTGTTTTAATCATGTTGGGGGCCCAAACATAAATCTTGAGAAGCAAGAAGTCGTGAGAGCTCATGAAGAGATAATTTGGCCAAACTTTGAAACTTTTCATGTTAACTTTTAAATCAAATCTTCACATCTATCAACCATGAGATCCAAGCCCATGTCTTTGACCTAATTTCCTCCTATATATAAACATAACAAAGTCAGATGCCAAGGACACGAAAAAGCTGCTCAAGAATACTCTCTCAAAATCTCAATTTTTGTCAAAACTAGGGCAAAGTTAAAATCCTATTTCCAGCAGCTTTCAACAAAAACTAAACATTGCATCATTACTTGGAAGTTACCAGGAAGCTTCTCAAGTCCAGAAATAGGTTCAATCACGTCCAAAAACTAACCATACAACTCCACCAGTGAGGTAAGGAATCTTAATTCGAATTTGAATTTCCATGCGATTTTAACATGATTTCTCTGCCCAGATATGTTTGTTAGGTCATTTAGAACATGTTAATGTGATCACATGTGAAGATAAACACCCCATGCGCTAGATGTCATTGTTAGGGTTTCAAGAAGAAGGTTGCTCGTATCTCTATATACATTGAGTTTTAGGACAAACTGATGCCACCGTTGAACTCATAACATGCAATTTAGGGGGGGTAGGTCCAAGGATTCGAGCTAGTTTTTTTTCTTTTGCAGGTTTTCAAAAAAACATCATCAGAGAAGATGATGCTTCTCCTTTATGTGTTGTGGCCGGTGCAACCAAGGGTTTGGGTGGATCCCTTCTACTCACTCGTTCGAATTTTCCAGGCCCACCACTATACGCGCGTTATTTGATTTCTTTTAATTTCTGGTTTTTAAAATTTATTTTATTTTATATGTATTTCGTGTTATTATACTGATGCGTAACATGAAGTGGTTTGGTGGTAAGGTGAGTGCTTGGTAACCATAGAGATGTGGGTTCGACACCCCTCTTGTCAATTTTCTCTTTTATTTTCTAGGTCAAAGCAGGTTATCATATCTTGATTGATTCCCATTCCTAAACACCAAAGTAGTAATGGCTCAATGGTAAAGCAGACGCGTTGATACCCTAAGGAACGTGGGTTCAACACCCCCCCCCCCCCCCAATATTTTTTCTCATTATTTTCTTAACTATATTTACTAACCCTAATTTCATTATTTTTCTTAATTATTTTTTTATTAACTTCTAACAAACTTTAATTTCTTTTTCAAAAAGTATAACAAATTAGGTTTAGTTTTTAGCTAATAATTAATTCTTGAAGTTTTTTATTTTATTAATTAATTAAATTAATTAATATTTTTATCAATTAAACTTAATTGGACTTAGGGTTTTAACTATTTAATTAACATCAAATTATTTTCTAAAAAACATTAAAAAAAACATTCAAACACTTTTTCTAACATTTTTCTTATTTCCTTTTGCTATTTATTTTCTTAGACGATTGTATAGGTCGAACAGTTTTTTATTGTAATAGCTTAGACTTATTTTCTCGCGTTTTTTTCTAATTATGTAACTTCTCTAAAGTATATCACTATCTCCAAAGGAGAAAGAAAAGAGTAAGAACGACCTTTAGTGGATAAGGAACAGTTAATCGCTTGCTCACAACTCTTTTTTGAAATAAACATTTTTTCACATCACACTTTTCAAACAAAATATTTTCAAACACTTTGTACGCATTCTTGAGGATTGATACAAGAATCATTACAAAGTTGGTTGTACTTTGGCCTTTCAAAATATTTTCAAGCAAATCAGACACACAAAGAAAATTTTTAAAAGTGGGCTAGCGATTAAGAGCCCTTAGATAAATACGAATGAAAAGGGTGCTAACACCTTCCCTTTTCATAACTTATCCCCCGAACTCAAAATTTGTTCATTTCACCCTTTCCTAAATATTGGATAAAAGAAAATTCGGCGGAGACTCTAGCTATCTGCACATTTTGGATAAAACAAAAAAAAGTCAGTTATCCCACCGTATTACACACCTCAACTTGCTGCCTAGACCTTGGCGTCCTCATGTAGTAAATGCAATCTTGGGGGATGACGTCGAGGCTTGGTGTGCGTATCACCGGATCCGGGGACACCACACTGAGGACTGCCATCAACTGAAAAAGGAAATTGAGAAACCGATCTAAAGGGGAAAGTTGTTGTCTTATGTCAAAAGTAATGCCGAGAAAGCCAGAAAAAAAACCCTTCTAGGAGGGAAGATAACTCGGGATGCCCTTCCAAGAAGAAAGGAAAGGCAAGAGATGAAATCCAAGATGCACGACTGACCCGACACACGCTCAATACCATCTCTAGAGGATTTTCTGGAGGAGGCTCCACCAGCTCGGCATGAAAGAGGTATGCCTGGAATGTAATGCATGTGGCTTAGGTGGAATGGATAGACAAAAGAGGAGATTTTGG
The DNA here is from genome assembly GCA_948472305.1 of Vicia faba. Taxonomy (NCBI): domain Eukaryota; kingdom Viridiplantae; phylum Streptophyta; class Magnoliopsida; order Fabales; family Fabaceae; genus Vicia; species Vicia faba. The sequence continues at coordinate 1,089,606,703 of OX451738.1, read as the reverse complement.
GGCTGTCACTTTCTCCTGGGAGGACGCAGAAGGATTCCTGCCACACGAAGATGACCCCATGGTCATTAAAGATCAAATAAGGGATTGGAGTGTTAAGCGGGTACTAGTCGATCCTGGAAGCTCAACCGATGTGATGTACTGGGAAGCATTTAAAGGAATGGACTTTGACTCAAAAGAGTTCCTACCATTCAATGATACCTTAGTCGGGTTTTCTGGAGAGTAGGTGCAGGTACTCGAGCACCTTCTGGTTCTAACCGTATTAGGAACAAAGGAGAGTCCCAAAGAAGTTAGAGTATGGTACTTGGTTGTCTATGTAGAATCTCCCTACAACATCATAATCGGGAGACCATCATTAAATGCACTAGAGGCGGAATATTTAACCTTGTACCTCACTATGAAGTACCCTCTCGACAAGGACATAATAGGAATGGTACGGGGTGACTAAGGTCTGGCACACAAATGTTATAAGAACAGTCTGAAACTGAAAAGGAAGACTACAACTGAAGAAGAAGTAGACAACCACAAAGTGAATATGGTCGATATTGACCCTCGGGTAGATCCCAGAGAGGATAGCCTAGCTCCTCGAGAAGAAACTAAAGAGGTTCAGATTGGTCCTCAATCCTCAGAGATTACTCACCTGGGAACTAATCTATCACAGGAGGAGGAGGCTGAAATTGTTAATATTCTAAAGAGAAACATTGATATGTTTTTGTGGAAGCCATATGACATGCCTGTTATTGACCCTAACATCATGTGTCATCCTTTATAACTTGATCCAGGGGTGAAATTGGTGTCCCAATGAAAAATAAAGGGCGGCGAGGAAAATAGAAATTCGATAGTTCAAGAGGTGGATAATTTGATGAAGGCCAGATTCACCGGAGAGATCAAGTATCCTACTTGGCTAACCAATGTGGTAATGGTTAAAAATGTAACCTAGAAGTGGATAATGTGCATATACTTCACCGACCTCAATAAGGCATGTTCAAAGGATCCTTATCTGCTGCCTCATATTGACCGGATGATCGACGGAGCTTCTGGGGGTTCAGGTTGATGAGCTTTATGGATGCTTATTCTGGGTATAACCAAATCTGTATGAACCCGTTGGATGCATCAAAGACAATATTCATGACAAATTAGAGTAAATAATACTACGAGGTTATGTTGTTCGGTCTAAAGAACGCTGGGGGTACTTACTAGAGATTAATGAACATGGTTTTCTCTCCATTGATTGGAGAAATATAGAGGTGTATGTTAACGACATGGTGATCAAGACTGTTGAAGAATAGAGGCATGTTCACAATCTAGAAGAGACTCTTGCGGTGGTACAAAGTTATAACATGTGCTTGAACCCGGACAAGTGTACGTTTAGAGTTCAGACTGGGAAGTTCCTAGGGTTCATGATCACGAACCAGAGATAGAAGCCAATCTAGACAAATTCTAGGAGATCATTGATATGAGGAACCCAACATATATTCGTGAAGTCTAGCAACTATCTGGCTGTTTGGCTGCCTTATCTCGTTTTCTATCTCATGCGGGTGACAAATCAATTCACTTCTTTGCAACAATTAAAAAGAAGGATGACTTTGAGTGTACCGACGAGTATGAAAGAGTTTTCCAAGAAGTTAAGCGTTTCTTGTCAGCTCCCCTTATACTGGTCTAAACTAAGGAAAATACACCTCTAGTGCTTTCTCTAGTAGTATCAGATAAAGCCATAAGCTCAGTTCTGGTCCTAAACAGGGAGTTAAGTGAGATGCTAGTTTATTTCGTCAGCAAGGTACTACAAGGGACATAGCTTAGATACTAGAAGATTGAGCGACCAGATTACGACTGGAAGGGTGATACAATTTTACTGGAGGAACATCATTTGATGATTTGGGTTACCCCGCGTTATCTTTTAAGATAAGGGAACCCAATTTGCTAGCACATCCGTAATAGAGTTCTGTAGAGAGCTCAGAATCACTAATCGTTTCATTTCAGTGGAACACCCTCAGGTGAACGGGAAGGCAGATTCAGCTAATAAAATAATCCTAACCGGGATGGAAAAGAAGTTAGATGAAGCAAAAGGATTATAGGCCGAGTACCTTTATCAGATATTATGGTCTTATTACTCTACTGCTCACTCCACAACCAAGGAAATACCGTTAATAATGGTATATGGGGCTCACGCCATGATTCTAGTGGAAGTCAATACTCCATCCTGGAGGAGAATAAGCTTTGAAGAAAACATCAATAATGAGCATCTGGAAAGTAAAGCTGATTTACTTGATTAATTCAGAAACACTGCACATATCCGAGAGATAGCAGCCAAGCAAAGGATAGCCATACGATTCAATATGAAGGTGAAACAAAAGGGCTTTTTCAAAGGGGATCTAGTTCTGGAGAAGGTCACGGATCTAATGAAGAAGGGAAAACTCTCACCAAACCGGGAGGGACCTTTCTGGGGAATTGAAAAATTAGCAATGGGACTTACAAGCTAGAGACATTAGATGGCATAGAAATTCCAAAGACTTGGCATGTATATAGTCTTAGGATTTATTTCATCTAAAATTATATAAGTTTTTGTAATGAATAAAATGGGTGCACTCTTTTCCCTGGAAAGGGCTAGGCTTTTTAACGTGGCAACCCATAAAAAGCATCATGAAAAACAAATGAAATTGTTATCCAGGGTTCACCTTCGAAGGCTATGCACCTCGGTTCCAACTTGGGCCGCCTCAGATGTAACCTTTCCGGGCTCTGCACCTCAGTTCCAACTTGGGCCGCCTCATTTGTAACCCTTCCAGGCTCTGCACCTCAGTTCCAACTTGGTCCTCCTCAGTGTAATATGGTGGGAGAACTGACTTGGGTGTTTTATGTTTTATCGCAATTGTGCGGATAGCAAGAGTCGCCACCGACTTTTCTTTTATCGAAAAGGAAAGGCTGAAAAGAACGGGAAAGACCTTTAGAGATGTTTTCTTGAGTTCGGGGGGTAGATCATGAAAAGGGAAGGTATTAGCACCCTTTTCATCCGTAGTTATCTACGAGCTCTTAGTTGCTTGCTAGATCACTTGCTTTTGTTTGAATATGTGCTTGTGGTGTGGGTTTTGAAAGTATTTTGAAAATGTCTTTGTAATGGTTCTCGTTTCTATAACAACGTGTATACAGTGTTGTCTTTTTGAAAATATTTCAAAATGAGAGTGTTGGTGTATAAATTGTTTTTTTGTTGTTGTGAGCAAGCGAGCAACTAGGAGCGAATCTACCTACTCAAAAGGTCTTAAATGTTCTATTCCTCATCCTTTAGATGATGCTACCTTACCATTGTTTTGGTAAGAAGCCCTGTCATTTGATGTGAAGGGACGGGCGCGAGATGTTTGTATAGTCATAGAAGGTAACCTATGGGACGTTTTAGCAATATCGTAAGGGACTAATTCGTTTTTTCAAAGGCAGAATCGAGGGACATCGAGGGACTACAATCTTTTATCGAGGGTTTTTCCTAAAACTCCCATATTCGAGGGACGTGACTATTTTCCGAAAGGCAACAAAGTGGGATTACCCTAAGGGTTCGAGTGTGCAAGTGTGTTTGATTTATATGCATTTAGTATTGATTAGGGTTATCTATTTATTGATTTCATGTCTTTCCATACACACCCTAATTACTAGCATTTATATTTGAAAATAATAAACGGCGGAAATCTAAAGGTCTTACACTATTACATCATTTGAGGGATGGGGGTACAAATTTACAAGCGGGGGGTTGCAAGAATTTAAATCCTATTTAACTATTACAACCATATTGAAATGTACAATATAAGAAGAAAAATGACTTGTTTTGAAAATGTTTTTGTCTTAATGAATTAGAAGAAAGGAAGGAAATAATTAGTTAATAAAAAGGAAATATTTTTTGTGTCTTTTTTATATAAATAAGAATAGTATTATTAATAAAATAAAATAAAAAGGGAAATAAAGAGAAATAGGATCCGCGTGTTGCTGAAAGCAAAATAAAGAGGACCAAAAGTTCTGATTCTAGGCGCGCTGTGGTTCAGCAAGAAACGTCAGAGGTGATCAGAAGTTCTGGGTTGATGTTATTGGAATCCTAAAAGAAATGTTAGAGGGCAAAAATAGAAGTTCTAGGTTGATGTCATTGGAATCCTGAAAGAAATGTTAGAGGGCAAAAATAGAAGTTCTAGGTTGTGCTTAGACAGTGAAAAAAAAGTCAGAAGTTTTGTGTTGTGTTAAGCAGTGAGTAAAAATTAGAAGTTCTGTGTTGTGCTAAGCAGTGAGTAAAAATCAAAAGTTTTATGTTGTGTTAAATAGTGAGTGAGTGAAAACTCGGAAGTTTTGTGCGTGTTAAAAAGTGAGCCAAAAGTCATAAGTTTTGTGCGTGTTAAAAACAGTGAAGAGAACTCAGAAGTTATGTGTTATGCTAAAACAGTGGGAAAGAAAATCCATAAATTCTGTGCTACATTTCACCTCATTCCTAACATTAGTCAGAACATCTACAACTTAATCAGTTCTTATCAGTAGCAAATCAGAAATATAAAAGCACAATAGTTTACAGAAGTTCTAATCCTAATTATGAATCTAACTTTATTCAAGAAGTTCTGATCCATAGTTTCTTCTATTTATGCAATGATATGATCAATATAAATACTATGATATTTACACATTAATGATATTCTGAATGAAAATATGCAAAGTCAGAAAGACTTACCTTGAATCTGAAATGTGTATTGGGGACTTGAGCTAGTGCCATCAGGGGTTCTGGATTCAGCAAGAGTAACAAAAAAATAATATGTTCTTTGATTCAAAGGGAAGAACAAAAGTTTTGGTTTTTGCATTGGAATTCTAAGTTTACGAATGCTTTAAGGTTTTCTTTTCTCTCGTTTGATGATTCTCTCTCTCTCCAAAAGTCATCCCCTTGAAAGTGTGATAGGGCAACTTATTTATAGGTGAGTTTGTTGTGGTTTTGGGGGGGAAAACAAATGGGATTTAAACCTTTTTGGCATACTGTTCCATTTCTTTTTAAACACAGTTTTCGTATGCTAGTTTTGTGCAATTATGGGGTTTGAAAAAAAACACAGGCGTGGACTGGATCAGCAGCACCTTGGAGTGTTGTGGCAGCTGGTGGCAGGACTGTGCTATAGCAGTGCAGCAGGTTGTTTAAACAAGGTTTTGGGATTTGGTGATGTTCTGATCGCAGAAGACCAAAGTGAGACTCGAAGGGAGATGTTTTGACTGAAGCGTTGAACATAGCCTTCATATGCTGAAGAATCATGTTCTGACCGAAGAGCACTGCTTCCACATGTTCTGATTGAAGCATCATGCTCTGAACTGTGTTTGCAAATTCTAACTGCACTTGCGTGGAGGCTGGCTCAAAAGTTCTTAAGTACCATATTCTCTTAACACTTAGAAAAATTTCTAAATGTTTAGAAGTTTGGATTTTTCAAAGCAATTTCTGACTTCTGATTTTTTATGAACCAATTTCATGTCTTGATGAAATATAATTGTTGAAACTTGATTTTTTATCTAAAAGTCAAAGTTTAACTTTTCAGTGTGCTTTTGACCATTTTGCCCTTGTGAATGATTTCCTTGGAAAATTGTAATTCAAGACTTGAAACTTGATAGAAGCAAACCTGGGGGTCCAGAATGATCCTTTGATAAATGAGAGGGCAAATTTTGGGGTACAACAGCTGCCCCTGTTCAATCTTCTTAAACCTGAAGAGTTAGATTGGAGGGTTCGCCATTCGTGACTTGAAAGTGGAAGATGATTGAACACTAGAATGCCCAGAAATTTGCACTCGAAGATGAATTGTGAATGGGCTTATAGATTCCATTTGGATTAATGATGGAGATTTGCCGGAGATGGGCTTATAGATGCCATCCAAAGGTGACTATTGACAGAAAATGGACTAGGTATGAACTTGATTTCAACTGGAAAAGAATCAGAATAAATCTTTGGAGCGACTTATCTGAACTAAAAGAAGTCTTGTTTGTCGTTTGACTGGGAAGAACTGGAATAAATCTTAGAGTGATTTATCTGAACCAGAAGTGTTCCTTTGGAAAGTATCAGGATAAACTGTTGAGGGGTTTAGACTAAACCAAAAGATGTTCTGAATATTCTTTAACTGGAAAGAATCAGAGTAAATCTTTGAGCAATTTACCTGAACCAGAAGTGTTCTTTTAGAAAGTATCAGGATAAACCATTGAGGGGTTTAGACTGAACCAAAAGAGATCTTGAATATTTTTTAACTGGGAAGAATCGGAGTAAATCTTTGAGTGATTTATCTGAACCAGATAAAGCGTCTGCGGGAAAGAATCAAAATAAACCATCGAGAGATTTAAGCTGAACCGACTGGGATCTGGAGAAGAATCGAAATAAATCATCGAGAGATTTATCTGAACCAGAGGAAACATCTGCGGGAAAGAATCAGAATAAACCGTTGAGAGATTTAAGTTGAACCGGTAGGGATCTGGAAAAGAATTAGAATAAATCATTGAGAGATTTATCTAAACTAGAGAAGACGTTTGCGGGAAAGAATCAGAATAAACCATTGAGAGATTTAAACTGAACTGGCATGGATCTGGAGAAGAATCAGAATAAATCAAGAAGCGACTTATCTGAACTAGAGGAGATGTCTGTGAGGAAGAATCAGGATAAACCGTTGAGAGATTTAAACTGAACCAGTAGAGACCTGAAGGGGAGTATTTGTCCTGTAGATAGTCAATTTAGTCATGTTTCGAGAATTGATCTACGATTGATTTGTTCATAGATATTTGTCTTGTCTCGTTGAAAATTGGATAATAATTTTCTGTTGATTGATCTTTCCTAAAAAAGGTAAAGAGTTAGTGATATGTAATTCCATTATGCATGAAATGCATAGTGCAATGCATTTGTGTCATCGATGTTTGTGATGTATGAATGTAATGTATGCGCATGTAAGCTATTCTGCTGTAGCGTTGTTGGATTAGGGAAAATAAATCCCTAACTGTTGTTTGGGATGTGGGGTGTAAGCCTTCATATTTTGTTGAAGCATTGATGGATGGGTTTCCATAATTAGAGAAATAACTCTGTTGGGGGAAGGGAAACACCATGCATTGTTTGTGGACTTCGTGAAATCTTGCTGGGGAATCCTGAGAAAATGGGAGACTTTCACTTGGGAATCTTAGGAGAGGTAACTGGAAGTTTTGTTCTATTTGGGATGTGAGAGAGCTTGATATCATTAAGCTGCACATTGGAGATACATTAGTGATCCTGTAGTGGGATGTCTCGTTTTCCGTTCTTGCTGGAAAAGTATCTGCGGGGGATTTTTTGGAATAGTCTAAAGATATTATCCTAATTCTTAAAGCCATTAGTGATTGTCTTTTTATTTGCTGTTCCTATTTTTTGTTCATTTGTAAACAGTAGTCACGTTCAAATGCATATGTTCAAAAATAATCATTGGACGATTTTGCAAACAAAACACGGAAATAAAAGAAAAACAGATTATTTTGCACTTTCAAAGGGATATCTTTGTATTAACTTGAATAAGTATTTTTTTACAATGAGACGAACATTCTATTAAGAGAATCTCGCCTTAGAAAAATGAAAATTTGAATACAAAGAAGAGATATCTATGTGAAATAATCCCATGGGGTTCCCATTCTGCTATAGCCTTTGTGTCTCTGAGCGTCTTGTCCATTTGCTTCCTTGTCCGAAGTTAATTGGATTTATTAGACCCGTTTGAGCTTGTCAGTCGATGTTAAAGATTGTCTGTAAGGTGATCCAACGGGACAAAGTCATACGCTTTAATTCTCTAACTTTTTCCTGGACCGCCCTTTCGGGTTTTCAGTCCACCAGGATACCATTTTTTGCCCAAGCCGCCTTTTCATGTTTTCAGCTTACCAGGTGTACAAATTTTTTGTATTTTATCCCTAATTTTTGCCCGAACCTTTGTGGTTCGTCGGGTTGCCCTTGTTTTTCCTAGGTTTGTCAACCTAGTGAGTCTCTTATGTGTAGTATCTTTTGACTATGTCCATGTTCACAGGGTGCTGAAGATCGTCGCCATCCATAGTGGTTCGGACATTGCTCCACCGAAGAATATGCTTTTGATCACAAATGTTCCTTCGTATGTAGGAGTCCATTTTCCCCTGGGATCACCTTGTGGCAATATGATACACTTGATTACCAAGTCACCAACCTGATATACCGGACGTATGACCTTTTTGTTAAAAGCTTTGATCATACGTTTTTGGTACATCTGGCCGTGACAGACAGTCGTAAGCCTTTTCTCATCAATTAGGTTCAAATGGTCAAGTCGAGTTTGGATCCAATCATCTTCATTCAGCCTTGCTTCCTTTATGATTCTCAGAGAAGGTGTTTAGACTTCAATTGGTAGAACAACTTCCATGTTGTATACCTAAGAGAAGGGAGTTTCCCTTGTTAATGTGTGCGCCGTAGTACGGTAACCGTGGAGAGTAAATGGTAACATCTCGTGCCAGTCTTTGTATGTTACTGTCATTTTTTGTATGATCTTCTTGATGTTCTTATTTGTGGCTTCGACAATGCCATTCATCTTTGGCCAGTAAGGGGAAGAATTATGGTGCTGGATCTTGAATTGCGCACATAATGCGGTGATCATAGTATTCTTGAGATTCGTACCATTGTATGTGATGATTCTCTCTGGGATACCATACCGACATATGAGATTCTGTTTGATGATTCGGGCTACAACATTCTTGGTAACGGAAGCGAAAGAAGTTGCCTCAACCCACTTCGCGAAATAGTCAATGGCCACCAAGATAAAGCGGTGTCCATTAGAAGTTGTAGGTTTGATTTCTCCAATCATATCGATGCCCCACATCACGAATGGCCAGGGAGCAGTCAAGACGTTTAGATGAACTTGAGGCACATGCACTTTGTCAGCGTAGATCTGACACTTGTGACAGGTTCGTGAATGTTGATAGCAATCTTCTGCCATGGTATACCAGTAGTCCCCTGCCCGTAGGATCTTTTTATCCATAGTATGCCCACTAGAATGGGTGCCAAAAGTGCCTTCATGCAGATCAACCATGATCTTTTCCGCCTCAGCCTTGTCTACGCAATGAAGCAAAATAGAGTTGTGGTTGCGCTTGTAGAGAATTCCATTACTGAGGAAGAACTTAGCAGAGAATCTTCTCAAGAACTTCTTATCATTGACTGAAGCTCCTTCCGGATACAATTGAGCTTCGAGATACCTCTTAACTTCATGGAACCAAGGCTGGTCAGCTACTTTTTCAGTATCGATCTCGTGAAAGTAAGCTGGTTCGTCCATCCGCTCAAAGGTGATATGAGGAGCCTCGTTACCCCACATGAGTTTAAACATGGATGACATTGTGGCTAGCGCGTCCGCTAGTTGATTTTCCTCTCGTGGAAAATGCTCAAAGGTAATTTCCTCGAAATGTGGGATTAATGTCAACACATGTTCTTTGTAAGGGATGAGGTTAGGGTGCTTCGTGTCCCATTCTCCTTTGATCTGACTGATGACTAAAGCTGAATCTCCAAATACACTTAAGGATTTGATTCCCAAATCTATGGCATCTTTGAGACTAAAAATACACGCTTCGTATTCTGCCATATTATTTGTCCAGTTGAAACAAAGTCTTGCAGTGAAGGGAGTATGACATCCTTCCGGGGATATGATTACAACACATATGCCATTGCCGAGTGCGTTGGAGGCTCTGTCAAAAACCAAGGTCCATCGGGATCCTTGTTCAGGTCCGTCATATGGTCTAAATTTTTCATAGTTGTTTACCATCATGATGTCTTCATCGGTGAATTCAAATTTTATGGACTGATAGTCATCCACAGCTTGATGAGCAAGGTGATTGGCTAGTACACTTCCCTTTATTGCCTTTTGGGTAGTGTATTGAATGTCGTATTCAGTCATAATCATCTACCATCTTGCTATTCTCCCAGAGAGGGCGGGCTTCTCGAATATGTATTTAATTGGATCCATCTTGGATATCAATAAGGTAGTATGGGTCAACATATACTGTCTTAGCCGGCGAGCAGCCCATGCCAGAGCACAACAAGTTTTCTCGAGAAGTGAATATCTTGCTTCACATTCAATAAACTTTTTGCTCAGGTAGTATATAGCATGCTCTTTTCGGCCAGACTCGTCATGCTACCTCAGCACACACCCGATTGAATTTTCCAAGACAGTTAGGCACATGATCAAAGGTCTTCCCTCGACTGGAGGCATCAAAATAGGAGGCTCTTGAAGGTACTCCTTGATATTGTCAAATGCAGCTTGGCATTCATCATTCCATTTGACTACTTGATATTTCTTGAGTAATTTTAAGATTGGTTCACAAGTAGCGGTTAAGTGAGAAATGAATCTGGCGATGTAGTTTAGCCGTCCTAAGAATCCTCTGACTTCCTTCTCGGTGCGAGGAGAAGAATTTCTTATATTGCTTTAACCTTGGCAAGGTCCACTTCAATACCTTTACCGCTGACAATGAAGCCTAGGAGTTTACCGGACCTCACCTCAAATGTGCATTTATTCGGGTTCAACCTTAGCTTGTATTTCTTTAGCCTTTCAAACAGTTTCTGCAAATGGTCAAGATGTTCCTCTTCAGTTTGAGATCTGGCTATCATGTCGTCCACATAGACCTCTATTTCGTGATGGATCATGTCATGAAATAGAGCTACCATGACGCGCTGATAAGTTGCCCCAGCATTCTTCAACCCGAATGGCATAACCTTGTAACAGAATGTGCCCCACTGTGTGACGAAGGTTGTTTTCTCCATGTCCTCAGGTGCCATTTTGATTTGATTATAGCCTGAGAAACCATCCATGAAGGAAAATACTTTATGATGTGCAGTTTTATCAACCAGAATATCGATGTGGGGAAGCGGGAAGTCATCCTTAGGGCTTGCCCTATTCAAATCTCGATAATCCACACACATGCGTACTTTGTCGTCCTTTTTAGGCACTGGAACAACATTGGAAACCCATTGTGGATAAGAGGTGACAGATAAGAATTCAGCGTTGAATTGTTTCATGACTTAGGCCTTGATCTTCTCATACATGTTTGGCCGCATGCGACGGATTTTCTGTTTTACTGGAGGGCAGTCTTCTTTTGTCGGTAGACGATGGACCATGATATCAGCATCAAGACCTGGCATGTCTCCGTACGACCAGGCAAAGACCTCAACATAGTCATGTAGCAACTGAGTTAAACGCTTCTTGACACTAGGTTCCATATTGGAACCCACCTTGACTTCTTTCTTGTCCTCTTAGGTACCTAAGTTAACTGTGTCCACTGGTTCTTCGTGGGGCTGTATGGTCCTTTCTTCTTGTTGTAGTAACCTGGCTAGTTCCCCTGGCACTTTACAATCTTCCTCACTTTTGTCTTCGGCTTGGTAGATTATATTTTCAAAGTCACAAAAGGCCATAGCAGAATCGTTACCCATAGGATCCCGAGTGGATGTAGATATGCATTTTGAATGTAAGTGTGTGTAAGAGTATAGCTATCTTTGAAAGAAATAAAAGTGCAGAAAAAGAAAGACAAAGAGCACAAAGTTTGTATGCAAAAACGTCCACGATTCATTGATGACATATGAAAATGAAGTAACAACCCTTACAGATGGACCGTTGTGCCTCGGGTAAGACACAAGGTTTTAAAAGTCTGAAATATTTAATTATTACAAGTCCAACAAAATTTAAAGAGAATTACTGTTGGATAAAAGTAATTGGAACAAAATCTTTAGCTTCCCAGTTATTGAGTCCTCCATTGATAATTGGGAAAATCCAATCCTCCAGGTCGCAGCTGTCATCATTATCCTCCACCGTGTTGACTCCATGGTTGCTGATCTTCAAAGGTGGTCCCCCGACACGAGCATGTCGAACAGCTTTCTGGGCTCCTAAAGTGAAACCCAAACCAAATTTGTCGGATTTGTAAGGGATATTCGAGAGTTGGCCCCAAACAGTACACCTACCTTCTTCGATTACTGCCTTGGCATCTTTCAGAGAAGATATCTTTGGTGGAGGTCTTGTAATCTTTGGGACTTGGGAAACAGCCTTGGTAGCTGCCACTATTTGTGGGACTTCCTTGAAATGCTGAAACAGAGTTTCAATGAATTCACCATCCAATTCCACGTATCTGAAGGAGTTCAAGTGACTGACCATATACTCCTCTTCTCCATGGATAATAATGATTTTTCCCTTGGTTGGGTATTTCAGCATCTGATGTAATGTAGAGGTGACGGCACCAGCGTCATGAATCCAAGGTCGGCCCAATAAACAGGAATAGGAAGGGCGAATCTCCATCACATAGAAAGTTGAATCAAAGGTTTGAGTTCCAACTTTTATGGGGATGTCCACCTCCCCATGCACCATCCTCTTTGATCTGTCGAAGGCCTTTACCACTATGTTGCTGGGTTTTAAAGTCAGAACTTCACAGTCGAGTCTATCAAGAGACTTCCTAGGAAGCACATTCAAAGATGAACTGGTATCCACCAAGACATGGGCCAAAGTTGTGCCCCTGCATTCGATATAGACATGCAATGCCTCGTTGTGCTTCCTCCCTCTGGGTGTCAAGTCAGCATCAGAAAAGCCTAAACCATTGTCAGCGGTCAAACTGGCCATACATTCTTGGAACTGATCAACATAGGTTTCTTGTGGCACATGGGAAGTTTTAAGAAATTTCACCAAGGCCTTCGCATGAGCCCCAGAGCACAACAGTAAAGCCATCATGAAGATCTTTGACGGAGTCTGCCCTAGCTGTTCGACTATGTTGTAGTCGCTTCTCTTTATAATTTTCAGAATTTCTTCGATCTCCTTTTGGGAGGCCTCTGGGATAGATACTAATTGCGCCTTCGTCCGTACAGGCTCAACCAGAATTCCTTTGCCCCAATTCTCGGTCGAATCGGTGATAGGGGTGTCAGTAGGAGTAACCACGGGAATTGTAGTAGTAAGAACAAAAGCAGGGATGATCACAGGACTGGTAACAGTTTTTGGAGGAGAAATCTCGGGAGAGAATACTCTGCCACTTTGGGTTATCTTGTTGGTTCCTGCAATGTTTCCAATGTCGGGGTCAGCCTTCTCAAGAATTGAGTCTTTATCAGCCAGCCAATCCTGCTTGGCGATGTGATAGTAGATGTTGCCCCCATAGTTCTATGGGACATTTTTATCTGAGGAGTACGGGATCGGCCCTGGAATAGTAATTAACAGTGGAGCCACTTTAGGAACTGATGTAATCCTAACGGGTCTTTTGGTGGAGACCCTAGAAGGATTGGCGGAACTGGTTACTATTGAAACATCATTGTAAGAAATGGTTGGAATGAGAGTCTTTTCAAACAAAATCTCTTTGTCATCCATTAGGCGTTGGACACCTACTTTCAATAAATGACAACCAGTTGGTAGGGATAAACAGAGGTGGCAGCCTTCGCCACAGCGAGAAAATAAACTGACTTTTAACAGATTCTTCTTGATAGTCAGGAGAGGAGTAACAAGTTCATCAACAGCTGTAACAAACATATCATCTTTAACAGCGTTAACATTACGACCATGCTTGGGCATAGATGCGGTGATAACATTTTAGATTTCAGGAGCATCAAATTCAATTTCTTTTGCTTCAAGAAGGTCTTACACCTTATTTTTCAAAGCCCATCAATTGTTGGCATCATGGCCCGGACTTTTTGAATGGTAAGCACATCGAGCATTAGGATGGTAATGAGGAGAGGCTGTGTTGGGATTCTTCGGGGCTTCCTTCAAATTTACCAGATTGGCTCTCAATAAATGTGGTAGGACTTGGGATAGTGTCATATTTATTCGGGTAAATTGTCTTACTGGTCTTTCTGTTCTAGGTTGGTTGCTCCTTTGTTGAGTAGGTGCAGGCTTAGGGATCATGGCGGCCCCTACCATTGGACGGTGTTCAAGTCTATCTTGATTCCTTTGAGTATACATAACACCAACTTTTTTCTTCCCGATAAATGGTTTTCTCACGGCACTGGAGGATGCATCTTTTTGGATCTTCCCACTCTTAATCCCGACTTCCACTCTTTCCCCGATCAAGATTAATTCAGTGAAGCCTGCTGAGGAGCTTCCAATTAGATGATTGAAGGAAGGACCGGACAGGGTACCCAAAAACATGTCTACTAGTTTTATGTCAGACAGGGGAGGTTGGACTCTTCCTGCTAAGTCCCTCAATTTATGAGCGTAGTCTTTGAAACCTTCACTTGAAACCATAGCCATACTCTGGAGTTGAGTACGGGTGGGAGCAAGGTCTGTGTTAAACTGATACTGTTTATAAAAAGCAGCGGCAAGTTCTTCCCAGTTATAGATATTGTCCCTTTCCAGTTGATAGAACCAATCTAACTGAGTCCCGGGTAGACTATCCTGAAATAAATGGACCCACAAATCTCTGCCAGCAGTGTGAGGCTGTATCTTCCTCACATAAGACCAAAGGTGCATCTTGGGACATGAAACCCCGTCGTACTTAGAAAATACCGGTGCTTTGAACTTTGGTGGAATAACAATCTCAAACACCAAACCCAGCTCTTCAAAGTCTAGCCCGGGCACTTTGTGAATCTCCATTGCACTTAGACGCTCTTCCAGATTTTTGTATTTGTTGTCAGCCGGGGGATACTGCTCTTCAGAGTAATCCTCTTCTTCTTCCTCTTTAGATTCTGGATGGGAAGTCACTTCCTTGCCTTTCCCTTCTTGATTATCCTTTTCACCAGATGATGTCGCGAAGTCTAGGGTCCGTCTGGCTGGCCCTGGGAACTTTCTTCCTAGATTCAGAACACCGGTTGTTTTCTTTGCTTTCTTCTTCTTTTCTTCAATCAGCAAAGTTTTCAAATCCTCTTGTCCTTTGGTTAGAGTTAAGAACATCAGTTGAAACTGAGAATTCTGCGCCTGGAGGTCGTTTACTGTCTGCTCGAGATCCATCTTACTGAAATAAACAGTAGAAAGATAAGGAGACTTGTTGTAAGAAACCTGCTTATGTTATGATGAATGGAGATGCATATGCAATGATTCCAAGAAAATTAGAGATTTAAATTTGCTTTATACAAAAAGAAACACACGTTATATTAATAAATCAAAGTTTGAGTACATCATGCCTTCTTTGGGCTTACAAGGAAATACAAAAACTCTAAGATAAAAAATTTGTACGCATCCTCTTTGGTGCGATGTAGGCGTTCACACTCCGCTCCTCATGAAGTTTCTTGGTGAGTTCTAGAATCTTCTTCTCGCTGGCGTAGAATTGGGCTTCGAAAGTATCTCGCTCCTCCTTAAGTTGTATCCAATCCCTTTGCAAGTCTTCAAGAGAAATGGGCATGTTAGGATGGAGGATAGTGTATGGAACATCTCCTTCCTCAACAGGCTCTTTGATGACTGGGAGAATAGAGGGGTAAGGAATCATAAGACTTTGAGCACGAGCTCGTACCCATTTGAGATAAGGCTCAAGTGGGATGGAATTCTTGTGCCCCAGTGTCTTGCTATCCACCTTGTTTACCATCTTCCAAGCTCGGATAAACCTCTGGCGATGACCTTGATTGTCATTCTCGTAGTCAAATACCAAACCTTGAATAAGCATCTCATGTGGGCCATCCCTTCGGGCGTAACCAAATTGTCTTAAGGCTAAGCAGGGGTTGTAGGTGATACCTCCTCTAACGCCAAGTAAGGGGACATTAGGGAATTCTCCATAATGGTCGACGATAGTAACATTCTCTATAGATCAGGAACACCAATGAATATCTGAATGTTTGAGTGTCATTAACCTATGTCACCACCTTAAACCTTGCTCGTTCTTCAATACAGATTGGGGAAGATGCGAAATAAACCATCTTGCCAAAATAAGAGTACAACACATAAGGATACCTCTTTTCCTCATAGTGCGAGTGTGAAAAGAATGTAGGATGTCTCCTAACAAAGTAGGCACCGGGTTACGAGACATGAAGATTTTGACGACGTTTAAATCTATGAGTTGGTCAGGGTTTGGAAACAAAACCATCCCATAGATGAGGAGAGCCACAATTTCCTCACAAGCTTGCAAGTCTAAGGAGTTCCAACAGTTTTGGGCTTTTTCAAATAAGAACTTGGCTAAGAAACCTTTGACACCACTCCTTGTTTCGCAATTAGTTGTGACATCAGATGGTTGCAAGTGTAAGGCTTGTGCAATCTCTTCTGACTTTGGATCTCTTTCCGTACCGTTGAAAGGTAGTTGATTGAGAATGGGAATCCTCAAGAGTTGGGAGAATTTTTCCAAAGTTGGCACAAGTTGATAATCGGGAAATGTGAAGCAATGGTGTAGAGGATCAAAGAACTGGAAGAGCACCTTCAACATGTCCTCATCAGTGTTAGAGGTAACCAAGTTTAGGAGGCGACCATGTCTTTCGGTAAATGGAGAATTTTCGGGAACCCTTGATGCTAACTCTTTAAGTTGAGGAGGGATCCTTACAAGATTGACTTGAATGGTCTTCCTGCGAATATAATCCATGTCCTATAAAACAGAACAAAGATAAATCCCAAAATCCTTGAAATGGTTAGTGAGTATGAGTATGATGTTATGATGTTTATAATGTTATGTACAAGTAAATATATACAAGAAGAAAAAAATAACTCCTTAGGTTTAGGCTTGCATGGAGTCTCATAGGTAAGTACCCTCTTGAAGTTTAGTTGGCTCAAACTTGTCCTAGCAATAGTAACCGTGTTCTAAGGAGATCAATATCACTGGTATGTTTCCTTGGTCATTGTTTCAGCACAAGTGTTGTACCCCAAAATTTTCCCTCCCATTTCTCATTGATTTCTCATCACAAAGCCCTTGGAGATCAAGATCCAGTTAGGGTTTCATCTGCTCAAGACTTCTCCTTGCACTGTTGACCCAAATTAGGGTTTGTGTTTGCATAAAGATGTTTTGACCTAAAATGCCTAAGATTACTTTCTTGCTTCATATTGGACTCCCAAGTTTATCCATGTCAAGTTTCAAGTCTTGATTCCAAGTTTTGCCCAGTCAATTGGACAGTTGACCTAGAAATCAGTTGTATTGGGGAAAAAGTCAATTGTGACCAATTGACAGTCAAATCTCATGAAAATTGACCCACATCAACATTATGAACTCCTATGAACCATTTGATCAAGTTGGGATCACAATTCCACAAGAAATTTGATCAGATCACCAAAAGGGCAAAATGGTCATTTTTAGGGTTTTGACTGCACAAAGGAAATTTTTGACTGTTTGACCTAGCCAATGGCAAACCAAGTTCACATATGGACTCAAGGACCCCATGGAATTATCTTGACATGCTCAACAAGTTCAAAAGATCCCAAGTACACAAGATTGACAGTTGAATTTCCCAGTCAATTGATCAATTTTGACTGTATACTGAAAAGTCAAACTTTGACTTTTTGGTCAAAATCAAGAGTCAAGATTCATTTTTCATCAAAACATCCTAAATCATGAAAATTGTTCACCAAGAAATCAAAATTTGCAAATTAGGGTTTGAAATGGGAATTTTTCATAACTTAGAATTTTTCTAAGTTATGAAAAACCCTAATTTTTTCCCAACTTTGCCCCACTTTTACACCAAGATCTATTTGGATTCAAACAAAAGTCAAAACATGAAAGTTGTAGCTTGTTGCATAATCTACAACTTTGATTCACAAAGTTTTCCAAAATGAGGCTTGTATCTCAAGTTACAAATTTTTGAATAAGGGCACTAAACCATTCTTAACTTAGTGAAATTTTAACCTATTTTGACAAGGTTTTCTACCCCACTTCAAGGCCATTTTCCATACACTTCCACTTGGAATTTCAATTTGCATTTCAAAGATGGATTGTAGTACACATTCCAAGCTTTCCAAAATGTCCAAGAACTTCTCTAACAACCTCATAACTTGAGAGAATCGAATTTCACAATATGGCAAAAACTCACTTTTGAATTGGCTATTTTTCATGTTCATAATTTGTGCAAACTTCTCAAACCAGCATGCCCCTTGATTACAGGTCCTTAAACCATCCAACAATCAATAATTTAATGCATGTTCATTGTGCTAAAGCATTGTTCTTTGAGTTCAAGCATTACATACAAGTTTAATCCATTTATGGAAAAAGCAAAATAACCATTTTTGAAAAGTTAAGCTTTATGTCCAATTGAAAATCCAAGAGGTACAAATGAAATCTAATTGGCACAAGATTATGAGCAAAACACTCTGATCAAGGAGAAATTATGCAGCACATTAGGGGGCCTCTACTGACCTAGAACACAACTTGGGCATTTGTTGCTTAAAGTGTAAGTAACTTGGCATTTTGTGAGACAACTCTCATATCAGCTTACAAACACTTAAGCAAACTTGTAAAACACATCCAGGACATCCCAACCAAGCTAGTACACGACCCTAACATCCCTCATACACTCCCAATCCCAGAATCACCTTCAAACTGCAAGAACAGGGCAAGGCCTGCAGTTTGAGTGCCATCTTTCATTCCCCTCAAGCTTTCTTGCCCAAACCAGTTCACACACATCCCCTAGCATCAGTGCAAGCTAACCAAGACCTGAAACACGACCTGTAATCCCTCTAACAAGTTCCACCATTTTCACTTTTTCATTTTGCAGTTGAAGTTCCACAGCTCGATTCAAGGTGTCTCAAGGCAAAGTAAATATTGGAACAGCATCACCACACCTCAAGGAAGCTATACCAACCATTATCTTGTACTGAAAGCTTCCCCATTGCCAGATAGAACTTCAACTGAACAGGTACTTTGGTGAACTTCTAACTCTTAGTATAGGCATCATTAGCTCTAAGTTTGTGAATAAAGAATGGTCTACTCATGCCACTGAACCTGTACATGCTTTTACTTTTCATTTCTTTTGCTTGAGCTGTGAGAATTTAAGGTTTGAAAATGGCAAAAAACTTAGGTCAGGATTTGGGATTGTTAAAATTCTCTCTCATTTATGAGAGTTAGAATGAGTTTTTTATATATTTAGAATCGTGATTCAATGCTTAACATTTCTTATGTTGGAAGTTTGTTCAAAAAATCAAGGAATCAGGATATTCGAATGAAGGTTCTTGCGCGCGTTTTTTGAATAGTTTTGTTCAGAGGTTGAAGAAGGTGCCTCATGGGCTGGGCCAGCTTTGGTTCTGCTTTTTACACCATATTTTGTGATTCATACCCCCCTAGCCCATTTGTTTGATTTAATGTTTTTTTTATTTTTCTTTTTTCATTTTGACTCATTTATTTTTTCTAATAATGTTTAAAACTTGAAAAATCATTTTTACACCATTTTTGCATTTTTTAAGTATTTATTTGTTTATATGGACATTTATACATAAATATATATATACTATTATTTAGAAATATTAGAAAAAATAATGTAAACATATTATATTTCTGATTTTTATTTCATTTTTCCCTTTTGAAACATTTTGTATAAAAAATACTTTTTTATGAAAAAATTAAATATTATTATTTTGTGCATATTTAATATATTTTGTAAATAATATATATATATATATATATATATATATATATATATATATATATATATATATATATATATATATATATATATATATATATATATATATATATATATATATATATATATATATATATATATATATATATATATATATATATATATATATATATATATATATATATATATATATATATATATATATATATATATATATATATATATATATATATATATATATATATACTTCATTCTTATTTTATTCTTTGTATATAAATAGTAAATATTAAATATATTAAATAATTAATACCCTTTTGATTAAAATTAGGGTTTTGTCCTAAATTTGAAAATACTCCAAAAATAATACCTTTTTATTTCTTTTTTTATTTTACATAAATAATACTTTTTCATGCATATAAAAATCCTTTTTGCATTCTTGCATATTTGTTTTATTTCTATTTAATTTATGTTTTTAATCATATTGTAAATATTCAAAGAAAATGATGTAATAGCTAGATTTAATTTCTTGTCTAAATATCCCCCCATTTGAACATTTGTACCCCCCTCCCCATATTATTGTGTTGTAATAGTGTAGGAATTTTATTTTTCGCATTTTAACGCTTTCTAAATATACCATGCTAGAATTAGGGTTTGTATGCGAATAAAACGAACAAAATAGTTTGACCTAATCTCAAGATAATCAAGCATGAAAATGGACAACACATCTCACACTTGCACCCCTAGGGTATTCCACTTTGTTGCCTTCAAATAAATTGGGCCATATTGCATGTTGGGTTTCTTTGGGTAAAACAAACAATCAAATGATCATAAGTCCCTCGATGACGCTTTCAAAAAAGTTGCCTAAAATGATCAAATCCCTTTCAAAGAAAAAATTGCCCAAATACATTTAACACTATTGCAATTATGGTCTAAACGATGACCCACGCCCGTCCCTTTCACCTCCTAATACAAGATTGTCCACCAAATGCAATGGTGGAACAAAATTGTCAAAAGGTTTAAAACATAACAAAAATCTTTGAGAAAACTTTAGGGTAGATAACTCTTAAGTACTTGTCAATTTGCAAAGAAAACTCTTGCCTATTTTCAAACCACACTTCGCAAACACTTTCAAAACAAACTTTCAAAAACCTTGAAACATCTTTTCAAAAGACAAAACACCTTTTGTAAAACATTCGAGTAAAGAATTGTTACAAGGGTACCCTATACAAGGCATCTTTTCAAAACATTTTCAAAACCACACACCAAGCACCATTTCAAACAATTGAAAACCAAGACAAGTTGATCTAAGCAAGTACCTAAGAGCCCATGGATAACCATGGATAGAAAGGGTGCTAATACCTTCCCTTTCTATAATCTACTCCCCGAACCCAAGAAAAATCTCAAAGGTTTTTGCTGTGCTTTTTAAACCTTTCCTTAGGATAAAATAAAAAGTCGGTGGCGACTCTTGCTCAACCGAAACATTTGCGAAAACAAACGCAAAACTCATAGTCAGTTCTCCCACCGTATCACAGAACTGGCGACTCTGCTGGGGACTATTTTAAAAAAAGTGGAGTAACCTTAGGGCTTAGATCACCCTCTTGCATGACTAATTGTTTGAATTGATTGCTTTACATCTTGACTCTTATTGTTTGGGTTTGCAATCCTACACCCGGATTTTGGGAAACATTCATAGATAGCAATACGTTGTGGAAACTGTGCGGGGTATACCGACACGGTCGAAGCAATAGCTATATTAGTGCGACATATTTGTGAGTACCGGTAACCCTTGAGTTCAATCAAGGAGAGTACGGGGCCGCTGAGTGATGTCACTAAGCACTAATTACCTAGAACCTTACTTGACCATCTTGGCCTTTTTAGGGGTAGTGAGATGACCGGCTTTGGTGCAGTCCGAAGTTGGTAGATACTCGATACTACACTCATTGAGGGTTGTTTTCTTGGAATATTTTGGTCGCCAGTTAAGTGGCTAAACCAAAACAATGAACAATGAAAACAATCCAGTGATATTGAGCTCCTTAGAACCCGGTTACTATTTATAGGACAGGTTTTTAAGCCAACTACACTCAAGAGGGTACTTACCTATGAAACCCCATGCAAGCCTGAAACTAGGGTTTGGTGTGATTTGCTTGTACATATGTTTTGTGCATACATCATAAACATCATAAAACATCATATGCATTCACTAACCATTTCAAGGGTTTTGGATCTTCATCTTTGTTCTTGTTTTGTAGGACATGGAAATTCCTCGCAGAAACACCATTCAAGTCAACCTTGTGAGAATCTCTCCTCAACTCAAGGAGATCACCTCAATAATTCTGGAAAATTCATCCTTCAGTGAAAGACATGGTAGACTGCTCAGCCTAGTCAACACCAACATTGAAGAAGACATGATGAAAGTGCTATTCCAGTTCTTTGACCCTCTTCACCACTGTTTCACTTTCCCTGATTATCAGTTGGTGCCCACTTTGGAGGAGTTTTCTCAACTCCTAAGAATCCATATCCTTAATCAACTACCATTCAACGGTACGGAAAAGGATCCGAAGCCGGAAGATGTTGCTCGAGCATTATATCTACAACCATCTGACATCAAGGGGCATTGGGAAACCAGAAGCGGCGTTAAAGGATTCTTAGCAAAATTCTTGTTTGAGAAGGCACAAGAATGTTGGAACTCATTGGACCTACAAGCCTTTGAAGAGATTGTGGAACTCCTTATCTATGGGTTGGTCTTGTTCCCAAATCCTGACCAGTTGGTAGATGTCAACGCCGTCAAAATCTTCTTGTCCAGAAATCCAATACCAACATTGCTTGGGGACATTCTTCACTCATTTTACACACGAACAATGAGAAAGAGGGGTGTTCTCATGTGCTGTACTCCTATCCTTGCAAGGTGGTTTATTTCGCACCTTCCACAATCTGTCCTGAAGAATGACCAAGGCTCAAGGTGGTCCCAATGGCTGATGACTCTTACTCACTCTGATGTGCATTGGTGTTCTCGGTCCAGAGAAAATGTCATCATCGTCGATCGTTATGGAGAATTTCCTAATGTTCCTTTACTTGGAATTAGGGGAGGTATCACCTACAACCCTTGCCTAGCTTTGAGGCAATTTGGATATGCACGGAGGGATGGCCCTCATGACATGTTGATTCCTGACCTAGTTTTTGACTTCGACAACGATGCGCAAGGACTTCGCCAAAGATTCATCAGAGCTTGGGGAAAACTCAACAAGGTTGATAGCAAGACTCTGGGACACGAGAATTCCATCCCTCTTGAGCCCTATCTCAAGTGGGTACGAGCCCGAGCCCAAAGTCTAATGATGCCTTATCCTCATGTACTCCCAGTGATTAAAGAGCCTGTCAATGAAGGAGAGGTTCCCTACACCATCCTACATCCAGACATGCCTACATCGTGGGAGGAAATGCAGAAAAGTTGGATTCAGCTCAAGGAGGAACGGAATACTTTTGAAGCTAGCTTCTACGCCAGTGAGAAGAAGGTTCTAGAGCTTACCCGCCGACTCCATGAGCAAGAGGCCCTCAACACCTACATCGCACCAAAGAGGATGCGCAATGTCTTTTTTCCTTAAGAAGTTATTTTGTAATATTTGGCCCATGGGGCATTTATGTACTAACAAATTTCTTCTTATTAATATGACGTGCGTTCTTCTTTGTCTGAAACAATTTTGAATGTTCTAAATCCTTGAATGCATTGCATACATAAGCATACCATTCATCATGTGCATAAGCAGGTCTCACTCCAGGTTTCCTTATCTGTCTCACCCAAAAATATGTCACTAACGTAGCTATTGCTTAAACCATGTTGGTATACCCCGTACAATTTCCACAATGTATTGCTACTTACCTATAAGGTATCCCAAATCCGGGTGGAGGTTCGAACCCAAACAAAGAACCACAATGTAAAGCAAACAAGTCAAACAATGGAAGAAAATAAATGTGATCTAGCCCTAAGGTATCCCTAATTTTAAATATTCCCCAGCAGAGTCGCCAGTTCTGTAACTCGGTGGGAGAACTGACTTGGGTGTTTTACGTTTTATAGCAATTATTCGGATAGCAAGAGTCACCACCGACTATTCTTTTATCCAAAAGGAAAGGCTGAAAAGAACAGGAAAGACCTTTAGAGATGTTTTCTTGAGTTCGGGGGGTAGATTATGAAAAGGGAAGGTATTAGCACCCTTTCCATTCGTAGTTAACTATGGGCTCTTAGTTGCTTTCTAGATCACTTGCTTTTGTTTGAATGTGTGCTTGTGGTGTGGGTTTTGAAAGTATTTTGAAAATGTCTTTGTAATGGTTCTCGTTTCTATAATAACGTGTATAAAGTGTTGTCTTTTTGAAAATGTTTCAAAATGAGAGTGTTGGTGTATAAAATGTTTTTTTGGTTGTGAGCAAGCGAGCAACTAGGGGCGAATCTACCTACTCAAAAGGTCTTAAATGTTCTATTCCTCCTCCTTTAGATGTTGCTACCTTACCATTGTTTTGGTAAGAAGCCCCATCTTTGGATGTGAAGAGACGGGCGCGGGACGTTTGTATAGTCATAGAAGGAAACCTATGGGACGTTTTAGCAATATCGTAAGGGACTAGATCGTTTTGTCGAAGGCAAAATCGAGGGACATCGAGGGACTACGATCTTTTATCGAGGGTTTTTGCTAAAATGCCCATATTCGAGGGACGTTACTATTTTCCGAAAGGAAACAAAGTGGGATTACCCTAAGGGTGCTAGTGTGCAAGTGTGTTTGATTTACATACATTTAGTCTTGATTAGGATTATCTATTTGTTGATTTCATGTCTTGCCATACACACCCTAATTACTAGCATTTATATTTGAAAACAATAAACGGCGAAAATGTAAAGGTCATACACTATTACATCATTTAAGGGATGGGGGTACAAATTTACTACCGGGGAGTTGCAAGAATTTAAATCATATTTAACTATTACAACCATATTGAAATGTACAATATAAGAAGAAAAATGACTTGTTTTGAAAGTGTTTTTGTCTTAATCAATTAGAAGAAAGGAAGGAAATAATTAGTTAATAAAAAGAAAATATTTTTTGTATCTTTTTTATATAAATAAGAATAGTATTATTAATAAAATAAAATAAAAAGGGAAAATAAATAGAAATAGGATCAGCATGTTGCTGAAAGCAAAATAAAGAGGACCAGAAGTTCTGATTCTAGGCGCGCTGTGGTTCAGCAAGAAACGTCAGAGGTGATCAGAAGTTATGGGTTGATGTCATTGGAATCCTGAAAGAAACGTTAGAGGTAAAAAACAGAAGTTCTGGGTTGTGCTTAGACAGTGAGCAAAAAAGTCAGAAGTTATGTGTCGTGTTAAGCAGTGAGTAAAAATCAGAAGTTCTGTGTTGTGTTAAGTAGTGAGTAAAAATCAGAAGTTTTGTGTTGTGTTAAACAGTGAGTGAGTGAGTGAAAAGTCAGAAGTTTTGTGCATGTTAAAAAGTGAGCCAAAAGTCAGAAGTTCTATGCGTGTTAAAAATAATGAGGAGAACTCAGAAGTTCTGTGTTATGCTAAAATAGTGGGAAAGAAAATCCAGAAATTGTGTGCTACATTTCACCTCATTCCTAACATTAGTCAGAACATCTATAACTTAATCAGTTCTTATTAGTAGAAAATCAGAAAGATAAAAGCACAATAGTTTACAAAAGTTCTAATCCTAATTCTGAATCTAACTTTATTCAAGAAGTTTTGATCCATAGTTTCTTCTATTTATGCAATGATATGATCAATGTAAATACTATGATATTTACACATTAATGATGTTCTGAATGAAAAGATGCAAAGTCAGAAAGACTTACCTTGAATCTGAAATGTGTATTGGGGACTTGAGCTAGTTCCTTCAGGGGTTCTGGTGTCAGCAAGAGTAACCAAAAATGATATGTTCTTTGATTCAAAGGGAAGAACAAAAGTTTTGGTTTTTGCTTTGGAATTCTAAGTTTACGAATGCTTTAAGGTTTTCTTTTCTCTCATTTGATGATTCTCTCTCTCTAAAAGCGAGCCCCTTGAAAGTGTGATGGAGCAACCTATTTATAGGTGAGTTTGTTGTGGTTTTGGGGGGAAAACAAATGGGATTTAAAAAATTTTGGCATACTGTTCCATTTCTTTTTAAACCCGGTTTTTGTATGCTAGTTTGGTGCAATTATGGGGTTTGGAAAAAAACGCAGGCATGGACTGGATCAGCAGCACCTTGGAGTGTTGTGGCAGCTGGTGACAGGATTGTGCTATAGCAGTGCAGCATGTTGTTTAAACGAGGTATTGGGATTTGGTGATGTTCTGATCGCAGAAGACCAGAGTGAGACTCGAAGGGTGATGTTCTGACCGAAGCATTGAACATAGCCTTCATATGCTGAAGAATCATGTTCTGGCCGAAGAGCACTGCTTCCACATATTCTAATTGAAGCATCATGCTCTGAACCGTGTTTTTAAATTCTGACTGCACTTGCATGGAGGCTGGCTCAGAAGTTCTGAAGTACCATATTCTATTAACACTTAGAAAATTTTCTAAATGTTTAGAAATTTGGATTTTTCAAAGCAATTTCTGACTTCTGATTTTTTATGAACCAATTTTATGTCTTGATGAAATATAATTGTTGAAACTTGATTTTTGATATAAAAGTCAAAGTTTAACTTTAATGTGTGCTTTTGACCATTTTGCCCTTGTGAATGATTTTCTTGGAAATTTGTAATTCAAGACTTGAAACTTAATAGAAGCAAACCTGGGGGTCCAGGATGATCCTTTGAGAAATGAGAGGGCAAATTTTGGGGTAGAACACTCAGGTACAACCTTCTAGGCGATGTAACTTAATCAGATCCCACCAGAGTCTTCCAGAGGGCATTCTCGAAGGCTTTGCAACTCGGTTCAAGTCTTGAGTCGCCTAAGGGAAACCTTCTAGGCTTAAATCTTTTCCAAGTGGTAACTCCCATCGTGGTCACTCCCGAGAAAGAACAGAGGTTGACTCCAATTGTGCTAACTCCTTTCCAAGTGGTAAATCCTATCATGGTAACTATCGAGCAAAAAACTTTCCAGGTTCCGCACCTTAGTTAAAATTTGAGCCGCCTAAGGTATAACCTTTTCGGGCTCAGCACCTCAGCTCAAACTTGAGCCGCCTCAGGTGTAACCTTTCCGGACTAGGCACCTTGGTTCATATCTTGATCTGCCTCAGGTGTAACCTTCCAAACACCACACCTCAGTTCAAACCTGAGCCACCTCAGGTGTAATCTTCTTGATTGTGTACTTTAACCAAACACACTCAAAAGTTGTACCCTTGAGCCGACTAGGGTCAACTTTATATCTTGTGTGTTTTTGCCTAGCCAGAGACTTAGGGCTAGCGCCTACACGACAATATCTCTTCATGGAAAATTCGACGCCTAAAGAATGTTTCCCGACTTCTATCTTCCTATAAGACTATTTAAATAAGAAGTTATGGGAAATGCCTTAAAAATGAAAGTAAAACATGCTTAAAAGGAATTATTATGCCTCAATGATTACTCAAACCGGAGTTCAAAATCCTAAAAAGGGTAGAGTTGGGATGAAATTATCTTCACAAAGAGGCTAACCTATCAATAAGCAACGTCAGGCATATCAAAGAGGATTAAGGCCTTTTTTCAAAACTAATTCTTCTGGATTGTCCCGAAAGCTTGAATGGGCCCACTCTTGACCTTTCCTTTGGTGTAGCCTGCATGTCCATGACCCGAACCGCCCACTATTAGTCAGGAAATATCGACCATTTTCTCTCCCAAGCCAGCACCGGCCTAGGATGATCAACGAGCATCCTCTCAGCCTGCCCAACATCGACGTCATGCAGACCACCAGGAACCGACCAGAGAGAATTCCGTAACTTGCCCCCTCCTTAAAACCAATGTCTAGTTACAGGCACATCTTCCCGGTTGACCAAGTCCTGGAAGTTACCTGATTCCAAGGACCCAAATATCTAGGCGTGAAATTAGGAACCAATGGCCACGCGTCAGGGGCATTATATAAATCCTCACACTTGTGAGGGCCAGGTATCGAATATTCATTATTCACCACATTATACTATGCTTGTATCTCCTTGTTCCCACTCTTACTTGATCGTCGGAGTGCCTTGCTGGTACAACCCCCTTTTTCTCTTCGACATCACAGCCCGACTATAGATCATCTTCCGGACATATCACAGGTTCTAATCACCCGTAATATCAGTGGCGTCGTCTATGGGAAACTGCTCTCCCTAACTTTCTTTCCTCGAAACCTAAAGATCAAAGAAATTTTTTCAAGATTCCCCTCGTTAATCATGGCCGACCATGATGATCTTCATCTTTTTGGAAAGACTATTCTTTCCCATGCTCCCAAAACTAATGGAAGTCGGGAACATCCTCACCTCGAGGAGAACCTGGGTTTCCAAGACGAACAGACTGTGTCTCCTGATTCAAATGACGCCTAGCGCGGCGACGACTAATTCTTAGACAAGGGATGTCCCAAGAATTCCACCGAGGTAGCACTGCTCGCTGCTATCAACCAGACCAACACCCTCATCCTACAACAGAATCAATGGATAGAGGCCTGGGAGAACAGGCAATCAAGATCTCTTCCTAGGAGAACGCGACAAAGAAACTCCCCCAGTATATCACCACCCAGGCGTGGACTACCACCCAGAAAGGAGAGGCACAATGTTTCTTTCTTCAAGAAACGCAACTGCACACCTCCTGCGAGAGATCAAGACTCCCCTTCATTCAAGAAGAGGAAAGACAACTGGCAAATCGATCATGCTCGATTGCCTTCGCCCGAACTAAAGCCGAAACGAAGGAGCCCCCCACCCTGACTAGACCATGACGACCGACAAGGAAGAAACTACCACTCCCCTTCTCTATCTCCCGTGGATAGTAAGGATGATGAGTCCCATGGCCTGCTATCAAATGCAGACTTTTCCCAACCACTCTTAGGAAGGAGGCAATGTCATGGTATAAGAGCCTCCTCGACGAATCCATCACCTCATGGAAGCAGCTTGGCAGGATATTTTCGAGGCATTTCACCACCTCTCATCGACACCCAAAGTCGGAGGCTTCGCTCAAAGTAATAATCCAGGGTAGGGGCGAGTCTCTAAGGGCGTACATTAAACACTTCAACGAAGAAGCAGTCTAGGTCTCAATGACCGACAACATGAAGAATTATCTCCTTGAGTGCGGGATCTATCCCAACAGTGACTTCACCAAAGCTGTAGGTATTGAAATGCCGACCACACTCGACTCCCTCCTCCTCAAGGCCCAGGCATACATACAGTACAAGGAGAAGAAAGCGGCCAACAACGCCAGAGAATCAAGACACGGAGAGAGTGCCAAGTCCTCGAAGAACGACGAGCCATCGATATCCCGTCGGGGAGATAAGACCCGAGAAGACAAGTCCCACAATTCCAAGGACTACAATGGACCAAATGGTCGTTTCCACGACTATACCCTTCTGACAACCTCGAGGGAGTGTATTCTTTCTGAATGCGCCAATTCTGAATTTAAGCAAGCCAGGGTGCGCTTCCCCCGACAAACACTGTCTAAACTGGGAACCAACAAGAGCAAGTATTGCAGGTTCCATAAAAGTCATGGGCATAACACAAAGGATTGAATTCATCTCAAGGATACAATCGAAATAGTGATCATAGACGAGAACCTCAAGCACTACAAAAAGAAGGAGGGTGCCTGCGAGGAAGTACCAAAAACTAAAAACGTCGAGGAAGGGAAGAAGTCCTCTGATCTCGACGCCATTCTGATCCCCATGAGTATCTCATGGCCGAAAGATTTCTATTATCTGGACATGGAGAACGCCCCCCTGTACTTCTCCTCCCACAGTCCTTGGGAATCTTTCCCCGCAGCCATGGTCACCTTCGGCGGAGGATTCAACAGGCACACAATTGGATTGATAAAGAGGAGATTCGACCAACTCATCGAAGCTAACTCAAATATGGACGCCACACTCGATAAATCTCAAGGAGGCTCTCATACCCTCACCTTCTACATGTAATAATTACCGAACAGGGCCCTGAAGTCGACCATCCCACTATTCGTGAGAGATCGCATGGAAAATTTCGACGTGTGTTGCATACTAGTCGACCAAGGCAGCTCAGTGGTCATCATGTACGCCCAGCTGTGCACCACTTTGCAGTTGAATGAGAGACATATGACTCCTTACGTGGGATCATATCTCCAGGTCTTCAATAGAGCCAACACGAAACCCTGGGGATATGTCAAGCTTATCGTCACCTTCGGGAGAAGGATAATAGCCAGAGCCATCAAGACCCAATTCCTGGTGGTAGAATTTCCATATCTCTACCAGTGCATCTTCGGGAGACCCACTCTCGCCAAACTCCTCGCGGTTCCCTCTACCGTGCATATCAAGATGAAGTACTACACTGTTGAAGGCTTGGTCGCCACCCTCCACGAGGATATCCAAGCAGCAAGAAGGTGTTTCGAAGTTTCATCCAAGGGCCTTAGTTCCATCAGTGTTCAACCTCGAACGACCACCGGAGCCACATTACCTTCCAGCTCTGAGGAAGTCAAGCCTCTACCGAGGGTTGACACCATTGACCTCGACAGTCGCTTCTCCAAGGAGGACTGTGTCGAGCAAAGAAGGAAGGTAAATGAGCCTATATTCAAAGACGAAAGTTCGACCCCCTCTGCTGCTCGCGATAAACTCTCGAGTCACGCACGGCCTATTTCAGACGGCGACTTCGAGCTAGTTCCCCTTGGAGAAGACTCCACAAGAGGAGTGAAGATTGGAGCGGACCTCCCTGACCTGGCAAAAAGAAAACTCAAAGCTTACGTGAGAGAGAATGCTGATCTGTTTGCCTGGAGTGCGGCCGAGATGCCCGATTTAGATCCAGAGGTCGCATGCCATCACTTAACTATAGATCCTTACCTCAAGGAGGTCGTGCAGCATAGAAGAAAGTAGTCGTCTGAGAAAGCGAAGGCTACATAACTAGTTGTAAAAGACCTCCTAGAGGAACATTTTATTTCTGAAGCCCAGTACATAACCTGGCTCTCAAATGTAGTTCTTGTGAAAAATATAATGGAAAATGGCACATTTGTATTGATTATATCGATCTCAATCGGGCTTTCCTGAAAGATGCTTATCCCCTCCCCAATATTGACAAACTGGTCGACAACTCGACCGGTTTCAAATTGCTATCATTCATGGATGTATAATCTGGTTATAACTAGACTCCAATGGCGAAAACGGACAAGAAATACACCACTTTCATGACCGAGTTGGGCCATTATTACTATAATGTAATGCCCTTCAGTCTGAAAAACACGGGCGCTACATATCAGCACATGATGAACAAAGTTTTTTGCAACGAGATAAGCGACATGCTCGAATTCTATATGGACAACATGATCGCCAAGTCCACTGAGGAGCTCGATCATGCCTCACACTTAAAGAAAGTGTTCAAGCAAGATAGAAAGTGCTGAATGCGATTTAACCCCAGAAAATTGTACCTTCGGCGTACAGGAAGGAAAGTTCCTTGGATTCTACCTAACGAAATGAGGAATTGAGGCATACCCCGATAAATGTCGGGCATTTTCCGAATTTCCGACGCCTACCTCAAAAAAATCTATCCAGATCTTGAATAATATGCTCACTTCCCTCTCTCGATTCATGGTAAAGTCCACCCAGCACGCGCTTCCCTTATTCAAACTATTCCGCAAGGAAGCCACCTTCGAGTGGACACCCAAATGCGAACAAGCCCTCGTTCATTTAAAACCAGCGTTGTCACAGCCACCCGTCCTTTCTCAACCCAAGAAAGACGAGGTCCTTTACATCTATCGGGTTGTCTTCTCTGAGGCAATAAGCGTGACACTGATTAGAGAAACTTCAAAGGGACAAAGGCCAATTTACTTCACAAGCAAGGCCCTGCAGGGCCCAGAGGCAAGATATCAACAAATTGAAAAAGTAGCTCTAGCCCTCGTTAACGTAGCAAGGAGACCCAGACACTACTTCCTTGCCCACACCATATTGGTCCGGACAGATCAACAAATAAAACAACTGCTCGGAAGACCAGACATGGCCGGAAGAATGTTGAAATGGTCCTTGGAGCTCTCTGAATTCGATATCCAATACGAGAGAAGGAAATCCCTTAAGGCTTAAGCCTTGGCCGACTTCGTAGCTGAAATGACCTCGCTCGCGGATCCCGATGGATCGCGTCGTTGAACAATATTCATTAACGGCGCCTCCAGTTCGACTGGAAGCGGCGCAAGCATCATACTGGAAAACGAGGAAGGGACCCTAATCGAGGTCTCGCGTGCCCTATATTTTCCAACCTCCAACAATCAGGCTAAATACGGGGCATTCCTCGCAGGTTTATGACTGGCCTAAGATTTGGGATCCGAGGAAGTAAAAATCTTCAACGACTCTCAGTTAGTCGCCTCTCAAGTCCGAGGAAAATATCAGGTCAAAAACGAACAACTCGCTAAATATTGGGCCCTAGTCCAGGAGAGGAAAAAGAAATTTAAATCTGTGGACGTACAACATGTTCCCCGTGAACATAATGTTCGTGTAGATGTCTTATCTAAACTGGTGAGCACGAAGAGAAAATGAGAGAATAAGTCGGTGATACAGGAAATACTTCCTCGATCGAGCACCCAAAATCTATACTCTACCTTAGAAATGTTCGCCATCAGGGACAACGATTGATGGATGACCCTCGTACATGAGTACCTCAGTAAGGGAAGACTCCCCGATGATCCGAAAGAAACGGCCGTTTTCAGACGAAGAGCTTTCTCATACATTTTGATCGAAGGCAAACTTTACAGAAGGGAGTTTTCCATTCCCCTTTTCAAATGCGTCGAATGAAGCGGGGCATAGTCTGTCTTGCTCGAAATCCATGAGGGCATCGATGGCCAACATCTGGGCTGGAGATCCCTCGCGAGAAAAGATTTGAGAGCAGGACATCATTGGCCCACGATGCGAAAGAACACTTAAAAAAATGCGATAAATGCCAACGGCACAGAGACATGCATTTAACTCCACCTAACGAGCTTAAATTGTTCTCCTCCCCCAGGCCTTTCGTCTGGTGGGGATTAGATCTCCTCGGTCCATTCGTGGTCGAAACCAATCAGAACAAATATCTGATCGTAGCGGTCGACCACTTCACCAAATGGATAGAAGCCAAAGCTTTGGCTAAAATCAACACCCAAAACGTCCTTCGCTTCTATAAAAGAAATACCCTCGCTCGGTTTGGCATCCCACAAGTGATAGTTACCGATAACGGGAGTTCACAGACTACACCTTTCAGGAATTCGTCACCAAACTGGGCACCAGCCAACAATTCGCCTTTGTCGAGCATCCCCAGACAAACGACCAAGCTGAATCTGCAAACAAATTAATACCCAGGGGCCTTAAGTGAAGATTGGACGAGACCAAGAAAAGGTGGGTCGAGGAGTTACACAGTGTACTATGGGGATAGCGAACAACTGCACATTCGTCAACTTGGGAGAACCCTTTCCGACTAGCTTACAGGATGGAGGCCATCATTCTTGTAGAAATCAAGGAACCTTCTAGGAAAATTGAGGAACCTCCCGACGAGGAGATGAACGACTCTACCCTCCGAGAAGAATTGGATCTTGTGGAAGAAATCATAACAAGAGCGGCCCTACGAGAGGCTGCGCTCAAATAAAAAATAGCCATACGCTATGATGCCAAGGTCATACAACGAGAGTTCGAGGTCGGCAACCTTGTCTTAAAGAGAAAACGCAAAGAATCTCGCGAGGGAAAGCTCGTAGCAAACTAGGAAGGTCCTTATCGCGTCTAGAGAAAATGGGGACCAGAGCGTATTACTTGGAAAACTTACAAGGGGAATAACTCGTTCGATCATGGAATGCTGAAAAGCTAAAACAATATTACAATTAAAGACACTGAGCAGTCAGCGAGCTTGGTCAATAAGATAAACTCAGCCACGCCCGACCATGCGTGCATGCCTAGGCACAAGTATAACACCCAAAATATTCAGAAGGGGAAAAGCTCCGCTCTTATAACGAGCGCACATTCAGTTCGACATGGATAACTCAATCGAGCTCCCTAGTCTTTATGCCATGATGGTAGAACGCCTGACTCACGACAGGAGGTTCATGCTGCCGAACCCAGGTCCCTCGAAACGGGACCTGAGTTCCGGCCCACGCCCGGTATTCAACCTGGCCGTTTGATCAACTTACCCACACTAACGGACATACCAAACAAGAAAGTCTCCACTATAAACTCTTAGCAAAATAAAAAACATCCTAAAGGGGCTAGTTTGTCAACAAACATGTAAACAACATAAGTTAAATATTCAAAGCAAATCACCATTGGCTGAAAATTAAACAAAACGACTACTTGGGCCGCTAATGTATAAATATTACAACAAAGAGGCTTTTAATGCCCCATCTAAAAAGAATAAATTTGTGGCCAGAGACCACGCTTTTTCAAAAACTACATAAACAGGAAAAAGCTCGGAGAAACAAAAATACAACAAATATGGCAGGCAGACTGAAATAAATAGCAAACGATCATCCTTCAGCTTCCTCTTCGTGGATGGTCGACAGTTGGGAAGGACCTCCGATCGGTGAAGCGATGAATTCTTTGAGATAATTAGGGACCAGAATCTTACCGACAGCCACGTAATAATTGACCCTCATTCTTGAGGTGTTGAGCTCAACATCTGGGTTCGACATGTGAAACTGCTTTACAGTGTCTCAAAGCTCCCCTCGAAAGCAGCCTGAGCATCGTCCACAACCAACTAAAAACGAGCAACAAGATCGGCCCGAGTCTTTAAATCTTTAGTATCCTCTGGCTCGTCTTCAGCGGGTGTAATCTCAGCAGTCAGGGCCGCCACCTTTCCTCAAGGTCCTTTTTCTCGAGCAAGAGGATCCTGCGTTCCTCAAAGAGCCTCCCCGATTCTTCATCAGACAGCTCCCAGGATTTTTCTTCCTCAACCCGGGCCTTCTCGCTCGCAGCCAGTATGGCCCAAAGATTATTCAGCTCCGTCTCCTGAGAAGAAGTTCCCTCGGTGTAGGAAACCTCCATCTCCAAGATCCACATCAAACCACCAACATCTTGATCCAGCATCACCCTCTTCTCCAGACGGTTCATTCCCTCAAGTTAAAGGGATTCAGCCCGGGGAATACGGAGAGTTGTGCCTTCAAAGAAAGACTTCTCCATCAATCAGGGGGCAGGTCTACATTCCCTTCCCCTTTTCCCCGATCAGTTCGACGCTCCCCTCGGGACGCAGTCTCCTTGCTTTCGTGGAAATAATGAATGGAGAAAAGCGACTGTAGCTGGGGCCGAGGATGAGTTGCCCGAAGCAAGAGCAGGCCTCGAGCCAATCTGTGCATCCCTTTGAGCCCTCATCGCTCTAGCAGTAAGAGTCTTGGCCAAACGCTCATGAGCAGGATTCATATTATTTGTAAAACAAACAAAAAAGAAACATAGTCAGTAAACGAGGAGTCAGATAAACGACAACCACTTACTACTTCTAGAAGCATATATATATACCCAAATATTTAGCAGGGTCCTCGCTTCCGAGGAGCTCCTTGATGTTTATGAGGCTCGACTCATATACAAGCTCCCCGTTCTTGTCGATCACAGGCCTGCCTCCCTGGCTAACTCGCTGGACTTGAGGGATCTGAGCCATGAATACAGTCAGGACAACAAAGCTCTCCAGGTCCTCGTCTTCGAGCTCCCCCTCCCTCCAGACATAGGAGCCCAATTCCCTATCAAAATGATTCCTCGTCCATTGGAATGGGAACTTGTAAACTAGTTTTACAATGGGCTCTCCTAGCTCTTTCAGACGGGGAGTACCATCCTCATTTTACGTCTGCACGATCCTGAAGAAGTTCAACATTGCATTGCTTGAAGAAGGCTGCACCAAAATGTATTTATCTTTTAAGTGGCAGACGAACTCCAAATAAGCTTTAAACAGCTTCCCATTTCCTTGCTTCATAGAAACCCATCCCCATTTTCCATTGACCTTGCTCCTCTGAAGGTGGAAGCAATAGAAGAACAAGGGAATAATGGCCCCTATCTTCAAGTGGTCGTAAACTATTTTGAACGCTCGCATGAACGCGATCCAGTTCAGGTGCAGTTGGGAGGGAGCCACGCGCAAGTTCCTGAGTACGGCCACCTCAAAATCAGAGAAGGGGAGGCGAAGACCCATCTTACAAAATACGATGTCATACACAGGAATCCGCCTCCTGTCGTATTTCGAGCAGATTCTGCTCTCTTTCCCGGGGATATATAGCGACCATTCTCCTTGGTTCCACTCCTCATAAGTGTACACATCTGTAAAAACATCCTCCCGATGCTCATAGAAGTATGAAGGCCAGTCCCAGGGGTCTCTTGCGACCCAATCCCAAGGATCCTCTTTGTCCCTAGGAGGAAACATGCAACCTTGATTGGCGGATGTCATCTCCACGTCACCTTCCCTCGTTTGTTGCTCCAACTGATTCTACGCGTCCCTAGAAATCTCTAGGATGCTCGACGAGCTACTCGTCTCGTCTGAGGAACTTCTCGAGGATTGTGTAGACCCACTCGAGAGATCGACCTGGGCGTTGTCAGCCATAGAACCTTAAAAGCAGGGGAAAAATATGAGCTTGACATCAATGCCAGAACCACCCTTCCACCGATAATCAAGCGGAAGGGCATTGGGAAATGAGGATCGTGTCCCCGACCAGAACCCTCACTAAGGTGCACCAACGGGCAGGAGTCACAGAAAAAATCACTGAAAACTTACTAGTTAATAGAAGAAGAAAGGCTGGAGGTAGCAATTGTAAGCAATAAGACTCAAGGAATGCCGATGGTCGACGGTCGAGCTAATGCGAGCAGTTGAGAGGGAAGACGAAAAACACAAAACACCCTATTCCTCTCGTATTTATAGCTGAAACCATTCGTACGTGCGAGACACGCGCCTGGGAAACCCTAGGGTCGTCATCATTACACCTTATCCCCTAGGTCATCATTATGCCGCTTCACTGACACACTTCCCAAAACACGCTACCTCTCAAAATTCAAGGGTCCTAACGACCAACTCCCCATCTCCTCACGAGAAAGGCGCAATGGGCAACACTTGCTTCCTCGTAAGACGCGTCCACGTTCCACGATCAGGTATTAAAGTCATCACTCATGTACTCATAAGCAACGATTTAGGGGGCTACTGTTCTAGACTGGCCCGACAGCTTGAATAGGCCTAGTCTAGACCTTTCCTTTGGTGCGACCCGCACGTCCAAGACCCGAACTGCCTTCTATCCGTCAGGCAATATCGACCATTTGCCCTCCCAAGCTAACACCGGCCTAGGATGATCTACAAGCATCCTCTCAGCCTGCCCGACATCAAAGTCATGCAGGACACCAGGAACCGACCAAAGAGACGCCCGTAACTGGCCCCCTCCTTGGAACCAACGACTAGTTACGGGCACATCTGCCCGGTTTGACTAAGTCCTGTCAGTTACCTGATTTCATGGATGACCCACATATCTAGGCATGAAATCAGGAACCAAAGGCCATGCGTCAGGGGCATTATATAAACCCTCACACCTGTAAGGGCCAGATATCAAATATTCACTATTCACCACCTAATACTTTTCTTGTATCTCCTTGTTTCCACTCTTACTTGATCATCATAGTGCCTTGCAGGTATAACCCCCTTTTTCTGCTCGATACCACAACCTGACTACAAATCATCTTTCGGCCATATCACAGGTTCTGATCACCTGTAAGATCACTAATCATTATGGTTTTCGTCAAAACCACGTGACCAGGGGGCTACCATATATCCATAATCATCTTACATGCATATAGGCATACAAATAAAATTGGCATGAATGGAAATTGCAAAAACAAAAGCAAAAATATGATTAACGATAAGGCCCATGGGACAATTGTCAAGCAGGCAAAATATTTAAAATCATTACAGAGTGCACCCACCTAAAAAGGGTGACTAACAATAATTTGTTTAAAATAAACAAGGGAAAGACTAAAAATCACTTGGTCACATCAACCTGGGAGACGTCATTGGTATCCGGCTAACCTGTGGGCGGGGACCCATCTTCAGCATCATCTACTTCCACGTCCATCAACTTACCATCCATAATATTCTTGAAGAAGTCCATGGAGAAGATATCCAATTCTGGATAGAGACACAACACCTGATTCTTTTCCTGATCGAAAGCCATATCCTTGACATTGAGGAGATACATTCGAGTTTTCCCCAAATATCATTGCAAATTGGCACATGACTTCTGCGTAACATTCAGCACATCGGTAAGTTTGGTGCTGGAGGTCTGAAGGTCTTCATTTTACCTGGTCAGAGACTTATTCTTCAAGGTTTCTTTAAGCAGACTCTTTTCGAAAGTTGAATATTTGTTAGCATAAAACTTCTCACTCTCTGTCAGTTATTATACATCCTTCTTAAGTTTGGTACACCTTTCCTCCAAGTCGTCCTCAGATTCAAACAAACATCGGGCCAGCATAGCGCACCGCATCAAGTAAGAACATAGGTTCTGAGTAAGCTTCCGAGGGCTAAGACTCCTTACCCTATTAACATCTTTAATGGAATTAAGTTGTTCATAGAGGAACTTCATTCCATCAAAGTTGTTGGACCAAAACTTGTTCTCTCTAGAAGCAGGAACAAAGCTGTCACCAGTCTCCTGCATTAACACCAAGACCTCCTAATCATCCCAACAAGCCTCATATGTCATCATAGTCTTCAGCCTTTTTGGAGATCTTTGAGCAGGTTCTTCAACAGCCAGGACATTCTTAGTCGGTGACTGGGGCACGCCGACGATGACACTCGCTTTCGTACCAGATCCCTTATTCTTATTGACCACTCTAAGTTCCAAGACATTCAAGTCAGATTTGGACTCAGAAGGCCCTCCAGCTTCTTTTCGGGAAGCACGGGTAACAACCATCAACTTCTTTTTCTCTTTGACAGAAAGGTCAGTCCTTTTATTTGAAAAAAAAATCAAAAGGGAACATGTGAGGAAGGAATAAAAGATCCATACGCGATGAAGAAATAAAATGAACCTTACCCATAAAGGTCGGAACCTCATTGTTAGGCAAAGGTAACAGGTCCTCGACCATGAATAAACGGAAAAATTCTAGCACTTGTAGAGATTGAGTCTCGGTGTCACTCAATTTGTCATAACTAAACCAAGATATGGGCAAGGGGTTCCCAATCCAGTATAAAGGAAACTTAGGATGACCATCAATGGCATAAATGACTTGAGGGCACCTTGGTCCACACTTAACTCCAAGGAACTGGTCTTTGGATCCCTTGTGTTATACCCCAAATTTCCCCCCTAAGATCTCTCATCATCTCATATTGTCAATACACCAAGATCACACATTAGGGTTGGTTCTCCCTTCTACTTCATCATATCTTTAAGTTTGCTCTTAAGGGATCACCAAGAACCTTGAATTGTGTATCTTGTACATGTGTTTTTAGGTGGATTAACTTTTAACTAACATCAAAATATGTATACATGTTTCTTTGAATGTTCATATTGTAGGTGATGACACAATTGCATTCATCTCACCATCTAACATAGGGTTTAAGGGTTGGTCCTCATTCAAATGGTTCTTAAATGGATGCCAAGAGCTAAAGCTTCAAGGATATGTCTATGATATCAAAGTTTTTTGTTCAAATAGCTCTCTCACTTTATTTAGGTCAAGTTTTCCTCAAGGATGATGGTGGTATTCATCAAGAAGATTCATAGGTTCATGTGTTTATTTCCATGCATTCTTCAACAAGCTTCATTGAGACTTAATATCCATCTTTGAGTGTGATTCAAGACAACATCATTTCAAGGGCTAATTTGATTCATCATGCTCTATTTTGCAAATAAAGTTCAAAAGATTCAAAGTTGATTCAACAAGTTTGGCCTTATTGGGAAAGTGCTTGATTCAGTGATCACAAGTTCATAAATATCTCAATTTTCAATATTTTGATTTGGTTATTTTTGCTATGGCTTCTTATCATCATCTACAACAACTTCTGTTCACATGACAAGATCCAATTGTGCAAGAAAAAATCATCAAAAGTTGAAAGGGGTTCCAAGTCATTTTGACACTCTCTGAACTAGGGTTTGATGACTTCCAAGGACCATATCTTGCTAATTTTTTGAGATTTTTGATTGATTCCAAAGCCATGAATCTCTTTAAAGGGTCCTTAACAACTTCTGCTCAAGGATTTAAGGCTAATTTCGAATGGAAGGTCACTAATGGTTGAGAAAGATTACAAGTCCTTTGGGAAAGGTATCAAATCATCTTGTGTGTATTCAAAGGATCATAACTTGGTCAATTTTTATCTCCTTGACCTCATTATTTTTCCATAATAATCTTTTGGATGTCTACTATAACTTTTTTTCAATATGCAATACTTGAGAATGCTTGATAAGTTGTTTAAGAATTGAAAAGATTATAGGTCTCTTATGAATTTTCCCAAATTTGTTCATCATCTTCCAAAGACTATAACTCTTTCAATTTTTATGATTTTTGAGTTATTTTAATTCCACAATTTAATTCAAGAGGTCTACTTCATTTCATCTTCAAAGATCAAGAGCTAATTTTGAATGGAAGGACATGTAATTTTGAAGAACATTATAGGTCATTTTGAAGGTCAACTCTTAGAAATATTTCTAAGTACAAAAATCAGTGTGTTTTATCACAAATTCAAATGGACATAACTCTCATCCCAAGTACCAAAATGGAAAATTTCAAATCATATTGTCAAGCTTGATCATTCAGCTTTCTAAAGAATCCAAGATTGCATCATAAAGGTCCCTGAGTTGTTTGCACCATGGTTGTAAAGTTAATGTTTTGAAATTGAAAAATCACTTGAAGTCAGAAGCGAATTTGTGAAGTATGGCTTCTAATCACCAAATTACCATATGATTTTCAGTTAAACATGATTAGCAAAGATGTTTAAATCATTTAGAGTGTCAAAACACATCATTGGATGGGTTTTGATGCACATGTGATCACACTTTCTCATGAGGCAGGTGTGCACGAATTCGATTGAAATTGCATCATTCACCCCTCCTTTTGATCTCACTCACTTTTCCTATAAACACAGACCATATTTCACTCATTTCCAGAAGCTTTAACAACCAAAATCATCCTACCAAATTCTCTCCATAGCTCACAATTCTGAGTTTTCGAATTCACTCTTTTCTTAATTTTTCGATCCAATTTCTTTATTCATTCTTCATCCTTGAACTTCACTGAAGCTAACAGAAGAAGAACCAAGTCTTGAAGTGCTCTAAATCATGCTAGCCAAGTCAAGTTTCAGAGCTCTAAAGTTGAGCTTCAACAGGTAGATTCCTCTATCAATTTTCTCCAAACATGTTACTACAGTATAACTCTCATCACTCTGATACTCATAGCATTTTTGGTTTTTCCAAATAGACTAAGTTATGGTTAATATAAATTTTTTACGAGGGTGCCATTGGAATCGTATTGATAAGACGAAGCGAATGACACCGGTTTGAGCTTCTAATTTTATAGATTGAAGGACTTGCAATTTACGCGTGGCTGAAGGTTGAAGATGATGACATTCTCTCAACCAATGACATGATGCCACACTATTTTTTCAAAATCTGTTTTAAATTAATGTTCCAATGCTTTATTCACTAATGTCCATATCATGCACAGCGCACCAGATCCCTTGGATTTGATTACTAACGCATTTTGACATTGATCCAGTGGTCTACATCATATTAGATTTATTTTATTTTATTATTTTTCTATTTAATTGTTTTAAACTTCGGAGTTTCATAAAAAATTCATTTCAACTTCTAAAATTGCGAAAAAATTATCACAAATACTTTTGATTTTTCTCTTTCTTATTTTCATTTTTTCACAATTTTATTTTGTGATTTGGTATTTTTTATTATTTTTCACTTTATTTTACTTGTTTTAATTGTTTAAAAATACTTTTCTTAATTTTAAAATTTTGGAAAAATTATGGAAGAATCCAATGACCTCTTGACAAATATTAGTGACCTAATTTTATTTCTATTTTTTATTTTACTACTTTTTTTTGCAAATTTTGGTTTATTTTGATTATTTATTTATATTTTAAAAATAGTTTATGACTTAAAAATTCTAAAAAATTTGTCAACACTTGTTGACTCATGTTTGACCTCTAATATTTTTTTAGTGTTTTAATACATGTTACATATTTTGACAATTATTTCCTTTTTAAATCATATAAATTTTGTTTTCTATATATATATATATATATATATATATATATATATATATATATATATATATATATATATATATATATATATATATATATATATATATATATATATATATATATATATATATATATATATATATATATATATATATATATATATGTGTGTGTTTTTAATTGGTCCTGATTTATAAACACTTGAGTGTTATTTTTGGATAAGTTCCTCAATCTCATTGGATCTTGGGTGTTGATATTTTGAAAAACCAAATCCACCAAAATGGATGAATGGTGTTGATGAATTTGAAACTCTAATTTCATCAGATACATTGTTTATACTATTATTCCCCTTCCTCTTCATCTTATACCTTTCTTGTTTTTACTTGTGCTACATGTTTTTGGAGAATGATCTACATTGCATTTCTCTAACACGTTTGATACATAAATTACTATTGTTCGGCCTTAAAATAGGTGTGGCTTCTACATAAGTCGACTTTTGATTGCTTAACATAGCACTAAATTTATTCCGATTTGAAAAATGATCATTCGTGGCCAAAATCTATGTTTGCAAGCCCAAGCATGTTTAAGTTGAAACCTTTGATCCAATAACTTTGAAGTGAAATGTTAGAAAGATTTGATTCTATCAATCCTCTAATGAACTTTATGAATTTTGGTCTAAGTGAATTATTTGAACATCGTTGATCACATGTGGTTGCTTTGAGCACTTGAAATGAATGATATACTAAACAAGAAGCAAATGAAACTTGTTATTGAGAAGCTTTGATTTTATCAATCTTCTAATGAGTTTTCAAAATCAAGCTTCAAGATGGTAATTCAACTAACCCTCTAACTTCTAATTCACTAAAAATTAAATTTACTTTATGCCTTTATTCTGTGCCTTTATTTTTTATGTACCATTTAGTTTAACATTTACATTCCATACCATTTTTTCTTTTTCTCACTTGAGTATTTATCTTTATGTCATTTTATCTTTTCTCACTTGAGTTTCTTTTCTTTTAAAGACACTTAATAATCAACTTGAACATTAAAAGTTTTAAGGTTACTTGGACTATTGGTTACTATCCTTGGTCATGTGGAATTGTGGACCTCTCAGACTTAGGATTAGAAGCCTTGGTACGTGGAGACCTTGTTGCTATGTTGTTATTATGTCT
Organism: Vicia faba; assembly: GCA_948472305.1. NCBI lineage: Eukaryota > Viridiplantae > Streptophyta > Magnoliopsida > Fabales > Fabaceae > Vicia > Vicia faba. Next base: position 1,089,563,869 of record OX451738.1, on the reverse strand, counting down.
GAAGTTCTTGGGGTTTACTCCAAGGTATTGGGTTGATTTTCTTTGTGTGTAGGTTATTCAGATTATATGCTTTGCTTGATATTAATAATTTCTCTGTATACAACCATTATTTTGTCTAATTTTTGCAAAGACTTAATTCATCTGAAGTTTGGTATTTCTCAGAGGTTTAGTATTTTTGCTTGCTTGGTTTCAATACAAAGGATGAGAATTCTACATTAACTTCTTATGTTAAGTGTTGGCTTCTTATTGGTTAGATCTTTCTTTTATTTAGCTTTTATCTTATGCTTTAGGATAATCCCTTCATCTCCTTCCATCTTCATTAATTTCAAAAATCTTCTCCCTACTTTTCAAAACTCTTCTTATTTTCTAACTTAAATCGCTTTTATAGTAAACTTGGACTTAGGTCCATGCATTTTCAAAAATATTTTTCTTAATCAAATTTTAATCAATTTAATCATACTTTAACATCTTTCTCAAGACTAAAAGTCAATTAACCTCATTCAAACCATTTTACCACTTTGGCATATTACTTTAAAAACTTTTCTCCAAAAGATTAGACTCTTGTCAATTCTTGCAGTGACGCAAGCTACTATACTTCTACGACATGTAGTGAAGTGAGCTATTTTTCACTTGGATGTTGAGTGATGGATTTTAAATCAAATTATATCCTCCATTTTGAGATGATGTAAATGCTACATTATCATAATTGTGGGTAGTAAGTATATTTTTTACTCGGATATGACGATTATGTCTCTTTTCTTAAAATTAACCAACACACATGTGTTTTAAATTTTTTAAGGTGAACTACGAGTACCCTGATCCCCTATTGCACGGAAGGTGGTACGTAGGCACTAAAGATTCGCAACCATGGCGGGTGCAAAAATTGTAAAAAAATACTTCTTTTCTCATCTCCACCATCTTATTTTTGTATACACCTTTTATAGCTAAAGTACACAGATTTTCAAAGAGGTTCCTGCAAAGTATCATAGATGTTTAGGGTGCTAATACATTTACTTTGCTTAATCAACTCTCTTACCTAGATCCTTCCTCTCTTTTTTGGGTTTATTCGCTCTTTTCCCATTTCCTTTAGAAACAATAAAGCGCGGTGGAGATTTTTATTTGATATGTACGAGTTAAAATGGCTTAGTCTCAATATTTCTACCGCTACACCTTGTAATTAGCAGTATAGGCTTGAAGGAAGATCTTACGGGGTGCATCGCTAATAGAAACCCAATTTCGGACTCTACATTTTTAACTTCAAAGTAAGAGAAAAATAAACCAATGGTCGGAGTCATATCTAACACTGTACAGACCATCTCGAAGGCTTTGATAAAGCCCTGACTGTTAGGGCGGAGTTGAGAGGGGGTCACGTTCATTGTCTTCAACACGTCTACCTCAAAGTTAGTAACAGGGATACGGATAAGCCTATCTTCTAACACCCCGACATAAAAATAAAATCATTCTTCTTGTACTCCATTTGGCCGAGACATACCAACCCGTACATCGGGAATGCATGCCTCCAGAACAACATCATCCTCGTTTTCCATCGAGGACACCTTTCGCAAAGAGCGAAGCTTTGCTATCTCCACCTTATTTATGGAGCCTTGATTGTAACCCATCACCTCCTCACTAAAAGAGCTAGAAGTTTCCATTGAGATTTCCACGAAACCTGATGACAAAGATTAGGAGTCAGAATCGCTAAAAGAAGCATATATATCCCCATAAACTTTTAGCATAATAGATCGAACTCCTCTCTATCTAGGCCCTTTTCAGAATCCCTCATACATGCACGCCACAGTGCGTATCTCTCTTCAGTATTTTGGGGTTTTAGAACGACACCCTCTTCATCACACTCGTGTAAAACTACCATCTCACAAAACAAAAGAAAACATGCAAGAAAAATAAGGTAAAGGGAGGAGATAGATACTTGGAAGCAATTGTCGTTTGAAGAAATTGAAGAGATGAATTGAGGACATTTGCAAAGAAAAGTATGAGAGTCTTTGGGAATAGAAGAGGAAAGGTTTTTATAAAAGGAGAAGTTATGGGAAGTAACGATTAAAGAAGATGAAACGTATGGGTTTCAAAAAATCGCCTTAGTAATGATTACACGTAAGAAAACTACGTGACTGTTGGGAAACTATGGCGTGAGTGACACACACGCCGAGGTATAGAATCAACCATCACCAGGTTATAGAAGCCCGACCCGGAGTAAAGGATCAATATTTATGTTGACCGAACATAAGACTTCAGATAAAAGTCATATGCTCGTGGGACTTATGTTCATACATAGATCTATTGTCTGGGCTAGGAGAGATATAAAGGCAAGACATGGATAGAAGGCCAAGAAGGAAAAATAAATGCTTAGTTGGGTAATACCTTGGGTTTAAGATCATCATTCCCGAGCTGGATTGTATAGCCGGAGGCATATGTGGTCGGCCATCGAGAAAGATAAAGAGGTGTCAGTCGGGCTTACCCCTGAATCCAGAAGTTACATAGAGCTCGACCTTGATGAGGCCGTTATAGAGTGATATTCCCATTAAGGGTGTAACCGCTCATCAATACATGGCGGCGCGCGTTATAATAATAACCATCATTGTGACGGTGGATGTTTCTTGCCTCAATGGCAACTCAGTTACGTATGATGGAGAGTTACAACAGTTAAATGCAGTGATCAATAAGGTCCAAATACCTCTATATATAAGGCTCCTGACTGAGGGGTAAGCAAGACACATCGCTTGGAGCTCACGCATACTTGAGTGATCCTTTGAATCCCTTAATATCATAAAAAATTCACTCTTACTTACTTGAGGCTCTCTCTGATATCCTTCATCTAGCGGAGAAGTCACCTATCAATGAGTCTTTATAATAGTTATAACAAAACTTACAATAAATCAATCCCAGTCTTTTAAGATGAATGATCAGTAATTTCTCTTTTTCTTTCATCCCACTATGACTTTATTTTTGAGCCCTTCTTTATGAAACTCTAAAATGAAGTCATAGTGGGATGAAAGAAAAAGAGAAATTACTGATCATTCATCTTAAAAGATTGGGATTGATTTATTGTAAGTTTTGTTATAACTATTATAAAGACTCATTGATAATGAATCAAAGATATATTTTCTTCCGCATGTGAGCACATCTTTTAAACTAACATTGTCAACAAGTATTGAAGTTATTCTTTTACTCTCATTGTCTTTGATTTGGTTTTATAAAATTTCATAAGTAATAAATTTTGGATTATTTTGGCTTGAATTTTTATGAGCTAGAATGTTTAGTTTAGTTGTAAACTATTTGTTCCATATTTTTTATCGATTTACTCAGCAAATACCATTAATAAACAATAATGTTGTAAAATAACATGATTTTTTTTTGATAACAAACTAAACATAATTCTTAACTTGAGAAATACTTAAAAATAAACTTACATGCAACACTCAAATTTTCAATTTGTGTAATGTGTTAGTCAAAATCTTAATTAGGATTTTATTATGTGGTTGAGCGTTCTCTTTCCTCTGATTTTAGAGCTTATCTTTTCTAATATGGAGGTTCCCTTATCCTCGGTGGAGTTTTCTCTCTTTTTGTGGGTTTTCTTTCTTTCATTTTCATTCCTTTGAACCATCCATCTCTATTATGTTCTTGCCATATCCTATGTTTTATTGAAATATTAAAATAGACTAGATTAGATTTGATTAAATTTAATATTTAAATATAATCTAAGTTGTGTTAGCTCAAACCTAATTAGTGTTGTATATATATAGTCATTGTATATATATCCTTATTTTGTACAATTCATTAAGTGAATAATAAAATCCTTATTTTCTTTATTATTCTCTCTTTCTCTCATCACTAAAAGTTCCTCACGCACTAACAAATTGGTATCTAGATCTTCCTATTATTGTTCTTGATCGAGTTTTCAATAACTTCACGTCAGAGACCGTGTTTCTAGGAAAAGTGAATCAATTGTTGCAAAGATGGCTAGTGATAAGGGAATTCCAAACTCTCTTCTAATGTTTGACGGTAAAAATTGGATCCGATGAAAAGCAGATGCAATCCTTGTTTGGCTTCCATGAAACCCTAGAAGTGGTTATCGATGGCGTTTCTAAGTTGGCTGTAAATGTAAGCGATGAATAGAAAATAGTCCACAACGAAGCCAAGAAGAAAGATTGCAGGGCTTCTTATTTCATTCAGACGGCGGTCGACGTTGCCAACTTCAAAAGGATTTCTCATGCTGAAATGGCGAAGGGGGCATGAGATATTCTGGTGAGGTATTACGAAGGAGGTGAGAATGTAAAAGTTGTCAAGTTACAAACCTTACATCGATAATATAAGTTGTTGTCGATGGGAGGATGAAAGAGTTGTAGAATATATGTCGAAGGTTCAGAAACTCGTCCATCTCATGAAGGATTATGGTGAAACCATAACTAATAAGTTGATAATTGAGAAGGTAATGAGAATGTTAACCTCTCACTTTAATCACATTATCGTAGTGTTGGCTGAAGATTTTGATGATATTGTTCGAAGCGAAGCAAGTTGGATGTTTCGATTGGAATAAAGCAAGATGTCATGTTTCGAAATGGTAGAAGCAGTGCTTCGAATGGGCATGTCAAAACTCTGAGCTTCGAGTGACAGTTATGGGGATATATTCAAAGAAGTCTCGAAATGGTAACAAGGCTGTGTCCAAGAAATGAGTTTGAAACGAAGAGTGCCAAAACATTTGAAATTCAAACGCAAGCGGGATGTTCGAAATTTAAAATATATGCGCTGGAGCATTCGAAGACGCGTGGAAGCTAGAGAGGGGCATTGCTTTGCATGTTCTGAACGTGGCTGAATCTTATAGCAAGACCGTTATGGTCGAAGTAGTATAAATAGAAGTCTTAGCATTAGGATTTCGTGTGTCATATCTATTGTACAAAAATTCAGTAAACATTCAAAATACCACATGGCTAGGGAAACGAATGCTCGAACAATGTATGTATGATAACACCAAATGTTTATGATTTAATAAAACTCTTTATCATTTCCAGTTCTTTCATCTATCTTCATGTCAATATCATTCAAAAGCCTTTACATTAAAGTATTTTCATTCGAAGTCTTTTACTGATGTCTTGCATTTAAATGTTTTCTTTCCATTTCAAATCCTTTACTTTCAGAAACTTTTGTATATTTCATGCCTTTATCTTCATGCTTTTATCTTTCGAATACCCTTTTCATCCAAAGTCATTTTACTGATTTCTTGCATTTAAACGCTTTCTTTATATTTCGAGTCTTTTACATTCCATAGAATCTTTTACATTACATGCTTTTATACTTCGAAGTTATTCACTTGTCTCTTGCAGTTTTATATGTTTTTACAATTGAACCTTTATTCATGCAATTTAGTTTCGCACGCATTTACTTGATCATGTCATTAGATCTTTAATAGAGTAATCGAAGTAAGTTGAACACCTACACAACATTCTAAATACCAACCATGAATATCAGTTCTATAGTGAGAATTATCCAAATGACCAATACACCATAGGATCAATCTAGTCGATCCTGCAAGTTACCAGAGAGATTAAATAACAGTCATTAAGATTATTTGATAGTTTGGAGGACTAGCGGTTGTTTACCAGAAATAACTGTAAACAAATTGGCACACCTGATGGGACGCGTCATTGGTCATTACGAAATTTAGAACAAAGTAAAAAATTGTTGAGACGTAACCATTGTAAAAGTACTTTCTGAGTGATAAGTTTGTTGTTATATGAACCTTAGAAGTGGTAGAATAATCAATAGCAATCAACCCTTACCTAGAAGAAAACGTTTAAACAAGATGTCTAATCCATACAATCAACAAGGGGAACAAAATATCCCACATACAACAGGCACTAATATGTCCGCTTCGATGGGAACATCTAATGCAATCCCTTCGAACGCACAGTCTGTTGCATCCTCTACCAGTAGTGTAGCCACTAACGGAACAAGTGGCATATCAACTAACAGTTCGATCCTAGGAAATACTGGAACCATTGGTTATCCTGGGGGATTCGTCCCACCACCAGGGACACAAACCCATTTCGCCACCCCACTAACTAGACCACCCGGTTTCGATGGTAACAGAACCAGAAATTCCTCTTATGGAATGCCAACATCTTTTATGGCAGGCTTACACAATTCCACATCGAATTCATCACCACAATTAGGGTCTGGGTCTGGGGAAAATCAATTTATGACAAATAACCAAGGGTCAGTGGGTTATAGTGCAATGCCTATCTTAACCACAGAAAATCAGTTGGCCTTTAGGCAATTAATGGATGACAGTAACCATAATATGATAGGAGTGTTAGCAAGAACTATGCAGGAAATCTTTGCCCCAATAGTACAAAATGTAACTGTGACAAACAGAGAAAACGCGGATAACATGAGTCGAATAGCAGATTTTTTCTCTCCCCTAGAAAGGCGTAGGCAAAATCAGGCGGGAGTTCGAGCAAACGTACCTGTTATAGAACAAGTTGCTAACGACCCACCCTATAGACCAGCCAGAGAGGAGGCTAATTTGGGGGCAAGGGCACAAAGGTTAGAATCCCAAATGATTCAAGGCCCACAAAGGGAAATTATGGAACCAGGGGCAAGGGTCGAAAGGCTAGAAGTCCCAGAGTTTCGAGAAGAACAACCTAGAGGGGTTGTCATGGTGGGTCGAAATCAAGATGCTGATGCAGTCGTTCACAGAATTCGAAACGATAACATCTTGGTAGAAAATAATTTAACCACCATGATAGAGAGAATCATGGCCCAGAATGGCCTCAACACAGGAATTAGAAGGCCAAATTATGCCTCCCCTATATTAGATTACATAATGCACACCGATTTACCAAGGGGATATAAAGTCCCTAAGTTTACAAAGTTTGCTGGGGATACCAATGAATCAACAGTCGAACACATAGCCAGGTGTTGTACCCCAAAATTTGCCCTCCCATATTCTTCAAGAAATTGCCAAGTCATGCTTCAAAATTCCCCAAGGGTTGCACAGTATAAAGGCCTCCTAAACAGTCAAAATTAGGGTTTTGGTTCTGATCAAGAAAATGAAGTTTCCAAGGGTCCAATCAAGTCCCAAATGCCTATAAATATGGTCAAGCATCCTCATATCAAGTTTCAAGACTTTCAGCACAAAATTGCACAGTCAAAAACCCTAATTGCACTACAGTCAACTGTAGGGGCAAAATGGTCATTTGACAGTCAAAAGTCCAAATTTTTGGTCAGCATCTCATTTTGAAGCCACAAACATCATTTGATCAATGCTTGATCATGATTCTCAAAGCTTGGCTCAAAAATCATCAAGATGCAAAAGTTTCCTTATTTGGACAGTTGAAAAAGTCAACTGTAAATTGACCAGGGCATAACTTTCACATGGATTATCAGAAAAATTCCATCCAAAGCTCATTTTGAAGATAAAGACATTTCCTACAACTCCTCTTCACACTTCAAGTCCAAGAAATGCTCTCACAAAAAGTTATCAATTTCAACATTATAGGTCATTTTCAAAAGTCAACAAAAAGGGACTTTAAGTCAAAGGCCATAATTTGAGATTGGTAAATCAAAATGACATGGGACCAAAGGCATCGGTTAGAGGACTCAAAGACCTTTCCAAAATGTCCAAGAACATGCGCAAAGCTTAACAATTGAGCAAGTTATGCCTTGTGGAAGTTGGGAAATTTTTGGATATTTTGAAAAGTCAACATTGATTCAAATGACCTAAAATTGCTAATGGGCCTCTTTTTCTTCCACAATTCATTATCCAAGGCATGTGCACGACCATTTAGCCCAAAGGGAAGTTTTTCTTCATTTTTTATTTATTTATTTGGATTTTTATTATTAATAATTCATTTAAATTAATTAAAATACATGAAAAATATAAAACCTAATGTTTCAAATCTTTTTATGCAGATAATATCTCCAATATTTCGTGCAAATCAAATTAGGGAAGAATTAGGATGATTGGATATGATTGAGAGCTAAAAAGCATGAAAAAAGATTGAAAAAATTATGGTTTGCAAATCAAATATTTTTCACATCAATGCATGGATTTTGATCAAGTTTCTTAACCTAAAACACTCACCCATAAGTACAGAACGAAGCCCTAATGCTCATAACCAAAAAGCTGCGCAAGAACCTGAAGAACAAAACTTGAACTTTTGCTTAAAAATTCCAAATCTGAAAACACACTTGCAGGTCGATTCAAGCCAAGAAATTCATCCTATTACCTTCCTAGGACATCACTGATCCTAACTGGATAGCTTTCCATACGCGTAGCCCTCTGAATTGGTATACAGAAATCAAGTTTTTTCACTTTTTTCTCATAATCGTATTCTGATTTTCAAGCACATTCATTGCATTTCTTTGATGGATTCATACTAATTGATGTGTTCTGAAGCTAACCATCTACTTTAATTGTGTTTTTGTGTATTATATACGATTCTACCATTGATACATATTAGGGTTCTTGGAGGTCCAAATTGGGCGTTTTTAAAAGCTACAAAATTAGAACCTCCTAATGCCATGAATGGATTCAGGGTGTTTGGACGAAAACAATGGCACCCTCGCGCCTAATTTATGAGGTCCCAGGGGCTAATCGCTATTTTTCAATAGGGTGTCTATAGGAACGTTTACAAAACCGTTGCCAATGTTTTGTGTTTCAGAAGAAAAAAATAAAGCAACGAAGAAGATGACCCCTGTGGCGATCAGTGATTGGCCTATTTGAATTTCGCGCTAATTCTCCACTAACGCGTTATTTTATTTTATAAATTTTGTTTGTTATTTAATCTACAGATGAACGAGACAGCTCCACTGGCAGGCACAAGCATTGGTAAACCATAGGACCTGGGTTCGAGCCCCAGGTCCTCACCCCTTTCCTTATATTTTTCCTTTAAACGTATTCCTATACAATTTCAATGCAGGGAGCCTATCATGCACCCACATTATCAAGCGTCCACGCGTCCCATCACACTCCATCAAAGGCCAGGATCTGAAGACTAGGGTGTGCCTCAGTCAAAGGTGCCACATGCTAGTGTCAGAGTCAACGAGGCCTAAGGATAATTGGGCCCTAAATTGCTGGGCTTCACCTCACAATTGGGGACAACACCCCCCTTAGGTTTGCAAATTTCTCTTATATTTTTTCTTCTTTTTATTCTTTCAATTATTATTTTTAATTAATTCTGTTAATTCAATTATTTTCATAAAAAATATAAAAAACAATAAAAAATCAGAAAAGATAAAAAAAATAATAAATATTTTTATTTTAGTACTTTTTGTAAATAAGTTGCATTAATTAATTTTAGTTATTAAATTAGGTTTAATTGTAGTATTTTCCTTAATAAAAATCTAAAATTGGTAGAATTAGGGTTTATAATCATTTTTATCCTTTTTTTCTTTTCTTTCATAATAATTAAATATTTCCTATTATTTATTTTTGTAATTAAATTGCATGTAAAATAATTAGGTTTAATTTTAGGTTAAAGTTTAATACTTTCTTAACAAATAAAAAACAACTAGAACTTTTAATTCTTTATTTTCTGTCAAATCGGGTCCTGGAAATTTTGGCGATGTGGACCCGCGCCTTTTGTAATAGCTTTAGAACTTTTACTTCTCGCAATTTTTAACCGTTAACAAAGGCATGCAAGAATGAATGGACAAAAATAAAAACAAACGCTAGATCACCTATACCATGACAAGATAAATGCAAATGAATCTGACACACAAATCGCACACACCACCCCTAGGGTACGCCTCACTGTTGCCTTGCCTCGAAAGGTGATCGTCGAGTAGAGGATGTCTTAGTAAGTCCTCATGATCCGGGAACCTGGCATGAGGGTAGCTTCTAAGGTGTCTTCCCATTGCTCTGGTGATCACCATTGTCCCGAACCTCGAATTGACCCGAACACCTCCAACGGTGGTGCTACCTACCTCTCAATGGTGGGATGGCACTACTTTAAAGGACATTTACACAGACGAATTCCTTAGGGTAGGTAGGTTCTCATAGATACTTGCTCTAAATCTCAAAACAAATCAAAAATACTTTTCACACCGACACATTTTCAAAAAGCTTTCGAAAGCAACTTTTCAAACACTCTTGAGGACTGATACAAGAGTCGAACTGAAATTTTCAAAGAAACTTTTTTTAAACCCACAGTTAAAAAGCAAATAAACCATTTTTGAAAACACAAATGAGCAAGTATCTAAGAGCCCATGGATAACCATGGATAGAAAGGGTGCTAACACCTTCCCTTTCTATAACCTACCTCCCGAACCGAGAGCGATCTCTTTAAGGAATTTTTCTGTGCTTTTGTCCTTTCCATTTGGAGAAAATAAAAGACGGTGGCGACTCTTGCTTCCGCGACATTTCGCGAACCAGCGTTAAACATTCAGTTCCAGATCCACCGATCACAGAACTGGCGACTCTGTTGGGGATAAACTTAAAGTGAGGTGTACCTTAGGGTTAGTTCATAACTGTGTTTTCAATTGTATTGACTTGTCTGCTTTAAATTTGTGGGTTGCATGGGAGTTACATAGATCCTAACCCGGATCTGGGGATACCCTATTAGGTAGCATAAGCTGTGAGGGACCTGTCTGGCGTAGACTGACACGGGTGAAGCAGTGGCTACGTTAGTGTGGCGCCTTGGTCTGTACCGATATCCCTCGTGTTGAAACGGGGAGAATATGGGTCTTCCAAGGAGTCATTAAGCACCAACAGACCTTAGAACCTTAAATGACCCAACTTGGCCGTTAGAACAGTAGCAGTATGCTACGCCCATTGAGGCTAAACTCTCGTGATGGTTCTGGCCACAAGAAAAGATTGCGATGCTGGAGTTATGACCGATTGAGGGTAGTCGATGATATTTGGGATCCTCTAAGAACCCGATTACTTTGATAGGACAGGTATGAACCAACCAACTGAAAGAGGGTAACACCTAGACCTCATGCTGGCCTAAACTCTAAGGGCTTCTCTTATGTGACTTGTGTGCCTTCGTACTTGACTAATTGCATGCATGTTATCTGACATATAAGCTACTTGCAGGTTTTGTTTATAGTCCTTAACTGGGACTCATAACAGGGTTTACTAGGTCTCTTGCAGGTTTTGTTTATAGTCCTCAATTGGGACTCATAACAAAGTATACTGAATTTCTTGCAGGGTTTGTCTATAGTCCTTAATTGGGACTCATAACAAAGTATACTGAATTTCTTGCAGGGTTTGTCTATAGTCCTTAATTGGGACTCATAACAGGGTTTACCTACATCACCCCATGCATAGCATGACATCATACCATTGCATACATCCTAACCCATTTCAAGGATCTCAAGGGCTTGTGATGCAGGTCATGATGAATCAACTGTCCAGCAAGGGGCAAGGAGGATTTATTTTCCTCTAGCCAAGGTTGTCAGGGGCTATGACCCACTTGATATGGTGAGCTCTGACTCCTGAAGAAGGTTCCCCTAATCATGGTTGTTTGGAAATCAAAACCAGACATGATGACTAAAGTCAGGGGCTATGACCCACTGGATATGGTGAGCCTTTGACCCTTGAAGAAGGACTCTTAACAATATGCAGTGCCTTCAATCAAGCTACCAGACTCAAACTCTGACAAACTTTTCTTGTTTACCCCGCGAGATCCTTGAAAACATTGCATATATATCATACATATCATTGCCTTGCAGGTACCCTTGTTACAGGTCACTTACCCTTCTCCGCTGTTTATTTCAGCAATGGCTTCCCAACAAGACAATCAGGAGCTTCGTACTCAAGAGACTCAGTTCAGGGAAATCTTCATAAGCCTATCCAAGGGGCAGGAAAAGTTGAGGACACTCCTCATGGGGAACTTGGTCGGGAACATTTCTGAGGATGACAAGGACGAACGGCTGAAACGCCTACAAGCTGAGGTAGATACATTGAAAACCCAAATGCTGGGGCAAAGGGCTCTCATCCAAGGTTTGGCTCAGGAGCAAGCAGAGTTGAGGACCTTGATCAGTCAACTCCACCAAGGCAAATCCAACATGAAGAAACCAGTCCGAGTCAGGGACCAAGTCTTTGATCAGCTACCAAGAGGACAACAGTCTGGTATGGTGAAGAAGGGCTCTCCCCAAATTGTTACTACTTCACAAGCCCAGCATCAACGAGGTAATCGGCGTAAGCGGTATACACCTGGGAGACATTTCTCTGAGACTGGTATACCATCATCTCTAATGCTGCAACGCTTGTTGGAGGTCAATCTGATCACTTTAAAGGGTCCTCCCCAGAACCCCGACACCTCTTCTCCTACTTACCACCCTGATAAAAGATGTGCCTACCATTCTGACAGTCCTGGACATGACACCGACGACTGTTGGAGCTTGAAGAACAAGATCCAGGACTTGATTGACGGAAGGGTGCTGGAGTTCATACCGGGTGGCCAAATAAAAATCTTCTGCTGAGAATCTTCCATCTAAGATGACTAGTCCAAATTAAGGAACTTTTGTTCATTAGAAATTTCAAGTTGTAATCTTCTTTTGATCGTTCAAACATTTTGTTCATGTCAAGCTTGTTATTCCATTAATGCATCGCATATGTCTGTTTTGGAATTAATACAATTGTTTTCATTATATTCAAAATTGCTTTCATTTTTCTGTGATGATCAACGCTCGATTAATAATTCTAAGCCTCTTGAGGGAGGATGACGAAAACGATACCATAATCTACAGTATGCTTTTGAACAGACCCCGCTGATGAGGTACAGGCATTGTTTCAATCCCTAAACACTGGAGTTATAAGGAAGATAATCCCTCGCCAACCCCTCTGAGCCAAAGAAGTAGGAGTTTTTCTTTTCGAAATTTAAAACCCTTAATCATAACCTGGGGCAGGGTAGTCTCTCAGTTGATCCAAGTGCATAACGAATGGCACCAAAGAGGTCCTTACAAAGCAAAGGAAGACAGTGATGGTTCCGAATAATCAATAAAGAAAGGCAGCCACTATCTCAAAAAAATAAAAAACCCATTAAGTCAAAACCCATGAAGGAGACTTATAAAACTGGGGCATCCCGCTGACTGTAATTCCAAAAAAGGAAACAGTTCAGGCAAAAAAGAAAGGGATAACAAAAATCAGACAAGAAAGAGGTCTTACAAACCCTCAACAAAAAAGGAACGACTGCCTATTCAAAATAAGTTATCAACATCCGAATCATCACCGGAAAATCAGAGCAAAGACTCAAACAAGGGCTAACACACGATCAGCTGAGTTTAGGTTTGAAGAACATCACGAAGAGTGGGTGGGTACAAATATTTTGAGCCTTTATCCTTTGTTTCTTAAACCAAAAACCAGGCCATGTTATAACCCTTAAAAGTCCTAGCTGGAGCATGGGTTAGTTCGAAAGCATACTGGTACGAAAGGTATCCTGACTCCTTAAGGTTTACTATAAAGAAGGAGTTGACATCACGTTTTACAAACATTCACTTGTTTTATGAAAGAAAATGTGTTTTCAAAATCTTCAAGACAGACATAAGCTTTGCATTTTTAACATAACTTTGTTTGCATATGACTTTTTGTTCGGACAGCAGGGAAATTCGCACGATGAATACCCAGTGAACAAAAGCACTTCCAATCAAGGGGCATGGCACGAGCATGATCCATCATCTGGGGCAATCCAATCAAGATTCGGAGAATCTCTCAAAGGCCAAATAGCCTGGGGCAAATCTCCGCCTGAGTCACCGGGGGCATCCTAGCAACGAATCTTGCCTGGTCAAACACCTTCTGGCGGCATGACAAAACACTTCTAACAGGGGCAACTCCCTACATTTTGAGAGCGTGGACATAGTCGAAAAAATACTACGCAAAATCAAAGACTCGCTAGGTTGACACACCTAGGCAAAAATAAGGGCTTCCCGGCGAACCAAAAGGGTTCGGGCAAAATGAAGGGATGAAATGAAAAATCTGTACACCGGCAATTCGAAAACCTGAAAAGGCGGCTTGGGCAAAAAATGGGTATCCCGGTGGACTGAAAACCCGAAAGGGCGGTCCAGGCAAAAGTTAGGGATTAAAGCGTACGACTGTGTCCTGTCATCCTGTCACCTGCCTACCAGAAGAAGGTTTGTCCATCAGCAATTGTCAGCACCTCACAGGTCTTCCTCTCCCACTGCAGAGACAGGGGCAATAAAGAGTGGTCTAGGTAATCCAATTGTTCTGTCCTCCAAGGTATCAAGGTAGGTTCAGCCGAAGAACATAACCAGACACCTTAATCCCCCAGAGAGTGAGTCAGCAAGTCAGTACACTCTCCTCACGCAAAGCTATATTATCAAACCTTAAGAAATTTGAGTATCCTCCAGCAGATCTCAACATTCCCCAGCAGCATATGTATTCTTAACAAGCATCCCCGGCAGTCTTGGTCTAAAGATTGTTCCCCGGCGGTATACCGACATTCAAAAGAATCACTTCCCCCGCAGTTCAAAACTTCCCCAGGAGAGTCCAACCCAGTTCCCCAAGAAAGTTGGAATTTATCTCCCCAAGCAGTAAGCTTATCCCCAGTAGATTCTGGAAGCTTATCCTCACAGAGCACGAACGCGTCGTCCGGCTTTATTCAAAGAGTTATGCCCTTACCAGGATATAACTGGGTTATCCTCAGCTAAAAGCCACGGAAAGATCGTCCTCGACGAAGCCTTCTTATCCCCAGCGAAGTCTATTAACACTTCCAACACAACAAGGGTATCCCCAACAAGTTATTATCAACATTCCAGCAAAGTATCTCTCTCCCCACAGAATATTGCTTCCCAGCAAGATTGTTAGAGTACTTTTCTCCCCGCAGAGTTATCCATTCGCCAAGATTATCCCCCAACGGAGTTATCTTCTCCTACCGGTTCTTGCAACTATCATCCCCAGTGGAGGCAAAAAAATCTATCAGCCCAGGGGTGACTTCCCGGCACTCGTCAAGGATTGACTTTCCTAGACGAAAAACATACATTCGTAAACATCGCATACATCATTATAGCATGCATAGACGCATCATACAAATCTCATTTATGTTGAGAACATCATTGCTTGGTCCATATCATGCATTGCATATGACTGACCTTTACCTTTCAGGAAAGATTCAGTTAAATTCGCAATCATATTTCAAGACTCTAAGACCTTATCTGGTTCAGTTAAATCGACTCCAAAGATTTTTCTGGTTATTATCCAGTCAAAGGCTTTCTCTGGTTCGGTCAGATCGACTCCAAAGATCTCCCTGTTTCTTATCCAGTTGAAGACATTCAAGACCTAGACTGGTTCAGTTAATCGATTCCAAAGATTTCTTATCAAGTCCAAGGCCTTCTCTGGTCCAGTTAAATCGACCCCAAACAGATTTTTCTGATAAAGATCCAGTTGAAGACATTCCAAGACCTAGACCGGTTCAGTTAATCGACTCCAAAGATTTCTTATCCAGTCAAAGGCCTTCTCTGGTCCAGTTAAATCGACCCCAAACAGATTTTTCTGATAAAGATCCAGTTGAAGACATTCCAAGACCTAGACCGGTTCAGTTAATCGACCCTAAGATTCTATGTTTCTTATCCAGTCCAAGGCCGTCTCTAGTCCAGCTAAATCGACCCCAAACAGATTTTTCTGATGAAGACTCAGTAGAAGTTATCTAAGGTTTTCTCAATGATTGCTATTGAGTTGTAATCGCCTATGGTTCTCTCCCCGATACTGCGGAGACGATAATTCCATCCCAGGTTTTCTCAATAATTGCTATTGAGATTGTAATTACCTATGGTTCTCTCCCCAATGCTGCGGAGACGATAATTCCATCCCAGGTTTTCTCAATAATTGCTATTGAGATTGTAATTACCTATGGTTCTCTCCCCAATGCTGCGGAGACGATAATTCCATCCCAGGTTTTCTCAATAATTGCCATTGAGATTGTAATTGCCTATGGTTCTCTCCCCGATACTGCGGAGACGATAATTCCATCCCAGGTTTTCTCAATAATTGCTATTGAGATTGTAATTACCTATGGTTCTCTCCCCGATACTGTGGAGACGATAATTCCATCCCAGGTTTTCTCAATAATTGCTATTGAGATTGTAATTACCTATGGTTCTCTCCCCGATACTGCGGAGACGATAATTCCATCCCAGGTTTTCTCAATAATTGCTATTGAGATTGTAATTGCCTATGGTTCTCTCCCCGATACTGCGGAGACGATAATTCCATCCCAGGTTTTCTCAATAATTGCTATTGAGATTGTAATCGCCTATGGTTCTCTCCCCGATACTGCGGAGACGATAATTCCATCCCAGGTTTTCTCAATAATTGCTATTGAGATTGTAATTGCCTATGGTTCTCTCCCCGATACTGCGGAGACGATAATTCCATCCCAGGTTTTCTCAATAATTGCTATTGAGATTGTAATCGCCTATGGTTCTCTCCCCGATACTGCGGAGATGATAATTCCATCCAAGGTTTTCTCAATGATTGCTATTGAGATTGTAATCGCCTATGGTTCTCTCCCCGATACTGCGGAGATGATAATTCCCACCAAGATTTCGCTCAATGATTGCTGTTGAAGTGAAGTTATCCAAGATTTTCTCAAACAATTGCTGTTAAAGTTATAGTCACCCAAGGTTCTCTCACCGTTCCTGTTGAGGTAATAACCATCCCTGGTTCATTCATCACCGCTTGAAGATCCAGATTCAGCTCCTGTAACCAGTCAGGACACATCTATACAAAGCATCTGAAGACCAGCTCCTGCAACATGTCAGGTACTCATCTTTCTTATGCAGGTATGCAAGTTCTCGCTAAGGAATCTCTTATGCGATTGACACCCAGATGGCATCTATAAGCCCATCCACCTTCCATCATCTCTTAGCATGGCATCTATAATCCCATCATCCTATCCATCAATCTCTAAATGGCATCTATAAGCCCATTCCACCATCACACTGCTACTATGAGAGCGCAAATTTCTGGGCACTCTAGTGTTCAATCATCTTCCACCTTCGGATTACGAAAGGCACGTCAGCCAATCTGCATCCTCAGGTCTAAGAAGATTGAACAGGGGCAACTGTTGTACCCCAAAATTTTCCCTCCCATATTCTTCAAGAAATTGCCAAGTCATGATTCAAAATTCCCCAAGGGTTGCACAGTGTAAAGGCCTCCTAAACAGTCAAAATTAGGGTTTTGGTTCTGATCAAGAAAATGAAGTTTCCAAGGGTCCAATCAAGTCCCACATGCCTATAAATATGGTCAAGCATCCTCATATCAAGTTTCAAGACTTTCAGCACAAAATTGCACAGTCAAAAACCCTAATTGCACTACAGTCAACTGTAGGGGCAAAATGGTCATTTGACAGTCAAAAGTCCAAATTTTTGGTCAGCATCTCATTTTGAAGCCACAAACATCATTTTATCAATGCTTGATCATGATTCTCAAAGCTTGGCTCAAAAATCATCAAGATGCAAAAGTTTCCTTATTTGGACAGTTGAAAAAGTCAACTGTAAATTGACCAGGGCATAACTTTCACATGGATTATCAGAAAAATTCCATCCAAAGCTCATTTTGAAGATAAAGACATTTCCTACAACTCCTCTTCACACTTCAAGTCCAATAAATTCTCTCACAAAAAGTTATCAATTTCAACATTATAGGTCATTTTCAAAAGTCAACAAAAAGGGACTTTAAGTCAAAGGCCATAATTTGAGATTGGTAAATCAAAATGACATGGGACCAAAGGCATCGGTTAGAGGACTCAAATACCTTTCCAAAATGTCCAACAACATGAGCAAAGCTTAAAAATTGAGCAAGTTATGCCTTGTGGGAGTTGGGAAATTTTTGGATATTTTGAAAAGTCAACATTGATTCAAATGACCTAAAATGGCTAATGGGCCTCTTTTTCTTCCACAATTCATTATCCAAGGCATGTGCACGACCATTTGGCCCAAAGGGAAGTTTTTCTTCATTTTTTATTTATTTATTTGGATTTTTATTATTAATAATTCATTTAAATTAATTAAAATACATGAAAAATATAAAACCTAATGTTTCAAATCTTTTTATGCAGATAATATCTCCAATATTTCGTGCAAATCAAATTAGGGAAGAATTAGGATGATTGGATATGATTGAGAGCTAAAAAGCATGAAAAAAGATTGAAAAAATTATGGTTTGCAAATCAAATATTTTTCACATCAATGCATGGATTTTGATCAAGTTTCTTAACCTAAAACACTCACCCATAAGTACAGAACGAAGCCCTAATGCTCATAACCAAAAAGCTGCACAAGAACCTGAAGAACAAAACTTGAACTTTTGCTTAAAAATTCCAAATCTGAAAACACACTTGCAGGTCGATTCAAGCCAAGAAATTCATCCTATTACCTTCCTAGGACATCACTGATCCTAACTGGATAGCTTTCCATACGCGTAGCCCTCTGAATTGGTATACAGAAATCAAGTTTTTTCACTTTTTTCTCATAATCGTATTCTGATTTTCAAGCACATTCATTGCATTTCTTTGATGGATTCATACTAATTGATGTGTTCTGAAGCTAACCATCTACTTTAATTGTGTTTTTGTGTATTATATACGATTCTACCATTGATACATATTAGGGTTCTTGGAGGTCCAAATTGGGCGTTTTTAAAAGCTACAAAATTAGAACCTCATAATGCCATGAATGGATTCAGGGTGTTTGGACGAAAACAATGGCACCCTCGCGCCTAATTTATGAGGTCCCAGGGGCTAATCGCTATTTTTCAATAGGGTGTCTATAGGAACGTTTACAAAACCGTTGCCAATGTTTTGTGTTTCAGAAAAAAAAATAAAGCAACAAAGAAGATGACCCCTGTGGCGATCAGTGATTGGCCTATTTGAATTTCGCGCTAATTCTCCACTAACGTGTTATTGTATTTTATAAATTTTGTTTGTTATTTAATCTACAGATGAACGAGACAGCTCCACTGGCAGGCACAAGCATTGGTAAACCATAGGACCTGGGTTCGAGCCCCAGGTCCTCACCCCTTTCCTTATATTTTTCTTTTAAACGTATTCCTATACAATTTCAATGCAGGGAGCCTATCATGCACCCACATTATCAAGCGTCCACGCGTCCCATCACACTCTATCAAAGGCCAGGATCTGAAGACTAGGGTGTGCCTCAGTCAAAGGTGCCACATGCTAGTGTCAGAGTCAACGAGGCCTAAGGATAATTGGGCCCTAAATTGCTGGGCTTCACCTCACAATTGGGGACAACACCCCCCTTAGGTTTGCAAATTTCTCTTATATTTTTTCTTCTTTTTATTCTTTCAATTATTATTTTTAATTAATTCTGTTAATTCAATTATTTTCATAAAAAATATAAAAAACAATAAAAAATCAGAAAAGATAAAAAAAATAATAAATATTTTTATTTTAGTACTTTTTGTAAATAAGTTGCATTAATTAATTTTAGTTATTAAATTAGGTTTAATTGTAGTATTTTCCTTAATAAAAATCTAAAATTGGTAGAATTAGGGTTTATAATCATTTTTATCCTTTTTTTCTTTTCTTTCATAATAATTAAATATTTCCTATTATTTATTTTTGTAATTAAATTGCATGTAAAATAATTAGGTTTAATTTTAGGTTAAAGTTTAATACTTTCTTAACAAATAAAAAACAACTAGAATTAGGATTAGCATTTTATTTTAATTAATTCTTTTTCATTAAAATCATAAAATACAAAAATACCAAAAAGCCAAATTTCTTTTCCTTTTAATTTTATTAATTTAATAATCATTTAATTTAGTTTCGTAAAAAAGGGTCCAACGCCCTCGTTTCTAATTTAAATTTCAATTCGCATATTTCTTTCTTTTTCTTTTAATATTTATGTATCTCTCCCAAGGCCATGTAATATTTATCTTTCGCATTTTTAATTCTTTATTTTCTGTCAAATCGGGTCCTGGAAATTTTGGCGATGTGGACCCGCGCCTTTTGTAATAGCTTTAGAACTTTTACTTCTCGCAATTTTTAACCGTTAACAAAGGCATGCAAGAATGAATGGACAAAAATAAAAACAAACGCTAGATCACCTATACCATGACAAGATAAATGCAAATGAATCTGACACACAAATCGCACACACCACCCCTAGGGTACGCCTCACTGTTGCCTTGCCTCGAAAGGTGATCGTCGAGTAGAGGATGTCTTAGTAAGTCCTCATGATCCGGGAACCTGGCATGAGGGTAGCTTCTAAGGTGTCTTCCCATTGCTCTGGTGATCACCATTGTCCCGAACCTCGAATTGACCCGAACACCTCCAACGGTGGTGCTACCTACCTCTCAATGGTGGGATGGCACTACTTTAAAGGACATTTACACAGACGAATTCCTTAGGGTAGGTAGGTTCTCATAGATACTTGCTCTAAATCTCAAAACAAATCAAAAATACTTTTCACACCGACACATTTTCAAAAAGCTTTCGAAAGCAACTTTTCAAATACTCTTGAGGACTGATACAAGAGTCGAACTGAAATTTTCAAAGAAACTTTTTTTAAACCCACAGTTAAAAAGAAAATAAACCATTTTTGAAAACACAAATGAGCAAGTATCTAAGAGCCCATGGATAACCATGGATAGAAAGGGTGCTAACACCTTCCCTTTCTATAACCTACCTCCCGAACCGAGAGCGATCTCTTTAAGGAATTTTTCTGTGCTTTTGCCCTTTCCATTTGGAGAAAATAAAAGACGGTGGCGACTCTTGCTTCCGCGACATTTCGCGAACCAGCGTTAAACAGTCAGTTCCAGATCCACCGATCACACCAGGTATCTAACCGAAGCAGGAGATATAGCTAATAATGAAGACCTTAGGATCAAATATTTCCCAAGTTCCCTGACTAAGAACGCTTTCACATGGTTCACTACTTTGCCTTCTGGGTCCATTGATACTTGGGCTCTTTTGGAGAGATTATTCCATGAACAGTTCTACATGGGGCAATCAAAAATAAGTCTGAAGGAACTAGCCAGTGTCAAGAGGAAGTTTACTGAACCCATAGATGATTATCTGAATAGATCCAGGCTCTTGAAATCTAGATGTTTTACAGTAGTTCCTGAACATGAGTTAGTCAAAATGGTTGCTGGCGACCTGGATTACTCTATTCGAAAGAAATTAGACACTCAATACTTGAGGGATATGGCTCAATTAGCCGATAGGGTTCGACAGGCCGAAAGGCTAAAAGCCGAAAAGGCCAGAGTTTTTAAAAATAACAAGAAGGAAAGGGTCTCCTATGTTGGAACTGAGGAAACAGAAGATTATCCTGAATTCGAATTCGAAGAGGTCGAAATTGACCTCGCTGAATTAAAACAGGCACCACCTTACTCCTGCAAATTATTAGTTCCCACAAAAGGGAAAGAAATTGTTGAAAATGAGAAAAGTGACAAATTCCCAAAGAAGGTTTATACCTTCGATGTAACTAAGTGTGACGAGATCTTTGATTTACTTGTCAAAGATGGCCAACTCATTGTGCCATCAAATGTCAAAATACCTCCTTTAGATCAAAGGAAGAAAAGAGGATTTTTCAAGTATCATAGTTTCCTAGGCCACAAAACCTCACAGTGTTTTCTTTTCAGGGACCTAATTCAGAATGCAATTAAAGATGGCAGACTGAAATTCGCTGATAAAGCAAAAATGAAAGTAGATGAAGATCCTTTGGATGTCGCAGACACCAATTACTCCGAGCCTGTATGCATTGGAGAAATTAACGTGGTGGAAGCTGATCAAAATGACGCTCCAGTAGGAGAGAAAGGTACTGAAAATGAAAGTTGGGTGTTAGTCGAAGTCAACAAGGGGGTCACTGAAGACGTCCACAAGCAACCAGAGACTTCGATCGTAGCAGCACCTTTAGCTGTTGCAAAAGAAATCCAGGCTACTGAAGGCCAGGAAAACCAAAAGCGAGAATTGACACAGGTTACTGAAGGCCTGAGGCTAGAATTGGAGAAAGTCCAAATCACGAAGCCAACCTCCCCTCAGAAAGAAATATGGGATACTTTAGGGGAACCCAGTGGAAAGTTTGACTACTTGGTCAAATATTCTGCCCCAGAGAGTTCAAAAATCCAAATTGAAGATATAAAACCTACAGGATGGGGAGATGATGACACTAAGGGGGAGGATGTTGATGTAAACATGGTGGATATGGAGAGACCTCGTTCTGAAATGGAGGAGGTGGAGAGATACTTAGAAAAAGAGAAGTATAAAATGGAGGATAATAATGCTGGAGATGCTAGTCTTAAGGATTACCTCATGATGTGCCACAAAGGAGATACAAGAATGATACTATGCCTTAGGTGCAGCATCCTCTGCAACCAGAGAATTGCTGCAAACTTCGAGAGGGTACAAAGGGCGCGAACTGGCAACAACTGGCGCCAGGATAACCAGTTATTCAGGTGTTATCCTAAAGCTGGAGAAAGTTTGTCGGAATTCTTGCTTCGCTGCTACAAAGGGGCAACCAAATGCTTGATATGCCCAAGGTGTTCCGCTGTGTATGATCAAAGCATGGCTAGAGCCTTCGAAACAATCCCTTTCGCTCCTTGCTGGAACCACCAAGAGACTGTTCAGATGGGCCCACGTTTCGATAGCAAATACAATCAACGAAGGCCTGATAGTCCTCATCCCAAGGGCGCTCGAAGAGGGACGTTCAAAATTCCTGCTGAAGTGCCAACAGACAAATGGCTGCAAGTCAGAACTGACAAAGGCAAAGACAAATGGAGAAACAATAAACGAAATGCACGCCATGCTATGACGTATAGAAGGCAGTTCAACATAGCGAAGAGGGAAGAAGTGAGATTAGAGAACTACAAAGGAAGAAACCCCATGTCAAGATCTCAATGGCGAAGGCAACAGAGAATTCGAAAGGCTGAAAGGGAAGCTGTGGAAAATAAAGGAGCAACTTCAATAAAAAACCAAGGTGAATCTAGCACCAACAAACCCACACCAAAAAATCAAACTGAAGACAAACCCCCAGTTAGTAGGAGACTCTTCTCTGAAGTACAACCAAATGAATCAAAGGAATACACTTCAGGTCCAGAAGAAGACGAAGATATGCTAACGGACAACTTCGAATCAGAGGGGGAGTCTTCGTTCAATATCAATTGCAACGTGGTATATGTGCTTCCTTGTGAGTTTGGACAGGAAACTGAAATCGAAGAGTATGAGGAAGAAGATACCATAGATCTGATGAAGCATAGGCTTGTGTGCTACTACGTGATGGATAACGGAGCGGTCGAGGAGCAGAATGCGTTCTTCGAGCGTCCAGAACCAGCTATGAAGAATCATCTGAAGCCATTATTCATTCGGGAAAAGGTTGGTGTCCATGGTGTAAATATGGTTCTAGTAGATGGGGGCGCTGCAGTTAACTTAATACCCCATTTCATGCTGAAAAAGCTAGAAATACGCGAAGGAGACATCAAACCACACAACATGGTTCTATCCAATTATGAAGGGAAAGTAGGCAAAACACTGGGGGTGGTTCAATTGGACTTAACGATAGGCTCAAGCTGTAGGCCCACCATGTTCATGGTGATCGAAGCCAAGGCCAACTACAACTTGTTGCTGGGAAGGGAGTGGATCCATGGCGTAGGAGCAGTTCCTTCGTCAATGCACCAGTGATTAGTTTTATGGAGAGAAGATGGGATCGTGGAAAACATTGAAGCGGACCAGAGTTACTTCATGTCAGCAATCAACTTAGTTGACAAGAGGAATTATGACAAACATCTGGCAAAGATTTCTCCTTGTGTCCCAAATGATGAAATCAACGAAACCAGGAACGCACACTACTATATGACCCTTCGCCATGATGGCATATATTGGGATAGAAGAATAATCAGTGAAGATGAAGGAATCGAAGGTACTACGCAAAGACGGCCAGTAGGCTGGGAATTCGACAACCTTGCTCATGACTGAGTCCTCCTTTTTCGAAAGGATTTCGGCCTATATGGCTGAGAACGAATCAAAGGCGGCCTTAGAGGCTGAAATGAATAAACTGGCTGTAAAGATGAACGAAATAAATGGGGGTAGCTCGAAAGGCTCGCCCTTTGAAGAACTCGAAATAGATCAAAGGCTGGACGCCATCTATGATAAAGAACCCTTAGGCTTCGAGAGGGACCCCATAGAATCAGGTGCCAAAATGTTGGCGCAGGATCCACTCGAAGAAGTGAATTTGGGGGATGAGAACACGAAAAGAATAACCTACATAAGTTCAAAACTTAACCCAGGCCTCAAGCAGGAAGTGATTGAAGTCCTCAAGAAAAACAAAGATTGCTTCGCGTGGGATTATGACGAAATGCCTGGTTTAAAGAGGGAGTTAGTGGAACATAGACTTCCAATCAAGGATGGCAAGAAGCCCATCAAGCAAACTCCTAGAAGATTTGCACCAGCGGTTCTCACAAAGATCAAAGCTGAGATCGAAAGGTTGCTGCGCTGCAGATTCATCAGAACCACAAGGTATGTCGAATGGTTAGCAAATATAGTGCCTGTTATTAAGAAAAATGGCTCTCTGATAATCTGCATAGATTTTAGGGATTTAAATACTGCAACCCCTAAAGATGAGTACTCCATGCCTGTGGCAGAAATGTTAGTAGACTCTGCTGCAGGATTCGAATATTTAAGTATGTTAGATGGATACTTTAGGTATAATCAGATTTTTATTGCTGAAGAAGATGTTGCCAAGACAGCATTTCGTTGCCCAGGAGCCTTAGGCACCTACGAATGGGTGGTGATGCCTTTTGGTTTAAAAAACGCTGGGGCAACTTATCAAAGGGCAATGAATTCGATTTTCCATGATTTCATTGAAACCTTTATGCAGGTGTATATTGATGATATAGTCATCAAATCTATATCTGCAGAAACCCATTTGCATCATTTGAGCCAATCATTCGAACGAATGAGAAAACATGGCTTAAAGATGAATCCCCTTAAATGTGCATTTTTTGTGCAGGCTGGAGATTTCCTGGGCTTTGTGGTTCACAAAAAAAGAATTATGATCAACCAAAATAAAACCAAATCCATAATGGAGACGAAAGCACCTACGTCAAAAAGGGAGCTGCAATCTTTGCTAGGGAAGATTAACTTTCTCAGAATGTTCATTTCGAATCTGAGTGGAAGAACCCAAGCTTTCTCTCCGTTGCTTCATTTGAAGAAAGGCCAAGCCTTCGAGTGGAACGAAGCCCATCAGGAGGCATTTGACAAGATAAAAAGATATCTCTCAGCCTCCCATCTTGTCTCCACCTTCATGGGGAAAGCCCATGAGATTGTACATATCTGCCTCTGAAGTTAGTATAGGTAGTATGTTAGCACAAGAAGATAGCAATGGCATCGAAAGAGCCATATACTATTTAAGTAGAGTATTAATGATGCAGAGACTAGATATAGCAACTTAGAAAAGCTATGTCTCTGTTTGTACTTTTCTTGTATGAAACTAAAGTATTATATAAAGCCTATTGATGTTTATGTTTCATCTCATTTTGATGTTATCAAACACATGCTTTCGAAACCAATAATGCATAGCAGAGTTGGTAAATGGGCTTTAGCCTTAACAGAATATTCTTTGACTTTCATGCCTTTAAAAGCTGTGAAAGGCCAAGTGATTTCTGATTTCATTGTGGACCATTCATTGGTTGAACAGACTGTCATGAGTTATGTTGAAATGCAACCATGGAAATTATACTTTGATGGTTCGACCCACAGGAATGGTAGTGGTGTTCGGGTCCTTATAATTTCTCCTGAAGGAATTCCAACAAAATTCAAGTATAAATTAGATGGTCCTCGTTGCTCGAACAACGAAGCTGAGTATGAAGAGCTTATTGTTGGACTTGAAGCTTTGTTGGAATTGGGGGCAACTAGAGTCGAAATTAAAGGAGACTCAGAGTTAGTGGTCAAGCAAATAACAAAGGAGTATAAATGCATAAAGGAAAATCTGATGATATACTTCGTCATAGTTAACAGGCTACTTAGAAAATTTGAATACATGGATATTCAACATATACCAAGAATAGAAAACCAAGAAGCAAATGACTTAGCACAGTTGGCTTCAGGTTATAAAGTTTCTGCCAAAAACTTGGAGGATTTAGTTGAATTAAGGGGTAGAGTTATGGCTACTAGGTTCATACCATCAGATCTAGAAAGTATGAAATTGGGTTATGCTGAGAGACAGGGATTCGAAATACTAGCCATAGACACCTTATCAGATGCAGATTGGTGAAGTCCACTTGTGAGCTATTTAACAAATCCAACTTCGAATGTTGATAGGAAGATAAAATATAGAGCATTGTCATATGTCCTCATGGGGAACGAATTGTTCAAAAAGACCCAAGAAGGCGTATTACTGAAATGCCTAGGAGAAAGTGAGGCATACTTAGCATTGTCAGAAGTCCACAATGGGGCATGTGGGGCACATCAAGCAGGTCATAAAATGAAATGGTTGTTATTTCGATATGGCATGTATTGGCCCAGTATGCTCAAAGATTGTATAGACTTTGCTAAAGGGTGTGAAGAATGCCAGAAGCATGCAGGGATTCAACATGCCCCTGCAAGTGAGTTGCATTCAATCATTAAACCATGGCCCTTTAGAGGATAGGCATTGGATTTAATAGGAGAAATAAATCCTGCTTCGTCTAAAGGACAGAAATATATCTTGGTAGGAATAGATTATTTTACCAAGTGGATCGAAGCAATACCATTAATAGTTGCTGATCAAGAGGCTATTATTGAGTTCATACAGAAACAAATTATCTATAGGTTCGGATTGCCAGAGAGCATAACCACAGACCAAGGTTCTGTGTTTACTGGTAGGAAGATGCAAGAGTTTGCTCAAGAAATGGGGTTTAAATTACTAACATCAACGCCATAGTATGCTCAAGCAAATGGTCAGGTCGAAGCAGCTAATAAAGTAATAATAGGGTTAATTAAGAAACATATTGGGAAAAAGCCAAGGAACTGGCACAAAACTCTGGACCAAATACTATGGGCCTGTAGAACATCTCCTAAAGAAGCTACTAACACCACACCTTTCCAACTCACATTTGGTCATGATGCAGTTCTGCCAATAGAAATTCACCTGCAATCAGTTCGAATTCAAAGACAAAACGAAATTCCAGCTGCATTATATTGGGAAATGATGATGAATGAGTTAGTTGAGTTGGATGAAGTTAGATTGCATGCATTGGAAATCCTGATGAGACAAAAGGAAAGGGTAGCCAGGGCATATAACAAAAGGGTGAAAGGAAAAGCATTCACTATTAATGCCTTATTCTGGAAAGTCATATTGCCCATGGATAAGAAAAATAAAACGTTAGGTAAATGGTCACCTCATTGGGAAGGACCTTTTCGAATAATAAAGGTATTTTCAAACAATGCATACGAAATCAAAGAATTAGTTGATGATAAGCGAATCCTAAAGGTTAATGGGAAATATTTAAAGAGATATAAGCCACGCCTGCAGGAGATTCGAATAATAACAACGTAATCAAAATATCATAGGAATGCCAATATGGTAATATGGGATTGCCAAAATGGTGTTGTTCAGATGTTACAAACAAAGACCGAATTACAAAACTTATTAGAACTAAGTTTTAAAAATAGACATTATTCTTCAATCTGTTAAAGGTACTTCGAAAAGACTCAAGCCTTTGTTGAGTAAAACGTCTTGCTCCCTCTAAGGTAGCCACTTCTCCCTTGAGTTGTTCTGCGGTTTCCATTTCTGCAAGTCCTTTGTTGAGGAGCTCTTCGAATTGGTTGCCAACAGTATTGGTTTCGTAGGCTAATTGTTGTTCTTGAGCCTCCTTAACCTTCTATTGAAGTTCCTGAATTTTCCTTTCCCAGAGAAGAATGGACTCAGCTCGAGCTTCATATTCGGTTTTTGCTTGCTTTAGATGCATAGCCTGATCTTCAGCTTCTTGAGAGAGCTTCGAAGCATGCTCATAAGCAGCGTCCATTGCAGTTCGTTTTTCCTGGACCTTTCTGGTAGCAAATTCATCTTGGAGAAGACACCCAGTCACGTTGTCTAGCAGAGATTGAAGATCAAACAAGATAGTGCTAACTGGCAAAGAGCAGGTAGCAAGGTTGACTTGTGTAAGTAGCTCCTTCATAGTGTAGCAAGCTGTACTATCCTGTTTGAGCACTTCGAACAAGTCCACATCAAGGATTGTTCTCCTAATCCTGTTAAGAAGTACAATTCTATCATCTGTGGGCAACGGATTGCTAGTCGAACTTGTACCAGCCCTAGCAGGTGGAATATCCCTTTGAGCTAGCTTCGCCTTCATGTACCCAATTGGGTCATTTCGTCTTAGGAGAGCAAGCTCCTCTTGAGTCATTCGAGCTTGAGACGGTTGAGTAAATTCCACGCGCAAGGGAGTCACATCCATTTCGACTTCCATGGGTTTATTGGTCGCGTCACCGTCACCTTCACTCGTTTCTCGCTCATTGCCTTCTTCATTATCGTCCAGATCCACCACTTCGATATCATCGTTCTCACTGCTATTTGCATTTGACTCTGTTCCAGCAGTCGAACCATTGTTGGCATCTTCTTCCTCAGACTCTTCCTCTGCAGATTCTTTGTTTCCTTGATCAGAATCAGCTTTCTCTCCTTCAGCGTGAATATCCTTTGGATTCTCTTGAAGGGTTTCAAGAGGGGACTTTTGAAGAGAAGTCTTTTGTAAAGTATCTGCAGATTCATGGAGCGTTGCTTCATTTGTTTCTTTTAGAGGGGGAGAAGTGCTCTGGTCATCTTGCTGCTTCGAAACCCCAGTCAGAACCGCCATGTTGGAAGACCCTTTGTTCTGTACCAGGTTACTAGAGTCCCCTTGAGGAGAAGAGTTGATGGGAGCAGTAGTTTTTGATGGAGAAGTCGAAGTGGTAAGAGCTGGGTTCAAAATGTCCTGCAGAGGCAAAGAATATTAAGAGCATGCACCAAGGTAATGAATAATTATTTTGTTAAAAATTAGAGTTCAATTTACCTGTGGACTCTCAGAAGAGAGGTTGCTGTCTATATGTTCCAACATTACGTTGGAGGTCGAAGGTGGATTTTTGGATTTAGTTGAGGGAGCAGCATCTCTGGAATCGAGTCCAGAGATACCAGTTGGTGCAGCACTTTTGGAAATGTCCTTCTTCTGCTTCTTCTTTGAAGCAGTGGGCGAATTCCCTCCAGCATTGGGATCTTTCCCAGTAGTGTTTGTTTTTCTTTTCTTTGGAGTGGTTGGCGGGAGTTTGTTAGTCTGAAAAGATTTAAACATGAGTTAGATTCAAATCATGAGACATTAGTATATTCGAAACATCAAGGCTAATTGATTACCTATGGAGTTGGAACGGTGGTTATTACTGGTGTTGTTGTTGTTGTTGCAGCAGTTGTTGTTGGTTTGGATAGAGTCACATTATCAATGGTTTCGACAGATGTTTGGGAGGCGCTTCCCTCTTTAGACTTTGAAGCAGCAGTCTTTATCCTGATGGCTGAAATTCGAAACAATTAAGGCAAAAGTTAAAAATGTAGAAACTGAGAAACATTTGGGATTTTCCCAAGCATTCGCACCTGCGCCTTGATCAGATTTAATCGACATGGCAGAAAGGTCATAGCGAAGATGTCCTGGGAAATCGTGGAGCCAATGTCGAGCCCATGTCACAGTCTCAGATGGCTTTGGTTTCTTTTGAAGATATTTGAACATTTCTTTGCAAGTGAACCACCAAGGGTATGGAGGAAACCAAGCCAGAGCCAGTTCTGAGGTAGGCAATCTAGGAAATTTAGGTGGATGCATTTCGAATGCCAACCTATACCTATCCTCAGGTGACAACCCTGAAGGAAGTTTTAACTTAGAAATTTTTTCTTTAAATTTTTCCTTCAAGGTCTCAGCCGCTTGATGCACAGTGGATTCCAAGTGTGTGGGATCATAAGTAGTTTCGAAATAATTTTGAAAAGCCCTAATCTCTTTGGCATGAGTGAACATACCTTTCTTGGATTGTACCTGCACATCGAACGCATCAGTTAGTTTTTGTTGAATAGAGAGAGTATCGAACATATAAGTTTGGTATAACTTTGTCCACCATTCCAGAAAACCCTTTGTTGTGAGGTGTGTAGGTTCGAAAGGTATTAGTTCAAAGTGGACGAAGCCTTGATATTGTTCCTGTTGTAGTTTTGCTTCTCTTGCTTTGAAGGTTCGCCCAGAGGTGATGGCACTTTCTGTTTGGAATATGGGTTCAGGGATTAGTTGGCACAAGCCAAATTGTCTCGAAACGAAGTTGGGTTGATAAGCAAAAAGGAAGATTTGATTCTTAGCAGGAGTAATTCGTGAGGAGATTAATCTGGGAAGCAAAAAGGCTTTCCATACATCTTGAATTTCTTTGCTTTTGATTGCTTCTGAGAGAGCCATGGTGAACCATTATGGTCCATGAGTCCTTGAGGCAAAGGGCGCCATGGTCTCTTCGAATTTGTGTCTCTTGGAGAAGATCATTATGTATTTTGAGAAGAGAACTTTGAAGTCATCCTTATCATCGTTTGGGGTAAGTCTTTGCAGCCTAGTACCTTCGATGATTCTGTCCGCTATTTCCGAATCTTGTTCAGCAATAGTATTGGCGGTTGATAGTGAGGGTTCAAACATGGCATTAAGCCATAACTGGAGTAACCAGAAGGGGCCAGCTAGCAGGATGTTTTTAGAGGTGTGGGATTTCAAACTCGAAACAGCTGATCTTAGGCTTTCGTAAAGATCAACAAGTAGCAGTTCGCTTAAACACACCCTCTGATACTCATGTAAATCTCTAGCTAGAGGAATAAACCTGCTGGCTACCTGTAGGGACCTGCTGCAAAAGACATACCTTGATAACCATAAGGTAAGGAAAGCAATGTGTTCCACATCTGACACACTGTCTCCTTCAGTGTGATAGTGGCTAATGAACTTTGAAAAGTTGGCTAATTTGACTTCGAAGTCAATAATGCTCGAATGCTCTTCATTGTCAGGAATATAGGTTTCTCCTACTGGTGACAAACCAGTAATGGCGGCTATGTCAAAAAAGGTGGGTGTAATCATCCCCCCAGGGAGATGGAAGGTATTGTAAGTACTGTCCCAGAAATATAAGGACGCGAATAATAATGGGTGGCTATAGGTAAAGCCTGGTTTCGATAATTTAATCAAGTTGTAAATGCCTAATTCTTCCCATTGCTGGGATTTCTTGGCTTCTACTTTAGTAAACCAGTTGTGGTAGGCTGTGTCAGAGGTGGGGTAGGATCAAAATGGTTTGAAGTTACTCTTCACATAATCTAGCACAAAAGGGTCCTTTGGGGGAATGATTGGAGTTTCCACGATGGTCGAATCAGAAGACTCCCCTGTCTTAGGGGTATCCATTTTATTAAACAAAGGTTTAAAATTATAACAAACAGGGAAAATTTTTCTGGTATCTTTTAAGATTTCAAAGACTGTAAGAGGACCCATTAAAGCTAACCTCTTGCCAGCGGCGTTAGTGGGAATTAGTACCTGAGATGCGTAGAGCATTTCCTTCTCTTTGGAGATCATCTGGGGAATAAGCACAGACTGACCTTGATAGGTGCCAACCTTGCTTTCCATTATGGTTCCTGTGTTCTTTCCTTTCTTTTTGGAAGCTTTTTTTAGTTGGGATGATGTTGAAGAAGACATTGTTTGAAGAGTATTGGAAGTTTTAGGGTTTCGGTGAGAAGAGAGGAAGAAAAGATTCAGAATGTGGGAAGAAAAATAAAAGACTAAGTTGATGGGTTTTTATAGTGTGGAAGTTTAAACATCCACTGAGTAAGATTGGAATACGTGGGAGTCGTGGGTTGGATTGAGAAGGAGGTGGCGTAAAAGTTGATGTTGGTAATAGGCGTGATTAAATAATAATCATTGTTTTGTAACTGCACCATGCTGTGAAATGGTTCAAGGCGGTTAAGGAATCTGAAAAGTGTCATGATTGACGTGACTGGAGTCATATGCAATAAATGTTATGATGATTCAAAAGGTCGCATCAAAATCTTGCGTATATGTTTAAAATAAGTATTTCTCAAAGGAATCGAAATACATATTTTAAAGGGGCATTTTGTTGGCTGAAGATTTTGATGATATTGTTCGAAGCGAAGCAAGTTGGATGTTTCGATTGGAATAAAGCAAGATGTCATGTTTCGAAATGGTAGAAGCAGTGCTTCGAATGGGCATGTCAAAACTCTGAGCTTTAAGTGACAGTTATGGGGATATATTCAAAGAAGTCTCGAAATGGTAACAAGGTTATGTCCAAAAAATGAGTTCGAAACGAAGAGTGCCAAAACATTTGAAATTCAAACGCAAGCGGGATGTTCGAAATTTAAAATATATGCGCTGGAGCATTCGAAGACGCGTGGAAGCTAGAGAGGGGCATTGCTTTGCATGTTCTGAACGTGGCAGAATCTTATAGCAAGACCGTTATGGTCGAAGTAGTATAAATAGAAGTCTTAGCATTAGGATTTCGTGTGTCATATCTATTGTACAAAAATTCAGTAAACATTCAAAATACCACATGGCCAGGGAAACGAATGCTCGAACAATGTACGTATGATAACACCAAATGTTTATGATTTAATAAAACTCTTTATCATTTCCAATTCTTTCATCTATCTTCATGTCAATATCATTCAAAAGCCTTTACATTAAAGTATTTTCATTCGAAGTCTTTTACTGATGTCTTGCATTTAAATGTTTTCTTTCCATTTCAAATCCTTTACTTTCAGAAACTTTTGTATATTTCATGCCTTTATCTTCATGCTTTTATCTTTCGAATACCCTTTTCATCCAAAGTCATTTTACTGATTTCTTGCATTTAAACGCTTTCTTTATATTTCGAGTCTTTTACATTCCAGAGAATCTTTTACATTACATGCTTTTATACTTCGAAGTTATTCACTTGTCTCTTACAGTTTTATATGTTTTTACAATTGAACCTTTATTCATGCAATTTAGTTTCGCACGCATTTACTTGATCATGTCATTAGATCTTTAATAGAGTAATCGAAGTAAGTTGAACACCTACACAACATTCTAAATACCAACCATGAATATAAGTTCTATAGTGAGAATTATCCAAATGACCAATACACCATAGGATCAATCTAGACGATCCTGCAAGTTACCAGAGAGATTAAATAACAGTCATTAAGATTATTTGATAGTTTGGAGGACTAGCGATTGTTTACCAGAAATAACTGTAAACATGTAGCTATTCAAGAATCTAACAAACTTGAAACCCTAAAAGTGGAAGATTTGGTTGGTTCGTTGGAGGCGTATGAGATGAAGATTGTTGAAAAAAAGGAGTTCAGGACTCAATACAGGAACTTTGAGCTCAGTAATGGAAAAGGAATGGTGGTTCCAACAAGTTCAAAGGAAATGTCAACAAGACTCAGGGAAAGAAGTCTTGGTCGAGCATTCACAAGCATCAGGTCGAAGATAGAGCTTCTGAATCCTCGAAAAGAGAAGGAGGAAATTATCGAAAGGACAAAGAATACAAAACAGGTGTGCAATGCTATAACTATGAAAAGTGGGGTCACGTAGCCGAGTAGTTGGTACAAAGAATATAAGGGATCGACAGGCAAGGGCGAAGGAGAGAATCTTGCACGCCAAGATTCAGATGATTCTGAAGGTGGTATGTTGGTTATGGTTGTAGTTTTAGACTATGTCAAATCCAAGATCTAGTTTCTCGACTCAGGCTGCTCGAACCACATGACTGGTCGAAAGGAGTGGTTGTAAGATTTTGACGATTCAAAGAAGAGAAAGGTAAAACTTGTTGATAACAGTTCGTTGCAAGCATAAGGTACTGGAAACATAGTATTTCAAGTGAGAAATGGAGGGAAAGCTATGATCAAAGATGTGATATATGTACCTGGAATAAAGTGCAACTTGCTAAGTGTTGGACAACTAGTCGAAAAATGTTTCTTAGTTGTCATGAAATATGGAGTTTTAAAATTGTTTGACACAAAGAACAATTTGGTCTTAAAATATCCTCTATCGAATAACAGGATGTTTAAGACCATGATCAGTTCAACTAAAGTACAATGTCTAAAAACTGTTGCCGACCACAAGGATAGTTGTTGTGGCATTTGAGGTTTGGACATTTGAATTTTCGATCACTCAATCAACTGATTACTCAAGATATGGTATATGGTATCCCAAGTCTTGAGATACCTCGAAGAACTCTGTGAAGGTTGTTTAGTCGGAAAGCAATCCAGAAACTCTTTTGTTTCGACTATGCCAATAAGATTATCATGCATACTCGAAGTGGTACATTCAGATGTATGTGATCCGTTCGAAGAACATACCATTGGGTAAACAAATATTTTGTTTCATTTGTCAATGAGTTTAGTTGAAAGTTGTGGATCTATGTGACCAAGAGAAAAGACGAAGTATTTGAAATCTTTAAGAGATTCAAGATGCTTGTCGGAAACCAGTGTGAGAAGAGGATCAAAATTCTGAGAACAGATGTAGGTGGCGAATACACTTCGAAGATGTTTGAAAAATTATGTGTAGAACATGGTGTTGATGATGAGGTAACTTCTCTTTATACGCCTCAACATCATGGATTTGCAGAAAGAAGAAACATAACCATATTGGATATGGCCAGATGCATGCTGAAGTAAACGAATTTGCCAAAATATTTATGGGGTGAAACTGTTTCGACTGTAGTTTATATCCTGAATAAGTGTCCTACCAAAATATTGAAGAACAAGGTTCCTGAAGAAGTATGGAGTGGCAAACGACCATCAGTGAGTCATTTTAAGGTGTTTGGCTCTATATGTTATAAGCATGTTCCTGATGCGAGAAGAAGGAAGCTTGATGATAAGAATGAACCTATGATTCTGGTAGGATATCACAAGACTGGTTCATCATGCTATTCAATCCAATTAATGAGAAGATTATGTTAGGTCTAGATATTATGATTGATGAAAATTCTGTCTGGGATTGGAATTCTAGTAATTCAATTAACAAGCCATTGACGAGCTCCAATTTCGACGAAAACATTGATGAAATCAAATTCGAAGGAATTATTGAGAATCCAGTCGAAGTCGAAGTAGAAGCAGTTGCTGACATTCCAGAAACAATCGAAGTTGAAGAGGTTGTGGCTGAAACAAGCCAAAGCCTTAAAGAAATAGATTTCTTCCACAAAACTTCATGATTATGAGGTAGTAGGTGATTATGAAGTCACACCAGATCGAGAGTTAGTTCATTTTACTTTACTTGTAGGTGCTGAACCAATCAACCATAACGAAGCTTTGAAGATTAAATAGTAGAAGTCATCTATGGTCGAAGAGTTACAGGAAATCGAAAGAAACAATACATGGGAGTTAGTCCAATTGCCAACATATACAGAAGCTATCAAAGTGAAATGGGTGTTCAAGTTGAAACACAATTCTGTTGGTTCGATAAAAATATATAAAGCAAGATTAGTAGCTCGAGGGTTTCTTCAAAGAGAAGCACTCGACTACTCTGAAGTATTTTCTCCAGTAGCAAGATTGGAGATTGTTAGACTAGTGGTAGAATTGACATGCAATCAAGGCTGGTCGACATTTCATTTAGATGTGAAATCAACATTTCTGAATGATCCTTCAGATGAAGAGCTCTATGTCACACAACCTCTAGGGTTTTTCATTAAGAAGGAAGTGAGTAAAGTATATAAGTTGCACAAAACGCTTTATGGCCTCAAGCAGGCTCCTAGACCATGAAACAAGAAGATCGACTCATACTTAGTCGAATTGGGATTTGTCAAATGCAAATCTGAGCATGGTGTCTATGTTCAGGTTATAGCAAAAGATATAACAATCATCTGCTTATATATCGATGACTTGCTAGTAAGTAGAAACAGTTTGGAGAATTTATCTAAATTCAAAGAGCTAATGATGAAGGAATTTGAAATGTCGAATCTGGGAAAATTGTCTTATTTATAAGGCATGAAATTTCAAATGTCTAAATAAGGTATGGTGCTACATAAAAGAAAGTATGTCAAAGAGATACTCAAGAGATTCATAATGGATGATTCGAATCCTACATCCTCGTCTGTCGAACCAAATGTGAAGTTAAAGAAGAATGGAGAGGAAGACAAAGTCGATGTAACTTTGTTCAAGCAAATCATGGGATCTCTGAGATATGTGTGCAACAGTCGACTTGATATAGGTTTCACTGTCAGATTACTAAGCATATATAAAAGTGAACCAAGAGTCACATATGAAGGCTGCAAGAAGAATCCTGAGATATTTGAAGGATTTGATAAATTGCGGAATACTATTTCAACGAGATTCTGAAGACAAAGAAGCAATAGTTAATTAGTTTTTAAATGCTGATTGGTGTGGAGACAAGAAAGATCGAAGAAGCACAACTGTATATTTCTTTCAAGTATTTGGTGCCTCAATCTCACGGTGTTCGAAGAAGAAAACTATGGTGGCATTGTCATCGTGTGAAGTTGAATATATAGAAGGATCATATGCTATATGTCAAGTAATTTGGATCAGATATGTACTTGAAGAAATGGAGGTCGAAGTGAAGAAACATCTAGTATTGTAAATCGACAACAAGTCAGCCATAAATCTGGCAAAGAATTTAGTTCTGCATGGAAGAAGTAAACATATTGAAGCTAGATTTCACTTCTTGAGGGAAAAGGTAAATCGAGGTGAACTTGAAGTTAGACATTGCTCAAGTGAAGCACAATTGGACGATATTTTCACGAAAGGATTAAAGATCGACTGATTCCTGAATTTGAGAAAGAAATTAGGAATAGTTCAGATCGAATGTGACTAGCGTAGGTTCGACAACTTGGATTATGATGGTGTGTTGAAATATTAAAATATATTAGATTAGATTTAATATTTAAATATAATCTAAATTGTGTTAGCCCAAGTCCAATTAGGGTTGTATATAAATTGTCATAATATATATCTTTATTTTGTACAATTCATTAAGTGAATAATAGAATCCTTATTTCCTTTATTATTCTCTCTTTCTCTCCTCACTAAAAGTTCCCCGCGCACTAACACCTTTAACCCCATCATGTTTTCTCTCTTGTCCGCCAACAACCACCAGGTGATTGTAGTCGCAAATTCGAATCCATCTTCACCAATCAACGGGTCAAAATTTTGGAACAACCAATATAGAAAAAGACTTCCACAAGAACCTCTACCACCAGAACTCCAGAAGTTTCGAAATTGCTGAGATATTGTGTGTGGGTGTCTGTTATTATAATTAGGGTTATCGTTATTCTGATTTTATGTTTGGTTCATATGTGTATGTTGTTCTTTTGTTTAACCTATTGTAAGTGTGTCTTCAAGGTGTTTGATGAAAGGTTTCAAAGAGGTTTGGATGAAGGTAATGTGTTCTTGAGTAAAAATCTTAGTGTGAGATTTGCAAATCTCATATTCTCTCTTCCTTTCAACAAACGCTCCTTTCAGAGATGGTGAGTTTATTTAATCTAGCGAACTTGTATAATCAAACTTTGTGATAAAATCAAAGAAATGATTCGTAACTGAATAAATTTAAAGATTGTGGTTCTCAAATCCATTTATCTTTTGTGAAATATTTTTGCTTAGTTGATTGAATTAAGAAATTAAATTAATAATACTCTATTGGATTCTAATTTCTCAAAGCTTCTCGTTGTCCAAATCTCAACCGACTTAGCTATTAATATTGATTTTACTATATAAATGAGAAACATCCTTACACAATGTTTATCACTTTAATTATACTCTTTCTATTTCATCTATTGAACGTTGATGTTTATTGTAAAAAAAATCAAAATCAAAATCTTAATCAAATTCAATAATTTTTTTGTTCTAGGTTAGTTTATGGAGAGACAAACTACACAAATTTTGCTTCTCGAGACAATATTTTAAAGCAACATCGCCCTTTCATCAAAATTTTATCCCTTTCATTTTATAGGGATAGAAATCAAAACCAAACAATTACAAGTAGGTTTTATATATAATTAAAGTTTCAAAATTTGTGTTTTTCAACCAAGGTAGATGAAGCATGGAAAATTTTGACTGTTCCAAGGCAGACAATTAACACAGGCAGAGTTAATCCAAATTATAATAAGGTAAAATGTCACATCACTATGCTACAAATTTGCCTTTTATGTCTAAAAGAATGAGGTCAACATTTTATATTAATTATTTTTTCAACAATTTGAAGAAATCTTTAGAAATTCTTGTATTTCACCTACTTCACACTTGAAATTCTTTCCCCCCCATATTTTTTGTCAGTAGTAATCATTTCCTTCATGCATCAGCTCCCAAATAATGTTCTAGAGGAAATATTAAATCTTTAATTGTTTTAGTGGATGATTGATTATTGAGAAAATATTTTTAGTAAAGAGAATAAATAGGTTAATTTTTTATTTACTTCTAAAATAATTGCATTTAAAAAATTTTAAAAACTTTTTTTATTTTATTTTTAAACGTCGTTGATTTATTAATATCAATAATTTATTTATTAAAAATAATGCTATTGAATATTGAATCTTAAACCAACATTTAAAGTCATCTATTTCAAATCAATCGCTTTCAATTTTTTTAAAAAATTAAATTATTATTTTTTATAATTTCAAGAATACCAGTATATAGCAATTTGTGTTTTCCAAAATTGAATCTAAACATACACCAAGCCATTGCATTGTTTTATAGTCAATCAGTCAAGGTTCACGGATTTGATAATTTACAAACTTCAATATCAATAATGTCTCTACTTGAATTCTCTTTACTTGAATTCTTTTTAATATATGATATTGAAACTCGCATTTAGATATCAATAATAATTTAAAAAAATAAATAAATAAAATATATTACGATAATATTAATTTTAAATATGACAGACAGATACATATATTATTTAAAGGTGTTAGTTTTACAAAGTATTAAATTTGATTAAATCTTAAATATATAATAATATTAAATTTTTTAAAGAAAGTTTTTATTATCTATTATGATCTTCTCTTACTCGAATAATTAATCTCAACATTTATAATCTATGTATAGAATATTTAAATAGAGAGATGAAACTATGTAGTTGTCCATAATGAAAACCTAAAAAAACATGCAAACCACCGTGGTGTTGTTATGGTAAGTTTCCAATGTTTGGTTATTACTTAAAGAAGGCGAAATATTTGTCATTTTATTTTATCTGAAAAAACAAGTTTGAAAGAAGAAATATATATTTATTTCCATTTGACATAATGATGGTAAGCTGCTTCAAACATAGAGACATATTTGCACCCAACTACGTTCTGAAAGAAGTTATTGATGTATGCATATCAAACACTAAAGGAACTACATCCAAGATTTATATGGTCCCAAAAACCAATGAAATTCAAATAAAATTGATTCATCACTGGTCTCAATGGCCCCAATGAATCAGAAACAAAGGCCCCTAAAACTGTCTAGTAGCATGTCCACACCTAATGCGTGAACAAAATTATTATATATGACAACGTTTTATTTATTTATTTTTAAAAAAATACTTACAGTTCATATTTTGATACTAACAATGGGGCATCCAATGTGTTGCTAAGAATTGGTCATATTCTTAAGTGGCCACCACCAACAAAGACAGTGTGACAAAAATGCCAACACTAGAGACACCATTAGATTTGGCTATATTGTCTACAAGTTGTACGATGGAATTCATTAGGTTGTACATTTATAGATGTGTATACAAACACTATATGTTAAAATATCCAAAGTACAGATATTTTTAACCACAATATGTTTTGAATTTAATTCTTATCTCATCTCAAGGAGCATACTTCTTTAACATATGTGATGAAGTTATTATTTTAAAAAAAAGGTTGAAAGTTCTTGAGCTTTTTTAATTCATGAAATTTAAATTGGTCTAGATTTGCCTATACGTGCATATTTAAATTATTTCAATATATTTTTATCTATTTTTATTTTTATTTTGATAAAGTGAGAGAAGTATTCTCTCGTGAGGAATATAGTATATTTTCTATTTAATTGAGGAGGAGTTTAATTACTTCAAACACATATGTGTTATTTCTTTTATCATATTTCTGAGAGATATATTGTCATTATCAAAAAGTGGGAAAATGTGAAACCTAACTTCTAGCTGATGTGTCTTTAATAAGGACGACAATTTTTTGATGATGAGAACTAATTGAAATTCTAGCACGCACAATATAGATGTCAAGACTGATGTTTCAACTTACAATCACAATGTCACGACAGATGTTGTAACATCTGTTGACAGTACAACAACAATAACAGTAATGCCGGAAAATAACTTGTAGAACATAAGGAACACAACAATATCTTAACCCAGTTCGGTGCTAACTCACCTACTCTGGGGGCTACCAAACCAGGAAGGAAATTCACTATAAGTAGTACTAGTTTGAAGCTAAACTCCTCCGTTTACAACTCCTCGCCTAATCCCTACCCAATGCAATTTCTACCTACGTCCTCCCTAAATATTAGAAATTTGCATCTCACATTCAATCACCGCAGTGATAAAAGACCTATCCCAATCACAGGTGCTGTCTATAGAAACCAAAACAGGAAGAACAAACTTCCAAATTATAATTACTCAGTTTGCTTAAAAGCTTCACTAAGAACAATACTCAACTCTTGATTTACAACTTCGAGGAGAACAATAACTTGACAAACTGTCAAGCACAATCAGTCAACTCAAATGTATCAAAGATACATGAGGACGTACAAGTAAAATAGAAACCTCCTTGAGAACCCTCAAACCCAAAACTAAGAAATTTTGGCTTCCTCTATTTTTTTTTATAAAATTCTTGATTCTAATAGGTCTAGGTGGTTTCTTTAAATACTCCTCAATAACTCTTGGGCCTTGTAGCTGCACCCAAATATTCCTTGTTGTCCATGCTGAGGGTTGCACAAATATGTGCAGGAAAATCTCCATGAATCTTGGAACAAAACACAAGGTTTCCTAATTAGTCTAAATCAACCAATTTTAGCAACCCGTGTACAACTGAAGATAATATTCGTTCCAGATTTAAAAATCCTTGACCTACGAGATATCAATGAGATAAACCAAAAAGAATCTCACAGAATCAATTTAAACTGTCAAGAATATATCAAACAACATAACCTGCTGCATCACACCAAGATGTCATGACATTGTCTTCAACATCTGGCTGGAAATAACATAACAACAAACTTGTTATGACAAATCATGTTTTAGCAAAAATTATACCAATACAACAAACATGGTACTAACAATCTCCCACTTTGGTAAATTTTGGCTAAAACACTCTTAGCAGTAAAGATCCAGGAGAGAGGAATAAAACCACAAATAAAGATAAGATACATCAGAGTTACAACAACTTCACATACAGGCATAACACTCCCCCAGTTATACACAATAGGTTCTCCCACTCAAGAGGAAACCAAGAATAGGATGACTTTAAGAGATTCTCAACACACACCAGACAGGATGTTAGAACATCTGTTAAGACATCCTTATCCTGCACAAATTGGCTACATCAGTAGCAGTAGAAGCAAAAGCACACAACAAGCATGACTACCATGCTACCCCTAAATAGTTTCATAGGCAACCATAAACATTGCACCACATTACTCCCCTTTTTTAGCTAAAATCTTGACAAAAAGAGAATAGAGTAAATATACAAAAAAACACACAAAACTATGGAACCATAAGTTGCCATAGGCAAAAATTGCACAAAGTCATTATACAAAACATGGAAGCACAAATGGAAACAAAAAAAAACACAGATGGGAACAAACATAAGCACCAGGTGGAAGCACACAAAGCGTTAACAGAAGCACAATAGGTCATAAGACCTTAATCAAACACCAAAAAAACGTCACAAGAAAATTATATTAATACAAAGAAGAGCCAAACACAAGGTGATCTTCAAGCTTCACCAGCTTCTTCTTCATTCCTTCTCTCAGTTGCAATAAAAACTTCTTCAACTTCTTCTTCTTCCACATCACCCTCATCCATCTCTTCCTCCAACGATTTGATGAGATTTTCCAGTTCATTTTTTCATTCAGAGCAGTTTTTAATTGTCTCACCCAGTTCCTTGCATGTGTCCTTGAGTGCAGAAATTGTGTCTACTTTTAAATCTGGACCAACACAGTCTTGAACACGTGCCCTTGTAAATAGATTATAATTAAGTGATAAAGGTGACTCTCACTTGCATATCTCATATGAGTCTTTTAAAATCCTCAGATGTTGATTCAGAATTATGCCATAAATGAGTGTAGGAAAAGCAATTGGCATTTTTACAGCATATGACAGTGCATGCTTCATAGTTTGACTAAATACATAGTTTCTAAAAGAAAATTTCGTCTTTGTTCCCATTATATAGATGAACTTTCCTAACCCTGTTGTTATTGAGGAGGTATGATTTGCAGGAACCTAGTTAACAACTCGTATTCTATTTAGCACGACATACTTAACACTTAGCTTGCTCACATATAGATTCTACTTCCTTGGCCAATGTTTCACCTATTTTGCAGTGATCTCTTGGCACACTTCATCATCAGTGACATCCACTTCTCACTGCTCTCCTTGATCTCTCCCCATATACTTGTTGATAACCTTTGGTGAGAACTCAACACAGTGTTCTCTAACAAACACTTTTCTATACTCACTGTCGCTTATATTGTCAGTCTCTAGGAATGTTTACAATAAACTCTCTTACCAGTGTCTCATAACACTCACCAAATCCAGTTATCGTCTTTACCAATCCAACTTCCTGAATGAGTTTAATCACATTCTGATGATCAAGAGAATTACTCCCCAATTATATTTCTAAAGCCAATCTCTTTTTGCACACAAACCTCAACTTATCTGCATATCTAGATGAGTGCAAAGATATATTATCAAGAGCCACATCAGGAATATTGGGAGGAATTTCTTTCCAGCAACAATTTTCTTGGTAGATGCATCAATGTCATTAACAGTTGCTTCAATGTCCTCCTCATGATTCGAGTCACTAGATAATGCTTGCTTTCTCTTCAAATATTTTTCTCGCCCTGCAGATGTTTATACTTTACTCTAACCTTTCTTAGGAACAAGAGTCGTTCTCTTCTTGAACAGTTTCTAATATTTGGAGGAAGTGTCAATAACTTTTCCTCTTTTATTTATCAATCTCTTGGTTATTCCATGAGTCATTCTCCTATCAATTAATGTATCATCGTATTCCAACTCATCAATAATGATCATATCGGGATTTTGCCCATTCCCTACTGCAATATCCTCTTGATCATCATGAGTTTTTATTTCTTTTGTGGATTCGTACAAATTAATATCTTTAAAGGTCCTTTCATCATGAGCACGTTATGAGTATTCAGTGTTACTTTCCATGTTTGGTTTCTGAGTGAACCCTCTAGATT
Source organism: Vicia faba (assembly GCA_948472305.1). NCBI lineage: Eukaryota > Viridiplantae > Streptophyta > Magnoliopsida > Fabales > Fabaceae > Vicia > Vicia faba. The sequence goes on along the minus strand of OX451738.1, from coordinate 1,089,520,528 downwards.
TTGTGCAAGATATCGCAACATTGTCTCAACATTAGGGTTACTGTTCAAGACTACTAAGACAAATCTATTATTGTCATGATCATTTGTCCTAATATCATAATCCTTAGGGTTATCCTCAACATATTTTTTGATATTAGATCCAACAATAGAGGTTTTCAAGGGCGTATTAGTGGTCTCATCCTTTCTAGATTGTTCAAGGATAATTACATAAGGCTTACCTTTTAATGGAGTTCATGTTTCTCTCACTGCAATAATCTTTGTTCTTTTCTTGGTAGGAGCAACTGGGGGAGTAGTGATGGGCGGAGCAGCAGTAGGAGGGATTACAACAAGAGGAACAACATGAAGAGTTTGCAGGAAGCCTTCTCTAGAGCTAGATCTATCTGAATTTGTCATTTTGTGAGATGATTCATCTTGGGAGGATTGATGGAGGTAAGCATTCACACAAAATGTTGATACCCCTTCTATTACATAGCGGATGCTGAATATATGAGTGTTATATACGAGAATAAATGATTTTCCTAAATATGTGTGCGTTATTAATTGGTGAAAACAACATTCCTTATATTGGTCTAAACTTAAGAAGCAATTCAAATTTTTTGACGTTGATTCAGGAGATCTTTGAGATCACAAAATGTTGTCAAGATTTTTAGGGAGACATTGAACTCTTCTGACTTTTGATGCTACTTGGACTTAGAGGTATTGATGTCCCTAAAATTTTGTTTGTTCACCTTGGTTTTCATATTATTGTACTTTATATGTGATAATAAACACCAGACATCTTCAGATACTTTCATAGAAGAAGCACATGCAATGTGACTAGTTGCATCCTTCTTCCTATTCTTTCTTTTCCTGGTTCTCCTATTTATATAGTTAGCTATGGGTTGAAAAGAATGCCTCTGATAACCATATAACATGAAACAAAATGGCTTTATATGACCATATTTTCCACAAAAATGACATTTATGAGGATGAAAATTATCTTTGTTCCAAGTTCTTTGTCCTTTGGTAGGATGTTGGAATATTTTGTATGACATTGTAATTTTGTCCTCTTTTTTTATATCATTCATAGACTGATAGGTAAAATCTCCACTAGTGGATTATTTTCTTCCTTCTCTTATCTGAATACCTTTATTCAAAGCACTAGACCCATAACTATCAAGTCTAGAAATTTACAAGGTTACTTTTTTCTCAAGTTCAGAGTTTGTAGATAGATGATTTTCTTTTTCTTCCTGAATTTGAGTTATGACCTTCTTCTGCGCTTCATTTCTCTTACACACTTATTCACTTTTCACACATAGATCTTTATAAAGACTTATCAGTTATTTATAGGTAAGTTCCTCATCACACGAATTTGAATCAGATTCATACTTTCCAGTCATAGCTATATTCTTTGTGGTTTCCACACTTTTAACATTACTAATCTTCCTGTATCAGAAGAAATGTTCTAAATATCTGGTTCTGGTCTCATCTTGTCCTTTAACTATTTAAATGTCTTTTCAAGGAGCCTAAAACCTTTTGACAGTCCCGCATCATAGTCAAGAACACTAGTAATACTCTCATTCTTCTTCTCAGATCTTTCATTCATATTCAACTAAATTTTTTTAAGAGAACCAATAAGTTCCTCCATTTTCATGATTTTGACATCTTGAGCCTCCTCAATGGACATGTCCTTCATGTGAACTTTTCTTGGTAAAGATCTAAGAAACTTCCTTACCAGTTTTTCTTCTGGCATTCTTTCTCCCAAGATGCTTGATGCATTCACAACTTCAAGAATCTTCATATAAAAATCCTGAACAGTTTCATCATCATTCATTTTTAGGATTTCAAACTTGGTAGTGTGAAGTTATAGCCTTAACATATTTACTTTGAATGTACCTTTATGAGTTGTTCTGAGGATTTCCTAAGCATCCTTGCCTACTGTACAAGGATTGATCAACCTAAACACATTTTTGTCAACCCCGTTGAATAGGACACTCAAGGCTTTGAAATTTCCAATGGATTCTCTGTCATCATTTTTATCCCATTCTTATTCAGGTTTAATGGATTCCTTTCCCTCTTTATCCTTCACCACTGGATGTACCCATCCTTTTAAAACAACCTTCCTTGCTTTGATGTCCATAGTTTTCAGAAAAGCTTCCATTCTGACTTTCCACCAATCATAGTTTGAACCATCCAAAAAAGGTGGATTATCGTAGAGCCCTCCTTCCTTATCCATAGTACCAGAAAATATATCCCTGGAGCTTAACTAATAGATAGACCGGGGTGCTTGCTCTAATGATAATTGAAATTCTGGCACGCACAATATAGATGTCAAGACTGATGTCTAAACTTTCAATCACAATGTCACTACAGATGTTATAACATCTGCTAACAATACAACAACAATAATAGTAATGCATAAAAATAACTTGCAGAAAGTAAGGAACACAATGATATTTTAACCCAGTTCGATGCTAACTCACCTACTCTGGGGGCTACCAAGCTAGGAAGGAAATCCACTATCAGTAGTACTAGTTTGAAGCTAAACTCCTCCATTTATAACTTCTCGCCTAATCCCTACCGAGTGCAACTTCTACCTAGGTCCTCCCTAGATATGAGAAACCGCCATCTCACTTTTAATCACCGTAGTGATAAAAGATATATCACAATCAAATGGGCTGTTGTTGTACCCCAAAATTTTCCCTCCCATTTTTCACAGAAATCATAACCCTAGGGTTCCTCAGATATTCAAGAATGGCTCAGGAATCGATTAGACAAATTTTCTCCTTTGGCAATAAACCAACAATTAGGGTTTTTCTTACATTTCTCAAAAGAATTGAATTCTCAGAAATACAATTAATTGTCACATGTTTTCATGCTTTTTCAAGTTTACTGAAAGATTACTGTTTGTTCTCAAGGCATGTTTATTTGGGACAAGAAATGGGATCTAAGACTGTCATTCGGAACATTCATGTTTTGTCTGATCCGGGTTGACCAGATAATTTGCGTCTGTTAAGACATTTGCTGGTTAATGGAATAAGACATTTCCTGGCTTATGGAATGGACATTTGTTTGTTTATGGAATACACAGTGCGTGTTTATTTGGAATACAGTTACAAGATTACAGAGTTATTGGATTACTTGGAATTTAAGTTATCTTGGTTAGAATCATTGGAATACAATTTCAATTATCTTAATCAGGAATCTTAAAGAATTAGTGAAGATGCGAAGAGAAAATTGAAAGTTATTGACAATAAAAGATTTTAATGGACATCAGAATACCTCATAAGACTTTCTTTCATTTATTTCAAAAATTGTTACAATACAATTTATTATTTAAATGCTTTAAGTTTTTACAACTTATGGTATCTGAAAAAATAAATTAGTACAATTATTTGAGTATTCCTATCTAAATTACAAAGGAAAAATTTAAGCCTAAGAGTGACTAAGCTTCCATTGCTTCCATGCACGCCAAAGAATCTTCTGCTTCCTCTGCTTTGCCACCATCCAGTTTGCGCTCACATGAAAAACAAAAGACAGAAAATTGATCAGTACAGTTAATTGGACATGGTTAAGAATTTTCAAAAGAAAAAATGTGCTCATCATTAAAGTTTGCAATTTGGAATCAGAGAGCTATTTTTAATTCATCACATTTTATTTTTCTATTTTGCAAATCACAAGAAGATTTCTCTTCTTGGTTCACAAAAAGAAAAAGAAAAATGTAAGCAAAGTTGTCCAAATAAAAAAAGAATGCAAGCAATTTATCCAAATACAAGCAAATTTCCCAAACAAGTGAAAATATACAAGCAGCATGGCCACACAGGCAGCAGGCGCACAAATTGCCCAAACAAGTGAAAATATACAAGCAGCATGGCCAAGCAAGCAGCAGGCGCACAAAATGCACAAGACAGCAGCATATCAGATGCAAACAAAATACAAACAGCAAAATGGTAAGCAGCATAAGCAGACAAAAGAGCATCAGCAAGACGGAAATATAAAACTAAGTCAACAAGCAAGAGGCTTGTTCATGAGCTTTTTCATCATTTTCCAAATTAAAAATTGCAAACTTTTCAGAAAATATTTGGCTTAGGGTCATTAAGAGAGGAAGAGGAAAGAAGTCACCTAGGGGATGCTTCCCTGCAGTCACAATTGCACCAAAAATGCTAGCAAACAAAACTGCAAGGAAAAGAGCCTAAGAAGAAAATCCCAATGTATTCAAAATTTGGTGGTTTCCCACCATTTTGAATAAGCTGCAAAACTGTCAAAGAGAAAAGCCAATATAACAGTAGAGAGGGTGTAAGAGAGAGAGAACAAAAAAAATTATCAATCAACAAAATAACAAAACAGTTCAAAACCATTGAAAACTTTTACAAGTTTTTAAAACATACAAAAAAACCAAACTGCCATCTTCCTCAACCAACCTTCAAAATGCTGTCAAACACACAAAGCCCTTCAAACTGTTAACAAGTTAAAACAACCAAAACCTGTTAAAAGGACCAAGCAACCAAAACCCAAAATCATAACCAAACCAACAACTCAGAAAACCATCAAAACTCAGTTCAAACATCCCAACAATTTCAAAAACCATTTTCAACAAAACCTGTTAACCAATGCACCAAGCCTAAAAAACCATAAAAAATAACCAAGTTCAAAAAACCAAAACCCTGCAAACTGTAACATACTCAAACTATCCAACCATCCCAAACTATAACCATCAAGAACATACCAAGTTCAACATACAAAAATCACAAAAATCCCAAGCCTGTTAACAAAAATAACAAGACCAAACTCCAAAACTCAAAAGCCTAACCAAACTGTACAACAACAAAAACCATAAGAAATCACGACCAAACTACCATCAACATCTCAACAATCCAACATTCTCATCAAAACCAAAACTTACCAACCATTACCAACCATTCTCAAAAACCATTTTCAATACAAAGCTCCAAAATCTCAAACTTTCACAAATTGTATCAATCCAACAAAATAGTTCAAAAACCAAAGGGTCATTAAGACATAAAGAGACTCAGAAGCATCATCATCATTGTTCAACATAAAGGACAGAAAAAGAAAAAGTTATCAGAAGCGTGCATCCTTCGTTATCATCTCTTCCTCCTTGCCTAGCCCATCACCAGGGAGCATCTCATCTCAAATCTCACTATCCTCTCACAGAAAAGCTCCAAAGGTATATTTCTTGACAAACTATTTACTGCATCTCAAACATATAACACGCGTACTAGCTCGCACCCCCTCATTCTGGCATTGTTTGTTTTTATTTGTTTCAGCATTAGTACATAACATTATTTGTGCCTCACACATTTAAAATCTTAAGCCAATTTTTTCATTCATTTTTAATCTAATTTGTTTTCTTTTCTTTTCTTTTTGTTAATAGATACTAATGTTTTTTTTCTAAATTCATTTTATTAAATTGGTTTAGTTTTTTTTTAAATGATTAATATTCTTTTACCGTTTTCTCTTTTTTAATAAAAAAAACTTATTTTTTATTAATTTGTTACATTTAATGAAAATACCAAAAAAAATCGAGAATTAGTTTAATTAGTTTTTTTTCTTTAAACTTTTCTTTTTTAATTAATAAAATACATAAAGGAATAATAATAATAAATTTTAAACCTTTTTAGAATAGATTTTTATTTATCTCTTTTCAATTAAATACATGCATTTCATACTTTATTGATTTTTTTATTTCATAAATTGTCATAGCTTTATATTGAATCGCACAGCAATTCGATTTGGTTGTATTATTTGATATTTGGACATTGTTATTTTTTATGTGATTCATCCCCATTTGTAATAATTGTACCCCCATTCCCGGATACTTTTGTAATAGCTTAAACTTTTAATTCCCGCAATTTATTGCTTTCTATATACTGTGTAGTAATTAGGCATGTATAGCAAGATTCAAAAACCAATCGATAGATGACCTAATCCAAGAATAAATAACTTGAAATCAACACACTTCTCACATGTGCACCTCTAGGATAACCTCGCTTGTTGCCTCGAAAGTACAATCATGTCCCTCGAATATGAGACACTCTAGTAAATGACCCTTCGATAAACAAAGATCGTAGTCCCTCGATGACCCTCGATGTTGCCTTCGATAAAACGATCTCGTCCCTTACAAAATTGCTAGAGCGTCTCACAAGTTGCTTTTAATGATTGTATAATTGACCCGCGCCCGTCCCGTTTAACATCCAAACACAAGGTTACTTACCAAATACAATGGTAAAACAACAATGTCAAAGGGTTAAAAATGTGTAGGAAAGATCTTTGAGTAGGGTAGACAACTCCTAGTTACTTGATCAAAACTTGCAAACATCCTTGCTATTTTCAAACTATCACACAATTTCAAAACATTTCCCAAAACAAACTTTCAAACATTGAAACATCTTTTCAAAAGATAAACACCTTTGTAAAATATTCAAACAAGAATTGTTACAAAGGTTGCCTAGATAAAGGCCTCTTTTCAAAATATTTTCAAAACCACACACAAAAATACCATTTCAAACAATTGAAAAGCAAAAGCAAGTGATCTAAACAAGTAACTAAGAGCCCATGGAAAACCATGGATGAAAAGGGTGCTAGCACCTTCCCTTTTCATAATCTACCTCCCGAACCCAAGAAAACATCTCAAAGGTCTTTCCTGTGCTTTTTGACCTTTCCTTTGGATAAAATAAAAAGTCGGTGGCGACTCTTGCTAAACCGCACAAGTGCAAACACAAACACAAAACCTCAAGTCAGTTCTCCCACTGCATCACAAAACTGGTGACTCTGCTGGGGAGTATTATAAAAGTGGGGTTACCTTAGGGTTTTAGATCACCTTTACATGTTTATCTTGTTTGATTTGTATGCTTTACTTTTTTGGTTCCTTGTTTGGGTTTGTTTTAAATCCTACACCCGGATTTGGGGGCACCTTTTAGGTAAGTAGCAATAAACTGTGAGGGAACTGTGTGGGGTATACCGACATGGTTGAAGCAGTAGCTACGTTGATGTGGCACTTTTGTTGGTACCGGTAACCCTTGAGTTGAATCAAGGAGAGTAAGGGGCCTCCGCGTGGTGTTGTGAAGCATCAACTGACCTTAGAACCTTACTTGACCAACTTGGCCTTTAGGACGTAGTGAGATGACCGGTTTCAGTGTAGAGCTGAAAATTGGTTGATACTCGATACTACACTCATTGAGGTTTGTTTCCTTGGAATATTTCGGTCGCCTGTAAGAGGCTAAATTGAAACAATGAACAAGGAAACAATCCAGTGATATTGAGCTCCTTTAGAACCCGATTACTATTTCTAGGACATGTTGAGCCAACTAGACTTCAAGAGGGTACTTACCTACAAGCTCCATGCAAGCCTAAACCTAAGTACTTGTCTGCTTTGTGTGAATATGATTATTTGTATATAAACTCGCTTACTTCGCATATATGTACATAACATCATAACATCATACCATAAGCATTTTCAGTAACCATTTCAAGGATCTCGAGGGTCTTTGATGCATGGTCACGTTGAACCAAACGTCTACCAAAGGGCAAGAGGATTCATCTTCCTCTAAACAAATGCCGTCAAAGATCAAGTACAACAACTTGAGTCAAGGGATATGATCCATTTGACATGGTGAGCTTGATTCTCGTGGAAAGACATCTACTGATACGAAGCTCTTCAATCAAAGATGTTGATCAAAATTCATTTTCTAACATTTTCTTGTGTTTACCCCACGAGATCCTTGAAAACATGCATCCACATATCATGCATCGTATCATGACAGGTTTCCTCCATTCAGGTCTCCTTATCTTCCTACTGTTTATTTCAGTAGAGATGGCTCTAGAGAAGACTATCAAAGACATCCAGGCTCAAAACGCTCAACTTCAAGAAATGTTCTTGAACCTGTCCAAGGGACAAGAAGAAGTGAAATCTCTCCTCACAAGGGGCATGGTCATAGGGAATCTAGGGGGCATCAGGAATGATCAGTTGGAAGGGCTACAGATTGAGATGGCAACAATGAAAATTCAAATGATGGGACAACTGGTGGGCCAGATGGATCTTATTCAAAACCTGGCACAAGGACAAGAGGAGCTAAAGGTCCTCATCAACAAGCTTCATCTAGGCGAATGTAACCAAATGGGGCAAACAACTAAGGTTGAAGATCAAGTCATCATTAAGCCTCCCTTGAGACAAGAAGCTGAGAGAAAACCTCCCCAGTTTGCTTCAGGGTCACAAGCCCAACAACAACCTCACCAACGTCAACAGGGTAATCGGCGTAAACAAAATACATCTGAAAAGCGCTTCACTGAGATTAACATGTCACTATCCCAAGTGTTGCAACGCTTGTTGGAAGTCGAGCTGATTGTATTAAGGGACCCCCCTCGGTGTCCCAACACAGCCTCTCCAGGGTACAATCCAAATGCAAGATGTGCGTATCATTCCAACATTCCTGGACATGACACCGATAGTTGTTGGGCATTGAGAAACAAAATTCAAGACTTGATTAAAGAAACAGCACTGGAGTTCACACAAGATGGCCAGATGAAGATCTTCCGCTGAGGGCCCTCCACCTGAAATGACAAGTTCGAACAAAGAGGCTTCTGTTCATTTTGAATTTCTATTTGTAATTTCTTTTGTTGTTCAAACAATTATCTATTAAATGTCAAACTCTGTTCCATTAATGCATTGCATATGTTTGTCTTGAATTCATCTTTTCGTTTTCACTATTTTTTAAACTATGCTTTTATTCTTCTTATGACACAAACCTTTAGAGGGAGGATGACGAAAACAATGCCATAATCTCATACATTATGCTTTTGGACAGACCTTACTGATGACATACAACCGTTTCTTTCAAATCCTAAACACTGGAGTTATAAGGAAGATAATCTCTAGTCAACCCCTTCGAGCCAAAGAAGTAGAAGTTTTCTGTTTTAACACAAATTGAAACCTTTAATCAAAACCTGGGGCAGGGTAGTCTCTCGGTTAATTCAGATGGGTGTTAAAGTCGCAAATTCTCATCTTGTAATACAATGAATGACATAAAAAACATTCCTTTGGAGTCAAAAGACGGTGATGGTTCCTTATCACATAGGCAATCATTATCTCTCAAAAAATAAAAGCCCACTGAGTCGAAACCTACAAAGGAGGCTTAAGAAAACTGGGGCATCCCGCTGACTGTAATCTCAAAAATAGGAACAGTCAGGCAAAAATTAGGGATAATAAACCGAAAGAAAGAGGTCACTACAAATCCTCAACAAAAATAATGTTGCAAAAACGACTGCCTTCCAACAAATTCAACTTGTGTGAACCATTACCAAGATGCCGTTCCAGACTCATTTGGAGTTAAAACGCACGATTAACCGAGTTTAGGACTGAAGAACATCACGAAGAGCGGGTGGGTACAAATATATTTTGAGCCTTTATCCTTTGTTTCTTAAACCGTGAACCAAGCCACGTTACAACCTTTCAAAAGTCCTAATTGAAGCATGGTTTAGTTCGAAAGCATACTGTTACAAAAGATATCCTGACTCCTGTAAGGCTTTGCTCTAAATCCTGAGTTGAATTTTTCTTACAAAAGTTTTCTGCTAAAAAACGCATTTTCAAAATTTCAAGACAAGCATAAACTTTGCAATATTTGAATATCGTTGTTTGCATATAGCTATTTGTTTGACAACGAAGAAATTCACACAGTGAATATCCGATGAACGAAAGCTCTCTCAGTGAACAAAATCATTTCAAGTGGGATGACACTTCCGTTGCAAAAATCTCCTATCAACAAAGGGACATGACATATTATTGTCCAGTACAGTCTAGTCAAGATTTCAAGAAATCTCTCAAAGTGCAGAGTAATCAGGGGCAGGCCTCTGTCCCCGTCACTTGGGGCATTGAACGTCAATCCCAACAAAGGGTTGCATACAATCGAACATTTCATGGCAAAGCCATAAACACTCGCTACTCGGGGCAGTGACAAATCTCTCTAAAATCCTTCTCATAAGAGGACTCCCATCCAGAGTTTCAATCTTTGATGACCTCTTCCCAGCTAAGTCGATCTCAAGAATTCCTGAGAATTTTTTCCCATTGAAGTCGCCAGAATTTTAACTATCGGAAACAAAGAATTTAACTCTTTTCTCCAGCACCAATTCGGGATTTATTTTCCCCAGCGAGAGATCATCTTGAAAACATTACATATTTGTACATCAAGACACCATTCAACGCAATCTCATTTATTTTGAGAACGTCATTGTTTGATATATGTCATGCAACTAACCTTTACCTTTCAGGAAAGATGCAATCAAATTCTCACGAAATTCAAGCTATGAATCCTGGACCACGACCAGATAGTAGTTCATCCAACTTTCCTCTTCAACAGAGATGATTTCTCAACAGAATAACGGACGATCGAGGTTCCCAAAAGTCAACAGAGATGATTCTTCAGAAGAATAACGAACGACCGAAGTTCCCAAAATTCAATAGAGATGGTACCCCAGTAGAATAACAGACAACTGAATCTCCTAAAATTCTATTTCTCTCAAGACAAAGATCAACATTCCCCAGCGGAGTCCTCCTCAAACAACGACACAGGAATTCCCAGTGTAAACTTTCTAAGCAAAGTTTAAAGACACATACTCTCCAACAGCAGTCTAGGGTTTATTTTCCCCGTCATTTGTTGAAGATATTCCAAGACTTTCGTCTGGCTCAGTAAAATCGATTCTAAGATTTTTCTGATTCTTATCCAGTCAAAGTTAATTCAAGACCTTCTCTGGCTCAGTCAGATCGACACTAAGATCTCCCTGATTCTTATTCCAGTTGAAGATATTCCAAAACTTTCGTCTGGCTCAGTTAAATCGATTCTAATATTTTTCTGATTCTTATCCAGTCAAAGTTAATTCAAGACCTTCTCTGATTCAGTCAGATCGGCACTAAGATCTCCCTGATTCTTATTCCAGTTGAAGATATTCCAAAACTTTCGCCTGGCTCAGTTAAATCGATTCTAAGATTTTTCTGATTCTTATCCAGTCAAAGTTAATTCAAGACCTTCTCTGGTTTAGTCAGATCGACACTAAGATCTCCCTGATTCATATTCCAGTTGAAGATATTCCAGATTTTTGCTGTTTCAGATAAATCTCTCAACGGTTTATTCTTATTCACTTCCAGATTTTTGCTGTTTCAGATAAATCTCTCAACGATTTATTCTGATTCACTTCCAGATTTTTGCTGTTTCAGATAAATCTCTCAACGGTTTATTTTGATTCACTTCCAGATTTTTGCTGTTTCAGATAAATCTCTCAACAGTTTATTCTGATTCACTTCCAGATTTTGTTGTTTCAGATAAATTTCTCAACGGTTTATTCTGATTCACTTCCAGATTTTTCTATTTCAGATCCAGTTAAAACTTTTCGTCAACAATCACCTTTGAACGACATCTTTAAACCCATACACAATCTCTACATTGCATCGTTAAGATCCCCAGCGGAGATGAGACTACCAACTATCAACCAGATAATAGTTAACTTTTATCCCCAACCTAGGATGACTCCCCAGAAGATTGGCATACACCCAAACTCCTGATATCCCTGACAGAATGAAGATTCTCATTCTTGAAACCCCATAAGATTGGCATACACCCAAACTCTTGATATCCTTAACAGAATGAAGATTTTCATTCTTGAAACCCCAGAAGATTGGCATACACCCAAACTCCTGATATCCTTAACAGAATGAAGATTCTCATTCTTGAAACCCCATAAGATTGGCATACACCCAAACTCTCGATATCCCTGACAGAATGAAGATTCTCATTCTTGAAACCCCAGAAGATTGGCATACACCCAAACTCCTGATGTCCTTAACAGAATGAAGATTCTCATTCTTGAAACCCCAGAAGATTGGCATACACCCAAACTCCTAATATCCTTAACAGAATGAAGATTCTCATTCTTGCTTCCCCAGTAGATTGGCATACACCCAAGCTCCTGACCCAAACTCCTGAATGAAGATTCTCATTCTTGCTTCCCCAATAGATTGGCATACACCCAAGCTCCTGACCCAAACGCCTGAATGAAGATTCTCATTCTTGCTTCCCCAGTAGATTGGCATACACCAAATTCCTGATATCCCCGTCAGAATGAAGATTCTCATTCTTGACTCCCAGTAGATTGGCATACAATCCAAGCTCCTGATATCTCCAACAGAATGAAGATTCTCATTCTTAAAGTGGCATACGACCGAAACTCCTGAACTTTTTTCTAAACAGAAATAAGCCTTTCCCCATAATCCCGAGCTTACTCTCCAGCAGTATAACTATTCCCCACAGAGTTTTTACTCCCCAGCAGAATGAATATTCTCATTCTTGATTCTCCAGTAAAGTTGCCAGAGTCTTCATTACTCGCCAGCTTGAATTTTTCAGAATTTTTTATCCCTTGCAGATCGAAGATTCTTATTCTTAACTCCTCAACATGAAGTCCCCGAGGATTCAAATTCTCCAGCAAATCAAGGTTTTCCTTTGTCTAATCCCCGATAGAGATCGCCAGAGTTTTCCCTATTCCCCAACCGAGTAAGGATTACCATTGTGAAATCTCCAACCATAGTCATCAAAGTTCTCAGATTCCCCAAGCAGGTTTCTCAAACAACAGTTTGACATTACTCTCACAACATATTTTGTCATTACTCCAACTCTAAAGACTTAAAGGATCCCTGTATCCCCAGGAAAGCGGTCAAGGATTTATTTTCCCCAACATCAGTCAGAGATTTTATTATCTCCAGCTATCAAGGATTTATTTTCCTCAACAGTACAGCGAATCAGCTTACATGCGCATACATTACATTCATATATCATAAACATTGATAAAACACATTTTATTGCATCATACATTTCATGAAACATAACTTTGTGTTCCAACTAACATTTTACCCTTTTTAGGATAAGATTAACAAGCTACCAATATACAATCATGAAAACAGCTTAGAGATGCTCCAGACACGGATGCTAACTAGTCGCTTATTCAAAATACAAGATTTAGATACAGTCTATATACACTCTAGACACGGTAGCCATGATGTCACTTATTCTGACTTTTCCCCCAGCTCAGAGATGCTCCAGACACGGATGTTATTCTCTTGCCTATTTAGATTTTCAGATTCATATACGATACAGGTACACTCCAGACGCGACAGTCATTCTGTTATTCAGACCTAATACAGTTACAGCTCGGATACGCTCCAGGCACGGACGCTATTCCATCACTCATACAAATCCAATCTCCAGATACAACTCAGATATGTTCTAGATACGGACACCATTCTGATGTTCATCCTCCTGATTTTCAACAAACATTCTTGGATGGCATCTTTAAGCCCATCTCCAACAAGATTCTGTCACATCTCCAAATGGAATCTTTAAGCCCATTCCCTCAACTACATTTTGACGAGTGCAAGTTTACGGGAACTCTAGTGTCTAATCCTCTTTTACCTTCGAGTCACGAAAGGCAAACTCGTCAATCTAACTCTTCAGGTTCAAGAAGATTGAACAGGGGCAGCTGTTGTACCCAAAAATTTACCCTCCCATTTTTCACAGAAATCAAAACCCTAGGGTTCCTCAGATATTCAAGAATGGCTCAGGAATCGATTAGACAAATTTTCTCCTTTGGCAATAAACCAGTAATTAGGGTTTTTCTTGCATTTCTCAAAAGAATTGAATTCTCAGAAATACAATTAACTGTCACATGTTTTCATGCTTTTTCAAGTTTACTGAAAGATTACTGTTTGTTCTCAAGGCATGTTTATTTGGGACAATAAATGGGATCTAAGACTGTCATTCAGAACATTCATGTTTTGTCTGATCCGGGTTGACCAGATAATTTGTGCCTGTTAAGACATTTGCTGGTTAATGGAATAAGACATTTGCTGGCTTATGGAATGAACATTTGTTTATTTATGGAATACACAGTGTGTGTTTATTTGGAATACAGTTACAAGATTATAGAGTTATTGGATTACTTGGAATTTAAGTTATCTTGGTTGGAATCATTGGAATACAGTTTCAATTATCTTAATCAGGAATCTTAAAGAATTAGTGAAGATGCAAAGAGAAAATTGCAAGTTATTGACAGTAAAAGATTTTAATGGACATCAGAATACCTCATAAGACTTTCTTTCATTTATTTCAAAAATTGTTACAATACAATTTATTATTTAAATGCTTTAAGTTTTTACAACTTATGGTATTTGAAAAATATAAATTAGTACAATTATTTGAGTATTCTTATCTAAATTACAAAGGAAAAATTTAAGCCTAAGAGTGACTAAGCTTCCATTGCTTCCATGCACGCCAAAGAATCTTCTGCTTCCTCTGCTTTGCCACCATCCAGTTTGCGCTCACATGAAAAACAAAAGACAGAAAATTGACCAGTACAATTAATTGGACATGGTTAAGAATTTCCAAAAGAAAAAATGTGCTCATCATTAAAGTTTGCAATTTGGAATCAGAGGGCTATTTTTAATTCATCACGTTTTTATTTTTCTATTTTGTAAATCACAAGAAGATTGCTTTTCTTGGTTTACAAAAAGAAAAATAAAAATGTAAGCAAAGCTGTCCAAATAAAATAAGAATGCAAGCAATTTATCCAAATACAAGCAAATTGCCCAAACAAGTGAAAATATACAAGCAGCATGGCCACACAGGTAACATGCACGCAAATTGCCCAAACAAGTGAAAATATACAAGCATAATGGCCAAGCAAGCAGCAAGCACGCAAAATGCACAAGACAACAACATATCAGATGCAAACAAAATACAAACAGCAAAATGGCAAGCAGCATAAGCAGACAAAAGAGCATCAGCAAGAAGGAAATATAAAACTAAGTCAACAAGCAAGAGGCTTGTTCATGAGATTTTTCATCATTTTCCAAATTAAAAATTGAAAACTTTTCAGAAAATATTTGGCTTAGGGTCATTAAGAGAGGAAGAGGAAAGAAGTCACCTAGGGGATGCTGTCCTACTGTTACAATTGCACCAAAAATGCTAGCAAACAAAACTGCAAGGAAAAGAGCCTAAGAAGAAAATCCCAAAGTATTCAAAATTTGGTGGTTTCCCACCATTTTGAATAAGCTGCAAAACTGTCAAAGAGAAAAGCCAATATAACAGTAGAGAGGGTGTAAGAGAGAGAGAACAAAAAAATTATCAATTAGCAAAATCACAAAACAGTTCAAAACCATTGAAAATTGTTACAAGTTTTTAAAACATACAAAAAACCAAACTGCCATCTTCCTCAACCAACCTTCAAAATGCTGTCAAACACACAAAGCCCTTCAAACTGTTAATAAGTTAAAACAACCAAAACCTGTTAACAAGACCAAGCAACCAAAACCCAAAATCATAACCAAACCAACAACTCAGAAAACCATCAAAACTCAGTTCAAACATCCCAACAATTTCAAAAACCATTTTCAACAAAACCTGCTATCCAATGCACCAAGCCTAAAAAACCATCAAAAATAACCAAGTTCAAACAACCAAAACCCTGCAAACTGTAACATACTCAAACTATCCAACCATCCCAAACTGTAACCATCAAGAACATACCAAGTTCAACATATAAAAATCACAAAAATCCCAAGTCTGTTAACAAAAATAACAAGACCAAACTCCAAAACTCAAAAGCCTAACCAAACTGTACAACAAAAAAAGCCATAAGAAATCACGACCAAACTACCATCAACATCCCAACAATCCAGTATTCTCATCAAAACTAAAACTGTCCAACCATTACCAACCATTCTCAAAAACCATTTTCAATATAAAGCTCCGAAATGTCAAACTTTCACAAACTGTATCAATCCAACAAAACAGTTCAAGAACCAAAGGGTCATTAAGACAGAAAGAGACTCAGAAGCATCATCATCATTATTCAACATAAAGGACAGAAAAAGAAAAAGTTACCAGAAGCGTGCATCCTTCGTCATCATCTCTTCCTCCTTGCCTAGCCCGTCACCAGGGAGCATCTCATCTCAAATCTCAATATCCTCTCACAAAAAAGCTCCAAAGGTATATTTCTTGACAAACTATTTACTGAATCTCAAACATATAACATAATAGGTTAATAGAGAAAACGTGAATAAGGCAAAACAACAACAAAAACTTGTTTAACCATCAAATAAAATCGTAACAAAAAGAACAGAATCATACCCTGTCAAGAGCGAAGCCATTAGGGCTTGGCTAGGTAGTGTGAGAGAGGCTCCGGTAACAAGGGTGAGAGGAAGATCAGAGTAAGCGTGCATGCCAAACCCTTTAGTTGATTCCATCTCAGAACCTAGGTTTTACCCAGAAAAAAAGCTTTTCATTCATGAATCAGGGACGGATAGGGACAAAGTGAGAAGGATGAACGAGTGAGGGAGAACGAAAGAGACAACAGCGCCGCTGTGAGCGCAAAGCACAAACCCTAATTTCTTCTGTTTTCCCTAATCCAAAAAATTAAACAAACTTAAGCTTTGGGCCAACCCCTTTGCAAAACCATAAGCCCACACACGCGTACTAGCTCGCACCCCCCCCCCCCCCCCCCCCGTTCTGGCATTGTTTTTTTATTTGTTTCAGCATTAATACATAACATTATTTGGGCCTCACACATTTAAAATCTTAAGCCCATTTTTTCATTCATTTTTAATCTAATTTGTTTTCTTTTCTTTTCTTTTTGTTAATAGATACTAATGTTTTTTTTTAAATTCATTTTATTAAATTGGTTTAGTTTTTTTTAAAATGATTAATTTTCTTTTACCGTTTCCTCTTTTTTAATAAAAAAAACTTATTTTTTATTAATTTGTTACATTTAATGAAAATACCAAAAAAATCGAGAATTAGTTTAATTAGTTTTCTTTCTTTAAACTTTTCTTTTTTAATTAATAAAATACATAAAGGAATAATAATAATAAATTTTTAACCTTTTTAGAATAGATTTTTATTTATCTCTTTTCAAGTAAATACATGCATTTCATACTTTATTGATTTCTTTATTTCATAAATTGTCATAACTTTATATTGAATCGCACAACAATTCGATTTGGTTGTATTATTTGATATTTGGACATTGTTATTTTTTATGTGATTCATCCCCATTTGTAATAATTGTACCCCCATTCCCGGATACTTTTGTAATAACTTAGACTTTTAATTCCCGCAATTTATTGCTTTCTATATATTGTGTAGTAATTAGGCATGTATGGCAAGATTCAAAAACCAATCCCTAGATGACCTAATCCAAGAATAAATAACTTGAAATCAACACACTTCTCACACGTGCACCTCTAGGGTAACCTCGCTTGTTGCCTCGGAAATACAATCATGTCCCTCAAATATGAGACACTCTAGCAAATGACCCTTTGATAAACAAAGATCGTAGTCCCTCGATGACCCTCGATGTTGCCTTCGATAAAACGATCTCGTCCTTTACAAAATTGCTAGAGCGTCTCACAAGTTGCTTTCAATGATTGTATAATTGACCCGCGCCCGTCCCGTTTAACATCCAAACACAAGGTTGTTTACCAAATACAATGGTAAAACAACAATTTCAAAGAGTTAAAAATGTGTAGGAAAGATCTTTGAGTAGGGTAGACAACTCCTAGTTACTTGATCAAAACTTGCAAACATCCTTGCTATTCTCAAACTATCACACAATTTCAAAACATTTCCCAAAACAAACTTTCAAACATTGAAACATCTTTTCAAAAGATAAACACCTTTTTAAAACATTCAAACAAGAATTGTTACAAAGGTTTCCTAGACAAAGTCCTCTTTTCAAAATATTTTCAAAACCACACACAAAAGCACCATTTCAAATAATTGAAAAGAAAAAGCAAGTGATCTAAACAAGTAACTAAGAGCCCATGGAAAACCATGGATGAAAAGGGTGCTAGCACCTTCCCTTTTCATAATCTACCCCCCGAACCCAAGAAAACATCTCAAAGGTCTTTCCTGTGCTTTTTGGCCTTTCCTTTGGATAAAATAAAAAGCCGGTGGCGACTCTTGCTAAACCGCACAAGTGCAAACACAAACGCAAAACCTCAAGTCAGTTCTCCCACCGCATCACAGCTATCTATAGAAACCCAAACAGGAAAAACAAACTTCCAAATTATAAATACTTAGTTTGCTTAAAAGCTTCACTAAGAACAATACTCAACTCTTTATTTACACATTCGTGGAGAACAATAACTTGACAAAATGTCAAGCACAATCAGTCAACTCAAATGTATCAAAGATATATGAGGACGTACAAGATAAAACAGAAACCTCCTTGAGAACCCTCAAACCCAAAACAAAGAAAATCCGGCTTCCCCTATTTTTTTACAAAATTCTTGATTCTAATAGGTCTAGGTAGTTTATTTAAATACTCATCGACAACTCTTGGGCCTTGTAGATGCACCCAAATATTCCTTGTTGTCCATGCTGAGGGTTGTACAAATATGTGCAGGAAACCCTCCATGAATCTTGGAACAAAACACAAGGTTTCCTAATTAGTCTAAATCAACCAATTTTAGCAACCTGTGTACAGATGAATATAATATTTGTTCCAGATTTAAAAATCCTTGACCTGCAAAAAATCAGTGAGATAAACCAAAAAGAATCTCACATGATCAATTTAAATTGTCAAGAATAAATCAAACAACATAACCTGATGCACCAGACCAAGATGTAATGACATTGTCTTTGACATCTGGCTGAAAATAACATACAACAAACCTGTTTTGACAAACCATGTTTTCGCAAAAATTATTCCAATCCAACAAACATGGTACTAACAATTTCCCCCTTTGGCAAATTTTGGCTAAAACACTCTTAGCACAAATGATCCACGAGAGAGGAATAAAACCACAAATAAAGACAAACTACACCATAGTTACAACAACTTCACATACAGACAAAGCACTCCCCCTATCATGCATAATAGGTTCTACCCTGTTGTACCCCAAAATTTGCCCTCCCATATTCTTCAAAATTTGCAAAGAACATACTTCAAAATCTCCCCAAGGGTTGCACAGTTCAAAGGCCTCCTAACAGTCAAAAACTAGGGTTTTGGTTCTGACAAAGAAATTGAAGTTTCCAAGGGTCCAATCAAGTCCTACATGCCTATAAACATAGTCAAGCATCCTCATACCAAGTTCCAAGACTTACAGCACAAAATTGCACAGTCAAAAACCCTAATTGCTCAGCAGTCAACTGTAGGGGCAAAATGGTCATTTGACAGTCAAAAGTCCAAATTTTTGGTCAACATCTCATTTTGAAGCCACAAACATCATTTGATCAATTCTTGATCATGATTCTCAAAGCATGGCTCAAAAAGTCTCAAGATGCAAAAGTTTCCATATTTGGACAGTTGAAAAAGTCAACTGTAACTTCACCAAGGCATAACTTCCACATGGTTTATCAGAAAAATTCCATCCAAAGCTCATTTTGAATAGAAAGACATTTCCTACAACTCCTCTTCACACTTCAAGTCCAAGAAATGCTCTCACAAAAAGTTATCAATTTCAACATTATAGGTCATTTTCAAAAGTCAACAAAAAGGGACTTTAAGTCAAAGACCATAACTTGAGATTGGTAAATCAAACTGAAATGGGACCAAAGGAATTGGTTAGAGGACTTCAAGACCTTTTCAAAATGTCCAAGAACATGATCAAATATTAAAAATTGAGCAAGATATGCCTTGTGGAAGTTGGGAAATTTTTGGGAATTTTGAAAAGTCAACTTTGCTTCAAACGCCTCAAAATTGCTAATGGGCCACATTCTCTTCCAAGAATCATTATCCAAAGGCTATGCACGACCATTTGGCCCAAAGGGGATTTATTTCATCATTTTTTATTATTTATTTGAATTTTTATCACCATTAATTCATTTAATTAAATAAAATATGACAAAAATAGAAAACAAATGTGTTTGAATCTTTTTATGCAGCATATGTCCTCATTGGTTACTAAAGATCTCGTGCACATCAAAAAAGGGAAGATTTTGTGCAAATTGGCATGTTATTCATGGAAAAGATTTGAAAAAATATTCATTGAAAATCAAATATTTGATACATCAATGCAAAGGCTTTTTGACTCAAATTTCTACCCTAATCCATTGGCATACATATACAGATCATAACCCTAGTCACAAGAACCTTCCAGCTGCGCCTCAAACCAAATACAAAGTTTGCATTTTTTGTCCAAAAACTCAAAACTGAAAACACAGTTCCAGTGCAATTCAAAGCGAAATAAGCATTCCAATAGCTTGCCAAGGCATCAAGGAAACTTTCTGGATCAAAACCACAGCTTCCAACCTCAAGAAACGGTAGAACGGAGCAGTCCTGTTCTTGATATATTGCATACTCGTGTTTTGATTTATAGGACATATTCATACATTCTAATGCTTGTTTTACACTAATATGGACTCACTGAACCTCATGGTATCATTGAATTGAATTAATAATGCTTGTATAGAAAAATGCCATTGATGCTTTTTAGGTTTTCAGAGATGTGAATTTGGGGTTTTCCTCTTCTGAAAAAATCAGCCAACAAGACCTATGTCATTAGAATCAGAAGCTCATAACGATTCAAATGGCATACTCGCGCTCAATTTATGAACAACAGGGTTCTATTCGCTATTTTTTTATGTGTCATGTAGTGGGGGTTTAAAACCCCCGCAATCTTGTTTTATTTTTCAGGCAAAAAGCAAGGAAACAAAGAAGAAGGTTGTGTGTCATCCTATGGTTGGTAGATTCAAACAATTGGCGCGCATTTTCATCAAATGTCATTATTGATTTTTTCTCTTTCATATTAATTATATTCCATTATGCATACGAATAAACATGCTGGCTCAGTTGGTGGGAAGGAATATTTGCAAGCTTTGGGACCTGGGTTCGATTCCCAGGTCCCCCTTATTTCCTTATGATTTTCTTTGTAACATGATCAGGTACGTTGGCCCCCTCTTTGATCTACCATGCACTCTACGCTCAAGCTGGCCACGTGTCCCATAACCCCAATCCAAAGGTCAAGATCTGCAGATCACCATGGACACTAGTCAGCCATGCCATACACGTGCTGGAAAAAGTCAACAGGCCTTGAATCTATTGGGCCAAGATTGCTTCAGTCAAACCTCCTAAATTGGGGTCAACACCCCCCATTGGTTTGCATTCTATTTTTATGCTTTTTATTTTTTCTATTTCATTTGTTTTATTTAGTTTTATTTTAATTCTTTAAATTAATTTTTTCATAACATAAAAATAACAAAAATCAGAAACTATAAAAATAAAAAATATGTTTTAATATTTAATTCACTAACATTTTTTGTAAATAAATTTAACAATTAATTTAGTTTTTAATTCTAGGTTCAACTTTAATGTTTTTTTTAATAAACTAAAAAATGTAGAATTAGGGTTTTAAATACTTTTATCCTTTTTTCTTTTCTTTTACCATTATTAATAATTAATTATTTATTTTGTAAATAAATTGCCATGTAAATAATTAGGTTAAAATTAGGGTACAAACTTAAACATTTTTTAATAAATTAAAAATAGTTTAGAATTAGGTTTTAATTCCATTAATTCTCATTAAACTCCATAAATGCAAAAACTCCAAAAATTCTTTCTTTTATTTTCTTTTAATCAATTTCATGATTCCAATTTAATTTCCTTAAAAAGGGTCCAACGCCCTCGCATTCGATCACAATTCTATTTCGCGCGCTTATTTTATTTTTTATAAGTTTCATGTAATTCTCCCAAAGCTATGTAATAGATTAATTAGACATTTATCTTTCCGCATTTTATTTTATTTCAAATCGGGTCTTGGATTAATTTGGCGATGTAGACCCGCGCCTTTGTAATAGCGTAGGACTTTAAATTCCGCATCTTTTTAACTGTTAATAATTTGCATGAAAGAATGAATGCAAAAATAAAAGCAACGCGTAGATCACCAATCCATGAACAAGATAAACATAAATGAAAACGACACACAAATCACACATCACCCCTAGGGTACGTCTCACTGTTGCCTTGCCCCTCGAAAGGTGGTCGTCGAGTAGAGGATGTTTTAGTAAGTCCTCATGTCCATGAACATGGCATGAGGGTAGCTTCTAAGGTGTCTTCCTATTGCTCTGGTGATCACCATGTCCCGAACCCTCGAATTGACCCGAACACCTCCAACGGTGGTGCTACTCACCTCTCAATGGTGGGATGACACTATCTTTAAGGACATTTACACAGACGAATTCCTTAGGGTAGGTAGAGAACTCGTAGATACTTGCTCTAATTTCAAAACAAAATCAAAAACTCTTTTCACACCGACACTTTCAAAAAGCTTTCGAAAGCAATTTTTCAAACACTCTTGAGGACTGATACAAGAGTCGAACTGAGATTTTCAAAGAAACTTTTTTAAACCCATAGTTGAAAAGCAAACAAACATTTTGAAAACACAATGAGCAAGTATCTAAGAGCCCATGGATAACCATGGATAGAAAGGGTGCTAACACCTTCCCTTTCTATAAATCTACCTCCCGAACCGAGAGCGATCTCTATAAGGAATTTTTCTGTGCTTTTGTCCTTTCCATTTGGAGAAAATAAAAGACGGTGGCGACTCTTGCTTCCGCGACATTTCGCGAACCAGCGTGTAACAGTCAGTTCCAGATCCACCGATCATAGAACTGGCGACTCTGCTGGGGACCCTTTATAAAGTGAGGTGTACCTTAGGATAGCTCAGACTTGTGTTTTCAATTGTTGTGTTTGTTTGCTTTAAATTGTGGGACTGTCTTGGGAGTTCTATAGATCCTAACTCGGATCTAGGGATACCTTCTTAGAAAGTAGCAACAAGACTGTGAGGGAACTGTGCGGGGTATACCGACATGGTTGAAACAGTCTGCTACGTTGATGTGGCACTTTGGTGTGTACCGGTAACCCTTGAGTTCAGTCAAGGAGAGTACGGGGCCTCCGCGTGGTGTCGTGAAGCATCAACTGACCTTAGGAACCTTAATTGAACTATCTTGGCCTCTTTAGGGTAGTGAGATAACTGACTTTAGTGCAGTCCGAGGTTGGTTGATACTCGATACTACACTCAATTGAGGGTTGCTTTCCTGGAATATTTCGGTCGCCAGTTCAGTGGCTAAATCGAAACGATGAACAATGAAAGCAATCCAGTGATATTGGGACCCTTAGAACCCGGTTACTTCTAATAGGACAGGTTGAGCCCACCAACTTCAAGAGGGTAATACCCAGACCCCATGCTGGCCTAAACTCTAAGGGCTTGTCTTGTGTGACTTGTGTGCCTTACATGTTTGCCTTTGTAAATATTTGTGGTGTGTTTAATCATAGCATCATGACATCATCCAACATCATATGCATTGACTAACCATTTCAGGGGTTCGAATCTTCATCTTTGTTCTTGTTTTGTAGGACATGGAAACTGTTCGCAGAAAGACAATTCAAATCAGCCTTGTAAGGATCCCTCCTCAGCTTAAGGAGCTTATATCCAGGATTCCCGAGAGCTCTTCATTCAGTGAGAGACATGGAAGACTCATCAGCTTGGTCAATACCAACATTGAGGAATATATGATAAAGGTCCTGTTCCAGTTCTTTGACCCTCTGCATCACTGTTTCACTTTCCTGGATTATCAGCTGGTACCTACATTGGAGGAGTTCTCCCGGCTTCTGAAGATCCCTATCCTTGATCAACTACCCTACAACGGTACGGAAAAGGAACCCAAGCTTGAAGAGATTGCTAAAGCCTTACACCTACAATCATCTGACCTCAAGGGAAATTGGGAGGTTAGAAGTGGCATCAAAGGGTTCTTAGCCAGGTTTCTGTTTGAAAAGGCCCGGGAATGTTGGAACTCCCTTGACTTACAAGCTTTTGAAGAAGTTGTGGCCCTCCTTGTCTATGGTTTGGTGTTGTTCCCTAACCCAGATCAGCTTATAGATATCAGTGTTGTCCAGATCTTCATGTCCAGGAATCCTATACCTACGTTGCTGGGGGACATCCTTCACTCATGTTACACTCGAACCATGAGAAAAAGAGGTGTTCTTATATGCTGCACTCCTCTCCTGGGAAGGTGGTTTATTTCGCACCTTCCACAATCAGCTTTGAAGAACGAGCGGGGTTTGAGGTGGTCACAACGGTTGATGACTCTTACACATGCTGATATACATTGGTGCCCTCGGTCCAGAGAGGATGTGACTATCATTGATCGTTGCGGGGAGTACCCTAATGTTCCTTTACTTGGAATCAGAGGAGGTATTACTTACAACCCATGCCTGGCTTGGAGACAGTTTGGTTATGCTCGGAGGGATGGCCCTCATGACATGTTAATTCCTGACATAGTTTTTGACTTCGACAACGATGCACAAGGACTTCGCCAGAGATTTATCAGAGCTTGGAGGATGCCCAGTAAGATAGACAGCAAGACACTGGGGCACAGGAATTCCATCCCATTGGAACCTTATCTCAAATGGGTACGAGCCCGCTCCCAGAAGTTAATAATGCCTTATCCTCATGTGCTCCCTGTGATCAAAGAGCCAGTCTTGGAAGGAGAAGTGTCCTACACTGTTCAACATCCTGACATGCCCACATCCTGGAAAGAGATGCAGAAGAGCTGGATCCAGCTTAAGGAAGAACGGAATTCTCTTGAGACCAGTCTACAAGCTAGTGAAAAGAAGGTCTTGGAGCTCACCCGCCTATTGCACGAGGAGAGGAATCTCAACACCTACATAGCTCCAAAGAGGATGCGTAGTGTCTTTTGGGATTGATTTGCTTTGTAATATGTGCCCATGAGGCTTTGATGTACTGAACAATTATTTCCTTAATGATAACGTGTGTTCCTTTTTTGTCTACAACAAATTTGAACTTTCGAACCCTTGAATGCATTGCATAAACACATATCATTCATCATGTGCATAGCAGGCTTTCTTCTTTTCAAGTTGCTTACTGTTCTTCGCTGTTTATTTCAGCATCATGAACCCTGACTCATCATCAACCGAGATGTCTATCAAGGCCCTTCAGGCGCAGAACGCGCAATTTCAGGAGCTGATCATGGGTTTGGCTCAAGGCCAAGAAGAGCTGAAGGCTTTACTCCTAAAGAAGGAGAAGAAGAAGAAGAAGAGAATTGTTCTTTTCAACTCGGGCCGAAGGTTTGGAAACACTCTGCAGAATGAAGAGGCTGGTTCTTCTATAGGCAAGAGCAGTCCCCAAGGGGGAAAAGGTCCTAGTCCGGTAGTCTCTGACAACGAGACTAACTTTAATGAGGAACAGTATCCTCCGGCTGAAGACCGGTATAAGCAGTTGGAAGACAGACTGAATGCAATGGAGATCCAACAAGTGCCTGGGCTGGATTTCGGAGACTTGGGCTTATCTACTGGTGTGATTATTCCTCACAAGTTTAAGGCACCATCTTTCACCAAGTATGACGGGGCGTCTTGCCCTAAGCTACACCTCAGATCCTATGTGCGGAAGATTCAACCGTACTCAGTGGACAAGAACTTGTGGATCCACTTCTTCCAGGAGAGTCTTTCAGGGACTCATCTTGAATGGTTCTATCAGCTGGATGGGACCAAGGTTCGTAACTGGGAGGAGTTGGCTACTGCTTTTTACAAGCAGTATCAATATAATGCCGACCTTGCTCCTACACGTATCCAACTCCAGGGTATGTCGCTAGGGTCAAGCGAAGGTTTTAAAGAGTATGCACATAAATGGAGGGATCTGGCTGGCAGGGTGCAGCCTCCGTTAACTGACCGGGAGTTGGTAGACATGTTCTTGGGGACCCTATTTGGGCCATTTTTCAATCATCTTATCGGTAACTCATCTGCAGGGTTTACTGATCTTATTCTGACTGGAGAGAGAATAGAGGCTGGAATGAAGTCTGGTAAAATTCAGAAGGGTGCATCTGCAAGCTCTGAGAAGAAACCCTTTAAGAAGGAGGCCAGTGCTGTATATGGGTCTAGAAGACAAGAGAAACCTGAGCGCCGCCAATCTGTCAACGCGGTGATGATTGCTAAACCTGCTGCCGCTCCTCGGCAAACCAATCCTCAAAGGGGTGAAAGACCCAGAAGAGAGTTTACCCGTCTAAGTATGACTCTATCACAAATCTTGCCGCAGTTGCTATCCACCAACTTAGTGACTGTCAGAGAGGCCCCGAAAGTTGTGAATACTGCCTCTCCGAAATACAATCCAAATGCCCGCTGTGCTTATCACTCCGATAGCCCGGGGCATTCCACTGATAACTGTTGGGCCTTAAGGAATAAGGTGCAGGACCTTATCGACGCAAAAGAAATACAATTTGAAGCGCCTGAGAGGCCAAATGTGGTGACTGCTCCTATGCCCCAACATGGAGTGAATGCCGTTGATGAAGATGTGTATGCCGTTTCTGTGAATGATGTAGCTACTCCCTTGATAATTGTTAAGAGGAACCTACTGCTGGCCGGTTTATTTCTGGGTTGTAGTGAAGGTTGCCTTTTCTGTGCTGTTTCCCTTTCTGGTTGTCCTTTGCTGAAGTTGGGCATCCAAAGCCTGATGGACAACAAAGAGATTCTGTTCAAAAAGACTGTTGTTCAGTTTTTTCCGGTGGAAGAAGTTTCTGTTGTTACAATCTTTAATAATCCGATCAAGGCTCTCCCAAGGAAGCCGGTTCAAATCATGACTGTCGCACCCGTTGTTATCACTGTTCCGGGGCCTCTCCCCTACGAATCTGATAAGGCTGTCCCCTGGCACTATGGGGCAGACGTGTATGTACATGGAATCAAGCAAGAGTTCAACACTGGCACCAGCATCAGCAATATCACTGGTCCAACAAAAGTTACCCGCAGTGGCAGGCTCTTCTCGCCTGACATTGCGCCACCAACTATTCGAAGACCCCTCACTATAACACCTACAAGTGTACCTGTTCCCAGTTCTGATCAAGTTGTGTCCCCTGCTGCCGAGTCATCTAATGCTCGGGGCAAAGGGATTGAAGATGAGCCTGCCCGGATGGAGGCACCAAAATCTGTG
This sequence comes from Vicia faba, assembly GCA_948472305.1. Taxonomy (NCBI): domain Eukaryota; kingdom Viridiplantae; phylum Streptophyta; class Magnoliopsida; order Fabales; family Fabaceae; genus Vicia; species Vicia faba. The sequence continues at coordinate 1,089,493,554 of OX451738.1, read as the reverse complement.
AATGATGAGGCCTCCCAACAAGAGATGGAGGAAATCCTGAAAATAATCAAGAAGAGCGACTTTAATGTTGTCGAGCAGCTGGGGCATACCCCCTCCAAGATCTCCATGCTCTCCTTGCTGCTGTGCTCAGAGGCCCATGCTAAGGCCTTGATTTCATTTCTCAAGACGGCCCATGTGCCACAGGAGACATCTGCAGTCCAGTTTACTGATTGTGTAGCCAATCTAACAGCAGACAATGGTTTGGGTTTCTCGGATGCTGACCTTACGGCTAAGGGAAAGGACCACAATGACGCCCTGCATGTCTCTATTGAATGCAGGGGCACTACTCTTGCGCACGTGTTGGTGGACACTGGTTCTTCCCTGAATGTGCTACCCAAAAAGGCCTTAGACCGGTTGGATTGTGAGGGCCTGGAGCTGAAACCTAGCAACATCATCGTCAGAGCCTTCGACGGTTCTAAAAGGATGGTCCATGGAGAGGTAGACATTCCTATTCGTGTGGGTTCTCAAGTATTCGACTCTACTTTCTATGTGATGGATATCCGTCCATCGTATTCTTGTCTACTGGGTCGACCTTGGATCCACAAAGCTGGGGCAATGACCTCTACCCTACACCAGAAGCTCAAGTACCCCGTCAGAGGGAAGATTGTCACTGTGTAGGGAGAGGAGGAGTATATGGTGATCCATTTGAATTCCTTCAGGTATATTGAGATGGACGGGGAGTTTATTGAAACCCCCTTTCAGCATTTCGAAGAGGTACCTCCAACATTGGCAGCAGCGGAAACAGTGGTTGAAGAGGATGTTCCCTTGAAGATGGCTTCCTTGAAGGATGCCCGGGCTGTGATCAAGAAAGGTGAATGTGCTAACTGGGGCAGGCTCCCTGATTTTACACCTAAAACTGACAAGTTTGGACTAGGTTTTACTGCAGAGGGTCAGAAGGCTATGCGCAAGGCAAAGACCAGAAGACCTCCTGTACTCATTACCAACCCAAAAGTGAATGCTGTTGGAGATGAAGATGAAGTGGGAGAGTCAGAGTTCAATAGCTGGATCTACCCGACGATTGATGGCGGATTGACCAATTGGATTGCTAAGGATCATACTCCTGTTACTTTTGTTACGCAGTAATAAACTCCTTTGTTTTGTTATTTGTAATAAACAATGATTTGAAACTCTATGGCCCGGTGTCTTACCCGGGGCACCGTGGCTTCAATTGTGAGGGTATATTAATTGTCATTTCATATATCATGAATAAAGACCTTGGACGTTTTCTCGCATTTCAAGTCTTATGCTCCTTTCCTTTCTTTCCTTTCTTTATATATTGCAAAACAGCTGTATTTACACACACTCACTCATACAGGTTTCAATCCACTCTGGATCTCACTGGTAACGACTCTGCTACTGCCAGTTATGACTTCGAAAATCCGACCAACTTAGCTGAAGACGAAGGTGAAGATGATTGTGAAGTGCCTGTCGAGCTTGCAAGACTGTTACTCCAGGAAGAGAGGGCAATTCAACCACATGAAGAGCCAGTGGAGACAATACATCTGGGTACTGAGACCGACCGTAAGGAAGTCAAGATTGTGCCAACCTAGAGCTCAGCGTGAAGCAACGGTTGACTCAGATGTTACAGGATTATGTGGAGATATTTGCCTGGTCCTACGAAGACATGCCTGGGTTAGATACCGACATTGTGGTCCATCACTTGCCTACTAAGGAAGACTGCCCTCCGGTTAAGCAAAAGGTCCGCCGTATGCGTCCAGAGATGTCTGAGAAGATCAAAGCTGAGGTTATGAAGCAGTTCGATGTCGGGTTTCTTGCAGTAACCTCTTACCCTCAGTGGGTTGCTAATGTGGTGCCGGTACCAAAGAAAGACGGTAAGGTCAGAATGTGTGTCGATTACAAGGATCTGAACAGGGCCAGCCCCAAGGATGACTTCCCTCTACCTCACATTGACGTTCTGGTTGATAATACTGCTCAGCACAAGGTGTTCTCTTTCATGGATGGTTTTTCAGGGTATAATCAGATCAAGATGGCTCCTGAAGACATGGAAAAGACTACCTTTGTTACTCAGTAGGGCACCTTCTGCTACAAGGTCATGCCTTTCGGACTGAAAAATGCTGGGGCAACCTACCAACGCGCCATGGTTGCTTTATTTCATGACATGATCCATCATGAGATTGAAGTGTATGTTGACGACATGATTGCAAGGTCCCAAACTGAGGAAGAACACCTGATCATCTGAAGAAACTGTTTGACCGTCTGAAACTGTACAAGCTGAGGTTGAACCCGAACAAGTGCACTTTCGGGGTTAGATCTGGAAAGCTGCTAGGCTTCGTTGTAAGTGATAAGGGCATTCAAGTGGACTCTGCCAAGGTTAAAGCTATTCAAGAGATGCCAGCTCCTAAGACAGAGAAAGAGGTCAGAGGCTTTCTAGGACGCCTGAATTACATTGCTCGATTCATCTCGCACCTAACTGCTACCCGTGAGCCAATCTTCAAGCTGCTGAAGAAAGATCAGGTAGTACGTTGGAATAATGAATGTCAGGCTGCTTTTGATAGAATCAAAGATTATCTCCAAGAACCACCCATTCTTATGCCACCGGTTGAAGGGAGACCTCTAATACTATACCTGACAGTACTTGACAACTCAATGGGGTGTGTGCTGGGGCAGCATGACGAGTCTGGCCGAAAAGAGCATGCCATTTATTACCTTAGCAAAAAGTTTACCGACTGTGAGACCCGATACTCACTGCTTGAGAAAACTTGCTGCGCTTTGGTATGGGCTGCTCGCCGGCTGAGACAGTATATGCTGACTCACACTACCTTATTGATCTCAAAGATGGATCCTATAAGTACATATTTGAAAAGCCTGCTTTGTCTGGGAGAATAGCGAGATGGCAAATGATCTTGACAGAATACGACATCCAGTACACGACCCAGAAAGCCATCAAAGGAAGTGTATTGGTAGACCACTTGGCACACCAGGCAGTAGACGACTATCAGTCAATGAACTTCGAGTTTCCCGACGAGAGCATCATGATTGTGACTGATTGTGAAGTACCTGGACCGGATGAAGGACCTGAGGAAGGATCCCGTTGGTCTATGCACTTTGACGGAGCCTCCAATGCTTTGGGTAATGGTATCGGCGCTGTGATCATATCCCCTCAAGGCACTCATACTCCACTCACTGCCCGGCTATGTTTCAACTGTACCAACAACATGGCGGAGTATGAGGCGTGCATCATGGGTCTCCAAGCGGCGATCGACTTAAGGATCAAGTTTCTGAGTGTCTTCGGAGATTCCGCTCTCGTGATCAATCAGATCAAAGGAGAGTGGGATACGAAACATCGGAATCTTATTCCTTACAGAGAATGTGTGTTGACATTGATCCCCCACTTCACGGAGATAACCTTTGAACACTTTCCGAGAGAAGAGAATCAGTTGGCGGACGCGTTAGCTACGATGTCTTCCATGTTCAAGGTCAAATGGGACAATGAGGCTCCCCAGGTCACTATCTGGAAACTGGATGAACCGGCATACTGTTGTGATCTCGAGACTGAATTGGTGACAGAGAAGCCTTGGTACCATGAGGTGAAGAGATACTTGGAAGCTCAGGAATATCCTGAAGGTGCATCTGTCAATGATAAGAAGTTTCTGAGGAGGTTCGCAGCAAAGTTCTTCCTTAGCAACGGCATCCTGTATAAGCGAAACCATGATTCGACCTTACTGCATTGTGTGGACAAGACAGAAGCAGAAAGGATCATGGAAGAGCTACATGAAGGAACCTTCGGAACACATTCCAGTGGACACACTATGGCAAAGAAAATCCTTCGGGCAGGGTATTTCTGGTCCACAATGGAAGCTGACTGCTACCAACATTCTCGGACATGCCATAAATTCCAGATATACGTAGACAAGGTGCATGTTCCTCCGGTTCCTCTAAACGTCCTGACAGCCCCTTGGCCTTTTGCAATGTGGGGCATAGATATGATCGGTGAGATTAAACCTACGGCATCCAATGGGCATCGCTTCATCCTGGTGGCAATTGATTACTTCACAAAGTGGGTTGAAGCAGCTTCCTACGCTACGGTAACCAAGAATGTGGTGGCACGGTTCATTCGGCACAATTTGATCTGTCGATACGGGGTCCCTGAAAGAATCATTACAGACAACGGTACCAATCTCAATAACAAGATGATCACTGAGCTCTGCGAGCAGTTTAAGATACAGCACCACAACTCTTCTCCTTACAAACCGAAGATGAATGGGGCTGTAGAAGCAGCAAATAAGAATATCAAGAAAATTGTGCAGAAGATGACAGTGACTTATAAAGATTGACACGAGATGTTACCGTTCGCTCTACATGGGTACCGTACCTCAGCCAGGACGTCAACTGGGGTAACTCCTTTCTCCTTGGTCTACGGTATGGAGGCAGTCTTACCGATCGAAGTGCAGATACCCTCTCTACGGATAATGAAGGATGCAGATCTGAATGAAGATGATTGGATCCAGACACGACTTGATCAGCTAAACCTTATTGACGAAAAGAGACTTGCTGCTATCTGTCATGGTCAGACGTATCAGAAACGGATGATCAGGGCATTTAACAAAAAGGTCAGACCACAAGAATATCAAGTTGGGGATCTGGTAATCAAGCGAATCATCCTTCCTCAGAGTGATGCAAGGGGCAAATGGACCCCTACGTACGAAGGGCCATTTGTGGTTAAACATGTGTTCTCAGGAGGAGCCATGATTCTAACCAACATGGATGGTGACGACCTTCCTCACCCCGCCAATGCAGACATAGTAAAAAGATACTACGCATGAAAAAAAAAGACCCGCTAGGTTGACATACCTAGGCAAAAATTAGGGCTTCCCGGCGAACCAAAAGGGTTCGGGCAAAATGAAGGGATGAAATGAAAAATCTGTACACCTGGCAAATCGAAAACCTGAAAAGGCGGCTTGGGAAAAAATGGGTATCCCGGTGGACTGAAAACCCGAAAGGGCGGTCCAGGCAAAAGTTAGGGATAAAGCGTAATACTATGTCTCATTGGATCACTTTGCATCCAGAATCCGGTATCTACATCGAATTCAAACGGCATTGATCAATCAGCTTCATCCTCGACTAGGTCATCAAGTGATGAGACGCTCGGAGATATAAAGGCGATAGCAGAGTTGGAACCCAATGCGATCATTCATTTCACACAGCTGTTTTATTTTCCTTTGTACAAATTTGTATAAACTCTTTTGTTCGGCGACGTTCTCTTACTAGGACGTCAGCCTCTTGTACATAAACGCCTATTTACAGGCAAATTCAAAAATCAATACAAAAATCATTTTTCAGCTCAAATTGCCATTTGTTTTTTCTTTTCCTTTTCTGTTTTGTTTTGCGAAGAACGTCCAAGGTTCAATTTGTGATATATGCATTGACAATAATTTGCTAACTCATGAATATTTACATACGAAACAAAGGATTAATTACAGGTAACAGTAGAAACAGGGGCAATAAAGAGTTGTCTAAGCAATCTAATTGTTCTGTCCTCCAAGGTACCAAGGTAGGTTCAACTAAAGAACATAACCAATATGCCTTGATTCCCCAGAGAGTGAGCCAGCAAGTCAATACACTCTCCCCAAGCAAAGTTACAGTCAACATTAAGGAAGTTGGGTATCCTCCAGCAGATCTCAATATTCCCCCAGCACGATGTACATACATTCTTAACAAGTATCCCCGGCAGTCTTAATCTGAGATTGTCCCCCGGCAGAATACCGGACATCCAATGGAGTCACTTCCCCAATACAGTTCAAAGACCTCCCCAGGAGAATCTAATCCAGTTTCCCCAGGAAAGTTGGAATCCATCTCCCCAAGCAGTAAGCTTATCCCCAGTAGATTCTGGAAGCTTCTCCCCCGCAGAGCATGAACGCGTCCCCCGGCTTTATTCAAAGATTATTTCCCTACCAGGATATAACTGGGTTATCCTCAGCCATAAGCCACGGAAAGAGCGTTCTCGGCGAAGTCTTCTTATCCCCAGTGAAGTCTATCAACACTTCCAACGTAACAATGGTATCCCCAGCAAAGTTACCATCAACATCCCAGCAAGTACCTCTCTTCCCACAGAGCATTGCTTCCCAGCAAGATCGTTAGAGTACTTTTCTCCCCGCAGAGTAATCCATTCGCCAAGTTTATCCCCCAACGGAGTTATCTTCTCCTACCGGTATTCTTGCAACTATCATCCCCAGCGGAAACGAATATTCTATTCTCCAACATCAGTCCAGGATGTGATTTCCCGGCATCCGTCAAGGATTTATTTTCCTAGGACGAAAACATACATTCATAAACATTGCACTTCCATACATTATAGCATGCATATATGCATCATATCTTACAAATCTCATTTATGTTGAGAACATCATCGCTTGATTCATATCATGCCTTGCATATGACTGACCTTTACCTTTCAGGAAAGATCCAGTTAAGTTCTCAGCTATATTTCAAGACCTTGCCCAGTTCAGTTAAATCGACCCTAAGATTTTTCTGATTCTTATCCAGTCAAAGGCCTTCTCTGGTTCAGTAAGATCGACCCTAAGATCTCCCTGTTTCTTATCCAGTTGAAGATTTCAAGACCTTGTCCGGTTCAGTTAAATCGACCCTAAGATTTTCCTGATTCTTATCCAGTCAAAGGCCTTCTCTAGTTCAGTCAGATCGACCCTAAGATCTCCCTGATTCTTATCCAGTTGAAGATATTCCAAGACCTTGCCCGGTTCAGTTAAATCGACCCTAAGATTTTCCTGATTCTTATCCAGTCAAAGGCCTTCTCTGGTTCAGTCAGATCGACCCTAAGATCTCCCTGATTCTTGCCCAGTTGAAGTTATTCCAAGACCTTGCTTGGTTCAGTTAAGTCGACCCTAAGATTTTTCTTGATTCTTATCCAATCAAAGGCCTTCTCTAGTCCAGTTAAATCAATCCCTAAAGATTTTCCTGATGAAGACTCAGTAGAAGACATCCAAGATTCTCTCAGCGTTACTGTTGAGATTGAAGTCGCCTATGATTCTCCCAGCGTTACTGTTGAGATTGAAGTCGCCCAAGATTCTCTCAGCGTTACTGTTGAGGTTGAAGTCGCCCAAGATTCTCTCAGCATTGAAGTCGCCCAAGATTCTCTCAGCGTTACTGTTGAGGTTGAAGTCGCCCAAGATTCTCTCAGCGTTACTGTTGAGGTTGAAGTCGCCCAAGATTCTCTCAGCGTTACTGTTGAGGTTGAAGTCGCCTATGGTTCTCTCCCCGTTACTGTGGAGGTAGTAATCGCCCCAAGATTCTCTCAGCGTTCCTGTTGAGGTAGTAATCGTCCAAGGTTCTCTCAACGTTCCTGTTGAGGTAGTAATCGTCCAAGGTTCTCTCAGCGTTCCTGTTGAGGTAGTAATCATCCAAGATTCTCTTAGCGTTCCTGTTGAGGTAGTAATCGCCCAAGGTTCTCTCGCCGTCCCGTTGAGGTAGTAACCATCCCTGGTTCATTCATCATCTTTTTGAAGCTCCAGATTCAATTCCTGTAACCAGTCAGGGCACATCTACATAAGAGCTTGAAGACCAACTCCTGTAACATGTCAGGTAATCATTTTCTTTTTCAGGTATGCAAGTTCTCACTAAGGAAACTCTTACGCGATCAAAAACCAGATGACATCTATAAGCCCATCCACCTTCCATCATCTCTTAGCATGGCATCTATAAGCCCATCCACCTTCCATCATCTCTTAGCATGGCATCTATAATCCCATCATCCTATCCATCAATCTCCAAATAGCATCTATAAGCCCATTCCCCCATCACACTGCTAACATGTGAGCGCAAATTTCTGGGCACTCTAGTGTTCAATCATCTTCCACCTTCGGATTACGAAAGGCACGTCAGCCAATCTGCATCCTCAGGTCTAAGAAGATTGAACATGGGCAACTGTTGTACCCCAAAATTTTCCCTCCCATATTCTTCAAAATTTGCAAAGAACATACTTCAAAATCTCCCCAAGGGTTGCACAGTTCAAAGGCCTCTTAACAGTCAAAAACTAGGGTTTTGGTTCTGACAAAGAAATTGAAGTTTCCAAGGGTCCAATCAAGTCCTACATGCCTATAAACATGGTCAAGCATCCTCATACCAAGTTCCAAGACTTACAGCACAAAATTGCACAGTCAAAAACCCTAATTGCTCAGCAGTCAACTGTAGGGGCAAAATGGTCATTTGACAGTCAAAAGTCCAAATTTTTGGTCAACATCTCATTTTGAAGCCACAAACATCATTTTATCAATTCTTGATCATGATTCTCAAAGCATGGCTCAAAAAGTCTCAAGATGCAAAAGTTTCCATATTTGGACAGTTGAAAAAGTCAACTGTAACTTGACCAAGGCATAACTTCCACATGGTTTATCAGAAAAATTCCATCCAAATCTCATTTTGAAGAGAAAGACATTTCCTACAACTCCTCTTCACACTTCAAGTCCAAGAAATGCTCTCACAAAAAGTTATCAATTTCAACATTATAGGTCATTTTCAAAAGTCAACAAAAAGGGACTTTAAGTCAAAGACCATAACTTGAGATTGGTAAATCAAACTGACATGGGACCAAAGGAATTGGTTAGAGGACTTCAAGACCTTTTCAAAATGTCCAGGAACATGATCAAAGATTAAAAATTGAGCAAGATATGCCTTGTGGAAGTTGGGAGATTTTTGGGAATTTTGAAAAGTCAACTTTGCTTCAAATGCCTCAAAATTGCTAATGGGCCACATTCTCTTCCAAGAATCATTATCCAAAGGCTATGCACGACCATTTGGCCCAAAGGGGATTTATTTCATCATTTTTTATTATTTATTTGAATTTTTATCACCATTAATTCATTTAATTAAATAAAATATGACAAAAATACAAAACAAATGTGTTTGAATCTTTTTATGCAGCATATGCCCTCATTGGTTACTAAAGATCTCGTGCACATCAAAAAAGGGAAGATTTGGTGCAAATTGGCATGTTATTCATGGAAAAGATTTGAAAAAATATTCATTGAAAATCAAATATTTGATACATCAATGCAAAGGCTTTTTGACTCAAATTTCTACTCTAATCCATTGGCATACATATACAGATCATAACCCTAGTCACAAGAACCTTCCAGCTGTGCCTCAAACCAAATACAAAGTTTGCATTTTTTGTCCAAAAAATCAAAACTGAAAACACAGTTCCAGTGCAATTCAAAGCGAAATAAGCATTCCAATAGCTTGCCAAGGCATCAAGGAAACTTTCTGGATCAAAACCACAACTTCCAACCTCAAGAAACGGTAGAACGGAGCAGTCCTGTTCTTGATATATTGCATACTCGTGTTTTGATTTATAGGACATATTCATACATTCTAATGCTTGTTTTACACTAATATGGACTCACTGAACCTCATGGTATCATTGAATTGAATTAATAATGCTTGTATAGAAAAATGCCATTGATGCTTTTTAGCTTTTCAGAGATGTGAATTTGGGGTTTTCCTCTTCTGGAAAAATCATCCAACAAGACCTATGCCATTAGAATCAGAAGCTCATAACGATTCAAATGGCATACTCGCACTCAATTTATGAACAACAGGGTTCTATTCGCTATTTTTTTATGTGTCATGTAGTGGGGGTTTAAAACCCCCGCAATCTTGTTTTATTTTTCAGGCAAAAAGCAAGGAAACGAAGAAGAAGGTTGTGTGTCATCCTATGGTTGGTAGATTCAAACAATTGGCGCGCGTTTTCATCAAATGTCATTATTGATTTTTTCTCTTTCATATTAATTATATTCCATTATGCATACGAATAAACATGCTGGCTCAGTTGGTGGGAAGGAATATTTGCAAGCTTTGGGACCTGGGTTCGATTCCCAAGCCCCCCTTATTTCCTTATGATTTTCTTTGTAACATGATCAGGTACGTTGGCCCCCTCTTTGATCTACCATGCACTCTACGCTCAAGCTGGCCACGCGTCCCATAACCCCAATCCAAAGGTCAAGATCTGCAGATCACCATGGACACTAGTCAGCCATGCCATACACGTGCTGGAAAAAGTCAACAGGCCTTGAATCTATTGGGCCAACATTGCTTCAGTCAAACCTCCTAAATTGGGGTCAACACCCCCCATTGGTTTGCATTCTATTTTTATGCTTTTTATTTTTTCTATTTCATTTGTTTTATTTAGTTTTATTTTAATTCTTTAAATTAATTTTTTCATAACATAAAAATAACAAAAATCAGAAACTATAAAAATAAAAAATATGTTTTAATATTTAATTCACTAACATTTTTTGTAAATAAATTTAACAATTAATTTAGTTTTTAATTCTAGGTTCAACTTTAATGTTTTTTTTAATAAACTAAAAAATGTAGAATTAGGGTTTTAAATACTTTTATCCTTTTTTCTTTTCTTTTACCATTATTAATAATTAATTATTTATTTTGTAAATAAATTGCCATGTAAATAATTAGGTTAAAATTAGGGTACAAACTTAAACATTTTTTAATAAATTAAAAATAGTTTAGAATTAGGTTTTAATTCCATTAATTCTCATTAAACTCCATAAATGCAAAAACTCCAAAAATTATTTCTTTTATTTTCTTTTAATCAATTTCATGATTCCAATTTAATTTCCTTAAAAAGGGTCCAACGCCCTCACATTCGATCACAATTCTATTTCGCGCGCTTATTTTATTTTTTATAAATTTCATGTAATTCTCCCAAAGCTATGTAATAGATTAATTAGACATTTATCTTTCCGCATTTTATTTTATTTCAAATCGGGTCTTGGATTAATTTGGCGATGTAGACCCGCACCTTTGTAATAGCGTAGGACTTTTAATTCCGCATCTTTTTAACTGTTAATAATTTGCATGAAAGAATGAATGCCAAAATAAAAGCAACGCGTAGATCACCAATCCATGAACAAGATAAACATAAATGAAAACGACACACAAATCACACATCACCCCTAGGGTACGTCTCACTGTTGCCTTGCCCCTCGAAAGGTGGTCGTCGAGTAAAGGATGTTTTAGTAAGTCCTCATGTCCATGAACATGGCATGAGGGTAGCTTCTAAGGTGTCTTCCTATTGCTCTGGTGATCACCATGTCCCGAACCCTCGAATTGACCCGAACACCTCCAACGGTGGTGCTACTCACCTCTCAATGGTGGGATGGCACTATCTTTAAGGACATTTACACAGACGAATTCCTTAGGGTAGGTAGAGAACTCGTAGATACTTGCTCTAATTTCAAAACAAAATCAAAAACTCTTTTCACACCGACACTTTCAAAAAGCTTTCGAAAGCAATTTTTCAAACACTCTTGAGGACTGATACAAGAGTCGAACTGAGATTTTCAAAGAAACTTTTTTAAACCCACAGTTGAAAAGCAAACAAACATTTTGAAAACACAATGAGCAAGTATCTAAGAGCCCATGGATAACCATGGACAGAAAGGGTGCTAACACCTTCCCTTTCTATAAATCTACCTCCCGAACCGAGAGCGATCTCTATAAGGAATTTTTCTGTGCTTTTGTCCTTTCCATTTGGAGAAAATAAAAGACGGTGGCGACTCTTGCTTCCGCGACATTTCGCGAACCAGCATTAAACAGTCAGTTCCAGATCCACCGATCACATACCCCTCAAGAGGAAACCCACAATAAGAGAACTCTAAGAGATTCTCAACACACACTAGACACGATGTTAGAACATCTGTTAAGACATCTTTATCTTGCACAAACTGGCTACATCAGTAGCAGCAGAAGCAGAAGCACACAACAAGCATGACTACCATACTCCCCCTAATAGTTGCATATGCAAGCATAAACAACATAGCATTTCTCCCCCTTTTTATCTAAAATCTTGACAAAAAGAGAATAGAGTAAGTGTACAAAAAACACACAGAACTATGGAACCATAAGTTGCCATAGGCAGTAATTTCACAAAGTCATTTTACAAAACATGGAAGCACATATGGAAATAAAACAAAACACAAATGGAAACAAACATAAGCACCTAGTGGAAGCATACAAAGTGTTAACAGAAGCACAATAAGTCATAATCCCTTAATCAAACATCTATAAAACGTCACAAGAAAATTATATTAATACATAAAAGAGCCAAACACAAGGTGATCTTCAAGCTTCAATAGATTCTTCATCATTCCTTCTCTCAGTTGCATTAAAAACTTCTTCAAGTTCTTCTTCCACATCACCCTTATCCATCTCTTCCTCCAATAATTTAATGATATTTTCCAGTTTATTTTTTCTTTTTGAGCAGTTTTTAATTATCTCACCCAGTTCCTTGCATGTGTCCTTGAGTGCAGAAATCATGTCTGCATTTGAAACTGGACCAACATAGTCCTGAACATGTGCCCTTGTAAATAGCTTATAATGCAGTGATAAAGGTGACTCTCTCTTGCATATCTCATCTTAATTTTTTAAAATCCCCAGATGTTGATTCAAAATTATGCCACAAATGAGTGTAGGAAAAGCAATTGACATTTTTACAGCTTATGATAATGCATGCTTGGTAGTTTGATTAAATACCAAAATGAAATTTGGTATGTGTTCCCACTTTATAGATGAACTTTCCTAACCCTGTTGTTATAGAGGAGGTATGATTCATAGGAACCTAGTTGACAACTCTTATTCTATTTAGCATAACATACTTAACACTTAGCTTGCTAACAAAGAGCTTTTCCTTCCTTGGCTAATGTTTCACCTATTTTTCAGTGATCTCTTGGAACACCTCATCATCAGTGACCTCCACTTCTCACTGCTCTCCTTCATCTCTCCTCATATACTTGTTGATGACCTTTGGTGAGAACTCCACATAGTGTCCTCTAACAAAGACTTTTCTATAGTCATTGTCGCTTATATTGTCACACTCTCTAGGAATGTTTACAATAAACTCTCTTACCAGTGTCTCATAACACTCACCAAATCCAGTTACCGTCTCTATCAATCCGACTACCTGAATGAGTATAATCATATTCTGATGATCAAGAGAATTACTCCTCAATTCTCTTCCTAAAGCCAATCTCCTTTTGCACACAAACCTCCACTTATCTGCATATCTAGATGAGTGGAAAGATATATTACCAAGAGCCACATCAGGAATATTGGGAAGAATTTCTTTCCGACAAAAATTTTCTTGGCAGATGCATCAATGTCATAAACAATTGCTTCAATGTCCTCCTCATGATCTGAGTCACTAGATAATTCTTGATTTCTCTTCAAAGATTTTTCTCGCCCTTCAGATGTTTCTACTTTACTCTAACCTCTCTTAGGAACAAGATTCGTTCTCTTCTTGTACAATTTCTGATCTTTGGTGGAAGTGTGAATAACTTTTCCTCTTTTATTTCTCAATCTCTTGGTTATTCCATGAGTCATTCTCCTATCAATTGATGTATCATCGGATTCCAACTCATCAATAATGATCACATCAGGATTTTGCCCATTCCCTACTGCAATATCCTCTTGGTCATCATTAGTTTTTATTTCTTTTGTGGATTCGTACAAATTAATATCTTTAAAGATCCTTTCATCCCGAGAACGTTATGAGTATTCCGTGTTACTTGCCATGTTTGGTTTTTAAGTGAACCCTCTGGATTTTGTGCAAGATGCTACAACATCTGTCTCAGCATTAGGGTTACTGTTCAAGACTTCTAAGATAAATCTACTATGGTCATCATCATTTTTCCTAATATCAGAATCCTTAGGGTTTTCCTTAGCATGTTCTTTGATATTAGATCCAACAATAGAGGTTTTCAAGGGCGTATTAGTGGTCTCATCCTTTCTAGATTGTTCATGGATAATTACATAAGGCTAACCTTTTAATGGAGTTCTTCTTTCTCTCATTGCAAAAATCTTTGTTCTTTTCTTCGTAGGAGCAACTGGGGGAATAGGGATGGGTGGAGCAACAATAGGAGGGATTATAGCAAGAGGAACAAAATTAAGAGTTTGCAGGAATCCTTCTACAGAGCTAGATCTATCCGAATTTGTCATTTTGTGAGATGATTGATCTTGAGATGATTGATGGAGGTAAACATTCAAACAAAATGTTGATACCCCTTCTATTACAGAGAGGATGCTGAATAAATGAGTGTTATATACGGGAATAAATGATTTTCCTAAATATGTGTGCGTTATTAATTGGTCAAAACAACATTCCTTATACTGGTCTATACTTAATAAGAAATTCAAATTTTTTGACCGTTGATTAAGGAAATCTTTGAGATCACAAAATGTTGTCAAGTTTTTAGGGAGACATTGAACTCTTCTGACTTATGATGCTCCTTGGACTTAGAGGTATTGTTGTCCCTACAATTCTGTTTGTTCATCTTGGTTTTTCATATTATTGTACTTTATATGTGAAAACAAACACCACACATCTTCAGAGACTTTCATAGAAGAAGCACATGTAACACGACTAGTTGCATTCTTTTACCTATTCTTTCTTTTCCTGATTCTCCTATTTATAGAGTTATCATTGGGTTGGAAAGAGTGCCTCTTATAATCATATAGAATGAAATAAAATGGCTTTATATGACCATATTTTCCACAAAAATGACATTTCCATAGATGAAAATTAGCTTTGTTCCAAGTTTTTTGTCCCTTGGCAGGATGTTGGAACATTTTGTCTAACATTGTAATTTTGTCCTCTTTTTTTATTTCATTCATAAACTGATAGGTAAAATCTACACTAGTGGATTATTTTCTTCCTTCTCTTATTTGAATACCTTTATACAAAGCACTAGACCCATAACTATCATGTTTAGAGATTTACAAGGTTACCTTTTTCTCAAGTTCAGAGTTTGTAGATAGATGATTTTCTTTTTCTTTCGGAAGTTGAGTTATGACCTTCTTGTGCACTTTATTTCTCTTACACACTTCTTCATTTTTCACACATAGATCTTTATAAAGACTTATCAGTTATTTATAGGTAAGATCCTCATCACACGAATTCAAATTAGATTCATACTTGCCAGTCATAGCTATATTATTTGTGGTTTCCACACTTTTAACATTACTAACCTTCCTGGATCAGAAAAATGTTCTGAATATCTGGTTCTGATCTCATCTTGTCCAATAACTGTTTAAATGTCTTTTCAAGGAGCCTAAGTCCTTTTGTCAGTCCTTTATCAGAGTGAAGAGAACTAGTACTACCCTCATTCTTCTTCTCAGATCTTTCATTCATTTTCAACTCAATTTTTTTAAGAGAACCAATAAGTTCCTCCATTTTCATGCTTCAGACATCTTGAGCCTCCTTAGTGGTTGTGTCCTTCATGTCAATTTTTTTGGTAAAGATCTAAAAAACTTCCTTACCAGTTTTCTTCTATCATTATTTCTCCCAAGATGCTTGATGCATTCGCCACTTCAAGAAACTTCATATAAAAATCCTGAACAGTTTCATCATCGTTCATTTTTAGGATTTCAAACTTGGTAGTGTGAAGTTGTAGCCTTGACACATTTATTTTGGATGTACCTTCATGAGTTGATCTTAGGATTTCCCAAGCATCCTTGACTGATGTACACGGATTGATCAACTTAAACACATTTTTGTAAACTCCATTAAATAGGGCACTAAAGGCTTTGAAATTTCTAATGGCTTCTCTGTCATCATTTTCATCCCAGTCTTCTTCAGGTTTAATGGATTTCTTTCCCTCTTTATGCTTCACCATTGGATGTACCCATCCTTTTAGAACAACTTTCCTTTCTTTGATGTCCATAGTGTTCAAAAAAGCTAACATTCTGACATTCCACCATTTATAGTTTGAGCCATCCAATAAATGTGGATTATCATAGAGCCCTCCTTCCTTCTCCATAGTAGCAGAAAATATATCCATAGAGCTCACCTAATAGACAAACCGGGGTTCCTGGTCTGATGCCAATTGAAATTCTGGCATGCACAATATAGATGTCAAGACTGATGTCTCAACTTACAATCACAATGTCTCTACAGATGTTATAACATCTACCGACAATACAACAACAATAATAGTAATGCATAAAAATAACTTGCAGAAATTAAGGAACACAACGATATTTTGACCCAGTTCGGTGCTAACTCACCTACTTTGGGGGCTACCAAGCTAGGAAGTAAATCCATTATTAGTAGTACTAGTTTGAAGCTAAACTCCTCCATTTACAACTTCTCTCCTAATCCCTACCCAGTGTAACTTCTATCTAGGTCCTCCCTAGATATGAGAAATTGACATCTCACTTTCAATAACAGTAGTGATAAAAGAACTATCCCAATTAAAGGGGATGTCTATAGAAACCCTAACAGGAAAAATAAACTTCCAAATTATAAATACTCAGTTTGCTTAAAAGCTTTTCTAAGAACAATACTCAACTCTTGAATTACAGCTTCAAGGAGAACAATAACTTGACAAACTGTATCAAAGATACATGAGGACAAATAAGATAAAACAGAAACTCCCTTGAGAACCCTCAAACCCAAAATTAGAAAATTCGGCTTCCCCTATTTTTTTACAAAATTTGTTATTCTAATAGGTCTAGGTAGTTTCTTTAAATACTCCTTAGCAATTCTTGGGCCTTGCAGCTGCACCAAAATATTCCTTATTGTCCATGCTGAGGGCTATAAAAATCTGTGCAGGAAAATCTCCATGAATCTTAGAACAATACACAAGGTTTCCTAATTAGTCTAAATCAACCAATTTTAGCAACTTGTGTACAGTTGAAGATAATATTCGTTCCAGATGTAAAAATCCTTGACCTGCAAAAAATCAGTGAGATAAACCAAAAAGAATCTCATATAATCAATTTAAATTGTCAAGCATAAATCAAATAGCATAACCTGCCGCACCAGACCAAGATGTGATGACATTGTCTTTGACATCTGGCTGAAAATAAAATACAACAAACCTGTTTTGACAAACCACGTTTTTGCAAAAATTATGCCAATCCAACAAACATGGTACTAACAATTTCCCCCTTTGGAAAATTTTGGCTAAAACACTCTTATCACAAATGATCCAGGAGAGGAGAATAAAACAACAAATAAAGACAAGCTACATCAGAGTTACAACAACTTGACATACAGACAGAGCATTCCTCCTATCATGCATAATAGGTTCTACCCCTCAAGAGGAAACCCACAATAAGAGAACTCTAAGAGATTCTCAATACACACCAGACATGATGTTAGAACATTTGTTAAGAGATCCTTATCCTGCACAAACTGGCTACATCAGTAGCAGCAGAAGCAGAAGCACACAACAAGCATGACTATCATGCTCCACCTAAATAGTTGCACATGAAATAATAAAAAACATAACACATTACTCCCCTTTTTAGCTAAAATCTTGACAAAAAGAGAATATATTAGGTGTACAAAAAACACACTGACTTGTGGAACCATAAGTTACCATAGGCAGAAATTGCACATAGTCATTATACAAAACATCGAAGCACATATGGAAACAAAACAAAACACAGATGGAAACAAACATAAGCACCAAATGGAAGCACACAAATTGTTAACAGAAGCACAATAGGTCATAAGCCCTTAATGAAACACTAAAAAACGTCACAAGAAAATTATATTAATACACAGAAGAGCCAAACACAAGGTAATCTTCAAGCTTCACTAGCTTCTTCTTCATTCCTTCTCTCAGTTGCATTAAAAAATTCTTCAAATTCTTCTTCCACATCACCCTTATCCTTCTCTTCCTCCAACAACTTGATGATATTTTCCAGTTTATTTTTTCTTTCTGAGCAGTTTTTAATTGTCTCACCAATTCCTTGCATGTTTCCTTGAGTGCAGAAATTATGTCTGCTTTTGAAACTGGACCAACACATTCCCGAACACGTGCCCCTGTAAGTAGCTTATAATGCAATGATAAAGGTGACTCTCTCTTGCATATGTCATCCGAATCTTTTAAAATCCTGGAATGTTGATTTAAAATTTGCCAAAAATCAGTGTAGGAAAAGTAATTATCATTTTTACAACATATGACAATGCATGCTTGGTAGTTTGATTAAATACATAGTTTCCAAAATCAAATTTGGTCTTTGTTCCCACTATATAGATGAACTTTCCTAAACCTGTTTTTATGGAGGAGGTATGATTCGTAGGAACCCAGTTGATAACTCTTATTCTATTTAGCACAACATATTTAACACTTAGCTTTATCATATAGAGCTTCTCCTTCCTTGGCCAATGTTTCACCTATTTTTCAATGATCTCTTGGCACACCTCATCATCAGTGACCTCTACTTATCACTGCTCTCCTTCATATCTTCCCATATACTTGTTGATGACCTTTGATGAGAACCCTTACAGTGTCCTCTAACAAACACTTTTCTATACTCAATGTCGCTTATATTGTCATAGTCTCTAGGAATGTTTACAATAAACTCTCTTACCAGTGTCTCATAACACTTACCAAATCTAATTACTGCCTTTATCAATCTAACTTCCTTAATGAGTTTAATCACATTCTAATGATCAAGATCATTACTCCCTAATTCTCTTTATAAATCCAATCTCCTTTTGCATACAAACCTCCACTTATCTTCATATCTAGATGAATGGAAAGATATATTATCAAGAGCCACATCAGGAATATTGGGAAGAATTTCTTTCCAGCAACAATTTTCTTGGCAGATGCATCAATGTCATAAATAGTTGCTTCAATGTCCTCCTATAATGCTTGCTTTCTCTTCAAAGATTTTTCTCGCCCTACAGATGTTTCTACTTTACTCTAACCTTTCTTAGGAACAAGAGTCGTTCTCTTCTTGAACAATTTCTGATCTTTTGTGGAAGTGTCAATAACTTTTCCTCTTTTATTTCTACATCTCTTGGTTATTCCATGAGTTATTCTCCTATCAATTGATGTATCATCAGATTCCAACTCATCAATAATGATCACATCAGGATTTTGCCCATTCCCTATTGCAATATCCTCTTGATCATCATGATTTTTTATTTCTTTTGTGGATTTGTAAAAATTAATATCTTTAAAGGTCCTTTCATCTTGAGCACGTTCTGAGTATTCAGTGTTACTTGCCATGTTTCGTTTCTGAGTGAACCCTCTAGTTTTTGTGCAAGATGTTGCAACATTTGTCTCAGCATTAAGGTTACTTTTCAAGACTTCTAAGATATATCTACTACTGTCATGATCATTTGTCCTAATATTAGAATCCTTAGGGTTTCCCTCTGCATATTCTTTGATATTAGATCCAACAATAGAGGTTTTCAAGGGCATATTAGTGGTCTCATCCTTTCTAGATTGTTCAGGGATGATTACATAAGGCTAACCTTTTAATGGAGTTCTTCTTTCTCTCATTGCAAAAATCTCTGTTCTTTTCTTGGTAGGAACAACTGGGGGAATATTGATGGGTGGAGCAGCAGTGGGAGGGATTATAGCAAGAGGAACAACATGAAGAGTTTGCAGGAATCCTTCTCTAGATCTAGATCTATCCGAATTTTCCATTTTGTGAGATGATTGATATTCAGATGATTAATGGAGGTAAGAATTCAAACAAAATGTTGATACCCCTTCTATTACAGAGAGGATATTGAATAGATGAGTGTTATATACGGGAATAAATTATTTTGCTAAATATGTGTGCGTTATTAATTGGTGAAAACAACATTCCTTATACTGGTCTATACTTAAGAAGCAATTCAAATTTTTTGACCGTTCATTCAGGAGATCTTTGAGATCACAAAATGTTGTCAAGATTTTTAGGGAGACATGGAACTGTTATGACTTTGATGATCCTTGGATTAAGAGGTACTGATGTCCCTACAATTTTGTTTGTTCACCTTGGTTTTTCATATTATTGTACTTTATATATGAAAACAAACACCACACGTCTTCAGATACTTTCATAGAAGAAGGACACGTAACACGACTAGTTGCATCCTTCTTCCTATTCTTTCTTTTCCCGATTCTCCTATTTATAGAGTTATCACTGTGTTGGAATGAATGTGTGATACGGTGGCCATAACCGGACTGTTTTTGGAATGCTGGTTTGTGTTTTGCGTTTGTTTTTGCAAAATGTCACGGTAAGCAAGAGTCACCACCGACTTTTATTTTATCCAACAAAGAAAGGAAAAAAGCATAGAAAAATTCCTTTTTTGAGACATTTCTGAGTACAGGGGGTAGATTATAGAAAGGGAAGGTATTAGCACCCTTTCTATCCGTAGTTATCTACGGGCTCCTAGGTACTTGCTCATCATTTTCAAAATTGTTTTCTTTGTGCTCGTGGGTTTTGAAAAGTTTTTGTTTTAACTTCGATTTAACTCTCGCTTAAGAGTGTAATGAAGTGTTTTTTGAAAACTTGTTTGTAAAAGTGTGTAAGTGTGAAAAATTTTTATTTTGGATGAGCAAGTATCTAAGAACTAATCTACCTACTCGAAAAAAGGAATCGTTCTATGTTTGTTTCCTTTAGACAATGCTATCTTACTATTAGTGAGTAGGTAGCACCGTCGTTGGAGTTTTGAGGGTCAATTCGAAAGAGGGACATACGGTCACCAAAGCAACGTTAGGATGTATTAGCGGTAACCCTAATGTCTTAGATCATTTATTCGAGGCAACGATATCCGAGGCAACCATTTCGAGGCAACTATGATCTTTTAGACAAGAGGACGACCTCTAAAACAACCTATACTCAATGACCGTTTATGAAGGAAACCAAGTGGGGTGTACCCTAGGAGTGAGCATGTGCGAGTGTGTTGATTTCAGTTATTTTCATCTTTGCAAATGTTAAGGGTGATCTAACCATTTTAAGATTAAGCATTCATTCTTGTCATGCAAGCCCTATTATCAAACATCTAGCAGTTGAATAATTTGTAGAATTAAAGTGCGGAATTTAAACTAACTATTACAAGGCGTCAGGTATTTACATCGCCAAAGACAAACCGTTTGAAATTTAAAAGCGAAAAAATAAATAAATGTCCTAATTATTTATTACAAACCGGGAGGCAATACAAAAATTTGGATAAAGAAAAATAAAGTGCGTGAGACAATTGAATTGAAAGCGAAACTAGGATTTTGACCCTTCTAATTAAAAGAAAATATTTTTGTTGTTTTTTTTTAATATTTTTTAAGAAAAGAAATTAAATCCTAAAATTAAAAGCTAAATTAATTAGTTATTAAATTAATTAATGAAAAATAATTTAAGTGACATATTTTTGGTGTTTTGTTATTTTAGGAAAGAAGTTAAATAATTAAATTAATGATAAAAACCTATTGATTTCTAATTAATTTTAAATATTTGTAAAATAAATGAAAGTTATCTAGAATTAATAACCTAATTAATTTAATTAATATTTATTAATGAAAAATAAAAATTTCTGAAATTTAATTTGGGTAAAAAATATTTTTGCGATTTTTGATAAAAAAAGAGAATTAATTTATTGGTTAGTAATTAATTAATCAATTTAAATAAAATAAAACGAATAATGAATAAAAGATATAAGGGGAGAAAATGGGCCTGATTGGAGGGTGTAGAAAGTAAGAAATCTAGCCCAATTGAGGAGAGGTCCGTTTGACTTTTTTTATCATGTGCATTGCGTTTGAATGGCCCTTTGGTGCATCTTCAATGATGACCACCAGATCTGGCCATCTGGCGTGTTGATGAGGAAGGATCATGGTGGACGCTTGGCTTGAGCATGTACTGGATTAACTGAAAACAAATATTATAGAGAAAATAGGCGGACCTGGGATTCGAACCCAGGTCCTGAGGGAAATTCCATGCCACGCTTGCCACTACGCCACTTGCTTCTTATTGTTAATATAATATGAACTAAATATAATATATAAAACAAAAGAAAATTGGAAAAATTAAATAAAAACGCGCGCTCGTTTGAATGGACGAATGGTGGGACAACACGCCTTCATCCCTGTTCTTGAACCGTGGCTAAAAACAGCAACACTTATACCCACAGACAAATGTTCGTCACTACAAACAGGGATTCATCCAAAATCTCCTACAGGCCATGTAAATGATTTCTAAGACCATGGTTGAGGTCGTCTCATTCTCCTGATTGCAACCATGCCCATTATGAAGGCTAATTATTCCTGAAACAAAAAGCCCTAAAACCAAATACGAAACCCTAACAATGGTGGATTTCATTATAGACCATTAAAATGCAATTGGGTAATGTCAAAAGCTTGCAAATGATTCATAGGTTAAGAATATGGAATTGATTCAGGTTAACAATGTGTAAATTACAAAATACGAATTCAAGAACAGGGGTGTAACATGAAGGACTTACAGCACGTGGGAGGGCTTGAAAACGTGTGGTTTTGCTTGCTTTAGGTTCCTGAGATTTCCAGGAAGAGATTGAGACAAGTACCAAGCCTTGGGGACGCCTCTAACCTCTGTTTCGATCTCACACTTTTCTTTGTATTTTCAGATTTTTATTCTTGCTCTATGCTTGACCTCTAACCTTTATTTTGATTTGCCTCGCCTCCTTATACATTACACAATGCATTAGGATTGTTTCTTGTGTCCCAATCCCTCTCCATCAATGACTTTGATATTTGATTTGATTCCCTTTAACAATCTTACAAATTTGGGTTCTTTTCAATCTTTTTGTACACATATGGCATGATGCGAATTTGAATGCCTTGCTAGCTGTGATTAGAGCCTGAAAAAATCAAAAGATCCTTTGTTATCAATGCTTTGGATTTTATTTGATTTATTTTGATTTAAATCAAATTAATTCAAATAAAAATCAAAATAATTAATAAAAATATGATATGGACGAGTGGAAAAGTCTAGAGCACACGGGCTATGATGCCAACTCAAAACAAGTGTAAAAGAATGGGCCCATTTGGCAAAATTTGAAGTTTTGGGGATAGTTAACTTTTGGCAATTTTGCAAAAAAGGTCAACTTAAACAATGCATAACTTCCTTAATTTTAACTCTTTGGAGGTGTTCTTGGACTTTTTAGAAATATTGAGATGTCCTCTAACCAAAACTTTTGGTCTCATCTTATTTTAATATTCCATGCTCATGTATGAAGCTTTGACAAAAAAGGTGTTTTTGTTGACTTTTCAAAATGACCTATAATGTTCAAATTCATAACTTCTTGTGAATGCATATTTTGATCTTGGGATCTGAAGATGTATTTTAGGGAATTGCATCCTCTTCAAAATTAGCTTTGGATGGGTCATTTCTCATAAAGTATGAGAAAGTTATGCTTGGTCAAAGTTGAGTTGACTTTTCCTACAAAACCCTAATTTAGCAACTTTTGAATCTTGATGAATTATGAGAAATACTTGATGAATCATGATCAACCCTTGATCAAATGATGAAATATACTTCAAAATGAGAATGTTGACAAAAAATCTTGAAGTTTGACTGTATGTGGGTCACAGTTGACTTTTGTCGTAGCATAGTCGATTTTTGGACATTTGAGCAATTGACTGAGGAAACTTCCTCTGCAAGGCTTGAAACTTGACATGGATGATCTTGAGAACATATTAGGACAATGTTGAGCATTTGGGGTCCCTTGGACTCAAGTATCTTGATACAACATGAAACCCTAGTTTGGGGTAGACTTCCTTTGGAGAGAGCTTGCCTGACCAACCCTTGGGCTACTTTGAGCAACTTGGAGACCTCTCTTGAAATATTTTGAGAAATATGGGAGGGAAAATTTTAGGGTACAATATCTGCCCCTGTTCAATTTTCTTAAACTTGAGGATATAAATTGGCTTTTGTGCCTTTCGTAATCCGAAGGTGGAAGATGATTGAACACTAGAGTGCCCAGAAATTTGCACTCGCATGAAGTGGTAATTGTCTTGTGATGTCAGGAATGGGCTTACAGATGCCATTTGGAAAAGTTTCGATTGCATAAGAGATTCCTTAGCGAGAGCTGATATACCTGTTGTTAAGGAAGATTTTGCCGGGGAAGTCTGATCTTTCATTGAGAGAGATAGAAATTTAAGAGCTTCATCGTCCGTCATTCTGCTAGTGAGTCGTATCTGTTGATACTTAGGAACTTCAATCGTTCGTACTCAACTGAGGAAATATTTGCGTCGAGATTTAGGAACTTGCCCGTAATTCAACTGAGAAAACATCTATGCTGAGATTTAGGAACTCGTCCGTAATTCAACTGTGGAAACAACTTTGCTGAGATTTAGGAGTTCGTCCGTAATTCAATTGAGGAAACAACTTCGCTGAGATTTAGGAGCTCGTCCGTAATTCAACTATTTGGCTGAGATTTAGGAACTTGTCCGTAATTCAATTGAGGAAATAACTTTGCTGAGATTTAGGAGCTCGTCTGTAATTCAACTATTTTGCCGAGATTTAGGAACTTGTCCGTAATTCAACTGAGAAAACATCTTTGTCGAGATTTAGGAATTTGTCTGTAATTCAACTGAGGAAATATCTGTCAAGATTTAGGAACTTGTCAGTAATTCAACTGGGGGAATAACTTTGCTGAGATTTAGGAGCTCGTCCGTAATTCAACCAAGCAACCTTCTCTGCTGAGATTTAGGAACTCGTCCGTAATTCAACTGAGGAAACATCTCTGCTGAGATTTAGTTACATCGTCCGTAATTCAACAACTTTGCTGAGATTTAGGAACTTGTCCGTAATTCAACTGAAGAAACATATCTGTTGAGATTTAGGAGCTCGTCTGTAATTCAACTGATGAAATATCTGTTGAGATTTAGGAACTCGTCCTTAATTCAAAAACTTTGCTGAGATTTAGGAACTCGTCCGTAATTCAACTGCTTTGCTGAGATTTAGGAACTTGTCCGTAATTCAACTGCTTTGCCGAGATTTAGGAACTTGTCCGTAATTCAACTGAAGAAACATCTTCGTTGAGATTTAGGAGCTCGTCCGTAATTCAACTGAGGTAATATCTATCGAGATTTAGGAACTCATCCGTAATTCGACTGAGGTAGAAACTTTATAGCTTGTATTTTGTGTATTTTTCCTGAAAGGTAAAGGTTAGCTGTATGTAATGCATGATATGTATCAAGCAATGATGTTCTCAAAATAAATGAGATTATGTTGTATGATGCATATATGCATGTGTCATGATGTATGAAAATGTGATGTTTTTATCTGGGGAAAATAAATCCCGGATCACTGCTGGAGAAAAGAATTGGATTCTTCGTTTCCACTGGAGACAGTGGATGAAGATGTTTGTGAGAATAAACCTGCAGGAGAGGATAACTCCGCTGGGGAATAAATTGATGAGAGAACGACTCTGTGTGGAAAAGATGATCTGCTGAGGATTCAATTGATAAATTCAGCTGGGGCTGAATTACCATTGATGGTGATAATAAACCTTGTTGGGGATTGAATTCCTGTTTGTGAAAGGAATGAACTCCGCTGGGGATGACTTTCCGATAGAGACCTTACTGGGGATAGCCCTTTTAGACTTTACTGGGGATGATCTTCTGGAGTCTACCGGGGACAATTCTTCCAACTCCACTGGGGATATTTTTATACTCCACTGGGGTAGATAAGACTTTTCAGTGCTGATGGTAGATAAACTCTGATTGGGGAGAATATTATCGATTTATTCATAGTTGTGAGTCTCGGATGGGGAGAGCTAACACCACTGTCTTTTTCTTACCCTGCGGGGAATGAAGGTACTTTCAATCGTTTCCTCCAGCTAGGTCTATCCCTATACCTGGTGGACAGAGTAACTGTACGGTTTGGACATTTCTCGTTTGCCCCTGTTTCTGATATTACAAGTAATCGTTTTTTGTTTTGCATGTAAATATTCATGAACAACAATTAATGTCAAATGCATATATCAAAAACGAACATTGGACGTTCTTTGTAAAACAAAACAAAAAAAGCAAAAATTTATTTGTGAAAATGAATTGTATTGATTTTGAAGTTAGCCTGTAAATAGGCGTTTTTTGTACAAGAGGCTGACGTCCTAGTAAGAGAACACCGCCGAACAAAAAGAACTTGTACAATTTGTGAAAAAGAAAAACAACTATGTGAACAATCCCACTGGGTTCCAACTCTGCTATTGTCTTTATATCCACGAGAATCTCATCACTTTGCCACTTGGTTAAAGGTGGATCAGATTGATTAACACCGTCCGAGCTTGGTAGTCGATACCGAAGTCTGGTTGCAAGGTGATCCAATGAGACATAGTGTTACGCTTTAATCCCTAATTTTTTCCTGGACCGCCCTTTCGGCTTTTCAGTCCACCGGGATACCCTTTTTTGCCCAAGCCGCCTTTTCAGGTTTTCGACTTGCCGGGTGTACAATTTTTTTTTCATTTCATCCCTTATTTTTGCCCGAACCCTTTTGGTTCGCCGGGAAGCCCTTATTTTTGCCTAGGCCAATCAACCTAGCGGGTCTTTGATTATGCGTAGTATCTTTTCACTATGTCTGCATTGACGGGGTGAGGAAGGTCGTCACCATCCATGGTGGTTAGAATCATAGCTCCACCTGAGAAAATGTTCTTAACCATAAATAGCCCTCCGTACGTAGGGGTCCATTTGCCCCTGGGATCACCTTGAGGTAAGATAATGCACTTGATTACCAGATCCCCAACTTGATACTCTTGTCGTCTAACTTTCTTGTTAAATGCCTTGATCATCCATTTTTTATACGTCTGACCATGGCAAATAGCAGTAAGTCTCTTTTCGTCGATTAAATTCAGCCGATCAAGCCGGGTCTGGATCCAGTCATCTTCGCTCAAACCTGCATCCTTCATAATCCGAATAGAGGGTATCTGAACTTCAATGGGAAAGACGGCCTCCATGCCATAAACCAAGGAATAGGGTGTTGCCCTTGTTGACGTCCGCGCTGAGGTACGATATCTATGAAGAGCAAATGGTAACATCTCATGCCAATCTTTGTATGTCACTGTCATCTTCTGCACAATCTTCTTAATGTTCTTATTAGCCGCTTCTACAGCCCCATTCATCTTCGGCCGGTAAGGAGAAGAGTTGTGATGCTGTATCTTGAACTGCTTGCAGAGTTCGATGATCATCTTATTGTTGAGATTTGTACCATTGTCCATAATGATCCTCTCTGGTACGCCATATCGACAAATTAGATTGTGCCAAATGAACCGTGCCACGACGTTCTTGGTTACAGTAGCAAAAGAAGCTGCTTCTACCCACTTTATAAAGTAATCAATAGCTACCAGGATGAAACGATGCCCGTTGGATGCCGTAGGTCTGATCTCGCTGATCATGTCGATACCCCACATTGCAAAAGGCCACGAAGCCGTCAAGATGTTCATAGGAACTGGAGGTATGTGCACCTTATTAGCATAGACTTGGCACTTGTGACAGGTCCGAGAATGCTGATAACAGTCGGCTTCCATTGTGGACCAACAGTATCCTGCCCGAAGGATTTTCTTTGCCATGGTATGTCCACTGGAATGAGTTCCAAAAGTACCTTCATGTAACTCTACCATAATCCTTTCTGCTTCGTTCTTATCCACACATCGCAGTAAGGTTGAATCATGGTTGCGCTTGTAAAGAATGCCATTGTTGATGAAGAACTTCGTCGCGAACCTTCTCAGAAACTTCTTATCATTAACAAATGCACCCTCGGGGTACTCCTGAGCTTCAAGACACCTCTTCACCTCATGAAACCAAGGTTTATCTGCTACCTCTTCAGTCTCAATGTCACAGCAATGTGCAGGTTCGTCCAACCTCTCAATGGTAATCTGGGGAGCCTCGTTGTCCCATCTGACTTTGAACATAGAAGACATCGTAGCTAGCACATCCGCCAACTGATTCTCCTCTCTAGGGAAGTGTTCAAATGTTATCTCCTCGAAGTGTGGAAGCAACGTCAACACATACTCCTTGTAAGGAATAAGATTAGGGTGTTTCGTATCCCACTCGCCTTTGATCTGACTGATCACGAGAGCGGAATCTCCGAATACACTTAAGTACTTAATCCTTAGGTCAATAGCTGCTCAAAGACCCATAATGCACACTTCATACTCCGCCATGTTGTTGGTGCAGTTGAAACATAGTCGGGTGGTGAACGGAGTATGAGAGCCTTCAGGAGATATGATCATGGCGCCAATGCCATTACCCAAAGCGTTTGAAACTCCATCAAAGTACATAGACCATCGGGATCCTTCCTCAGGTCCTTCATCCGGTCCAGGTGTTTCACTGTCAGTCACCAACATGATATTCTCATTCGGGAATTCAAAGTTCATAGACTGGTAATCATCCACTGCCTGATGCGCCAAATGATCTGCCAACACACTTCCCTTAGTTGCCTTTTGGGTCGTATATTAGATGTCATACTCAGTCAAGATCATCTTCCATCTTGTTATTCTTCTGGACAAGGCAGGCTTCTCGAAGATATACTTGATTGGGTCCATCTTTGATATCAATAGAGTAGTGTGAGTCAGCATATATTGTCTCAGCTGGCGAGCAGCCCATGCCAAAGCGCAACAAGTTTTCTCAAGCAACGAGTATCGGGTCTCGCAGTCGGTAAACTTTTTTCTAAGGTAATAAATAGCATGCTCTTTTCGGCCAGACTCATCATGCTGCCCCAGCACGCACCCCATTGAATTATCGAGTACTGTCAAGTATAAGATCAAAGGTCTCCCTTCAACTGGAGGCATCAGAATAGGTGGCTCTTGGAGATACTCTTTGATCCTTTAGAAAGCGGCCTGACATTCATCGTTCCATCTTACCACTTGATCTTTCTTCAGTAACTTGAAGATTGGCTCACAAGTAGCAGTCAGGTGTGAGATGAATCGGTCAATGTAGTTCAGACGTCCCAGAAATCCTCTGACTTCTTTTTTTGTTCGGGAAGTTGGCATTTCCTATATAGCTTTAACCTTTGCAGGATCCACTTGAATACCTTTATCACTTACGACGAAACCCATCAGCTTACCAGATCTCACCCCGAAGGTGCACTTGTTCGGGTTTAACCTCATCTTGTACAACTTCAACCTGTCAAATAGCTTCTGAAGATGGTCAAGGTGTTCCCCTTCAGTCTGGGATCTTGCAATCATGTCGTCAACGTATACCTCAATCTCATGTTGAATCATGTCGTGGAACAAGGTGACCATGGCGCGCTGATACGTTGCCCCAGCATTTTTTAGTCCGAAAGGCATGACCTTATAGCAAAAGGTACCCCATAGAGTAACAAAGGTTGTCTTCTCCATGTCTTCAGGAGCCATTTTAATCTGATTGTAACCGGAGAAGCCGTCCATAAAGAAGAAGACCTTATGCTGAGCGGTGTTGTCAACCAGAACGTCGATATGAGGTAGAGGGAAATCATCCTTGGGGCTTGCCCTGTTCAAATCCCTATAGTCAACACACATTCGAACCTTACCATCCTTCTTCGGCACCAGAACCACGTTGGCAACCCACTGCGGGTAAGAAGTAACTGCTAAAAAACCGGCGTCAAACTGCTTCATCACTTCAGCCTTGATTTTCTCAGACATCTTTGGGTGCATCCGACGGACCTTTTGTTTCACTGGAGGACAGTCTTCCTTAGTAGGTAAGCGGTGAACCACAATATCGGTATCCAACCCAGGCATATCTTCATGATACCAGGAAAAGATCTCAACATAATCACGCAGCATTTGAATCAACCATTGTTTAACACTAGGCTCCAAATTTGCACCGATCTTGACCTCTTTCTTGTCTACCTCTGTACCCAGATTTACTGTTTCCACTGGCTCCTCATGCGGCTGTATGGCCCTCTCTTCCTGAAGTAACGGTCTAGCAAGTTCACCAGGCACTTCGCAATCATCCTCACCTTTGTCCTCGGCTTGGTTGATCGTACTCTCGAAGTCATAATTGGCAGTAGCAGAGTCGTTATCAGTAGGATCCAAAGTGGATGTAGACCTGTATATGTGAGTGTGTGTAAAATAGCTGTTTTG
The DNA here is from genome assembly GCA_948472305.1 of Vicia faba. Lineage (NCBI taxonomy): Eukaryota > Viridiplantae > Streptophyta > Magnoliopsida > Fabales > Fabaceae > Vicia > Vicia faba. The sequence continues at coordinate 1,089,463,700 of OX451738.1, read as the reverse complement.
CAAGATAGAAAAAGAAAAACAAGGAGCGCAAAATTCGTAATGCAAGAAAAACGTCCAATGCTTTTATTAATGATATATGGAAATGACAAATATCAAGCCCTCACAAACAAAGCCACGGTGCCTCGGGTAAGACACCGGGCCGTAAAGTTTAAAATTGTCTGTTACAAATTCAAAACAAAAAGTCTCATTACTGGGAAATAAAAGAAATTGGCACGAAGTCCTTTGTCATCCAATTGCTTAGTCCGCCGTCGGTAGTCGGGTAGATCCAACTGTCAAACTCAGATTCTTCATCATCATCTTCAATGGCATTCACTCTCGAATTTCTGATAAACGGGGGAGGTCCTCCGATCCGTGCACGCCAAATAACCCTTTGAGCTTCTGCAGTGAAACCCAAACCAAACTTGTTAGTCTTATGTGCAAAGTCAGGGAGTTGGCCCCAATTCGCACACCCACCTTTCTCAACAACATCCCGGACATCCTTGAGGGAAGCCATCTTCATTGGAGGATCTTCAACAACAGTTTCAGTCGACGCCAGTGTCTGGGGGACTTCTTCAAAATGTTGACACAGGGTTTCAATGAACTTCCCGTCCATCTCCACATACCGGAAAGAGTTGAGGTGGCTCACCATTTAGTCCTCTTATCCTCGTACCGTAACAATTTTCCCCTTCACTGGGGTATTTCAGCATCTGGTGGAGCGTAGAAGTTACTGCCCCAGCTTTGTGGATCCACGGGCGACCCAGCAAACAAGAATAAGATGGCCGAATGTCCATCACATAGAATGTAGACGCGAAAATCTGAGAACCAACCTTGACGGGAATATCCACTTCTCCATGTACCATCCTCTTGGACCCATCAAAGGCCCTGACCACAATGTTACTCAGCTTCAGCACCAACCCTTCACAGTTTAACCGGTCTAGCGCTTTCTTGGGTAAAACATTCAATGAGGACCCAATATCCACCAATACATGAGCTAGAGTAGTGCCCCTGCATTCGATCAAAACATGCAGAGCGTCATTGTGATTCTTCCCCTTGGCTGTCAAATCTGCATCGGAGAAACCAAACCATTATCAGCAGTTAAACTCGCCACACAGTCTTTGAACTGATCAGCAGATGTTTCCTGGGGCACTGTGTAGTTTTCAGGAAAGCAATCAGAGCCTTAGCATGGGCCTCTGAACACAACAATAAGGACAACATAGAGATCTTCGACGGGGTTTGCCCCAGCTATTTGACTACATTGTAGTCGCTCTTATTGATGATCTTTAAAATTTCCTCTATCTCCTGTCTAGAGGCTTCAACAATAATCTTCTTCGGTGCCTCCGTCCGGGCAGGCTCACTGGTGGTCCCTTTGCCCCGAGTATTGGACGACTCGGCGACAGGGGTAAGGATTGGAACATGAACAGGGACAATAGCAGATGTACTGGTAGGTGTAATAACAACAGGCTTCCGAACAGTTGGTGGAGAGACCTCAGGGGAGAAAAGTCTTCCGCTGCGGGTGACTTTACTAGATCAAACAATATTGTTGATGTCAGTATCAGCCTCTTCATCGTTCAAATCTTGTTTAATCCCATGATAATATACATCAGCCCCATAGTGCCATGGGAGAGCTTTATCTGACGTGTAAGGGATAGGTCCAGGAATAGTAATGATCAAATGAGCAGTTCTCAAAGCAGATGTAATTCTAACAGGCTTTCTCGAGGAAGCCTTGGAAGAGTTGGCGGAAATGGTGATTATAGAAACGTCTTCAAAAAGAATCAATGGAACCAAAGTCTTCTCAAACAGAATTTCTTTGTTATCCATCAGGTGTTGGACACTTGAATTCAATAGATGGAAACCAGTAGGTAGGACGGAACACAGGCGACAACCTTCGCCATAGCCCGGAAATAAACCGGCTAACAAAAGGTTCTTCTTCACAGTCATCAATGGAGTAGCAATGTCTTTCACAGAAGTCACAAACGAGTCATCATCTACAGCATTCACTCCATGCTTGGGCATAGGAGCAGTCATAACATTAGGCTTTTATGGCGCTTCGAACTCAATCTCCTTAGCATCAATCAGATCTTGCACTTTACTCTTCAAAGCCCAACAATCATTGGTATCATGCCTTGGGCTATCAGAGTGATAAGAACAGCGGGCATTTGGATTGTACAGCGGTAATGTGGTGTTGGGATTCTTTGGGGCTCCCTCGGAATCACCAAGTTGGTCTTTAGCAACTACGGTAGAATTTGAGATAAAGTCATGTTGAGCCGAGTAAACTGTCTTTACGGCCTCTCTATTCTTTGCTGATTGTTGCGTTGAGGGGTAACAATTGGTCTTGATATAACCACCGCATTAACCGCTTGGCGGCGCTCAGGTCGGTTATGGCTCCTTGAGCTGTAAACTGCACTAGACTCCTTCTTAAAGGGCTTCTTCCCGGTACTTGACGAAGCACATTTTTGTATCTTGCCACTCTTGATACCGGCTTCAACCCTCTCCCCAGTCATTATTAATTCGGTAAAACCTGACGATGAACTTCCGATCAAATGATTAAAATACGGACCAGACAAGGTCCCCAGAAACATATCCACTAGCTCCCTATCAGCCAGAGGAGGTTGTACTCTTCCAGCAAGGTCCCTCCATTTCTGAGCGTAATCTTTAAAACCTTCGCTCGCACCCATAGACATACCCTGAAGTTGGGTACTCGTGGGAGCGAGGTCGGCATTATATTGGTACTGCTTGTAAAAAGCAGCAGCAAGGTCTTCCCAATTACGGACGCTGGCTCCTTCTAGTTGGTAGAACCATTCAAGTTGAGTCCCTGAGAGACTATCTTGAAAGAGATGGATCCAGAGGTTCTTATCAGTAGTGTATGGCTGGATCTTTCTGACATACGAGCAGAGGTGTAGCTTTGGGCAGGAGACCCCGTCGTATTTAGCAAAGACTAGTGCTTTAAATTTGTGGGGAATCACCACCCCAGATGCCAAACCCAAATATCTGAAATCCATACCAGGGACTTTCTGGACCTCCATCGCGCTTAACCAGTCTTCAAGTTGCTTATACCTGTCCTCGGCAAGAGGATACTGGTCTTCATCAAAGTCAGTCTCATTGTCTGAAACTACAGGGCTAGGAGCCCTCCTTTCTTCTTGGTTCTCTCCCCCTCCAGATGAGTGGGACAAATCAACTTCATCCCGCAGCCTGTTCCCAAACTTGTAACCCATGTTCAGGAGGACCGTCTTCTTCTTCTTCTTCTTATTATTATTATTATTATTATTATTATCCTTCAAGATAAGAGTCTTCAGATCTTTCTGCCCCTTGGCCAGGTTCATGAACATTTTATGGAACTGAGCGTTTTGAGCTTGTAGGGCCTTGATGGATTGATCAGTTGATGTTTCAGCAGACATGATGTGCTGAAATAAACAACGAAGAAGATGAGAAACCTGTAAGGGTACCTGTAATGAGGTGCATGGGAATGGAATGCGTATGATATGATTTCAAAGACTTTGGAGAATCAAATTTGTAAACCAAAATGAAACACACTTTTATTAGATAAAAACTTGAATTCAATGTTCAACAAATGCATTTAAGGAGTTACAAAAAGAAAAACTGAAAAGTAAATCAAAACTAGAAATAATAAAAGACATCAGCGCTCCCATGGTCATTTTCCGTTGGTGCTGACATAATCGTTGAGGACCTTCTCATTCTCTAGCTTCCTTGTAAGCTTTGGGATCTTCCATTCTTGTTCATGATACTTCTCTTTGTAAGTATCCCGCTCTTCTCTCAACTGGATCCAAGACCTCTTTAATTCCCCAATGTCAGTAGGCATGTATGGATGGAGGATGGTAGGAGGAACCCCTTCTTCATCAGTACTCTCAATAATTACCGGTAAGACAGCTTCGTATGGCATTCCCAGCTTTTAAGCACGGGTTCGAACCCACCGGAGATACGGTTGCATCGGAAGAGAAGTCTTCGCTCCTAGCTCATGCGGATCAGACCTGTGCACCCTGTTCCAAGCTCGTATGAATCTGCGGCGATGTCCCTCACTATCCCCTTGGAAGTCAAAGACAATGCTCGGAATCAGCAACTCATGAGGTCCGTCCCTCCTAGCTCGCCCAAACAGTCGTAAGGCCAAACAAGGATTATAGGTGATTCTCCCCTAATTCCAAGCAAATGAACATTGGGGTATTCTCCGCACCGGTCAATAACAGCTACTTCTTCCATGTCTTTAGTGCTCTAGATGATGTCCGTATGAGCAAGGGACATAATTCTGTAGGCCCAACCCATACCTTCCTTGTTCTTCAAAACAAATTTGGGGAGGTGAGAAATAAACCACCTCGCCAGCAATGGTGCATAACACATAAGGGTTCCCCGTTTCCGAGCAGTACGGGCATAAAGAGCATGCAGAATGTCACCTAAGGGAGTGGGCACCGGATTACGGGACATGAAAATCTTTACCTTGTTCACATCGACAAAAGAATTTGAATTAGGGAACAGAGCCAGGCCATAAATGAGAAGAGCCAGGATGTCTTCAAACGCTTGAAAGTCTAAATTGTCCCAGAACTGATTATCCTGATCAACCAAGAACTTAGCCAAGAAGCCTTTTGTCCCACTCCGAGTTTCCCAATTAGTCATTACCTCAGCCTTTGTCAGATGTAGGGATGTAGAAACATCCTCTGGCCTAAGAGCTATCTCCTAACATGTAAATGGCGTTTGCTCTAGAATAGAAATACCAAGTAAATCAGAGAACTCCTCCAAAGTAGGGACCAACTGATAGTCCGTGAAAGTGAAGCAGTGGTATAGCGGGTCAAAGAACTGGAACAAGACACTCATCATCTGCTCATCCATCTTAGAAGTGACTAGGCTGAGGAGGTGACCATGTCTTCTGTCAAAAGAGGAAGTGTCAGGAACCTTGGAAACCAAATCTCTAAGCTGAGAAGGAATTTGTACAAAGCTGATCCGAATAGTGTTTCTACGCATAGATGCTGTGATCTGCAAAACAGAACAAAGATGAATCCCATTGGTCTTTGAAATGGTTAGTCCAATGCAATATGCATGCAATGTCAAGATGCATGAATTCATGATAGAAACACATCACAAGTATTCACAGATAGCAAACATGGTAAGGGCAAACAAGTCACACAGTAGCCCTTAGATTTTAGGCTGGCATGGAGTTTAGGTATTACCCTCTTTCATTTTAGTTGGTTCAACCTGTCCTAGAAATGATAACCGAGTTATAGAGGATCTCAATATCACTTACCACACTCGATCGGTCATAATTCCAGTTTAGCAACCTTTTCTTGCGGCCAGAATCATCGCGAGAGTTTGGTCTCAATAAGTGTAGCATACTGCTACTTTTCTATGGCCAAGTTGGTCAATTATAGGTTCTAAGGTCAGTTGGTGCTTAATGACCCCTTAGCAGCCCCATATTCTCCTTGTTCCTCCACAAAGGATATCGGTACAAACTAAAGTGCCACACCAACGTAGCTACTGCTTCAACCGTATCGGTCTACGTCGTACAGTTCCCTCACAAACTATTGCTACTTACCTAAAAGGTATCCCCCAGATCCGAGTTAGGATCTATAGTAACTTCGATTCAAACCCACAAAGATAAAGCATACAAATCAAACAATTGAAAACAATATGAACTAATCCTAAGGTACACCCCACTTATTAAGTCCCCAGCAGAGTCGCCAGTTCTGTGATACGGTGGCCAGAACCTGACTGTTTTTGGAATGCTGGTTTGCGTTTTGCGTTTGTTTTTGTGAAATGTCGCGGTAAGCAAGATTCGCCACCGAATTTTATTTTAACCAACAAGGAAAGGAAAAAAGCACAAAAATTCCTTTTTTAAGACATTTCTGAGTACTGGGGGTAGATTATAGAAAGGGAAGGTATTAGCACCCTTTCTATCCGTAGTTATCTACGGGCTCCTAGGTACTTACTCATCATTTTCAAAATTGTTTTATTTGTGCTCGTGGGTTTTGAAAAGTTTTTGTTTTAACTTCGATTTAACTCTCGCTTAAGAGTGTAATCAAGTGTTTTTGAAAGCTTGTTTGTAAAAGTGTGTAAGTGTGAAAAAGTTTTGTTTTGGATGAGCAAGTATCTAAGAACTAATCTACCTACTCGAAAAAAGGAATCGTTCTATGTTTGTTTCCTTTAAACAATGCTATCCCACTATTAGTGAGTAGGTAGCACCGTCGTTGTAGTTTTGAGGGTCAATTTGAAAGAGGGACATATGGTCACCAAAGCAACGTTAGGATGTATTAGCGGTAACCCTGATGTCTTAGATCATTTATTCGAGGCAACGATATCCGAGGCAACCATTTTGAGGCAACTATGATCTTTTAGACAAGAGGACAACCTCTAAAACAACCTATACTCAATGACCGTTTACGAAGGCAACCAAGTGGGGTGTACCCTAGGAGTGAGCATGTGCGAGTGTGTTGATTTCAGTTATTTTCATCTTTGCACATGTTAAGGGTGATCTAACCATTTTAAGATTAAGCATTCATTCTTGTCATGCAAGCCCTATTATCAAACATCTAGCAGTTGAATAATTTGCAGAATTAAAGTGCGGAATTTAAACTAACTATTACAAGGCGTCGGATATTTACATCGCCAAAGACAAACCCTTTGAAATTTAAAAGCGGAAAAATAAATAAATGTCCTAATTATTTATTACAAACCGGGAGCAAATACAATAATTTGGATAAAGAAAAATAAAATGCGCGAGACAATTGAATTGAAAGCGAAACTAGGGTTTTGACCCTCCTAATTAAAAGAAAATATTTTTGTTGTTTTTTAAATATTTTTTAAGAAAATAAATTAAATCCTAAAATTAAAAGCTAAATTAATTATTTATTAAATTAATTAATGAAAAATAATTTAAGTGACATATTTTGGTGTTTTGGTATTTTAGGAAAGAAATTAAATAATTAAATAAATGATAAAAACCGATTGATTTCTAATTAATTTTAAATATTTGCAAAATAAATGAAAGTTATCTAGAATTAATAACCTAATTAATTTAATTAATATTTATTAATGAAAAATAAAAATTTCTGAAATTTAATTGGGTAAAAAATATTTTTGTGATTTTTGATAAAAAAGAGAATTAATTTATTGGTTAGTAATTAATTAATAAATTTAAATCAAATAAAATGAATAATGAATAAAAGATATGGGGGGAGAAAATGGGTCTGATTGGAGGGTGTAGAAAGTAAGAAATCTGGCCCAATTGAGGAGAGGTCAGTTTGACTTTTTTGATCATGTGCATTGCGTTTGACTGACCCTTTGGTGCACCTTCAATGATGACCACCAGATCTGGCCATCTGGCGTGTTGATGAGGAAGGATCATGGTGGACGCTTAACTTGAGCATGTACTGGATTACCTGAAAACAAATATTATAGAGAAAATAGGGGGACCTGGGATTCGAACCCAGGTCCTGAGGGGAATTCCATGCCATGCTTGCCACTACGCCACTTGCTTCTTATTGTTAATATAATATGAACTAAATATAATATATAAAACAAAAGAAAATTGGAAAAATTAAATAAAAACGCACGCTCGTTTGAATGGACGAATGGTGGGACGACACGCCTTCATACCTGTTCTTGAACCGTGGCTAAAAACAACAACACTTATACCCACAGACAAATGTCCGTCACTACAAACAGGGATTCATCCAAAATCTCCTACAGGCCATGGAAATGATTTCTAAGACCATGGTTGAAGTCGTCTCATCCTCCTGATTGCAACCATGCCCATTATGAAGGCTAATTATTTCTGAAACAAAAATCCCTAAAACCAAATACGAAACCCTAACAATGGGGGATTTCATTATAGACCATTAAAATGCAATTGGGTAATGTCGAAAGCTTGCAAATGATTCATAGGTTAAGAATATGCAATTGATTCAGGTTAACGATGCGTAAATTACAAAATACGAATTCAAGAACAGGGGTGTAACGTGAAGGACTTACAGCGCGTGGGAGGGCTTGAAAACGCGTGGTTTTTCTTGCTTTAGGTTCCTGAGATTGCCAGGAAGAGATTGAGACAAGTACCAAGCCTTGAGGACGCCCCTAACCTCTGTTTCGATCTCACACTTTTCTTTGTATTTTCAGATTTTTGTTCTTGCTCTATGCTTGACCTCCAACCTTTATTTTGATTTGCCTCGCCTCCTTATGTATTACACAATGCATTAGGGTTGTTTCTTGTGTCCCAATCCCTCTCCATCAATGACTTTGATATTTTATTTGATTCCCTTTAACAATCTTCCAAATTTGGCTTCTTTTCAATTTTTTGTACACATATGGCTTGATGCGAATTTGAATTTCCTTCTAGCTGTGATTAGAGCATGAAACAATCAAAAGATCCTTTGTTATCAATGCTTTGGATTATATTTGATTTAAATCAAACAAATTCAAATAAAAATCAAAATAATTTATACAAATATGATATGGACAAGTGTCAAAGGCTAGAGCACGTGGGCTATGATGCCAACTCAAAACAAGTGAAAAAGAATGGGACCATTTGGCAAAATTTGAAGTTTTGGGGATACTTGACTTTTGGCAATTTTGCAAAAAAGGTCAACTTCAACAATGCATAACTTCCTCAATTTTGACTCTTTGGAGGTGTTCTTAGACTTTTTAGAAATTTTGAGATGTCCTATAACCAACCCTTATGGTATAATCTCATTTTAATATTCCATTCTCATGTATGAAGCTTTGACAAAAAAGGTGTTTTGTTGACTTTTCAAAATGACCTATAATGTCCAAATTCATAACTTCTTGTGAGTGCATATTTTGATCTTTGGAGATGAAGATGGATTGTAAGGAATTGCATCCTCTTCAAAATGAGATTTGGATGGGTCATTTATCATAAAGTATGAGAAAGTTATGCTTGGTCAAAGTTGAGTTGACTTTTGCTACAAAACCCTAATTTAGCAACTTTTGAATCTTGATGAATTATGAGCAATCCTTGATGAATCATGATCAACCCTTGATCAAATCATGAAATATACTTAAAAATCAGAATGTTGACAAAAAATCTTGAAGTTTGACTGTATGTGGGTCACAGTTGACTTTTGCCCTAACACATTCGATTTTTGGACCTTTGAGAAATTGACTGAGCAAACTTCCTCTGCAAGGCTTGAAACTTGACATGGATGATCTTGAGAACATATTAGGACAATGTTGAGCATTTGGGGTCCCTTGGAATCAAGTATCTTGATGCAACATGAAACCCTAGTTTGGGGTACTGTCTTAGGAGAGAGCTTGCCTGACCAACCCTTGGGCTACTTTGAGCAACTTGGAGACCTCTCTTGAAATATTTTGAGAAATATGGGAGGGCAAATTTTAGGGTAAAATAGAATGCCTCTGATAACCATATAGAATGAAATAAAATGGCTTTATATGACCATATTTCCACAAAAATGACATTTCCAAGGATGAAAATTAGCTTTGTTCCAAGTTCTTTGTTCCTTAGCATGATGTTGGAACATTTTGTCTGACATTATAATTTTGTCCTCTTTTTTTATTTCATTCATAGACTGATAGGTAAAATCTCCACTAGTGGATTGTTTTCTTCCTTCTCTTATCTGAATACCTTTATACAAAGCACTAGACCCACAACTATCATGTTTAGAGATTAACAAGGTTACCTTTTTCTCAAGTTCAAAGTTTGTAGATATATGATTTTTTTTCCTGTAGTTGAGTTATGACCTTCTTATGCACTTCATTTATCTTACACACTTATTCACTTTTCACATATAAATCTTTATAAAGACTCATCAGATATTTATAGGTAAGATCCCCATCATACGAATTCAAATCAGATTCGTACTTTCCAGTCATAGCTATATTCTTTGTGGTTTCCACACTTTTAACATTACTAACCTTCCTGTATCAGAAGAAATGTTCTCAATATCTGGTTTTGATATTATCTTGTCCCCTAACTGTTTAAATGTCATTTCAAGGAGCCTAAAGCCTTTTGACAGTCCCACATCAGAGTGAAGAACACTAGTACTACTCTCATTCTTCTTCTCAGATCTTTCATTCATTTCAACTTAAATTTTTAAGAGAACCAATAAGTTCCTCCATTTTTAAGCTTCTGACATCTTGAGCCTCCTCAGTGGCTATGTCCTTCATGTCAATTTTTTTTGGTAAATATCTAAGAAACTTCCTTACCAGTTTTTCTTCTGGCATTCTTTCTCCCAAGATGCTTGATGCATTCTCCACTTCAAGAAACTTCATATAAAAATCCTGAACAGTTTCATCATCATTCATTTTTAGGCTTTTAAACTTGGTAGTGTGAAGTTGTATCCTTGACATATTCACTTTGAATGTACCTTCATGAGTTGTTCTGAGGATTTCCCAAGCATCCTTGGATAATGCACAAGGATTGATCAACTTAAACACATTTTTGTCAACTCTATTGAATAGGGCACTCAAGGCTTTGAAATTTCCAATGGCTTCTCTGTCATCATTTTCATTCCAGTCTTCTTCAGGTTTAATGGATTCCTTTCCCTATTTATCCTTCACCACTAGATGTACCCATCCTTTTAAAACAACCTTCCTTGCTTTGATGTCCATAGTTTTCAAAAAAGTTGCCATTCTGACTTTCCACCATCCATAGTTTAAGCCATCCAACAAAGGTGGATTATCGTATAGCCCTTCTTCCTTCTCCAAAGTACCTGAAAATATATCCCTGGAGCTCACCTAATAGACAGACCAGGGTTCCTACTCTGATGCCAATTGAAATTCTGGCACACACAATATAGATATCGAGACTGATGTCACAACTTACATTTACAATGTCACTATAGATGTTATAACATATGCTGACAATAAAATAACAATAATAGTAATGCATAAAAATAACTTGCAGAAAGTAAGGAACACAATGATATTTTAACCCAGTTCGATGCTAACTCACCTACTCTAGGGGCTACCAAGCTAGGAAGGAAATTCACTATCAGTAGTACTAGTTTGAAGCTAAACTCCTCCATTTACAACTTCTCGGCTAATCCCTACCCAATGAAACTTCTACCTAGGTCCTCCCTAGATATGAGAAATTGCCATCTCACTTTCAATCACTGCAGTGATAAAAGACCTATCCTAATAAAACAAGTTGTCTATAGAAACCCAAACAGGAAAAAAATTCCAAATTATAAATAATCAGTTTACTTAAAAGCTTCACTAAGAACAATACTCAACTCTTTATTTACAGCTTCAAGGAGAACAATAACTTGAAAAACTGTCAAGCACAATCAGATAACTCAAATGTATCAAAGATACATGAGGACATACAAGATAAAATAGAAACCTCTTGAGAACCCTCAAACCCAAAACTAAGAAAATTTGGCTTCCCCTATTTTTTTTACAAAATTGTAGTTTCTTTAAATACTTCTCAGCAACTCTTGGGCCTTGCAGCTGCACCCAAATATTCCTTATTTTCCACGCTTAGGGCTGTAAGAATCTATACAGGAAAATCTCCATGAATCTTGGAACAAAACCCAAGGTTTCCTAATTAGTCTAAATCAACCAATTTTAGCAACCTGTGTACAGCTGAAGATAAAATTCGTTCCAGATTTAAAAATTCTTGATCTACGAAAAATCAGTGAGATAAACCAAACAGAATCTCACATAATCAATTTAAACTGTTAAGAATAAATTAAACAGCATAACCTGCTGCACTAGACCAAGATGTGATGACATTTTCTTTGACATATGGCTGAAAATAACATACAACAAACCTGTTTTGACAAACCATGTTTTTTCAAAAATTATGCCAATCCAACAAACATGGTACTAACAATCTACCCCTTTGGCAAATTTTTGCTAAAACACTCTTAGCACAAAAGATCCATGAGAGAGGAATAAAACCACAAATAAAGACAAGCTACACCAGAGTTACAACAACTTTACATACAAACAGAGCACTCCTTCTATCAAGCATAATAGGTTCTACCCTCAAGAGGAAACCCACAATAAGAGAACTCTAAGAGATTCTCAACACAAACCAGAAATGATGTTAGAACAACTGTTAAGACATCCTTATCCTGCACAAACTGGCTACATCAGTAGCAGAAGAAGTAGAAGCACACAACAAGCATGACTACCATACTCCCCCTAAATAGTTTCATAGGAAACCAAAAACAATACAACACATTACTCCCCCATTTTAGCTAATATCTTGACAAAAAGAGAATAAAGTAAGTGTACAAAAAACACACAACTATGGAACCATAAGTTTCCATAGGCAGAAATTGCACAAAGTCATTATACAAAACATGGAAGAACATATGGAAACAAAACAAAACACAGATGGAAATAAACATAATCACCAGGTCGAAGCACACAATGTCTTAACAAAGGCACAATGGGTCATAAACCCTTAATCAAACACCAAAAAAACATCACAAGAAAATTATATTAATACATAGAAGAGCCAAACACAAGGTGATCTTCAAGCTTCACCAGCTTCTTCTTCACTACTTCTCTCAGTTGCATTAAAAACTTCTTCATCTTCTTCTTCTTCCACATAACCCTTATCCATCTCTTCCTACAACGATTTGATGATATTTTCCAGTTTATTTTTTCTTCCTGAGCAGTTTTTAATTGTCTCGCCCAGTTCCTTGCATGTGTCCTTGAGTGCATAAATTGTGTCTGCTTTTGAAACTGGACCAACACAGTCCTGAACACATGCCCTTGTAAACAACTTATAATGCAGTGATAAAGGTGACTATCTCTTGCATATCTCATCTGGATCTTTTAAAATCCCCGAATGTTGATTCAGAATTATGCCACAAATGAATGTAGGAAAAGAAATTGGCATTTTTACAGCATATGATAGTGCATGCTTGGTAGTTTGATTAAATACATAGTTTCGAAACTAAAATTTGGTCTTTGTTCCCACTATATAGATGAACTTTCCTAACCCTGTTGTTATAGAGGATGTATGATTTGTAGGAACCCAGTTGACAACTCTTATTCTATTTAGCACAACATACTTAACACTTACCTTGCTCACAAATAGCTTCTCCTTCCTTGGCCAATGTTTCAACTATTTTGCAAAGATCTCTTGGAACACCTCATCATCAGGGACCTCCACTTCTCACCGCTCTCCTTTATCTCTCTCCATATACTTATTGATGACCTTTGGTGAGATTTCCACACAGTGTCCTCTAATAAACACTTTTTTGTACTCACAGTCGCTTATATTATCACAACCTCTAGGAATGTTTACAATAAACTTTCTTACCAGTGTCTCATAACACTCACCAAATCCAGTTACTGTCTTTATCAATCCGACTTCTCAAATGAGTTTAATCACATTCTGATGATCAAGAGCATTACTCACCAATTCTCTTTCTAAAGCCAATCTCTTTTTGCACACAAACCTCCACTTATCTGCATATCTAGATGAGTGGAAAGATATATTATCAAGAGCCACATCAGGAATATTGGGAGGAATTTCTTTCCATTAACATTTTTCTTGGAAGATGCATCAATGTCATGAACAATTTCTTCAATGTCCTCCTCATGATCTGAGTCACTATATAATGCTTGCTTTCTCTTCAAATATTTTTCTCGCCCTGCAGATGTTTCTACTTTACTCTAAACTTTCTTAGGAACAAGAGTCACTCTCTTATTGAACAGTTTTTGATCTTTGGTGGAAGTGTCAATAAATTTTCTTCTTTTATTTCTCAATCTCTTGGTTATTCCATGAGTCATTCTCCTGTCAACTGATGTATCATCGGATTCCAACTCATCAATAATGATCACATCAGGATTTTCCCCATTCCCTACTGCAATATCCTCTTGATCATCATGAGTTTTTATTTCTTTTTTGGATTCGTACAAATCAATATCTATAAAGGTCCATTCATCTTGAGAATATTCTGAGTACTCGGTGTTACTTGTCATGTTTGGTTTCTGAGTGAACCCTCTAGATTTTGTGCAATATGCTGCAACATCTGTCTCAACATTAGGGTTATTGCTCAAGATTTCTAAGAAAAATCTACTATTGTCATGATCATTTGTCTTAATATCAGAATCCTTAGGGTTTTCCTCAGGACATTCTTTGATATTAGATCCAACAATAGAGGTTTTCAAGGGCGTATTAATGGTCTCATCCTTTCTAGAGTGTTCAAGGATAATTACATAAGGCGTACCTTTTAATGGAGTTGTTCTTTCTCTCACTGCAACAATCTTTGTTCTTTTCTTGGTAGGAGCAATTGGGGGAATAGTGATGGGCGGAGCAACAGTAGGAGGGATTACAGCAAGAGGAACAACATAAAGAGTTTGCAGGAATCCATCTCCATAGCTAGATCTATCAGAATTTCTAATTTTGTGAGATGATTGATCTTGGGAGGATTGATGGAGGTAAGTATTCACACAAAATGTTGATACCCCTTCTATTACTAAGCAGATGTTGAATAGATGAGTGTTATATACGGGAATAAATGATTTTCTAAATATGTGTGCGTTATTAATTGGTGAAAATAACATTCCTTATACTCGTCTAAACTTAAGAAGCAATTCAAATTTTTTGACCGTTGATTCAGGAAATCTTTGAGATCACAGAATGTTGTCAATTTTTTTAGGGAGACATTGAAATCTTTTGACTTTTGATGCTCCTTGGACTTAGAGGTATTGATGTCCCTACAATTATGTTTGTTCACATTGGTTTTCATATTATTGTACTTTATATGTGAAAACAAACACCAGACATCTTCAGATACTTTTATAGAAGAAGCACATGTAATGTGACTAGTTGCATCCTTCTTCCCATTCTTTCTTTTCCTGATTCTCCTCTTTATAGAGTTATCTCCGGGTTGGAGATAATGCCTCTGATAACCATATAGAATGAAACAAAATGCCTTTATATGACCATATTTTCCATAAAAATGACATTTCTAAGGATGAAAATTAGCTTTGTTCCAAGTTCTTTGTCCATTGGCAGGATGTTTGAACATTTTGCCTGACATTGTAATTTTGTCCTCTCTTTTTATATCATTCATAGACTAATAGGTAAAATCTCCACTAGTGGATTTTTTTCTTCCTTCTCATATCTGAATACCTTTATACAAAGCACTAGACCCACAACTATCAAGTTTAGAGATTAACAAGGTTACCTTTTTCTCAAGTTCACAGTTTGTAGATAGACGATTTTCTTTTTCTTCCTGATGTTGAGTTATGACCTTCTTCTGCGTTTCATTTCTCTTACACACTTCTTCACTTTTTATACAGAGATCTTTATAAAGACTTATCAGTTATTTATAGGTAAGATCCTCATCACACGAATCCGTATCAGATTCATACCTGCCAGTCATAGCTACGGTTTTTATGGTTTCCACACTTTTAACATTATTAACCATCCTGATGTTAGAAGAAATGTTCTGAATATCTGGTTCTGATCTCATCTTGTCCAGTAACTGTTTAAATGTCTTTTCAAGGATCCTAAAGCCTTTTTACAGTCCTACATCATAGTCAAGAACACTAGTACTATTCTCGTTCTTCTTCTAATATAATTCATTCATTTTCAACTCAATTTTTTTAAGACAACCAATAAGTTCCTCCATTTTCATGCTTCTGACATCTTGAGCCTCCTCAATAGCTGTAACCTTCATGTCAATTTTTTTTGGTAAAGATCTAAGAACCTTCCTTACCAGTTTTTCTTCTGGAATTCTTTCTCCTAAGATGCTTGTTGCATTCTCCACTTCAAGAATCTTCATATAAAAATCCTTGACATCTTTACTTTGGATGTACCTTCATGAGTTGTTCTGAAGATTTCTGAAGCATCCTTGGCTATAGTACAAATATTAATCTTCCTAAACACATTTTGTCAACTCAATTGAATAGGGAACTCAAAGCTTTAAAATTTCCAATGGCTTCTTTGTCATCATTTTCATCCCATTCTTCTTCATGTTTAATGGGTTCCTTTCCCTCATTGTCCTTCACCACTGAATGTACCCATCCTTTTAAAATAACCTTCCATGCTTTGATGTCCATAACTTTCAAAAAAGCTACCATTCCGACTTTCCACTAATCATAGTTTGAGCCATCCAACAAAGGTGGCTTGTCATAGAGCCCTCCTTCCTTCTCTATAGTACCAAAAATATATCACTGGACCTCACCCAACGGACAGATCAGAGTGCGTGCTCTGATGCCAATTGAAATTCTGACACGCATAATATAGATGCCAAGACCGATGTCTGAACTTAAAATCAAAATGTCACTACATATGTTATAATATATGTCGACAGTACAACAATAATAACAATATTGCATAAAAATAACTTACAGAAAGTAAGGAACACAATAATATGTTAACCCAGCTTGGTGCTAACTCACCTACTATGGGAGCTACCAAGCCAGGAAGGAAATCCACTATCAGTAGTACTAGTTTGAAGCTAAAATCCTCTGTTTAAAACTTTTCTTCTAATCTCTACCCAATGAAACTTCTACCTAGGTCCTCCCTAGATATGAGAAATCACCATCCCACTTCCAATCACCACAGTGATAAAAGACCTATCCCAATCATAGGGGTTTTCTATAGAAACCAAAACATCAAGAACAAACTTCCAAATTATAAATACTTAGTGAAATTCTAGTATTCAGATCTCAGATCTCCTAAAAGATGTAAAGACACATTTTTCTGGTAATTAAATAGGGACAACTGACATACCCCAAATTTGTCTGCCCTATTTTTTAAATATTCATATCATTTTTAAACTTGGTTTTATAAATGTTTTAGGTATTACTCATATTTGGTTTAACAATAATTTATTTCTACTTATTTAAAATATATAATAATTTACTTTAAATTATTTGTATTTTTAAAATAGCAAAATATTTTTCCACCTTCATATGCTTCTATGTACCTTTTTGTCTCGAATAGAATGACATAACATAATTGGTAAGAGAGTAAGGCTTGCAAGTGGAAGGTCTTGAGTTCAAGTCTCATTACACTACTTTTTTGGTATTTATATTCTTTTGTGTGGTTTTTTTTCCAATCAAAAGGATAAAAAAGTTATTTTTCAATTATTTTATTATTATCTTCATTTTCTATTTTAAGGGTATTTTAAATTTTTTATTTTAAATATTTGATTTTATAGACTTAATAGTCAAGATGTTAAAAATAATTGAAGGCTTTCAAAATCAATTTTTATTAATCACCAAATCAATCACAATATTGAGAAAAATCACAAAAGTGTCTATGTTCATAATCTTGTTCTCCAAATTTCAATCAAGCCTCAATTTTGTATAAATATTTCCAAAATATCATAAAAAATGTATTTTTTATTTATTTAAATAAAATTTTTGTTTTCCTATATTTAATATATTTTAAAATATTTTTTTATTAAAGTCATTATTTTATGAAAAAAAATAGACAAAAAATCTAAAAAAAATATATTAAAAAATCCAGTTTAAATATTTTTCAAATTGTATCTTGTGTAGAGTCACAAATGGAACCAGATTCTTAAAATTGCTGACCAAGATTGAAATTTAGGCTTTTTATATTGAGTAAATTCCTTTTTGGTATTTTGAACCTAATTTCTAATTCTATATATAGGGCTATCTTCACCATAATTTTTCATCAACAATTTTCTATCTCATAAATATTCTTTCTACGCAACTCTTTTGGTTAATTTTAGGGTTTTAAACAGAACACCTAAATTTTTTTCATCAACAATCATTTGGAGAATCAATAATCATTTGGATAATCACTAAATATTTATAGAATCAACAATCATTTGGAGAATCAACAATTATCAACAATATTGGGTCGTTGTCTTGAATAGACAAAGGTCTAAGAACAAACATCCACGAGCTTTTATTTCTATTGTCTCTCTAGATAAATAACTGAAAAATCAGCTACTTTCAGACATTCATGTAGTAAGTGGTTTCCCCTTACTTTGTAATTTATTTTTAATTTTAATTTTTGTTTGTTCTTTTTTCATTATTACTATAGAACTTAATTATATTTATTTAATTTTTTACCTTATAGAAGTTAATTATATTTATTTAGAAATAAATTGGACATCAAATCCAATGCTACTTAGACTCCCGAAATTACTACCCTAAGGAATAAACACCCCCTCCTGCCCAAATTGGTCCGAGTTCAATTTCTGAACTTGGTCCTTAATATTCTCACCCCCGAGTTTTACTATCCAACTATAATTTGCACCCCTTTCTATTTGGGTTCAAATTTACTTTGGGCCTGAATAGTTTGCTAATACACCACCCAGTTCTAATTTTGGCACCCCTTTATTGATTAATTGATTTTATTTGTTTAATTTAATTAATATATTTTCTTTTCTTTATTTAATTTTTATTGTCACATAATCATTTTTTATCATATCATTTTACATTTAAACGTTTTTGCATTAATAAATAATTATTGGACCTTTTATTAAAAATATTTAATATATCTTTGAAAATAAGAAGTTATTTATTTATTAATCAGTTTCTAAAATACTAACCCTATTTTTTCTAATTATCAAACATTTTTTATCACTCAAATTTCATTTTTTTCTCTTCATATTGTATTACATACATCTAAGACAGCTAACCAATCAAACACTAACATCTTTTTTCTATTAACCTAAATTCGAATTCAAGATATTTCCAAAAAGGATTGTGGAGATATTTTATGTTAAATGCGAACCGCGTCTACGATTCCACCAATTTCAAACCCATACTTAGTTCAGGGATTAATTTCAAACATTTTCATCATCCATAAAAAAAAACAAATACTTCGAACTACGAATTAGGACTCTGATTCCTCATAAGAGGATACGTAGGCAGACAACTTAAAAACCGAGGCAAGTCCCCTGATTAAAAATTAAAACCCCTTTCTAAAATAAATGATATTTAGAAACCCTAACTATCAAATTCCCGATTTACCCCAGACCTAAAAATGGAGCCCCTTGAGAACAAGGGAGATGAAGGGTGCATAACACCTTCCCTTCGTCTGACCAAACTCGCAAACTTAGAATCTCTACCAAATTAGGGTTATCTATTAAATTCTCTTCCCTGGGATAAGAATTAATGGTGGCGACTCTTTTTTTTTCCGGTTACGACAGTTGGCGACTCTGCGGGGGATAAAATCCCATGGTTTAGAAACTTCTCTCTTTTTAGGTTTAGGGTTTTTCTAGGGTTTCTTTTCTATTTTTGGTATACTTTTGTTTATATATCTGTTATTTTTGGTTTATTCATTTGTTATATTATTTGTTGACATTATCTTTATTATCATTATTGGTGGGATTTTAAATTCGAAAAAAATTCAAGACCTTAGAAAGAAGGATCGTCTTTTGACCAAGGGGATACATCATCCCTATGAGTTTTTGTGACGACTTTTCCTAGAGTCGGCTGAATTCTGAAAAAGGAATATCTCTCAAGAGCTAGCCTCTTTGAAGGGCAGGACTTTAGAATGAAGCATATGAATCTTTGTATAACCCTAAAACAAATCTCATGGTGAGACCTTGTACGACCTAAGAGACGAAAAGTTTCGGTCTACAAAGAGGCTCCTCTTAAGGGAGGTCCTTGTAACTTTCTCTCTAGTGTTATCCATGATAGCCTTAAGGAAGCCACCTTATGGGTTTGGATAGAAAAACTTAGAACCTTTATCAGAGCCCTCCTATAGGTTATTCTATTTAACATCCTATCCTCTTAACCCATAAGGGTATACTCATCTCTATATCTATCCCAAAATCGATATAGGGTATTCACCACCTTAAACCCATATAGGGTATTCACAACCCTAAATCCGTAAGGGTTCCCATTTTGCTTATCATAATCCCTAGTTTGTAGGAGTTTCCTTTGTATATCACAATCCCTAGCCCTTAGGGACTTCCATTTGTCTGTTACAATCACTAGCCTGCAGGTATTCCTTTTATCTTTTCATAACCTTTATAGGATCTTGTTCTCCATATGGAACCTTCCCACAAAGGACGTCCTCTCCGATGCATGCCATGTAGCCTCTAGCAGGCCATGGGATCTAGTGACTGTTGACCGGTCACCATGTGCTCTCTTCCATGCTACTCCCTCGAGTCAAACCTTCATCTCAACTCCCATTGGTTTATCATGATTCCTAGCCTGTAGGAATTTTTATTTGTGTGTCTTAGTCCTTAGCCTACAGGGATTTCATTAGGTCCACACTATTTCTAAACCTGTTTACATTTACTTAGTTCTTTTATTATCCCTAGCCTGTATGGGTTTCCCTTTCTATGTCATAATCCCTAGCCTGTAGGGGTTCTCTTTTGTATGTCATTATCCATAGCCCTTAAGTGGTTTCTTTATGTTAGTAATTAACCTTCCAGACGTCCCTGTGCTTGCGACGCATGGCCTTCAATAGGCCATGTGGGTGGATTTCTACCTAGTAATCTCATGCATGGTCTCCTATGCATACAATCATACATTTGTATATCTTGTCTACTTTCACCCTGATCCAATTGTCTATGCTAGCTGGCTTCCCGAGACTCGTAAGGAATTCGAGAAAGTCTCAAACTTGGGGAGAGGAGATTAACCATTGGAGACTCAAATGAACTTGGTCCTATAAATCGTATTGCAGAGAGAAGGAAACCCTTATTCATACAATCCAAAGGACTACAACGCCTCGAATGCAACTACCATTGGTGATTCCTCCATATCAAAGGAAACGATATCAATAAGAGCCACTACCCTATCAACATAATAGGTATGCCCAGAAAAAGAAGAGTAAAAGATCACCATACTTCTACAAGTCCAATAACTAAGAAGTATATCTCCTAAAAGTCAGTGGATCAGCAAAAAGGATCATCTCTAGGATCATTAGACTTTATCAATTTCAAATTGTAATTTTTAAGTTGCTAAGTTGTATTTTTGGTGTAAATTTGTCTCTTTTGACTTGTGATTCAAATAAGATAATCATGCATGTTTTGGAAATCGATCCATTCGTATTCACTATTTCATTCATCTTCACTTTCCATAAATATCAATTGTTCACTTCCATCTTCCATTTCACAACTTTAACAAACTTGGAGGGAGAATGATCTAATTATAAAATAACTGAATTTGGATGATGTATGCTTTAAATGTAAGACTAAGCTAACGATGTGAGGCATTATTTCAAATCCTAAATAGTGGAGAAATAAGGAAGTTAATCTGTAGTCAACCCCCTCGAGCCAGGAGTTGGATTTTTTTCGGTTTTAAAAAAACCCTTAATTTTAACCAGGGGAAGGGTAGTATTTCAATTAATTCAGTGGTGCATTCAAATCTCAAGAGAATCAAGTAAGTCTAGGCGAAAGTTTCAAGCACATCCTCTTCCTCACATTCATCATCCAAGGTTGAGGAATCAATGAAGATGAAGCTCGCAAAAATCAACATGGAAGTCACAAACATTCAAAATAAAAAAAAGAAAAAAAAATTAAAATGAGAAAGCCCGCTAAGTCAAAGGAAAATAAAAAAGAACTTGACTTAGGCAAAAGTTAGGGCATCCCTGATGGACCACAAATTCAAAAGAATTGGTCCATGCAAAAATAAGGGATTGAAAAGAAATAAATTGGAGAACAATCTTGTGACCACAACCTCAACAATCATCTAGGCTTATCATCAATGATTCATCGGTGCTTGGATATTTACCAATGCTTATCACCATCACTACGACTACAAAAATTCTTTTATAGACAGAATGCATCCGTTGGATTAATTGAACTTAGGACTGGAGAACATCAAGGAGAATGGGGTGAGCTAAATAAACTTTGAGCCTTATATCCTTTGTTTCTTAAACCATGAACCATGGCTACGTTACAACCTTCAAAAGTCCTAATTGAAGCAAGGTTAACTATGAAAGCATACTCGACAAAGTTTGTGTTAAATTGAATCCTATGTTTGTTAATATTATTGCTAAACACTTCGTTTCTTCGAATCTCCATCTATAATCATCCATTTCTATTCCATAAAAAACTTCGATTTCAAAACTTGCATGTGCATAAAAAATAATTACTTTTCAAAATATACAATTTTATCTACGAATAGACACTTAGCATCAAGGAGATCTCAAAAATTGGTTTAATCAAAAGCGATCCTTTCTAGGAAGCTCCTAACTAGGGGAAAAGCATCTAAAAAGAATTCTATGATGATCCTATTGACAGGAAGAACCCTATGAAGATCCTATTGACATGACGATACTATAGGAAAGACTAATGATCATAGGGGTATATCACATGAAGATCCTATTGACTAGGGGCGATCATTCTAAGATTCAATCAACTTGGGCCACATTTGAAAGCACCATTCAATCAGGGGCATACCTTTCGAAGGGGAATTCCTTCATCAAGTCCATATCACAACATGGTAGGACTCTATTTTCTCTTTCGAAAACTTCTCAAGGAACTAATAATTATGGGTGAACCTTTGAGACTTAAATGCTGGAGCAGTGTATATCAAGTTCATCCTACTGTATTTAAAATCCAAGTTTCCTTTCAAGCAATTTCAAGTACAAACTTTTCAAGATTCAGATACTTGGGGAAATACATATTAGGTTCACATCACATCATGGCGAGATCCAAACTCTTTCTAAGGGTACTTCCTCCAGATCCTGGAGATTGAGGGGTACATCTTTCAAAACTCAAATGTTAGGCCATACCGCTACGAGGCTCGTTCAAAAGAAAATGGTTTAAAAAAATAGCCCATCAGGGGCAAGGCATTCTAAGAGTCCACAATCAAGGGCATAATGTTTCAAAGTGAGAATTACTGGGGTCATTCATATTATGATCAAACTACTTATGAGATCATATCAAGGAGAATCTCTGCAAAGACCCTACCAACAAATTGGGGCAAGACACTCCATGAAGGGGCAAGTTCTCTGTACACTTTCACTATCCCCAGTGAAACTCTCTCATACGCCAGCAATCTTTTATTTCAAAACGAGTGTCGGGAAGTCATGCTAACCTAACATCCTCTTACTTTTGACAAGCAACCTTGTTACTAGGAAACCTATTTTTTTACAAATCCCAATTTACACTGTCAACTCAAAACCTAGTCCTCGTCGGGTAGTCAGTTCCTGTCTAACGCCTTATCTTGTTTCACCAGTTCTCCCCTGGTAGTTAATTTATGTCTGGGAAATTATTTCAAATAATAACAAAACATTTCAATCGTGACATGGGCCCAGGAATACTTTGACAAAATTCAAGGCCTATATGCTAAGCAAATCTAAGTCACGTGCATAAATTACTAATTCAAATCTTAGCTTTTGCGCTAGTACAAATAGCAACCTTGGTTGAGAACAGGAGAAACCATTAGAGGCACCAAAATCAAAGCCATACTAGGAAGTATACCTATGATTCATATCTATAGCCTAGTCATCATCGTTCTACGAGCATACTATTCAAGCTTTCTACTGTCAAACTCTTCAATTGTCAAAATCGATTTTTTATTTCAATTGTCAAAATCAAAATTTTAAAAGTTCAATTTTTTCAATGGTCAAAATCAAATCTTTCTAATTAAAAAACTTCAATTTCAAGTTCAAATTTCAAACTCGCATTATCTACCATCTAGGTTGCGGTAGATAGGCAAAATCTGTGATATCATACTATGTTAGTCCCAAAGTATTAGTAAGTTCTTTTTCAAAACCTCTATTATCTATCCCCTATGTTGTGATAGGTATACGAATCTCTGATATAATTCACTGTGTTAGTCTTCAAGAAACATTGAATTATCAACTCGATCTACCTTCTAGGTTGTGGTAGACGTGCGAAAATCTGCGATATAGTTTATTATGTTAGTCTCTAAGAAACCAGTGAATTATCAAGTCTGTGTTATTTATCCTCTAGATTGTGATAAGTGCACAAGTCTGCGATATACCTTACTATGTTAGTCTCTAAGCGTTAGTAAGATATTTTCAACCCGTATCATTTACCCTATAGGTTGTACTAGATATACGAAATCTGTGTTATAACTCGTTGCGTTAGTCTCCAAGCGGAAATAAGTTATTTGTCTTTCTGCGATATAGTTCATTATGCAACAATGGATTATTAACTTTGTGTTATTCATCCCCTGGGCTGCGATGAGCAAACAGAATCTGTGTGGTAAGCTTACTATGTTAGTCTACAAGGGTTAGCAAGTTAACTTTCAAAATGGTGTTATTTACCCTCTAGGTCGTGGTAAATACTCTATAACTATGATATAACTTGTTGCATCAGTCTCAATGCAACAATAAGTTATCAATCTTTAAGCTTATGTTAATTACCTCATAGGCTACGGTAATTACGCAAAATCTACGATTACTCTTTTTCTAGATGTTGACGAGTTATCTGTGTCGTCATATCTAGGACTACTACTCTTTTGTTAAAACTTTGGTGGGTTGACTGCGTCATCCTTGCCTACTACTTTTACTCTTAGGTATGTTTAACAGTGTATCCTTATATAATAATCTTTTGGTCAAATTTTTGGGTTCTCCATTATTTAATAACCCTTCGATTTGAATGTGCGAGACCTTCATATTCTTGCACTCTTCAATCGAAGAGTAATTAAATAAGGGCAACTGTCATTCCTCAAATTTGTCCGCCCCATTTTTAAAATATTCAAATTATTTTTAAATTTGGTTTCATACATTTTTTAGGTATTACTCACATTTGGTTTAACAATAATTTTTTTGCTTATTTAAAATATATAATAATTTATTTTAAATTATTTATATTTTTAAAATAGCAAAATATGTTCCCACCTGCATATGCTTCTATGTGCCTTTTTATTTCGAATAGAATGACCTAGCACAGTTGGTAAGGGAGTAAGGTTTGCAAGTGGAAGATCTCGAGTTCAAGTCTCATTATACTATTTTTTGGTATTCATATTCTTTTGTGTTTTTTTTAATAAAAAGGATAAAAAAAGTCACTTTTCAATTATTTTATTATTATTTTTCGTTTTCTATTTTAAGGATATTTTAAAATTATTTTTTATTTTTTAAATCTTTGATTTTATGCACTTAATAGCAAGATGTTAAAAATAATTAAAATGTTTCAAAATCAATTTTATTAATCACCAAATCAATCACAATATTGAGAAAAATCACAAAAATGTATAGATTCTTAATCTTGTCCTCTAAATTTCAATCAAGTCTCAATTTGTATAAATCTTTTCCAAAATATCATAAAAAAAGAGTTTTTTTTATTTATTTAAATAATACTTCCATTTTCCTATATTTAATATATTTTAAAATATTATTTTTTTATAAATCATTATTTTATGCAAAATATCTAAATATAAATGAAATCTTTTTCGGTTTAAATATTTTTCAAATCGTATCTTGTATAGAGTCACAAATAGGACCAGATTCTTAAACTTGCTGACCAAGATAGAAATTTGGGCTTTTTATATCGGGTAATTTTTTTTTAAACCTAATTTCTAATTCTATAAATAGGGCTCTCTTCACCATAATTTTTTATCAACAATTACATCGACTTTTTTTATCTCTCTCACAAACATTCTTTCTATGCAACTCTTTTGGTTAAATTTAGGGTTTTAAACAGAACACCTAAGATTTTCCATCAACAATCATTTGGAGAATCAACAACTGTCAATAATATTTAGGTCGTTGTCTTGAACAGACAATGGCCTAATAACAAACACCCACGAGTTTTTTTCTCCAATTGTCTCTCTAGATAGATAATTGAAAGATCAACTTTTTTCAGACATTCATGTTGTAAGTGGTTTCCCCTCACTTTGTAAGTTATTTTTAATTTTAGTTTTTGTTTGTTCTCTTCACATTATAATTATAGAACTTAATTATATTTATTTAATTGGTTACCTTATAGAAGTTAATTAGATTCATTTGGAAATAAATTGGACCTCAAACCCATTGCTACTTAGACCCCAGAAATTACTGTCCTAAGCAATATACATCCTCTTCTGCGCAAATTAGGCCGAGTTCAATTTTTGAACTTGGGCTTTTAATATCCTCACCCCCCAGTTTTACTATCTAACTATAATTCACACCCCTACTATTTGGGTTCAAATTTACTTTGGCCCTGAATAGTTTGCTAATACACCACCCCGTTCTAATTTTGGCACCCCCTTTTGATTAATTAATTTTATTTGTTTAATTTAATTAATTAATTAATTTTCTTTTCTTTATTTAACTTTTATTGTCACATAATCATTTTTTTAGCATATAATTTTGCATTTAAACATTTTGCATTAATAAATAATTATTGGACCTTTTATTAAAAATATTTAATATATCTTTAATAATAAGAAAATATTTATTTATTATTTTCTAAAATACTAACCCTGTTTTTTCTAATTATCAAACAGTTTTTATCATTCAAATTTCATCTTTTTCATATTGCATTACATACATCTAAGACAGCTAATCAATCAAACACTAACATCTTTTTTCTACTAACCTAAATTCGAATTTAAGATATTTTCAAAAAGGATTGTGGAGATCTTTGATGTTAAGTGTGAATCGCGTCTACGATTCCGCCAATTTCAAACCCAGACTTGGTTTAAGGATTAAAATCAAACATTTCCATGATCCATAAAAAAACTAACCAAACACTTCGAACTACGAATTGGGACTCTGATTCCTCATAAGAGGATATGTATGCATACAACATAAAAATCGAGGCGAGTCCCTTAATTAAAAATTAAAACCCACCCTAACTATCAGATTCTCGATTTACCCTAGACCTAGAACAAAAATCAGGGTTATATATTAAATTCTCTTCCCTAGAACAAAAATTAATGGTGGCGACTCTCTATTTTTTTGCCGGTTATGACAAATATGACAAAGGTGAGTAATTGCCCATCAGCTTATTAATAGATAAACGTATCCCGGGAACTCAACATTTACAAAATCATACAATAATAGATACAAGTACATAAAGCAAAGCCAAAAAGGTTTACACAGCAAGTAGTCATGCCTCTTGATAGCAGAGGCTTCTCCTTGGAGGATGTCACAACAATATTTGGAGCATGTGTCCCATTAAGCAGACCATAAAGCAAAGAGAATTTCTCTCTTTCCCTAGCCAATAAAATACCAGAACGCAAGTGGTAAAATGTATTGGCCCACCCTAATAACATCAGTTGTTATAGATCTTCATAGACACAAATTCCTAGTCTCCTTCTCAGCTTTTCAAACTGAATCGCATCTAACGCTTTAGTGAAGATATCATAAAGTTCGTTTTCAGTACTAACATGTTCACGAGTTATTACTTTATCTTTGACAAGATCCCTTATGAAGTGATGCATGATACCAATATGCTTAGTCCTACTATGTTGAATAGGGTTTTTGGAAATGTTATGCACTCAGGTTGTCACAAAATAATGTCATGATATCTTGTATGACATTGTACTCAGTTAAAATTTGATTCGTCCATACCAGTTGTGGTACCCCAAAATTTTCCCTCCCATTTTATTCAAAACATACTCATTGAAGTCCTCAACTTGCCCAAGGATGCCTAAGGATTGACCAAACAAATCCTCCTCCTAAGACAATGAGCCTCAAACTAGGGTTTCCATTTTCATCAAGATGTTTGAGTTCCAAAGGTCTCAAATATTTTCCATAGTCTTAATATGTCCTCAAGATTGGCCATGAAAAGTTCCAAGCCTTGCACAAGGAGTTTGCTTAGTCAACTGCTCAAATGCCTAAAAATCAACTATACTAGGTCAAAAGTCAATTGTGGCCCACATACAGTCAAACTTCAAGATTTATGGTCAACATCAATATTTTGAAGTATTATCCATCATTTGATCAAAGGTTGATCATGATTCCTCAAGGAATGCTCCTAATTCATCAAAACTCAAAAGTTGCTAAATTAGGGTTTCTATAGGAAAAGTCAACCAAACTTTGACCAGGCATAACTTTCTCATACTTTATCAGAAATTTCTCATCCGAGGCTCATTTTGAAGAGGATTCAATTCCCTATAATTCATCTCCAGCCCTCAAGTTCAAAATATGCACTCATGAAAAGATATGAATTCAGACATTATAGGTCATTTCAAAAATTCAACAAAAACACCTTTTGGGTCAAAGCTTCTCACATGAACATGGAAGCTCCAATTGAGGTGAAATCAAAAGGGTTATTTAAAGGACATCCTAAGCTTTCTAAAAAGTACAAGAACACCCTCTTAGGGTCAAAATTGAGAGAGATGTGCAGTGTCAAAGATGGCCATTTTTGGAAATTTGCACAAAGTCAACCATGCCCAAAATGCATTTTTCTTCAAATGGGCCCAACTTTTTATGCTTGAAACACACTCCTAGCCTAGTCCACGACCCAAATACCCTTCCATGCATTTTTGGCTTAATTTATTTAATTTATTTTCATTTTAATCATTTAAAAATCAAATTTAATTAAATAAATGATATGAAAATAATGAAGATTTGTTTTGATTTGATTTTGAAGTGAATCACAATCCAAATATGTTGTATAATGCCAAGAAGATTCGTGCAAGCTTGGAAAGGGAGGAAATCTTCACATTTGGAAAGATTTGAAGCATAATGAAAGCACATTCATATCTTTGATTCTTGCCCAAAAACAACACCCTAATTTGATTCATATACATATAGTAGGGAATTCTGAACCCTAAGGACAGAGAGACAGAGGCGCAGCTTGTTCCAAAGAGTGAAACAAATTTTCAAAATTCCAAAAAAAAGTGCAGATCAGATTTTTCTTTACAGTCCAATTCAAGCAATTTCAAAGCCAGCAACATGTTCCTGGACGTCTCCTGAAGCGAACATCATCGGTTGCACGCGTCAAAGCATCTAGAATTGCATCTTGATACTCACGTTTGATCACATTTTCTTCAATCTCGATTCCGCTCATTCATACATTATACATGCTATTTGATTGTATTTTCGTGTTCATAATCACCACGTGGAGGTGTCTGAATAGTCCAATTTGAGTTTGAGCGCATGTATCATTATATGCCATTGGTAGGTTTCCAAAGCTTCAAATTAGGGATTCTCTATAGAGGCAAAATTGGGACCAATCAAGGATACCAATGAACTCAGGGCATAATTTCTCATTGATCTATGCCCTTAGTTAGGATTTATTTGGCTTGTATTACATTTTTGAATATTGCAGGGTATAACTATGGACAAAAACTGCCACTATAGCCTTTAGTGACAGTTTTGTCTGTAGGTAAAGGGTTGGCATCAAAGACGATATTCTGAGGAAGGAGGCGATGATGTGGCTGGTAACCATTGGAGGATTGAATCACACGCGCATTTGGAAAAGACCATTTTATTTCCCTTATATTTTATTTGTTTGATTATGTTAACAACTAACCATCCCAGCACAGATGGCAAGGGTGCAGGCATTGAAGCAAAGGATTATGGGTTCGATCCCAGAATCTCACGTTTTCATATTTTTCAAATTCTTTGTACAGGATTCCATGTGCCTCCCAACCAAGCGTTCATCCTACAGCCCAGGATCTGGCCATTATAACCATCACCAAAGCAGATCTGGCGCTCATGCAAGCAAGGTGCATGGTGCACCCTCAAACGTAGCCCTCATTGAATCTTGTGCAGGCTCTGGGCCAATAAAGATGGGCCTATCACAAATTCAACTCCTTACCCCCTGATTTGCTTTCACCACAGGCCCAAAATTATTTCTTTTTTTTATTTCTTTTGTCTTTAATTATTTGTTAATTATTTTTTACAAAAAAAACAAAAATCTTTTTTTCACTAATCATGAAATATAAAATCACAAAAAAAAGAAAGTAGAATTAGGTTTTTTTAATTTAAATTAATTTTATTAAAAATAAATTAGTTTAATTAGATTAACTTGATTGTTTTTTCTATTAATTAAAAATAACTAGAAATTAGGTTTAGTTCGCAATTAAATTATTTTCTCATTAAAAAATATACAATTTTTTTATAATTAATTAGAGTTTTTAGGCTTCTAATTTATTCCCGTATTTAATTGGTATCGCGCGATATTACTTATTTATAGTTCCAACTATTGTAATTGTTTCGAGGTTTGTAATAGTTTTTAATTAGGGTTTATTTTACCGCTTTTTATTTACTGTTTATCCCAAAGTTTTGTCTATATACCCCCTCCCCGAGACCTTGTAATAGTTAGGACTTTAATTTCTCGCACTTTACTTTCTGCTATTATAAACTGCTAGATGTATGGATAATAGGCTTGTATGCGAAAGATAAGTCAACGTTTAAAAGGTAGATAACCCTAATTGTGCAAAGATAAATAAACTAAAAAAATAACACATGCACATGTTCACTCCTAGGGTTTGCTTCACTCCGGTTGCCTTCGGTAAACGGTCATGAAGCATAGGGAATTTTAGTGGTCGTCCTCTAGTCCCAAAAGATTAAAAGTGACCCGTTCGAATGTTGCCTCGGAAAGATCTTTAGGACTTTAGGGTAATTACTAAAGTTTCCTAACCGTTACTTTTATGACCGTACTTGTCCCTTCGAATGTCCCTTAAAACTCCAACGATGGGGATACCTACTCCTTAATAGTAGGATAGCGTTGTCTAAAGGAAACAAGAACAAACAGTCTTTTCGAGTAGGTAGAAAATCTTAAGTACTTGCTCAAAACAATAAAAAATCTTTTACACAAACACTTTCAAAACAGTTTTCAAAAACAACTTTGTCACACTCTTGGTGCCATATACAAGGGTTATCACGAAGTTAAACAAAAACTTTTTCAAAACACACACAAGCAATTTTAAAAATGAGCAAGTACCTAAGAGCCCGTGGAAAACCAAGGATAGAAAGGGTGCTAACACCTTCCCTTTCTATAATCTACCCCCCGTACTCAGAAACTCTCGAAAAAAGGTTTTTTCTGTTCTTTTTCCTTTCCTTTGTTGGATGAAATAAAAGTCGGTGGAGACTCTTGCTTACCACGACATTTTCAAACAAAAAACGCAAACCAGTATTAACAGTCAGTTCTCCCACCGTATCACAGAACTGGCGAATCTGCTGGGGATTAAATAATAAAGTGGGGTATACCTTAGGATCTAGGTCATTTTAATTGCTTATCTTGCTTGTCTTGATTGATTTATTTTAAGGGCATCTGTTTGGGTTATGTAGATCCTACACTCGGATTAGGAACACCTTTTAGGTAAGTAGCAATAAACTGTGAGGGAACTGTGTGGGGTATACCGACATGGTTGAAGCAGTAGCTACATTGATGTGACACTTTGGTTCGTACTGATAACCCTTGAGTTAATCAACAAGAGTATGGGGCCGATGCGTTGTGTCATTAAGCATCAACTGACCTTAGAACCTTTAATTGCACAACTTGGCCAGTAGGACGTAGCGAGATGAATGGCTTTGGTGTATTCCCAAGGTCGACAGATACTCGATGCTACACTCATTGAGGTTTGAATCCTGAGTTCTGTTTGGTTGCGAGTCAATCGCCTATTGAATGGAGGTTGGGGGAAAGATCGGTGATCTTGAGATCCCTTAGAACTCGTTTACTATTTATAGGATAGGTTGAACCAATCCAGCTTCAAGAGGGCATGACCTTAAAACTCATGCAGGATTTAAACCTAAGGACTTGGTGTGAATTGTTTGTTGCTTGATATACATGTGATTTCTTAGCATAATCATGACATCATAAACATGGTATATCATACTAACCATTTCAAAGATTTTCTAAGGCTCATCTTTGTTTGTTTTGTAGGACATGGCATTGGCCCGCAGGAACACTATCCAGATTAACCTTGTGAAAGTACCTCCTCAACTAAAGGACTTGGCATTAAGGATTCCTGAAAGCTTTCCCTTCACTGAAAAACATGGTCGGCTGCTCAACCTGGTCACTTCAAAACCTGATGAAGAATTGTTAAAAGTGCTATTTCAGTTCTTTGATCCTTTGCACCACTGCTTCACCTTCTCGGTTACCAGCTAGTGCCTACTATGGAGGAATTTTCTCGTTTATTAGGGGTACCTATTCTTGATCAGTTACCTTTCAAAGGTACGGAAAGACATCTAAAGCCCGAAGAGATTGCTCGAGCTCTGTCCTTACAACGGTCCGATGTAGTGACAAATTGGGAAACTAGGGGAAGTGTCCAAGGAATCCCAGTTAAATTTCTATTCGAGAAAGCTCACTGTTTTTGGGATACCCTGGATTTACAAGCTTTTGAAGAGGTATTGTAACTCCTTATCTACGAGATGGTACTATTCCCTAACGCGGACCATCTCGTAGATGTGAATACGATTAAGGTTTTTTTGTACCATAATCCGGTGCCTACATTACTTGGGGATATTCTACACTCTCTGCATGCTTGCACTTTAAAGATAAGGGGGACCCTCCTGTGTTGCACCCCTTTACTGGCTAGGTGGTTTATTTCGCACCTACCCAGGTCTATCTTGAAGAATGAGCACGGTATGAAATGGTCTCATAGGCTGATGTCCCTTACACATTCAGACATTCATTAGTGTTCACGGTCTTCAGAAGATGTTACCATCATCGATCACTGTGGTGAATTCCCTAATGTACCTATCTTAGGAATTAGGGGAGGAATCACTTATAACCCTTGTTTGGCACTGTGACAGTTTGGTTATGTAAGAAGGGATGGTCCTCATGATACACTTATCCAAGGAATCACCTTCGACTATGAGAATGATGCTCAAGGTTATCGTAAAAGGTTCATGCGAGCTTGGGGCATGGTACATAAAGTTGATAGCAAGAAACTGGGGCACAAGAATTCCATCCCTCTTGAGCCTTATCTCCGATGGGTACGAGCCCACACCCAAAGTCTTATAATGCCTTACCCTGCTGTCCTACCAACGATAGTGGAACCTGTTGTTGAAGGAGACACTTCTTATCTTGTTCTCCATCCTGATATGCCAACTGATCATGAGGAGTTACATAAATCCTGGGTTCAACTTAAAGAGGAGCAGGATACGTTTGAAGCACAATTCTATGCCAGCAAGAAGAAGGTCCTGGAGCTCACTAGGCTACTTCATGAAGAGAGGAATATAAACGCCTACATTGCACAAAGAGGATGCGCTCCTGGGAAACCTAATTTCCTTTTTTGTTTTAAGTTTTGTTTTGTTTAATTGTAAGCCTAAAAGGTACTCTTTGTAACAATCCGAACTTATTAATACAATTAACTTGTGTTTCTTTTGGTTAAACAAATTTGAGCCTTTAAGAGTCCTTGAAATCATTGCATAAACAGGTACCATTACAGGTTTCTCATCTTCTTCGCTGTTTATTTCAACAATAATGTCTTCCGAACAAAGCATCAAAGATCTCCAGGCACAAAATGCCCAATTTCAACAAATGTTCGTAGCTTTGGAAAAAGGGCAAGAAGATCTGAAGGCCCTTATCTTGAAGGAGAAGAAGATGAAGAAGAAGAAGACCTCTGGTGTTCTGAATCTGGGAAGAAGGTTCAAGGGGCCATTAAACAACCAGTTGATCTGACCTCCTCGTCCAAAGAAGGGGAGAATCAAGAAAGAGAGACAAGGGAGGAAGACCCTAGCCCTGAAGTTTCTGATAATGATACCGACTATAATGATGAACAATATCCTACCACTGAGGATAGATACAAACAGTTAGAGGATCGACTGAGCGTAATGGAGATCTAGAGAATACCAGGGCTGGATTTTGAAGAGCTGGGTTTGGTATTTGGGGTGGTCATCCACAGAAGTTTAAAGCTCCGGTTTTTGTGAAGTATGATGGGGTGTCTTATCCCAAGCTTCATCTTCGTTCCTATGTGAGGAAGATTCAGCCTTACACTGATGATAGGAACTTGTGGGTCCATTTCTTTCAGGACAGTCTGTCTGGGACTCGGCTTGAATGGTTCTATCAACTAGAGGGAACCAATATCCGTAACTGGGAGGATTTGGCTGCTACTTTAAATAAGCAGTATCAATATAACGCTGACCTTGCCCCTACCCGTGCTCAACTCCAGAGTATGTCCATGGGTGCAGGTGAAAGTTTTAAGGACTATGCGCAAAAATGGAGAGATCTGGCAGGGAGAGTCCAACCCCCTTTGTTTGATAGGGAGTTGGTTGACATGTTTCCTTGGACGTTGTCTGGTCCATTCTTCAATCACCTAATTGGTAGCTCCTCAGCTGGTTTCACCGAGCTGATATTGACCGGAGAAGGGGTAGAAGCTGGGATTCGGAGTGGCAAAATACAGAAAGATACCTCGTCAAGTTCAGTGAAGAAGCCCTTCATGGGTATGAAGGAGGTCAGTGCCATTTATAGCCCAAGAGGTCAGAGCAGAGCTGAATGCCGTCTAATGTTAGGTGCTGTAATGATACCTAGGCCCGCAGCTACCCCACAACGAAATAATCGGCAAAGGGTAGAAATACCGCAAAGGAAATTCACCTGGATTAATATGACATTGACTGAAGTTTTACCCCATCTTTTAAGATCCAACTTGGCAACCTTGAAGGAGGCTCCCAAGAACCCTAACACTACATCTCCTCAGTATAACCCAAACGCTCGATGTGCTTACCATTCTGAGAGTCTTGGCCACAATACAAATGACTGCTGGGCTCTGAAAAATAAGGTACAAGATCTAGTTGGAGTCAAGGAGATTGAGTTTGATGCTCCAGAGAAGCCTAATGTCATAACTGCTCCCATGCCCATGCACAATCGTGGAGTTAATTCCATTGATACTTGTTGTACCCCAAAATTTGCCCTCTCATTTCATCAACATTTTCTCATCACAAGACTCTTGGAGCTCAAGATCAAGTTAGGGTTTGCTCTGCTCAAGACCCCTCCTTGCATTGTTGACCCAAATTAGGGTTTGAGTTTGCACAAAGATGTTTTGACCTAAAATGCCCAAAGTGACTTTCATACTTCATGTTGGATTTACAAGTTTATCCATACCAAGTTTCAAGCCTTGATTCCAATCTTTGCCCAGTCAATTGGACAGTTGACCTAGAAATCAGCTGTATTGGGGAAAAAAGTCAACTGTGACCAATTGACAGTCAAACCTTATGATTTTTGACCCACATCAACATCATAAATTCATATGAACCATTTGGTCAAGTTTGGATCATAATTCCACAAGAAATTTGATCAGATCACCAAAAGGGCAAAATGGTCATTTTTAGGGTTTTGACTGCACAAAGGCAATTTTTTGACTGTTTGACCTAACCAATGGCAAACCAAGCTCACATAAGGACTCAAGGACTCAATGGCATTGTCTTGACCCATTCAACAAGTTCAAAAGATCCCAAATGCATAGGATTGACAAATGAATTTTTTAGTCAACTGATCAAAATTTGACTGTATACTGAAAAGTCAAAG
Source organism: Vicia faba (assembly GCA_948472305.1). Taxonomy (NCBI): domain Eukaryota; kingdom Viridiplantae; phylum Streptophyta; class Magnoliopsida; order Fabales; family Fabaceae; genus Vicia; species Vicia faba. The sequence goes on along the minus strand of OX451738.1, from coordinate 1,089,428,511 downwards.
TTTGACTTTTTGGTCAAAATCAAGTGCCAAGATTCATTTTTCATCAAGACATGTCAAATTATGAAACTTGTTCATCAAGAAATCCAAATTTGCAAATTAGGGTTTAAAATGAGAAAATTTCATAACTTAGAATTTTTCTAAGTTATGAAACTTCCTTATTTTTTCCTAACTTTGCCCTATTTTTTCACCAAGATGCAAATGGATTCAAACAAAACTTGAAACATGAAAGTTGAATTATATTGCAAAATCTACAACTTTTATTCACAAAGTTTTCTCAAAGGAAGCTTGTATCTCAAGTTATGATTTTTGGAACAAGGGTGCAAAACATTTTTAACTTAGAGAAATTTTGACCTATTCTAGGCAGGATTTTTGTCCAACTTCTTGGCCATTTTTCACATGCTTCCACTTGGAGTTTCAATTTTCATTACAAATATGGATTGTATTACACATTCCAAGCTTTCCAAATTGTCCAAGAACTTCTCAAACACCCTTGTGGTTAGGGAGAATCGAATTTGCAAAGTTGGGCAAAATTCACTTTTGTTCATAACCAAATGCATGTTCATACAAGTTTCATTTTCAAATCAGCATGCTTGGAACTTGCTTGCATGCCTTTAAACCAAGTTTGCACTCCATAATTAAATGCCTAACCATTGTGTTCAAGCATTGTTTTATGCATTTAGTCATTACACAAAGAATTATCCCTTAAGTAGAAAAAGCAAACTTGCCATTTTTGAAAAGTAGTCATTTATGTCAAATACCAAATCCAAGAAGTACAAGCCAGATCTTTGAGGCAAGAGTTTGTAAGCAAATCCCACTGATCAAGAGCAAAGTGTGAAGCATAAATAGAGAGGGTACACAGGCCTGCAGGAGGACTTGAGCTTTCTTACTTCAAAAACAAGCAAGATTGCAAAACAACTTCAATCTCTCATTCCTGTCAACACAACCAAACACAAACTTTGCAAATATCTTTCATACATCCAAGCAAGCCTAAAGCACGACTAAACTACCCTTCATCCCTCCTCATACAGAAAATCACAGTTTTTTTGCAAAAACAGGGCATCTGTTGCAGTTTGACTTCCACAATCCATTTCACTCGTGCACTTTGGCCAAAACCAGTTCAAATACATTCCATATCATCCATTGGAACTATCCCAAGCCTTAAATCCAAGCTGTAACATCCCTAACATTACTTGCCATTTTTAGTTTTCAGTTTTGCAGGTGGACTTCCATAGCATGATTCAGAGTGATTCAAAGCAAGCTAAGTGTTGGAGAAGCATCCTTGGACTTCAGGCAAGCTGTACCAAAGCTCAAACTCCATTGAAGATACCTACATTGCTCTGTTCAAGTCAAGCTGAAACAGGTAAAACCATGAACTTATATCTCTCAATCTAGGAAGAGTTAGGCTTAGGTTTGTGAATGAGACATGTTCTACTCATAGCCCTGGAGTTATACATATGATTACTTTTCATTTATTTTATGCGTGCTGTGAGAATTTTGGCCATGAACATTAAAGAAAAATTAGGTCAGAAATTGGGGATGAAGAAATTCTCCTTCGTTTCTTAGAGTTAGGTCAAGTGTTTTATATGTCTGAATTCGTCTCTTGATGCTCTATAATGTTTGTGTTATGAGTTTTTGTTAAAAGTCAAAGAATCAGGAGTTTGAATGAAGCATGGAAAGCGCACATTTTGGTTGTTCAAACAATGCTGAAGGTTGAAGATGACTGGCTTGGGCTGGGCCTGAGTCAGTCCTGCTTTTTGCACCCCCTTTTCCAATTTACACCCCCTGGCCCATTGTGTGAAATATTTATTATTTTTGCATTTTTCTTTTTGTTTCTGACTTATTATTTTTTGCTCAAATATAAAAAATATAAAAAATATTTTTCCATTCATTTTTGCATTTATTTGGCATTTATTTGTTTTATTTAGCATATACATGTAAATAAATATATATACTTTTTATTTAAAACCCTAGAAAATAATACAAAAATATTTATTTTTTCAGTTATTATTTTTGTTTACATTTTGAAAACATTTTCTAAAAATATACCTTTTTGTAAATAATTAATATTTTATTCTTGTATATATTTAGTATATTTAATATATAATATATAAATACTTGTATATTTTATTAGATAATTAGGGCAAAAAATATAGAAATAATACATTTTTATTTTTTATTAATATTTGACATCAAAAATACTTTTTTTTACAATATACTTCTTTTTTTATTTTTTATTTTTTATTTTTTATTTTTTGTATAAATTAATACATAAATATTGTATATAATTAATAAATAAATACTATCTATTTAAAAAAAACTAGGGTTTTGCCCTAAACCATAAAAATATTCAAAATTTGACCTTTTTATTTTGGTTTATATTTCATATTGAAAAACACTTTCAAATACATAAAAAATCATTTTGGTGCATAATACATTTTGCATATTTATTGTATTTATTCCAACATTGTACAATTAAATATTTGTATATTCGATATGGATGTAATAGTTTAGATTTAATTTCTTGTCAAATATCCTCCATTCAAACATTTGTACCCCCATCCCCATAATCATGTTGTAATAAGTTAGGACTTTAAATTTCCGCATTTAAAAGCTTTCAAATTATGCCATGATAGACCTAGGGTTTGTATGCAAAATCAAATTAACAAGTAGTTTGACCTAAATCAAAGACAAACATGCATGAAAATCAAAACACAATGCACACTTGCACCCTTAGGGTTACTCTACTTGTTGCCTTCAAAAATGGGCCATGTTGCATGTCGAGTGTCTTTGGCAAAACAAAAACAAATCAAATGATCATAGTCCCTCGATAAAGCTTTCTCAAGTTGCCTAAAAAATGATCAAGTCCCTTAAAGGAAAAATTGCCAAAGACACTTGGCACTATTGCATTCATGGTCTAAACGATGACCCGCGCCCGTCCCGTTAACATCCTAACACAAGATTGTCCACCAAATACAATGGTGGAACAATACTGTTAAAAGGGTTAAAACATAGGAAAGATCTTTGAGAAATTTATGGTAGATAGCTCTTGGTTACTTGACCAAACTTGCAAAACAATCCTTTCCTTTTTTCAAAATACACATCACAACACAATTTCAAAACAAACTTTCAAAAAAACATTGAAACATCTTTTCAAAAAGACAAACACCTTTGTAAAACATTCGAGTAAAGAATTGTTACAATGGTTGCCTAGACAAGGCATCTTTTTCAAAACATTTTCAAAACCACACACACAAAGCACCATTTCAAACAATTGAAAAGCAAAGGTAAGTGATCTAAGCAAGTAACTAAGAGCCCATGGATAACCATGGATAGAAAGGGTGCTAATACCTTCCCTTTCTATAATCTACTCCTCGAACCCAAAAAAACATCTCAAAGGTTTTTTCTGTGCTTTTTAACCTTTCCCTAGGATAAAATAAAAAGTCAGTGGCGACTCTTGCTAAACCGAAACATTTGCAAAAACAAACGCAAAACTCAAGTCAGTTCTCCCACCGTATCACAGAACTGGCGACTCTGCTGGGGAGAAAATTTAAAAGTGGAGTAACCTTAGGGCCTAGATCACCCTTTTGCATGACTAATTGTTTGATTTGATTGCTTTACGTTTTGGTTCTCTTATTTGGGCTTGAAATCCTACACCCGGATTTGGGAAACATTCATAGATAGCAATACATTGTGGAAACTGTGCGGGGTATACCGACACGGTTGAAACAATAGCTATATTAGTGCGACATATTTGTGAGAACCGGTAACCCTTGAGTTCAATCAAGGAGAGTACGGGGCCGCTGAGTGATGTCACTAAGCACTAATGACCTAGAATCTTACTTGACCATCTTGGACTTTTATTAGGGGTAGTGAGATGACCGGCTTTGGTGCAGTCCGAAGTTGGTAGATACTCGATACTACACTCATTGAGGGTTGTTTTCTTGGAATATTTTGGTCGCTAGTTAAGTGGCTAAACCAAAACAATGAACATGGAAAACAATCCAATGATATTGAGCTCCTTAGAACCCGGTTACTATTTAGGACAGGTTTTAAGCCAACTAAACTCAAGAGGGTACTTACCTATGAAACCCCATGCGAGCCTGAAACTAGGGTTTTTGTGTGACTTGCTTGTACATATGTTTGTGCATACATCATGAACATCATAAAGCATCATATGCATCCACTAACCATTTCAAGGGTTTGGATCTTCATCTTTGTTCTTGTTTTGTAGGTCATGGAAATTCTTCGCAGGAAAACTATCCAAGTAAACCTTGTGAGAATCCCTCCTCAACTCAAGGAGCTTACATCCAAAATTCCAGAAAGCTCTCTCTTCAGTGAAAGACATGGTAGACTGCTCAGCCTAGTCAACACCAACATTGAAGAAGACATGGTGAAAGTGTTGTTCCAATTCTTTGACCCCCTTCACCACTGTTTCACATTCCCCGACTATCAATTGGTGCCTACTTTGGAGGAATTTTCTCAACTCCTGAGAATTCCTATTCTTAATCAACTACCCTACAATGGTACAGAAAAAGAACCAAAGCCTGAAGATGTGGCTCAAGCACTACACTTGCAACCATCTGACATCACGGGGAATTGGGAGACTAGAAGTGGTGTCAAAGGCTTCTTGGCAAGTTTCTTGTTTGAGAAGGCACAAGAGTGTTGGAATTCTTTATTTGCAAGCCTTTGAAGAGATTGTGGCACTCCTCATTTATGGGTTGGTCTTGTTCCCAAATCCTGACCAACTTATAGATGTAAATGCTGTCAAGATTTTCCTATCCAGGAATCCCATACCTACATTGCTTGGGGACATCCTCCACTCATTTTACACACGAACAATGAGGAAGAGAGGTGTTCTCATGTGCTGTACTCCTCTCCTCGCAAGGTGGTTTATTTCTCACCTTCCACAATCTGTTTTGAAGAATGAGCAAGGTTCAAGATGGTCACAACGATTAATGACCCTCACACATTCTGATGTACATTGGTGTTCTCGGTCTAGAGAAAATGTCATCATCATCGATCGTTGTGGTGAGTTCCCTAATGTTCCATTACTTGGCATTAGGGGAGGCATTACCTACAACCCTTGTCTAGCTTTAGACAATTTGGATATGCACGGAGGGATGGCCCTCATGACATGCTGATTCCTGACCTAGTTTTTGACTTCGACAACGATGCGCAAGGACTTCGCCAAAGATTCATCAGAGCTTGGAGGATGCCTAACAAGGTAGATAGCAAGACACTGGGGCACAAGAATTCCATCCCTCTTGAGCCTTACCTTAAGTGGGTACGGACCCGAGCCCAGAGTCTTATGATGCCTTACCCTCATATTCTCCCTTTGATTAAAGAGCCTGTTAAGGAAGGAGAGGCTCCTTACACCATCCTACATCCTGACATGCCAACATCATGGGAGGAGATGCAGAAGAGTTGGATCCAACTCAAGGAAGAAAGGGATACTTTTGAAGCCAGCTTCTACGCCAATGAGAAGAAGGTTTTGGATCTTACCCGCCGACTTCACGAGGAGGAGACCCTCAACACTTACATCGCACCAAAGAGGATGCGCAGCGTCTTTTTACCTTAAGAAGTTTTTGTAATATTTGGCCCATGGGGCATTTATGTACTGACAAAATTTCTTCTTATTAATATGACGTGTGTTCTTTTTGTCTGCAACAATTTTGAATTTCTAAATCCTTGAATGCATTGCATGAATAAACATATCATTCATCATATGCATAAACAAGTCTTCACACCAGGTTTCCTTATCTCTCTGCTGTTTATTTCAGTAAGATGGATCTCGAACAGACGGTCAAAGATCTGCAGGCACAAAACTCGCAGTTTCAAAAGCTCCTTATGACCTTGGAAAAGGGTCAGGAGGATCTTAAAGCACTGTTAGGAAATAAAGAGCAAGAAAAAGGAAAAAAGAAGAAGAAAAGAGTTGGGGTAGCTACACTGGGAAGAAGATTTGAGAATGAAGCTAGGAGAGTTCTTGAATTCCCCTCCACATCTGATGAGGGAACCGGTAAGGGAAAAGGAGCTGCATTACCTTCTGAGTCCGAGGCTGAAGAGGAAGAGGTTGAGGAAGATGAAGACTATTCAGAGCAGCAATACCTGCCAGCGAACGACAAATACAAAAACCTGGAGGATAGACTGGCAGCTATGGAGCTGCAAAGGGTTCCCGGGCTAGATTTTGAAGAATTGGGATTGATTGCTGGGATTGTGATCCCTCCAAAGTTTAAGGTGCCAACTTTTGCAAAATACGATGGTCTGTCTTGCCCGAAGATGCACCTGAGGTCGTATGTCAGAAAAATTCAACCTCATTCATCCGATAGAAATCTTTGGGTACACTTCTTCCAGGATAGCCTGTCTGGTACACAGCTAGATTGGTTTTATCAGCTTGAGAGGTCAGAGGTGCATAGTTGGAAGGATTTGGCAGTTGCCTTTTATCGCCAGTATCAATATAACGCTGATTTGGCGCCAACCCGTACTCAGCTACAAAGTATGGGAATGGCCTCAAATGAGGGATTCAAAGAATACGCCCAGAAATGGCGCGACTTGGCCGGAAGAGTGCAGCCACCTCTTTCAGATAGGGAACTAGTTGATATGTTCTTGGGGACCCTATCTGGCCCGTTCTTCAACCATTTGATCGGGAGCTCTTCCGCAGGGTTTACTGAATTGATTCTGACTGGCGAGCGGGTGGAAGCTGGTATTAAGAGTGGGAAGATTCAAAGGGATGCCTCTGCATCTACAATCGTTAAAAAGCCATTTCCAGCCAAGAAGGAGGCATCTGTTGTGTACTCTCAAAAAGGATTGGGGAGAACTAAGTGCCGGCCGACTGTAGGGGCCGTGATGATTCAAAATTCGTCAAATGATCAGCCTCGTACCAATCAGTCTAGACCTAACCAACAACGGGTAGAACGGCCACCACGGTAGTTCACCCGCATCAATATGACGCATGCACAAGTTCTTCCACATTTGTTGAAGTTGAATCTGACTGGTTTAAAGGAGGCACCGAAAAACCCTAACACCATATCTCCATACTATCATGCCAATGCCAAATGTGCCTATCATTCTGACAGCGCCAGACATGACACCAACAATTGTTGGGCGCTAAAGAATAAAATTCAAGACTTGATAGACGCAAAAGAGGTTGAGTTCGACGCCCCCGAGAAGCCAAACGTAATATCCGCTCCGATGCCAAAGCATGGCCATCATGTTCATGCTGTTGAAGAAGATCTGTATGTTTCTGCTGTTGATGATCTGGTAACTCCATTACTGACAATCAAGTTGAATCTGTTGAAAGCTGGGATTTTCCCAGGTTGCAAAGAAGATTGCTACTTTTGTTCCTCCCGACCAACTGATTGTCCATTGCTGAAGATAGGCATCCAAGGCCTAATGGAAAACCAACAAATTCTTTTCGAAAAGATTCATGCTACTCCAGCTCCTATCAATGAAGTTTCAATAATCACCATTTCCACCAATCTTTCCAAGGTCCCCAAAAGGCCTGTTAAGATTACATCAGTTCCAAAGATTGCACCTCTGAAAATAACCATGCCTGGACCAGTCCCCTACAAATCTGACAAATCGATACCGTGGAATTATGGTGGAGAAATCTACTACCACGGTGTTAAACAAATTGAGATAACTGAAGAGAGCTCTGATGAAGAAACTGCCGACATTGGAAACATTGCCGGTACGAGCAAGATTACCCGAAGTGGGAGAATTTTCTCTCCAGAGATTGCCCCTCCAAAGGCAATCTTTGGACCCTCAGCTGTTCCCAAGGTTACTCCTGCACCGATAAAATTTTCTGCAAGAACTCAGTTGATTGAAGAAGCTGTTACTCCTGTGGTTATCCCTCCTACTTATGCTGATAAGGGGAAAGGGATCCAAGAAGAGCTCGTCAGGACGAGGGCTCAACCATTGGTCATCCCCGAAACCTCTAAGAAAGAAATGGAGGAGATTCTGAAAATAATAAAGAAAAGTGATTATGAAGTTGTAGAGCAACTGGGGAAAACCCCCTCGAAGATCTCCATGTTAGCTTTGCTGCTTTGTTCGGAGGCTCATGCCAAAGCATTGATAAGATTTCTGAAGACAGCCCATGTTCCCCAGGAAACCTCAGCCGATCAATTCCAGGATTGTGTAGCCAGCCTTACCGCCGACAACGGCCTGGGTTTCTCTGATGCTGGCCTGACTCCGAAAGGTAGAAAGCACAATGACACATTGCATGTGTCCGTTGAATGCCGAGGAACCACTCTCGCCCATGTCTTGGTCGACATTGGTTCTTCCCTAAACGTGCTGCCTAAGAAAGCTCTGGACCGATTGGACTATGAAGGCTTGGAGCTGAAACCAAGTAATATCATTGTCAGGGCCTTTGACGGGTCTAAAAGAATAGTGCATGGGGAGGTCGACATTCCCATCAAGGTAGGCACTGAAGTATTCCACTCAACTTTCTATGTGATGGACATCCGTCCGTCATACTCTTGCTTGCTAGGGAGGCCATGGATACATAATGCTGGGGAAGTCACTTCCTCTCTGCATCAGATGTTGAAATACCATGTTAAGGGAAAAATCATAACTGTACACGGTGAAGAGGAGTACATGATCAGTCATTTGAATTCTTTTCGGTATGTGGAAGTGGACGGCGAATTCATTGAAACACCCTTTCAGCACTTCGAGGAAGTTTCCCCCGAGGTTGCAGTAGCAAAGGCAGTAGCTGAGGTACCAAAGCAGGTGGCCAGGATGGCATCTCTGAAAGACGCAAAGGCTACAATGAAGGAGGGGAAGAGCACAGTGTGGGGTCAGTTACCTGACTTTCCTCACAAGACAAACAAGTTTGGGTTGGGATTTACCACTGCGGGGCAAAGGGCTATGCGTCGCTCCAAAATTGAAAGGACACCCATCAAGATTTCTCCTCATGGAATCAATGCTTTGGAAGACGAAGACGAAGAGGCCAACATTGAAGATTGGATCTTCCCAACCATTGAAGGGTGACTGCACAACTGGGAGGCGAAAGACTTCATTCCCATTACTTTCATAAATCAGTAATTTATCTTTCAAACATTTTCTGTTGGTCTGTAATAATTACTAAAACAATCTGCACACTACTTTTCACCTCATGCCTTTCCCGGGGCATGTAGGTCCATTTTTAAGGGCTTGATTTTTCTTCATAATCATATGCCATGTTTAATGAATCATTGGACGTTTTTCACTTATAAACTGCTGTGTTCACTTTCTTTCCTTTTGCATTTTTGTTTGTTTAAGGATGGCTATCCCTTACACACACCCACACTCACAAATGTAGGTACCCATCCACTCTGGATTCTATGGGTGACTATTCTGTTGTATCCTTCAATAACTCTGAAGATTTGGTCAACCAGGCTGAATACGAAGATGACGAATATTGTGAAGTACTAGGAGAGCTAGCCAGACTTCTACAGCAAGAAGAAAGGGCCATCTTGCCTCATGAAGAGTTGTTGGAAACTGTCAACTTAGGAACAGAGGAAGACAGGAAAGAAGTACAAGTGAGTGCCAATCTAGAACCAAGTGTCAAGGAGCACTTAATATAGTTGTTGAATGAATACGTTGAAATCTTCGCCTGGTCTTATGAAGACATGCCAGGGTTAGACACAGACATCGTGGTTCACCATCTCCCTACAAGAGAAGACTGTCCACCGATCAAGCAAAAAGTTCGCCGAATGAGGCCCGACATGTCTGAGAAGATTAAAGTTGAAGTAATGAAGCAATTCAACGCTGGCTTTCTGGCTGTTACATCCTATCCATAATGGGTTGCTAACATTGTTCCAGTTTCTAAAAAAGACGGCAAGGTCAGAATGTGTGTGGACTACCGGGACTTGAATAGGGCCAGCCCTAAAGATGATTTTCCGCTACCACATATCGACATCTTGATTGACAACACAGCTCAACACAAGGTTTTTTCCTTCATGGATGGATTCTCGGGCTACAACCAGATCAAAATGGCCCCCGAGGACATGGAGAAAACAACCTTTGTTACACAATGGGGTACCTTCTGCTACAAGGTGATGCCGTTCGGACTGAAGAACGCAGGGGCAACCTATCAACGCGCCATGGTAGCTTTGTTTCATGATATGATACATCATGAGATCGAGGTTTACGTAGACGACATGATAGCTCGATCACAAACAGAGGAGGAACATCTTGAACATTTGCAGAAGCTGCTTTCCAGATTGAAGGAATACAAACTCAGGCTGAATCCAAGTAAGTGCACTTTTGGAGTTAGGTCTGGTAAACTTTTAGGATTTATTGTCAGCAACAAAGGCATTGAGGTCGATCCAGAAAAAGTGAAAGCTAAACAAGAAATGCCTGCCCCCCCGTACTGAAAAGGAGGTTAGAGGGTTCTTGGGGCGCTTGAACTATATTGCCAGATTCATCTCTCATCTGACATCTACCTGTGAGACAATTTTCAAACTATTGAAGAAAGATCAGGTAGTCGAATGGAACGGAGATTGCCAAGCTGCTTTTGATAAGATCAAGGAGTATTTGCTAGAACCTCCTATTCTGATGCCACCCGTCGAAGGAAGACCGCTGATCATGTATCTGACTGTTTTGGACAACTCAATGGGGTGCGTACTGGGCCAACATGACGAGTCTGGTCGAAAAGAGCATGCCATTTATTACCTTAGCAAAAAGTTTACCGACTGTGAGACTCGCTACTCGCTGCTTGAGAAAACTTGCTGCGCTTTGGTATGGGCTACTCGCCGACTAAGACAGTATATGTTGACTCATACCACTCTGTTGATTTCCAAAATGGATCCTATCAAGCATATCTTCGAGAAGCCTGCTTTATCTGGAAGAATCGCTAGATGGCAAATGATCCTGACTGAGTATGACATCCAGTATACTACCCAAAAAGCTATAAAAGGGAGTGTGCTAGCTGACCATCTAGCTCATCAAGCTATCGAAGATTATCAATCCATGAGATTCGACTTCCCGGACGAGGACATCATGACTTTGGACAACATTGAAGGTAACGGACCGTATGACGGACCTGAAAATGGATCCCGATGGACCCTGTACTTTGATGGTGCTTCAAATGCACTTGGAAACGGTATCGGTGCGGTACTCATTTCCCCGGAAGGTTGCCATACACCTTTCACGGCCCGACTTTGTTTCAGCTATACCAACAACATGGCTGAATATGAAGCTTGCATCTTTGGTCTCAAGGCTTCTATAGACTTGGGGATCAAATCTTTGATCGTATTTGGGGACTCGGCTTTGGTTATCAGTCAAATCAAAGGAGAGTGGGATACCAAACATCCTAACCTTATCCCATACAAAGAACATGTCCTGACATTGTTGCCTCATTTCGAGCAAATCACCTTCGAGCATTTCCCGCAAGAAGAGAATCAGCTAGCAGATGCTCTGGCTACAATGTCTTCCATGTTTAAACTCAACTGGGATAACGAGGCTCCCCAAATCACCATCGAGCGAATGGATGAACCTGCGCATTGTCATGAGATTAATACCGAAGAGGTAGTGGAACAACCCTGGTTCCATGAAATCAAAAGGCATCTCCAGACTAGAGAATATCCCGAAGGAGCTTCCGTAAATGACAAGAAGTTCTTAAGGAGATTTGCCGCCAAGTTCTTCCTAAGCAATGGCATCCTTTATAAGCGCAGCCATGATTGTGTTTTACTTCATTGTGTGGACAAAGCTGAAGCAGAGTTAATCATGATTGAGATACACAGTGGCACGTTTGGCACCCAATTGAGCGGACATACGATGGCTAAGAAGATTCTAAGGGCAGGCTATTACTGGTCTACTATGGAAGCTGATTGCCATCAACATTCCCGTACTTTCCACAAATGTCAAGTCTATGCGGACAAGATTCGTATTCCTCTTGTTCCTCTCAACATTCTGACAGCTCCTTGGCCATTCGCAATGTGGGGCATTGACATGATTGGAGAGATCAAGCCCACAGCGTCCAATGGACATCGCTTCATTCTGGTCGCCATTGACTATTTTACCAAATGGGTCGAAGCAGCTTCCTTCGCCTCTGTTACAAAGAATGTGGTTTCCCGCTTCATCAAGTAGAACCTCATATGCTGGTATGGTGTCCCCGACAGGATCATTACAAACAACGGTACAAATCTGAATAATACTATGATCACCGCTCTATGCGAAATGTTCAAGATTTATCATCACAATTCATCTCCCTATCGGCCGAAGATGAACGGTGCTGTTGAAGCCGCGAACAAAAACCTCAAGAAGATCATTTAGAAAATGACAGTCACCTACAAGGACTGGCATGAGATGTTACCGTTTGCTCTGCATGGATACCGTACCACGACACGTACTTCGACAGGGGCAACCCCATTTTCTTTGGTATATGGCATGGAAGCTGTCCTACCCATGGAAGTTCAGATTCCTTCTTTAAGGATTATGAAAGACTCTGTTTTGAGTGAAGACGATTGGATTCAGACCCGACTTGATCAACTCAATTTGATCGACGAGAAACGACTCACTGCTTTTTGCCATGGTCAGACGTACCAAAAACGGATGATCAAGGCTTTCAACAAGAAAGTAAGACGTCAAGTATACCAAGTCGGAGATCTTGTAATCAAGCGGATTATCTTGCCGCAAAGTGATCCCAGAGGCAAATGGACTCCTACTTACGAAGGACCATTTGTAATCAAGAGCATCTTTTCTGGTGGTGCAATGATTCTGACCACCATGGACGGCGACGATTTGCCGCACCCTGCGAACGCAGACATAGTCAAAAGATACTACGCATGAAATCACCCGACGAGTCGAAAACCTGAAAGGGCAACTTGGGCAAAAATGGGCATCCCGGTGAACCGAAAACCCGAAAGGGCGGTTCAGGCAAAAATTAGGGATAAAACAAAAAAAATCTGTACACCCGACAAGTCGAAAACCCAAAAGGGCGGCTTGGGAAAAAAAGGGTTTCCCGGTGGATCGAAAACCCGAAAGGGCAATCCAGGCAAAAGTTAGGGAATCAAAGCGTATGACTATGTCTCGTCGGATCACTTTAAGGAACAATCTCTTCATCAACAAGCTCCGAACTTCTGATCAATCCAATCATCGGCGGACGAAGCATTGAATGGACAAGATATTCAGAGTTGTGAAGGCTATGGCAGAATGGGGATCCCATGGAATTGTTTCACATAGCCATCTTTCTTTTGTATAAATTTTCAATTTTTACGACAACATCCTCTTACTAGGATGTCTGTCTCCTTTGTACAAAGATACTCATAAAAAGTTAATACAAATACTTTTCCCAGTGCAGAAATTTACTTTGTCTTCTTTTTCTTTTTACACTTATGTTTTATTTGAGAAACGTCCAATGTTTTGTTAAATAGGCATATGCATTTAAACACAATCATTTTCTTACAAATCAAGAAAGATGATTGCTGATAGGTTGAAGGTACAAATAGAAATCTTGATGCCCTTTCAGAAGGAATCCCCGCGGAATTAAACTCCAAATTCCTCAACAAAGTTAAAATCCAGAGCTTAATTCCCCAAACAGAGTTAAACTTCGGAATCCTCAGCAGAACAAAAGCTTTCTCAAAACTGATTTCCCCATCCAGAGAGCCTTCCAGAACTTAATTCCCCTCAGAGTTATGTTTTAATATCCCCAGTGGAGCCCTAAAAATCTGAAAGTGCTATCCCCCAGTGAAGTCAAAGCTGTTAATCCCCAGCGGAACCAGACTAGTGAACCTTCTCCCCACAAAGATACTTCCCGTCAAATTGAAGATTCTCAATTTTACTTCTCCAGCTTAAGCCTACCAGGTTCTGGACTCCCCAGTAGAGATCATCAGAATTCTCATTCCCTACAAGTCACCAAGGAGTTCCAATCCCCAGCAGTGGTCCTAAGATCCCTCAACAATTGAAGATCTTGTTCCCCGAGCAGTCAACAGTCAACAAGGATATCTCAGCTTTAGCACTCAGAGATTCCTGCAATCCCCTACAGCAGTCAATGATTAACTTTCCCCGGTAACAGTCAAGATTCTCTCATCTCCGGCTATCCAGGATTCATCTATCCTCAGCAAGACAGCTCATCAGCTTACATGTGCATTCATTACATTCATATATCATAAACATTGATATAACATATATATTGCATCATACATATCATGCAACATAACTTTGTGTTTTAGCTAACATTTCATCCTTTTCAGGATAAGATTAAAAGGCTATCGTTAACAATTATTCAGATACAGTATGGATACACCCCAGACAAGGAAGTCATTCTATTACTCATTCAGAATTTCAAGTCAGATACAGTACAGATACACCCCAGACACGGCGGTCATTCTACTACTCATTCAGACTACAGCAATCAGATACAGACTAGATACGCTTCAGACACGGCAACCATTCTATCTCTCATTCAGATTCATTTATCCACCTCAAGGTTCAATTCATTCCAAGCACGGATACCATTCTGACCCTTACAACAGCAGTTTGATTCTCCCCAGTGCATTTGCCACGGAAGTCATTCTGTCATTTATTTAGATCCCAGTTACAGTTTCAGATACACTCCAGACACAGAAGTCATTCTATTACTCATACAGATCTCAATCCAGTTACAGTTTCAGATACACTCCAGACACGGAAGTCATTCTGCTACTCATACAAATCTCAACTTCAGATACAGTCCAGTTACGCTCCAGACACAGTTGCCATTCTGTCACTCATTCAGAATTTGTCCCCAGCACACAATTGCTCCATATACAGATGTTTCTCTGCTACCCAGATACAATACAGATACACTCCAGACACGGCAGTCATTCTGATATTCATTCTACATTCAAACACAGTTACAGCTCAGATACGCCCCAGACACGGAGGCCATTCTTTTGCTCATACAAACTCAGTCTCCAGATACAGTTCAAATGCATTCCAGACACGGATACCATTTTGATCCTCATTTTTTCTGATCTATCACATTACAGTTCAACAAACATTCCAGATGGCATCCTTAAGCCTATCTCCAAATGGCATCTTTAAGCCCATTCCCGCATCCATGTTTCGACGAGTGCAAATTTACGGGCACTCTAGTGTCCAATCTCCTTTTACCTTCGAGACGCGAAAGGCAAACTTGCCAATCTAACTCTTAAGGTGCAAGAAGATTGAACAGGGGCAACTGTTGTACCCCAAAATTTTCCCTCTCATTTCATCAACATTTTCTCATCACAAGACTCTTGGAGCTCAAGATCAAGTTAGGGTTTGCTCTGCTCAAGACCCCTCCTTGCATTGTTGACCCAAATTAGGGTTTGAGTTTGCACAAAGATGTTTTGACCAAAAATGCCCAAAGTGACTTTCATGCTTCATGTTGGATTTACAAGTTTATCCATACCAAGTTTCAAGCCTTGATTCCAATCTTTGCCCAGTCAATTGGACAATTGACCTAGAAATCAGCTGTATTGGGGAAAAAAGTCAACTGTGGCCAATTGACAGTCAAACCTCATGATTTTTGACCCACATCAACATCATAAATTCATATGAACCATTTGGTCAAGTTTGGATCACAATTCCACAAGAAATTTGATCAGATCACCAAAAGGGCAAAATGGTCATTTTTAGGGTTTTGATTGCACAAAGGCAATTTTTTGACTGTTTGACCTAACCAATGGCAAACCAAGCTCACATATGGACTCAAGGACTCAATGGCATTGTCTGGACCCATTCAAAAAGTTCAAAAGATCCCAAATGCATAGGATTGACAGATGAATTTTTTAGTCAACTGATCAAAATTTGACTGTATACTGAAAAGTCAAACTTTGACTTTTTGGTCAAAATCAAGTACCAAGATTCATTTTTCATAAAGACATGTCAAATTATGAAACTTTTTCATCAAGAAATCCAAATTTGCAAATTAGGGTTTAAAATGAGAAAATTTCATAACTTAGAATTTTTCTAAGTTTTGAAACTTCCTTATTTTTTCCTAACTTTGCCCCATTTTTTCACTAAGATGCAAATGGATTCAAACAAAACTTGAAACATGAAAGTTGAAATCTATTGCAAAATCTACAACTTTGATTCACAAAGTTTTCTCAAAGGAAGCTTGTATCTCAAGTTATGATTTTTGGAACAAGGGTGCAAAACATTTTTAACTTAGAGAAATTTTGACCTATTCTAGGCAGGATTTTTGTCCAACTTCTTAGCCATTTTTCACATGCTTCCACTTAGAGTTTCAATTTGCATTACAAAAATGGATTGTAGTACACATTCCAAGCTTTCCAAATTGTCCAAGAACTTCTCAAATACCCTTATGGTTAGGGAGAATCGAATTTGCAAAGTTGGGCAAAATTCACTTTTGTTCATAACCAAATGCATGTTCATACAAGTTTCATTTTCAAATCAGCATGCTTGGAACTTGCTTTCAGGCCTCTAAACCAAGTTTGCACTCCATAATTAAATGCCTAACCATTGTGTTCAAGCATTGTTTTATGCATTTAGTCATTACACAAAGAATTATCCCTTAAGTAGAAAAAGCAAACTTGCCATTTTTGAAAAGTAGTGCTTTATGTCAAATACCAAATCCAAGAAGTACAAGCCAGATCTTTGAGGCAAGAGTTTGTAAGAAAATACCACTGATCAAGAGCAAAGTGTGCAGCATAGATAGAGAGGGTACACAGGCTTGCAGGAGGACTTGAGCTTTCTTACTTCAAAAACAAGCAAGATTGCAAAACAACTTCAATCTCCCATTCCTGTCAACACAGCTAAATACAAACTTTGCAAACATCTTTCATACATCCAAGCAATCCTAAAGCATGACTAAACCACCCTTCATCCCTCCTCATACAGAAAATCACAGTTTTTCTGCAAAACAGGGCATCTGTTGCAGTTTGACTTCCACAATCCATTCCACTCGTGCACTTTGGCCAAAACCAGTTCAAATACATTCCATATCATCCATTGGAACTATCCCAAGCCTTAAATCCAAGATGTAACATCCCTAACATTACTTGCCATTTTCAGTTTTCAGTTTTGCAGGTGGACTTCGATAGCACGATTCAGAGTGATTCAAAGCAAGCTAAGTGTTGGAGAAGCATCCTTGGACTTCAGGCAAGCTGTACCAAAGCTCAAACTCCATTGAAGATACCTACATTGCTCTGTTCAAGTCAAGCTGAAACAAGTAAAACCATGAACTTCCATCTCTCAATCTAGGAAGAGTTAGGCTTAGGTTTGTGAATGAGACATGCTCTACTCATAGCCCTGAAGCCATACATATGATTACTTTCATTTATTTTATGCGTGCTGTGAGAATTTTGGCCATGAACATTGAAGAAAAATTAGGTCAGGAATTGGGGATGAAGAAATTCTCCTTCGTTTCTTAGAGTTAGGTCAAGTGTTTTATATGTCTCAATTCGTCTCTTGATGCTCTATAATGTTTGTGTTATGAGTTTTTGTTAAAAGTCAAAGAATCGGGAGTTTGAATGAAGCATGGAAAGCGCGCGTTTTGGTTGTTCAAACAATGCTGAAGGTTGAAGATGACTGGCTTGGGCTGGGCCTGAGTCAGTCCTGCTTTTTGCACCCCCTTTTCCAATTTACACCCCCCTGGCCCATTGTGTGAAATATTTATTATTTTTGCATTTTTCTTTTTGTTTCTGACTTATTATTTTTTTCTCAAATATAAAAAATATAAAAAATATTTTTCCATACATTTTTGCATTTATTTGGAATTTATTTGTTTTATTTAGCATATACATGTAAATAAATATATATACTTTTTATTTAAAACCCTAGAAAATAATACAAAAATATTTATTTTTTCAGTTATTATTTTTGTTTACATTTTGAAAACATTTTCTAAAAATATACCTTTTTGTAAAAAATTAATATTTTATTCTTGTATATATTTAGTATATTTAATATATAATATATAAATACTTGTATATTTTATTAGATAATTAGGGCAAAAAATATATAAATAATACATTTTTATTTTTTATTAATATTTGACATCAAAAATACTTTTGTTTTACAATATACTTCTTTTTTTTTGTATAAATTAATACATAAATATTGTATATAATTAATAAATAAATACTATCTATTTAAAAAAAACTAGGGTTTTGCCCTAAACCATAAAAATATTCAAAATTTGACCTTTTTATTTTGGTTTATATTTCATATTGAAAAACACTTTCACATACATAAAAAATCATTTTGGTGCATAATACATTTTGCATATTTATTGTATTTATTCCAACATTGTACAATTAAATATTTGTATATTCGATATGGATGTAATAGTTTAGATTTAATTTCTTGTCAAATATCCCCCCATTCAAACATTTGTACCCCCATCCCCATAATCATGTTGTAATAATTTAGGACTTTAAATTTCCGCATTTAAAAGCTTTCAAATTATGCCATGATAGACCTAGGGTTTGTATGCAAAATCAAATTAACAAGTAGTTTGACCTAAATCAAAGACAAACATGCATCAAAATCAAAACACAATGCACACTTGCACCCTTAGGGTTACTCCACTTGTTGCCTTCAAAAATGGGCCATGTTGCATGTCGAGTGTCTTTGGCAAAACAAAAACAAATCAAATGATCATAGTCCCTCGATGACGCTTTCTCAAGTTGCCTAAAAAATTATCAAGTCCCTTAAAGGAAAAATTGCCAAAGACACTTGGCACTATTGCATTCATGGTATAAACAGTGACCCGCGCCCGTCCCGTTAACATCCTAACACAAGATTGTCCACCAAATACAATGGTGGAACAATACTGTTAAAAGGGTTAAAACATAGGAAAGATCTTTGAGAAAATTAGGGTAGATAGCTCTTGGTTACTTGACCAAACTTGCAAAACAATCCTTGCCTTTTTTCAAAATACACATCACAACACAATTTCAAAACAAACTTTCAAAAAAACATTGAAACATCTTTTCAAAAAGACAAACACCTTTGTAAAACATTCGAGTAAAGAATTGTTACAATGGTTGCCTAGACAAGGCATCTTTTTCAAAACATTTTCAAAACCACACACACAAAGCACCATTTCAAACAATTGAAAAGCAAAGGCAAGTGATCTAAGCAAGTAACTAAGAGCCCATGGATAACCATGGATAGAAAGGGTGCTAATACCTTCCCTTTCTATAATCTACTCCCCGAACCCAAAAAAACATCTCAAAGGTTTTTTCTGTGCTTTTTAACCTTTCCCTAGGATAAAATAAAAAGTCGGTGGCGACTCTTGCTAAACCGAAACATTTGGGAAAACAAACGCAAAACTCAAGTCAGTTCTCCCACCGTATCACAATACTGATCTGTTTGTTACCTCTATTAATGAAGTTTCCACTCCTCTTATGACTATCAAGAAGAATTTGTTGCTGGCCGATTTATTTCCGAGTTGTGGTGAAGGTTGCCACATGTGTTCATCTTTGCCCTCTGGTTGCTATTTGCTGAAGCAGGTGTTCAACGCCTGAGGGACAGCAGAGAGATTTTGTTCGAAAAGACTCTGATTCCGACTATTGCGTGTGAAGTTGTTGCCACTATAACCATTTTATCCAATCCTTCCAAGGTCTCCTCTAAAAGACCTATTAGGATTACACCTGCTCCAAGAATCTCCCCGTTGATAATCACTTTTCCTAGTCTCCTACCGTACTCCTCGGACAAAGCCGTCAGTTGGAATTATGGCGTTGACGTTTACTATCATGGCGATAAATAGGATTTGAAGACTGAAGAGGATGATCCCGATGTCAGTAACATTGTCGAGACCAGCAAGGTTACCCGAAGTGGAAGGGTCTTCTCTCCCGAGATCTCCCCGAAGACTGTCACTAAGCCCATTGTTATTCTGTCTGTTGTTCCAACCGGTACTTTTTTTACTACTCATGTTCTTACTCCAGTTGTTACCCCTGCTAATGAGTCATCTGGGACTCGGGGCAAAGAAGTTATAAGTGAGTCTGCCCGGACGGAGGCACCTAGAAAGATTGTTGCGGAATCCTCTAAGCAAGAAATAGAGTAAATCTTAAAAATAATTAAGAAGAGCGACTATAATGTGGTCGAACAGCTGGGGAAGACCCCTTCGAAGATATCGATGTTGTCTCTATTGTTATGTTCCGAGGCCCATGCAAAGGCTTTGATTTCATTCCTCAAGACTGCACATGTTCCGCAAGAAACCTTCGCCGATCAATTCAAAGACTGTGTGGCCAGTTTGACTGCTGACAATGGGTTGGGTTTCTCAGATGCCGACTTGACACCAAAGGTAAGGAAGCATAATGATGCTCTGCATATCTCGATCGAATGCAGGGGCACTACTATGGCTCATGTGCTGGTGGACACTGGATCTTCACTGAATGTTCTTCCTAAGAAGGCTCTCGATCGGCTAGATTGTGAAGGCTTGACCCTAAAGCCCAGTAACATTGTGGTGAGGGCTTTTTACGGGTCGAAAAGAATGGTGGATGGGGAGGTGGACATCCCTGTCAAAGTTGGTTCTCAGACCTTTGGGTCCACCTTCTACGTGATGGACATCAGGCCGTCGTACTCTTGTTTGTTGGATCGTCCTTGGATCCATGAAGTTAGGGCCTTTACTTCTACACTGCACCAAATGTTGAAATATCTGGTGAAGGGGAAGATTTTCACTGTGCATGGTGAAGAGGAGTATATGGTGAGCCACCTGAACTCCTTCAGGTATGTTGAGATGGACGGGGAATTCATAGAGACTCCTTGTCAAAACTTTGAAGAGGTTCCCCAAATTATAGCGTTAACCGAGGCTATCACCAACACCAAACCTCCTTTGAAGATGGCTTCTCTCAAGGACGCCAGAGCAGTAGTTGAAGAAAGGATCTCAAAGGGCTATTCGACGTGGTCGATATGGAGGAACTCCCCTACGCATCAACAATCGTTGGGTCAACGCTATTGAAGATAATGAGGAAGATTCCGATATTGACAGCTGGATCTACCCGACTACCAATGGTGGACTGAGTAACTGGACGACCAGAGATTTTATACCAATTTCTTTTGTTCAGCAGTAATTGTCTTACTTGTTTTTCGAATTTGTAATAAACAATTTAAACTCTACGGCCTTGTGTCTTACCCGAGGCACAATGGTTTTGTTTGAGAGGGTTATTATATGTCATTTTCATATGTCATCAATAACACATTGGATGTTTCTTGCATACAAATTTTGCGCTCTCTGTTTTTCTTTTCTGCTTTTCACTTTATCAATATAGCTATGCTCTTATGCACACTCATATACCAAACTGCAAATCCATATCCACTCTGGATCCCATTGATAACAATTCTGCTATTTCCAGTTATAACTTTGAAAATCCGATCAACCAAGCCGAGGACGAAGGTGAGGATGATTATGAGGTGTCTGGAGAACTTGCTAGACTATTACAGCAGGAAGAGAGGGCTATACAGCCTCATGAAGAGCCAGTTGAGATGATAAACTTGGGCTCGGAGGTGGACAGAAAGGAAATCAAGATCAGCACAAATCTGGAGATTAATGTCAAACAGCAGTTGATACAGATGTTGCACGACTATGTGCAGATCTTCGCCTGGTCATATGAAGACATGCCCGATTTAGATACTGATATTGGGGTACATTGTCTACCGACTAAAGTGGATTGTCCTTCGTTTAAACAGAAGGTCCGTCGTATGCGCCCTGAAATGTCATAGAAGATCAAGGTAGAGGTCGTGAAGCAGTACAACGCTGGGTTCTTAGCCGTCACCTCCTGTCCGTAGTGGGTTGGTAACATTGTTCTGGTGCCAAAGAAGGACGATAAGGTACAGACGTGTGTGGACTTCAAAGACCTGAATAGGGCAAGCCCCAAGGATGACTTCCCGCTTTCCCATATTGATGTTCTGGTTGACAACACTGCACAACACAAAATATTCTCCTTCATGGAGGGTTTCTCTGGCTACAACCAGATCAAGATGGCTCCTGAAGACGTGGAGAAGACATCCTTCGTCACACAGTGGGGTACCTTCTGTTACAAGGTGATGCCTTTTGGGTTGAAGAATGCTGGGGAAACTTATCAACAAGCCATGGTCGCCTTGTTCCACGATATGATCCACCATGAGATAGAGGTTTATGTTGATGACATGATCGCCAGGTCTCAAACCAAAGAGGAGCACCTTGACCATCTACAAAAGTTGTTCGACAGGTTGAAGACATACAAGCTGAGACTGAATCCGAACAAGTGCACCTTCGGGGTAAGGTATGGTAAGCTTTTGGGTTTCATTGTTAGTGACAAAGGTATTCAGGTAGAACCTACAAAGGTAAAGGCCATACAAGAGATTCCGGCTCCCCGTACTGAGAAGGAAGTTAGAGTTTTCTTGGGACGCTTAAATTATATCGCCAGATTCATTTCATATCTGACTACTACTTGTGAGCCAATCTTCAAGCTCCTGAAGAAATATCAAGTGGTAAAGTGGAATGACGAATGCCATACCGCTTTCGAAAGAATCAAGGAATACCTTCAGGAACCACCAATTCTGATGCCTCCGATTGAAGGAAGACCTTTTATATTATACTTAACAATGCTAGACAATTCAATGGGGTTTGTGCCGGGGCAGCATGACGAGTCTGGTCGAAAAGAGCACGCCATATACTACCTTAGCAAAAAGTTTACCGACTGTGAGACAAGATACTCACTTCTCGAGAAAACTTGTTGTGCTTTGGCATGGGCTACTCTCCGACTGAGACAGTATATGCTGACCCACACTACTCTGTTGATATCTAAGATGGATCCAATCAAGTACATCTTTGAGAAGCCCACTCTCTTCGGAAGAATAGCAAGATGACAAATGATCTTAACCAAATATGATATCCAATATACAACCCAGAAAGCTATCAAGGGAAGTGTATTAGCGGATCATTTGGCTCATCAGGTTGTGGACGACTACCGGTCCATGAATTTTGAGTTCCCGGACGAGAATATTATGCTAGTGACTGACTACGAAGAACCTGGACAGGATGAAGGACCTGGAGAAGAATCCCGATGGACTATGGTTTTTGACGAAGCGTCAAATGCACTCAGTAACGACATTGGTGATGTAATCATATCTCCTGAGGGTTGTCATACTCCTTTCACTGCCCGACTATGCTTCAACTGTACTAACAACATGGCGGAGTATGAAGCCTGTATCATGGGTCTTAAGGCTGCTATCAATCTTAGGATCAAGTTCTTGGACGTTTTTGGGGACTCAGCCTTGGTGATAAGTCAGATCAAAGGCGAGTGGGATACAGAGCATTAGAATCTCATCCCGTAC
Source organism: Vicia faba (assembly GCA_948472305.1). Taxonomy (NCBI): domain Eukaryota; kingdom Viridiplantae; phylum Streptophyta; class Magnoliopsida; order Fabales; family Fabaceae; genus Vicia; species Vicia faba. The sequence continues at coordinate 1,089,405,282 of OX451738.1, read as the reverse complement.
AAAGAGCATGTACTGACGTTGCTCCCACACTTTGAGGAAGTAACCTTTGAACATTTCCCACGAGAGGAGAATCAGTTAACAGACACGCTAGCTACCATGTCTTCTATGTTTAAGGTTAGGTGGGACAACGAAGCTCCCCAAATCACCATTGAGAGGTTGGATGAGCCAGCACACTGCTGTGAGATTGATACTGAAGAGATAGCAGACAAACCCTGGTTTCACGAAGTAAAAAGGTATCTCGAGACTCAAGAGTATCCCGAGGGGGAATCTGTCAATGATAAGAAGTTTTAGAGATGGTTCGCTGTGAAATTCTTCCTCAGTAATGGAATCCTCTACAAGCGCAACCATGACTCTACCTTACTGCGGTGTATAGATAAGAGCGAAGTAGAGAAGATTATGACAGAGTTGCATGAAGGTACCTTCGAAAACAATTCAAGTGGACATACCATGGCTAAAAAGATCCTACAGGCAGGATACTACTGGTCCACTATAGAAGCAGATTGTTATCTACACTCCTGAACTTGTCATAAGTGTCAAATCTATGCTGATAAGGTGCATGTGCCTCCGGTTCCTTTGAATGTCTTGACAGATCCTTGGCCCTTTGCAATGTGGGGCATTGACATGATCGGAGAAATTAGACCTACCGCTTCCAATGGGCATCGCTTCATCCTGGTAGCCATCGACTACTTCACAAAATGGGTTGAGGTTGCCTTTTTTACTACTGTTACCAAGAATGTTATGGCGCGGTTTATCAGGCATAACCTGATCTATTGGTATGCTGTGCTAGAGAGAATCATCACTGAAAATGGTACCAATCTCAATAACACAATGATCACCGAACTCTGTAAACAATTCAAGATACAACATCATAACTCTTCTCCCTACCGGCCGAAGATAAATGGCGTTGTTGAAGCGGCTAACAAGAACATCAAGAAGATTATACAGAAGATGACGGTGACATACAAAGACTGGCATGAGATGTTACCATTTGCTCTTCATGGGTATCGTACCACAGCACGGACATCAATAGGGGCAACACCCTACTCTCTGGTATATGGCATGGAGGTAGTCCTGCCAATTGAGGTCCAGATCCCTTCTCCGAGGATTATGAAAGATGCGGTTTTGAACGAAGACAACTGGATCCAGACTCGACTTGACCAACTGAATATGTTCGATGAGAAGAGACTTACTGCTGTCTATCATGGTCAAATGTATCAAAAACAGATGATCAAGGCTTTCAACAAAAAAGTTAGACGCCAAGAGTATCAAGTCGGGGATCTAGTAATCAAGCGCATCATACTGCCGCAATGTGATCCCAAGGGCAAATGGAATCCCACATATGAAGGGCCATTTGTGATTAAAAACCTTTTCTCGGGTGGAGCCATGATTCTAACCGCCATGGACGATGACGACCTTCCTCACCCTTTCAATGCGGACATAGTGAAAAGATACTACACATGATAAAAGACCCGCTAGGTTGACTGGCCTAGGAAAAAATAAGGGCTTCCCGGCGAACCAAAAGAGTTCAGGCAAAAATAAGGGATGAAAACAAAAAATCTGTACACGCGACAAGTTGAAAACCTGAAAAGGCGGCTTGGGCAAAAAGGGGTATCCCGGTGGACTAAAAACCCGAAAGGGCAGTCCAAGAAAAAGTTAGGGATGTAAAGCGTATCACTATGTCCCATTGGATCACCTTGCGATCAGACCTCAATATTAACTATCAAGCTCGAACAACACCAATCAATCTAATCAGCTTCGGACAAGCAGCAAAGTGATGAGATGCTCGAAGACATAGCAGCAATAGCAGAATTGAAACTCAATGGGATTGTTGTACATAGATATTTTCTTTTCATTGTACATAATATTGTATAGCTTCCATTTTTACGACAATGTTCTCTTACTAAGAGCGTCAGCTTCCTTGTACAAAACGCCTGTTATAGGCCAACTTCGAAAATTAATACAAGTCATTTTTACAAAACTATGTGTTTTTTTTTTTTTTTTTTTTTTTGCAAGAACGTCCAATGGTTTATTCTTGACATATGCATTTGAATATATTTGTTGTTCATAAATATTCACATAAGAAACAGAAAGACAATTGCTCGTAACTTAAGAAACAAGGGAAAAAACTAAAAATGTCAAACCCAACAGTTACTATGTCCAGCAGGTACCGGAGCAGAGACAAATTTGAAACACAATCATTAGTACATACGCCTCTGTGGCGCCTACACTCCCCACAGAGTAACATTGATATTAGTTTCCACAAACAGGAAGTACCTTCCCCAGCCGAATTTCATGATCGCAGGCGGATCATAAAGTTTCCTAACGAACATAGTTTATTTCTCTGAGTACATAAGCTCAATCCCCAACAGAGCTTATCACTCCAGCTATGGAAGTTTCACCTCTCTCAAATAGAGTATTTCCCTGCAGAGTTATTCTTAAGCAGAATCTCTCCCCGATAGAATATCCGTAAACGAGGAGCAAATCTGCAACATAGTCATCTCCGTTCACCATCCCCAGTGGAAGTAGAATAATCACAGTTTTCTACAATAGTCAGGAATGCTATTTCTAATATTCTCCAGCAGCAGTCAGGGATTTATTTTCCCAGACTCGAATATGTCACAATAGCATCTCATGTTCACGCATTATGACATGCACATACATATCGCATACAACACAATCTCATTTATTTTGAGAGCATCATACCCTCATGCATTTCATGCATCGCATATAACTAACCCTGTTATCTTTTCAGGAAAGACAATTATCATCAACAATCCCAGCAGTCATACATGTCACATCTGCAGACGACTAATGGAAAATCAGTTCCTGAAACGAAACGGGTCAACTAATCTATATGATCAAATGAAGCATCCCTACTATCCAGGCTTTCATTTTGAAGAAACCCTACGACCCAGGTTCCTTCTCATAGCCCTACTATCCAGCCTTTCATTTCAAAGAAACCCTACGACCCAGGTTCCTTTTCATAGCCCTACCATCCAGGCTTTTATTTCGAAGTAACCCTACTATCTAGGTTCCTTCCTATAAGCCCTACTATCCAGGCTTTCATCTTGAAGTAACCCTACTATCCAGGTTCCTTCTCATAGCCCTACTATCCAGGCTTTCATTTCTAAGTAACCCTACGACCCAGGTTCCTTCTCATAGCCATACTATCCAGGTTTTCATCTCGAAGTAACCCAACGACCCAGGTTCCTTCTCATAGCCCTACTATCCAGGCTTTCATTTCTAAGTAACCCTACGACCCAGGTTCCTTCTTGTGATACGGTGGGAAGAACTGACTGTTTTTTGGAATGCTGGTTTGTGTTTTGCGTTTGTTTTTGCAAAATGTCGCGGTAAGCAAGAGTCGCCACCGACTTTTATTTTATCCAACAAGGAAAGGAAAAAAGCACAGAAAAATTCCTTTTTCGAGATATTTCTCGGGTTCGGGGGGTAGATTATAGAAAGGGAAGGTATTAACACCCTTTCCATCCGTAGTTATCTACGGGCTCTTAGATACTTGCTCAATTGTTTTCAAAATTGTTTTCTTTGTGCTTGTGGGTTTGAAAAAGTTTTTGTTTGAAAACTTCGATTTAACTCTTACTTCTGTCCTCAAGAGTGTAATGAAGTGTTTTGAAAACTTTGTTCGAAAAGAGTGTAAGTGTGATAAGAGTTTTGTTTTGAAAGAGCAAGTATCTAAGAACTAATCTACCTACTCGAAAAAAGGAATCGTTCTATGTTAATTTCCTTTATACAATTCTATCCCACTATTAATGAGTAGGTAGCACCTTCGTTGGAGTTTTAGGGTCAATTCGAATAAGGGACATACGGTCACTAAAGCAATGTTAGGACGCTTTAGCGGTAACCCTAATGTCTTAGATCATTTGTTTGAGGCAACAATATCCGAGGAAACCATTTCGAGACGACTATGATCTTTTAGACAAGAGGACGACCTCTAAAACGACCTATATGTAATTGTAAGCTTCTCAAGTCATGTTTAAAGCATTAGTTTTGATGAAGACAACATGGATATCAACATTCAAAGGATGTGCAAAAAGCTTATCAATATCATATACAAGTCTTGAAGATTAGAAGAAGAATTATTAAAGAATCAACAAATGTCAAAAGGTATAAATAATTCTTAATCTTGAATATAGATGTTCACAAATATGCATTCATAATCATATACATATCCCACATTTTTAACAATAAGAAAAACCTTGTTTGAGATCTGTTTTAAAAAAAAATTTTGAAAATAAACTTTCAGGAACCGGTTCCTACCTAATAGGGAACCGGGTTCCAAACTTGTTCAAAAAACACCTCCCTGGAATTTGTACCAGGAACCGGGTTGTACCTATAGGGGAACCGGTTCCTGCGTGTTATTTTTGAAATCTGGGTTATAACGTTCACTAAGAACCGGGTTCTTCCTGTGTCGGAACCGGTTCCCAGCGAACCAGTGCATATTTTCTTTTGGTTTTTGAACATATTTCAAATGGTATTCTTTCATGAATGAATTTCATCTTTTCATATCAAATGGCATGAATGAAGAGGTATTTGTGACATTATAAAATGTGCAGATTTTCAGATTTAAACATACAACAAAAAAAACCTTCTTCAATTAACAATTTTCATCATTCAAATTTGCATACAAACTTTCAAGTGTTCATAATTTTGTGAAACTTGCCATATACATTTTCATTAAGAAATCATTACAAGTTTCATACATTCATTGTGAACATTTATAATCATTGCTTGAGAATTGTTTCTATCTTGAAGAAGAAGATCAATTGAAGATTGATAGTGCTCTCCATCTCTTTCAAATAAATCATTGTATTACAAAAAGAAAGTATTCCCTTACTATCTAGGATTGTTGGAAGTAAGTGTTGTGATTTGAAGAGGATTGTTCTTCATTCACATTAGTGTTTGTTTGACCTTAAAGGTATTAAGAACCTTTGGTCACCCTATAGGTTAGATAGTAAGCATAGGCTGTACAATCATTCTAAACTATAGTGAAATCTCTTTCGTGTTGGAAAGGGGACTGGAGTACTCTCGGATTGTGAGGGGAACCAGGATATATCACCGTGTTCTTTACTTTTCCGCTTTTATCGCTTTCATCACCATAATCAAGAAAAGATAAGATATAATCAAAAACCTTCAAACACTTAACCAAAAATTTCTACAAGTATTCTCATAAAAACCGAATAAATTTTTATATACCTAATTCACCCCCCCCCCCCCCCCCCCCTCTTAGGCACTCTTAGACTTACAATTGGTATCAGAGTAAGTTATAGGTAACTTGTTCCTAAAGATCCATAATGGCTTCTGCAAATCCAAATCCGGTTTTCAAAGATGGTGGTAGTAACAACAAGCCTCCATTGTTTTGTGGTGAATACTTTGACTTTTGGAAAATTCGCATGAAGGCTCATCTTGAAGCGCAAGAAGAAGAAATATGGAATGCTGTTGAGAATGGTCCATTTACTCCGGTGTGTGTTGTCAATGGTGTTGGGTCATCAAATTCTAAAGCATCATGGGATGATGATGACAAGAAAAAAGTTCTCTTTGACAAAAAGGCAATCAATATTCTCCAAAGTGCTCTTAGTATGGATGAATTTTTCCGAGTATCGGCATGTACAACGGCAAAGGAAATTTGGGATACTCTTGTAGAAACTCATGAAGGAACCACTGAAGTTAAAAGATCAAGATTAAATACTTTGAGTCAAGAATACGAACTATTCAGAATGCAGCCCCGAGAATCAATCCTCGACTTGTAGAAAAGATTTGTACACTTGACAAATCATTTGAAAGCACTAGGTAAGACTTTAACTAATGATGAACTTAATCTTAAAGTTCTTAGATCTTTATCCAGGGAATGGCAACCAAAAGTGACAGCAATATCCGAGAAGAAGAATCTATCCACAATGACTTCTGCCACTTTGTTCGGAAAACTTCAAGAATATGAGACGGAACTTGCAAGACTCGAAAAGCATGAAATCCAAGTAAAAGACTCAAAAGACATGGCTTTGAATACAAGGATAAAAAATCATGATAGCAATCAAGAGGATGAATCCACTAGTAGTGAAGATGATGATCTTATCAAGAAGATTGAAAAGGTTCTACGAAAAGAAAGAAAAAGAGAAGCACCAACAAGGAAGGTTATATGCTTTGAATGTGGAGAAAAGGGACATGTTAAAAGTGAATGTCCTACACTTGAAAAGAATAAGAAATATTTCAAGAGAAATAAAGATAAAAAGTCAAAGAAAGCATATATAGCATGGGAAAGTTCATCTTCCGATTCCAAAAACAATCAACGTGCAAATTTAGCCTTAATGGCATCGCATCACTCCGACGACGAAGAAGAGGTTAGTAATGAATTTAATCTTTTTGATGATGATGTTCAAGGTGCAATTGATGAACTCTTTAAAGAATGCAAAAGTTTATACAAAAAGGTGTCAAAACAAGAAAAAGAACTTCTAATTTGTCTAGAAAAAATTGACACCATGACTAAAGATTTTGATCTTCAAAAACAAAATTTTATTAAAGAAAAGGAAAACTTTGCATGCTCCAAGTGTGAATCAAATGTCTTTAAAATTGTTCAATTGAAAAGAGTCATTGAACGATATGAAAAAGGACAAATAGGATTGGAAGGATTACTAAGCCAACAACGTTATCCAAATGATAAAAGAGGTCTTATTTATGTGAATACTAAGAAACCAAGTAACAATCCCACTGTTTTTGTAAAGGCTAGTAATAGTTCCAATCCCAAGAAAGTAGAAAAGAAGCAAGTTGTTCATAATCATCAAAAGAAAAAGGCTAATGTATCTAAATGAAAACAATTTCCTAGATACAAGAGTAACTTTGAACCTACTTGTTTTTATTGTGGTATTAAAGTCCATACACCTAATGCTTGCTATGTTAGAAACTTTAGTATGACAAGTGGGCATTATGTGTGGGTTAAGAAAGGAACTAACTATGATGGACCCAAAGCACATTGGGTACCAAATCAAACTTAATTTGTTTTGTAGGTATGCTTGAAGACCACATACAATATTTTGTATCTTGATAGTGGTTGTTCAAAGCATATGATGGGAGACTTACACCAATTATCAAATCTAGTTCAAGTCCAAGGATTATTTCATATGGGAAATACCTTAAAGGAAGAATTATTGGCATTGGTAAAGTTGATACACCAACTTTCATATCCATTGAAGATGTACTTTCTGTTGAAGAACAAAAGACAACTTCTAAGTACAAGTCAACTTTGTGTCAAAGGCTTCAAAATCATCATTACAAAAGATGAATGCTTGATTATTGATGAAGTCACCAATGAGGTAAAACTAAAAGGTAAAAGAATGTGTTTCACTCTTTTTCCCCATCCTTTTTTATGTTAACAAAGGGGGAGAAGAATATGCATATGTGTTGTTTTGTTTCAAAGAAATTGCAGGCACTCACTCCAAAATTCAAAGAATCATGGACTTAGGGGGAGCATACAATTTAGGGGGAGCCTTGCATTTGCTTAACATTTTTGCTACACAAAACAACATAAACATTTCAAGAATTGTTTTCAAGACTTGGTTGTCATCATCAAAAAGGGGGAGAATGTAATTGCAAGCTTCTCAAGTCATGTTTAAAGCATTAGTTTTGATGAAGACAACATGGATATCAATATTCAAAGGATGTGCAAAAAGCTTATCAATATCATATACAAGTCTTGAAGATTAGAAGAAGAATTATTAAAGAATCAACAAATGTCAAAAGGTATAAATAATTCTTAATCTTGAATATATATGTTCACAAATATGCATTCATAATCATATACATATCCCACATTTTTAACAATAAGAAAAACCTTGTTTGAGATCTGTTTCAAAAAGAATTTTTGAAAATAAACTTTCAGGAACCGGTTCCTACCTAACAGGGAACCGGGTTCCAAACTTGTTCAAAAAACACCTCCCTGGAATTTGTACCAGGAACCGGGTTGTACCTATAGGGGAACCGGTTCCTGCGTGTTATTTTTGAAATCTGGGTTATAACGTTCACTAAGAAACAGGTTCTTCCTGTGTCGGAACCGGTTCCCAGCGAACCAGTGCATATTTTCTTTTGGTTTTTGAACATATTTCAAATGGTATTCTTTCATGAATGTGTTGCATCTTTTCATATCAAATGGCATGAATGAAGAGGTATTTGTGACATTATAAAATGTGCAGATTTTCAGATTTAAACATACAACAAAAAAAACCTTCTTCAATTAACAATTTTCATCATTCAAATTTGCATACAAACTTTCAAGTGTTCATAATTTTGTGAAACTTGCCATATACATTTTCATTAAGAAATCATTACAAGTTTCATACATTCATTGTGAACATTTATAATCATTGCTTGAGAATTGTTTCTATCTTGAAGAAGAAGATCAATTGAAGATTGATAGTGCTCTCCATCTCTTTCAAATAAATCATTGTATTACAAAAAGAAAGTATTCCCTTACTATCCAGGATTGTTGGAAGTAAGTGTTGTGATTTGAAGAGGATTGTTCTTCATTCACATTAGTGTTTGTTTGACCTTAAAGGTATTAAGAACCTTTGGTCACCCTATAGGTTAGATAGTAAGCATAGGCTATACAATCATTCTAAACTATAGTGAAATCTCTTTCGTGTTGGAAAGGGGACTGGAGTACTCTCGGATTGTAAGGGGAACCAGGATATATCACCGTGTTCTTTACTTTTCCGCTTTTATCGCTTCCATCACCATAATCAAGAAAAGATAAGATATAATCAAAAACCTTCAAACACTTAACCAAAAATTACTACAAGTATTCTCATAAAAACCGAATAAATTTTTATATACCTAATTCACCCCCCCCCCTCTTAGGCACTCTTAGACTTACACTATACTCAACGACTGTGTATGAAGGCAACCAAGTGGGGTGTACCCTAAGAGTGCGCATGTGCGAGTGTGTCGTTTTCAGTTATTTTTATCTTTGCACATGTTAAGGATGATCTAATTTGATTTTAAGATTAAACATTCAGTCTTGTCATGCAAACCCTATTATCAAACATCTAGCAGTTATATAATTTTTGCGGAATTAAAATGCGGAAATTAAATTACAAGGCGTCGGGTATTTACATCGCCAAAAACAACCCTTTGAAAATAAAATAAAGCGGTAAAGAAGTAAAATGTCCTAATTATCTATTACATACCGGAAGCAGATACATCAATATGGATAAAAATAAATAAAGCGCGACACGAAGTTAAATCGAACGTGAATTAGGGTTTTGACCCTTTTGATTAAAGAGAAAGTTTTTTTTGTTGTTTTTATTTAAGAAAAGAAATTAATCCTAAATTAAATAACTTAATTAATTATTAAATAAATAAATGGAAAAAATAATTAATGACATATTTTTGGATTTTTGTTATTTTAAGAAAGAAATTAAAAAATAATTAAATTAGTAGTTAAAACCTAATTAATTCTAATTAATTTTATTTATTTACAAAATGAATTAAAGTTTCCTAAAATTAACAACCTAACTAATTAATTAAAATTTATTAAAGAAAAATAAAGTTCTTAATTTTAATTGGATAAAATGATATTTTTTGATTTTTTAATAAAAATAAAAAATTGTTATTGGTTAGAAATTAATTAAATAAAAATAAAGATTATTGAATTAAATAAATAAAAGTGAGAGAAAGAGGGAGTGGGCTTGAAATCTGGAGGTATTGAAATCAATTTTTTGCTGGCCCATTTGACTTTTTCTGATCCAGTACACATGTGTTGACCTGGCTTATGGTGCTCCTTTGATTGCTGACCACCAGATCTGGCCATCTGGCCATCTGGCGCTTGGATTGATGAGGGAGTATGGTGGACTGCAGACTGGCATGCACACTGGAAAACCTGAAAACAAATAATATTGAGAAAGAGGGGGACCTGGGATTCGAACCCAGGTCCTGAAGGAGAATACACCATTCCCTTGCCACCATACCATGTTGCTTTGTTTGTTATATTAATATAATGCAATAATAATATATAGAACAAAAACAATGGCCAGCAAAAATAAAAAAAACGCACGCAATTTTTGAAAGGGCGAATGGACGGATGAGACTTCATCGTCCCTGTCCTTCAAGGACTGTAAATTTACTTGCAGATTTTTATCCGCAGCTAAAAGCATAGCTTCCTCCTAAAATCGTCCTCATGCCATGTAAACACATTCCAAGAACATGGTTGAACTCGTCATAGCCTCCTGATCACAACCATGTCCTTCATGTGGACCAACTTTCCCTGAAACAGAAAACCCCAAAAACAAAAGAAGAAACCCTAATAATGGTGGGTCTCGTTACAGGTCACGAAAACGCAATTGAATGATACCAAATGCTTGCAAATGGTTTGTAGATTTAGAATATGCTATCAATTCATATCAACCATGCCTAAATTGAGAAATACGAAATCAAGAACAGGGCGGTTTTACGAAGGACTTACATCGCGTATGAGGGCTTGAGAATGCCTGGTTTGGATTGGGATAGCTTGTGTGCGTTGCCAGGAAGCAATTGGGATACGTCTCAACTCTTGAAAAATGCCTCCAACCTTGATTTATATCTCAAGCATTTTTGTGATTTTTGCAAAGTTGGTTCTGCCTCCACACTTGATCTCTAACCCTGATTTTTGTGCCCTTTGCTTGCTTATGTATTGTACATTGGATTAGGGTAACATTTGTGGTTTAAATCTTGCTCTATCAATGCCCTTGAATTTGATTTGATTCTTCCATTAAATCTTTCCAAATTTGATTTGATTTCAATCTTTATGTGCTCTAATGCCTTGATCCGAGTTTGGAAGGGTGCAAGTTGTCTATTGAAACCTATAACCAACAGCAAATCTTTGGTTATCAATATTTTTTATTTTATGTCATTTTATTTGATTTAAAATTAATTAAATCAAATAAAAATCAAATTAAATAGTAAAAATAAGATACGGACACATGGACAAAGCTAGAGCACGTGGGCAATAGGGAAAACTCAAAACAAGTGAAAAAGAATGGGCCCATTTGGCAAAATTTGAAGTTTTGGGGATAGTTGACTTTTGGCAATTTTGCAAAAAAAGTCCAACTTCAACAATGCATAACTTCTTCAATTTTGAACTTTTGGAAGTGTTCTTGGACTTTTTAGAAAGCTTGAGATGTCCTATAACCAAACCTTTCGGTATCATCTCATTCTGATATTCCATGCTCAAGTTAGAAGCTTTTACAAAAAAGGTGTTTTTGTTGACTTTTCAAAATGACCTATAATGTCCAAATTCATAACTTCTTGTGAGTGCATTTTTTGATCTTGGGGTATTAAGTTGGATTGTGTGGAATTGAATCCTATTCAAAATGTTCTTTGGATGGGTCATTTCTCATAAAGTATGAGAAATTATGCTTGGTCAAAGTTGAGTTGACTTTTCCTACAAAACCTTAATTTAGCAACTTTTGAATCTTGATGAATTTTGAGAAATCCTTGATGAATCGTGATCAAGCCTTGATCAAATGATGAAATATCCTTCAAAATGAGAATGTTGACAAAAAAATCTTGAATTTTGACTGTATTTGGATCACAATTGACTTTTCCCCTAACATAGTCGATTTTTAGACCTTTGAGCAATTAACTGAGCAAACTTCCTCTGCAAGGCTTGAAACTTGACATGGATGACCTTGATAGCATATTAGGACCTTGGTGAGAATTTTAGGTCATTTGGACTCAAATATCTTGATGCAACACAAAACCCTAATTTGGGGTAGACTGCCTTAGGAGATAGCTTTGTCTGACCAACTCTTGAGAAACCTTGAGCCATTTGGAGATTTTTCTTGCCATGTTTTGAGAAATATGGGAGGGCCAATATTGGGGTACAACAGCTGCCCCTATTCAATCTTCTTAAACCTGAGGATGTAGATTGACTTTCATGCCTTTCGTGATCCGAAGGTGAAAGATGATTGAACACTAGAGTGCCCAGAAATTTGAACTCGAATGAAGTGGTATCAACCTTGTGATGTCGAGAATGGGCTTACAGATGCCATTTGGAGATTGGTGACAAGGGGATGGGCTTAAACATGCCATCTAAAGGAGTGTCGATCGCATAAGAGATTCCTTAGAGAGAGCTTGTATACCTGTTGTTGTGGAAGATTCCGCTGGGGAAGTCTAATTTTCCTGAGATTTAGGAACTTGCATGTACTTCAACTGAGAGAACATCTCTGCTGAGTTTTAAGAACTTGTTTGTAATTCAACTGAGGGGGAAACGTCTTCATCGAGATTTAAGAACTCGCCCGTAATTCAACTGAGAAAACTTCTCTGCTGAGATTTAGGAAATCGTCTGTAATTCGACGGAGGGACTTTGTCGAGATTTAGGACCTTGTCTGTAATTCAACTGAGGAAAACTCTGTTAAGATTTAAGAAATTGTCAGTAATTCGACTTGGGGAAACATCTTCATCGAGATTTAAGAACACTCCTGTAATTCAACTGAGAAAACTCTGCTGAGATTTAGGAACTCATCTGTAATTCGATGGAGGAACTTTGTCGAGATTTAGGACCTTGTCTGTAATTCAACTGAGGAAAACTTTGTTGATATTTAAGAACTTGACAGTAATTCGACTTTGGGAAACATCTTCATCGATATTTAAGAACTCGCCCGTAATTCAACTGAGAAAAACTCTGCTGAGATTTAGGAACTGTCTGTAATTCAACGGAGGAACTTTGTCGAGATTTAGGACCTTGTCTGTAATTCAACTGAGGAAAACTCTGTTGAGATTTAAAAACTTGTCAGTAATTCGACTTTGGGAAACATCTTCATCGAGATTTAAGAACTTGCCCGTAATTCAACTAAGAAAAACTCTGCTGAGATTTAGGAACTGTCTGTAATTCGACGGAGGAACTTTGTCGAGCTTTAGGAACTCGTCTGTACTTCAACTGAGAAAACATCTCTGCTGAGATTTAAGAACTTGTCAGTAATTCGACTGGAATAAAAGCTTCAAAACTTTTGAATTTTGTGAGAATTTGACCGCATCCTTCCTGAAAGGTAAAGGTTAGCTGTATGTAATGCATGACATGTATCAAGCAATGATGTTCTCAAAATAAATGAGATTGTGTTGTATGATGCGTATATGCATGTGTCATGATGTATGGAAATGTGATGTTCTTAGCTGAGGAAAATAAATCCCGGATAGCTGCTGGAGAAAAAAGCTGAATTCTTCGTTTCCGCCGGGGATAGTGAATGAAGATGATTGTGAGAATAAACCTGCAGGAAAGGATAACTCTGTTGGGGAATAAACTGATGAGGAGATTACTCTGTGGGGAAGAGATGCTCTGTAGAGGATTCCACTGATAAATTCCACTGGGGATGAATTACCGTTGTTGGTGTTACTGAATCCTGTTGGAGATTGAATTCTTGTTTGTGAAGGGAATGAACTCCGTTGGGGATGATCTTCATTTGCGACTTCACTGGGGAATAACCTTTTAGGCTTTACTGGAGATAATCTTCCAAAGTCTGTTGGGGATGATTTTCCAACTCCACTGGGGAAGCTTTTTCAGACTGCGCTGGGAAAAATTTTCAAACTCCACTGGGGATATTTTATGCTCCGCCGGGGAATATCCTTATACTCCGCTGGGGATTGTTAAGACCTTTCAGTGCTGATGGTAGATAAACTCTGGTTGGGGAGAATATTATCGATTCATTCACAGTTGCAAGTCTCAGCTGGGGAGAGCTAACATTACTGTCTTTTCTTAATCTGCAGGGAGTGAATGCACCTTAGCCATATTCTTCAGCTGAATCTACCTTTGTACCTGGTGGATAGAGCAACTGTACAGCTTGGATAAATCTTATTTCCCCTGTTCCTAATATTATGAGTAATCGTCTTTTGTTTTGCATGTAAATATTCATGAGCAGCAATTAATGTCAAATGCATATATCAAAAATGAAAATTGGACATTCTTTGCAAAACAAAACAGAAAAAGGAAAAACAATTTGAAATTTCTCTGAAAATGACTTGTATTGATTTTGAAGTTTGGCCTGTAAATAGGCATTTTTGTACAAGAGGCTGACGTCCTAGTAAGAGAACGCCGCCGAACAAATACAATTTTTGAAAAACTAAATAAAACAGTTATGTGAATAATCCCACTGGGTTCCAACTCTGCTATTACCCTTATATCCCCGAGCATCTCATCTCGAAGTAACCATACTATCCAGGTTCCTTCTCATAGCCCTACTATCCAAGATTTCATTTCGAAGTAACCCTAGGACCCAGGTTCCTTCTCATATCCCTACTATCCAGGCTTTCATTTTGAAGTAACCCTACGACCCAGGTTCCTTCTCATAAGCCCTACTATCCAGGCTTTCATTTCGAAGTAACCCTACAACCCAGGTTCCTTCTTATAAGTCCTACTATCCAAACTTTCATTTTGAAGCAACCCTACTATCCAGGTTCCTTCTCCCTTATCTCCAGACAACAGTTTACAACACTGTAACACCGGGACCCGACCAGATACGGTCGATTTGAGATTTCCCTAGTAAGCCACTATGCAGCCTGGACCCTGACCAGATATGCAGTTTACTCCCACCTCCTTAATTAGGAGTTAATTCCCCAGTAGAGTAATGGACAACCAAATCTCCTATACTCTATTTCCCAAGACGTAAATCAACATTCCCCGGCAAAGTCCTCCTCAACAGCAGGTACAGGAATTCTCGCAAAGGAATCTCTTATGCGACCGATATATTTTTTGGATGGCATCTTTAAGCCCATCTCCGACGATTCTTTTTCAACTTCCAAATGGCATTTGTAAGCTCATTCCTGATATCATTAATCAATATTACTTCATGCGAGTGCAAATTTCATGGCACTCTAGTGTTCAATCATCTTCTACCTTCAGGTCACGAAAGTCAGACCAGCCAATCTACATCCTCAAATTTAAGAAGATTAAACTGGGGCAGCTGTTGTACCCCAAAATTTTCCCTCCCATTTTATTCAAAACATACTCATTGAAGTCCTCAACTTGCCCAAGGATGCATAAGGATTGACCAGACAAATCCTCCTCCTAAGACAATAAGCCTCAAACTAGGGTTTCCATTTTCATCAAGATGTTTAAGTTCTAAAGGTATAAAATCTTTTCCATGGTCTTATTATGTCCTCAATATTATCCATGCCAAGTTTCAAGCCTTGCACAAGGAGTTTGCTCAGTCAACTGCTCAAATGCCTAAAAATCAACTATACTAGGTCAAAAGTCAATTGTGCCCACATACAGTCAAACTTCAATATTTTTGGTCAACATCAATATTTTGAAGTATTATCCATCATTTGATCAAAGGTTGATCATGATTCCTCAAGGAATGATCCTAATTCATCAAAACTTAAAAGTTGCTAAATTAGGGTTTCTATAGGAAAAGTCAACCAAACTTTGACCAGGCATAACTTTCTCATGATTTATTAGAAATTTATCATCCAAGGCTCATTTTGAAGATGATTCAATTACCTACAACTCATCTTCATCCCCCAAGTTCAAAAAATGCACTCATGAAAAGATATGAATTCAGACATTATAGGTTATTTCAAAAAGTCAACAAAAACACCTTTTGGGTCAAAGCTTCTTACATGAACATGGAAGATCCAATTGAGGTGAAACAAAATTGGATGTTTAAAGGACATTCTAATATTTCTAAAAAGTCCAAGAACACCCTCTTAGGGTCAAAATTGAGATAGATGTGCATTATCAAAGTTGGCCATTTTTGGAAATTTGCACAAAGTCAACCATGCCCAAAATGCATTTTTCTTCAAATGGGCCCAACTTTTTATGCTTGAAACACACTCATAGCCTGGTCTACGACCCAAATACCCTTCCATGCATTTTTGGCTTAATTTATTTAATTTATTTTGATTTTAATCATTTAAAAATCAAATTTAATCAAATAAATGATATGAAAATAATGAAGATTTGTTTTAATTTGATTTTGAAGTGAATGACAATTCAAATATGCTGTATAATGCCAAGAAGATTCGTGCAAGCTTGGAAAGGGAGGAAATCTTCACATTTGGAAAGATTTGAAGCATAATGAAAGCACATTCATATCTTTGATTCTTGCCCAAAAACAACACCCTAATTTGATTCATATACATATAGCAGGGCATTTTGAACCCTAAGGAAAGAGAGACAAAGGCACAACTTGTTCCAAAGAGTGAAACAAAGTTTAAAAATTTCCAAAGAAAAGTGAAGATCAGATTTTTATTTACATTTCAATTAAAGCAATTTCAAGGCCAGCAACACGTTCCTGGACATCTCCTGAAGCCAACAGCATCAGTTGCACGCGTCAAAGCATCCAGAATTGCATCTTGATACTCACGGGTTGATCATGTTTTCTTCAATCTCGATTTCGCTCATTCATATATTATACATGCTATTTGATTGTATTTTCATGTTCATAATCACCACGTGAAGGTGTCTCAATAGTCCAATTTGAGTTTGAGCCCAGGTATCATCATCTGCCATTATTAGGTTTCCAAAGCTTCAAATTGGGGATTCTCTATAGAGGAAAAATTAGGACCAATCAAGGATACCAATGAACTCAGGGCATAATTTCTAGTTGATATATGCCCTTAGTTAGGATTTATTTGGCTTGTATTACATTTTTGAATATTGCAGGGTATAGCTATGGACAAAAACTTCCACTATAGCCTTTAGTGACAGTTTTGTCTGTAGGTAAAGGGTTGGCATCAAAGACGACATTCTGAGGAAGGAGGCGATGATGTGGCTGGTAACCATTAGAGGATTGAATCACGCGCGCGTTTGGGAAAGACCATTTTATTTCCCTTATATTTTATTTGTTTGATTATGTTAACAACTAACCATCCCAGCACAGATGGCAAGGGCGCAGGCGTTGAAGCAAAGGATTCTGGGTTTGATCCCATAATCTCACGTTTTCATATTTTTCAAATTCTTTGTACAGGATTCCATGTGCCTCCCAACCAAGCGTCCATCCTACAGCCCAGGATCCGGCCATTAGATCCATCATCGAAGCAGATCTGGCGCTCATGTAAGCAAGGTCCATGGTGCACCCTCAAACGTAGCCCTCATTGAATCTTGTGCAGGCTCTGGGCCAATAAAGATGGGCCTATCACAAATTCAACTCCTTACCCCCTGATTTGCTTTCACCACAGGCCCAAAATTATTTCTTTTCTTTATTTCTTTTGTCTTTAATTATTTGTTAATTATTTTTTACAAAAAAAAAACAAATTTTTTTTTCACTAATCATGAAATATAAAATCACAAAAAAATGTAGAATTAGGTTTTTTTTAATTTAAATTAATTTTATTAAAAATAAATTAGTTTAATTAGATTAACTTGATTGTTTTTTATATTAATTAAAATTAACTAGAAATTAGGTTTAATTCGCAATTAAATTATTTTCTCATTAAAAAATATACAAAAATATTTTTTAATTAATTAGAGTTTTTAGGCTTCTAATTTATTCCCGTATTTAATTGGTCTCGCGCGCATTTACTTATTTATAGTTCCAACTATTGTAATTGTTTTGAGGTTTGTAATTGTTTTTAATTAGGGTTTACTTTACCGCTTTTCATTTACTGTTTATCCCCAAGTTTTGGCTATGTACCCTCTCCCGAGGCCTTGTAATAGTTAGGACTTTAATTTCGCGCACTTTACTTTCTGCTATTATAAACTGCTAGATGTATGGATAATAGGCTTGTATGCGAAAGATAAATCAACGATTAAAAGGTAGATAACCCTAATTGTGAAAAGATAAATAAACTAAAAAAATAACACATGCACATGTTCACTCCTAGGGTTTGCCTCACTCCGGTTGCCTTCGGTAAAATGAAGCATATGGAATTTTAGTGGTCGTCCTCTAAAGTTTCCTAACCATTGCTTTTGTGACCGTACTTGTCCCTTCGAATGTCCCTTAAAACTCCAACGATGGGGATACCTACTCCTTAATAGTAGGATAGCACTGTCTAAAGGAAACGAGAACAAACAGTCTTTTCGAGTAGGTAGAAAATCTTAAGTACTTGCTCAAAACAATAAAAAATCTTTTACACAAACACTTTTAAAATATTTTTCAAAAACAACTTTGTCACACTCTTGAGGACAGATACAAGGGTTATCACGAAGTTAAACAAAAACTTTTTCAAAACACACACAAGCAATTTTAAAAATGAGCAAGTACCTAAGAGCCTGTGAAAAACCACGGATAGAAAGGGTGCTAACACCTTCCCTTACTATAATCGTACTCAGAAACTCTCGAAAAAAGGTTTTTTCTGTTCTTTTTCCTTTCCTTTGTTGGATGAAATAAAAGTTGGTGGCGACTCTTGCTTACCGTGACATTTGCGAACAAAAAACGCAAACCAGTATTAACAGTCAGTTCTCCCACCGTATCACACCAGTTAAGAGCAGCTGTTACATGCTTCTATGTATTCAGCTTCGACAGTAGACAAAGATATACAATTTTATTTCTTGCTGAACCATGAAATCAAGTTATTTCCTAAGAAGAAACATTCACCCAATGTACTCTTCCTATCATCAGCACTTCCAGCCTAATCAACATCGCAATATTCCACTAGCACATAGCTTGTATCATGAGAGTACATTATTCCATACTCACATGTACCATTCACATATTTTAGGATTCTTTTGACTTGAGTGATATGACTCACTTTGGGATTAGCCTGATATCTAGCACATACACTACAACATTTGTTGTCTCTGGCAACACTTTTTTAGGTAACATGTAGAAATTGTTGCCTTAAATTCATATAGGCAACGATTTACGATTGTTGTCAAAAATATGTTTGCAACCCTTGATAATCGTCGCCTAAAATACTTTTGGGGACATTTATGGAGCGATACTCTTTTATTTTTTTGCCAACGATTGTTAATTGTGCCGTTAACTGCTTTTGGGGACGATTTTAGAGCGTTAAAATATTATTTCTTTAGCAATATTTGACAATTTTCCCCTAAAATATTTTAGGCGACATTTTTAGATTGTTACATTAGTTCTAATAAAAGGCTACAATTCTGAAATGTTGTATAAATTTTTTTAGCATTATCAAATTTTTGGTGGCAATCTTCTCTCCAAAACTTATACATTAAAAAACAAATATTTTTCTCTAAACATTATTAATATATATATATATATATATATATATATATATATATATATATATATATATATATATATATATATATATATATATATATATATTAAAAAAATTTAACACATAATTATAAAATAATATTTAATTATAAGCATGTATTTATCCACATGGACTTAATAAAAAACACAAAATTATAAAATCTTATTACATGCTGTATCCACACTTAACAAAAACATTAAGTCAAACTATAATTTTCATTACTCCTCTTGCGATGTCTCTAATCTTAAATTAAAATATTACAGTTAAAATAATTGAGAATTTGAAGACAATTGAGTTTGAATAAGCCATGACTAGAAGCATAATATCTACAAGACGTATACCAACCTTTATTTATATAATACTAAATAGTCTAGGCGCATTTCTTATTTTAAAAACTTAATAACTTTTTTGCAACTTCTTTAATAATTATTATAATTTAATATATGTTGGTTTCATATTAAGGGACACCATAAAGATATCAAGTAATGTTTTTTAATAAAGAGTGAAACATTAATAACATTAATAAAGTTTTAATTTTAAAGGAGGAATTCAAATATTGTTATAATATATAATTATTATTAATAATGTGCTATGCATTTCATTTCATTGTTTCAAATTATAAAATATTTTAGATATTTTATACAAATTATAAAATACTTTAGATATTTTATACAAATTAAAAAAATATAGTTAATTTATATGAGAAAAAGAAATTATATATGAATTTATAATATTGACCTTTATTTTACACAACAAATTAAATAATTAAAAAAAGAAATAAATGAAAAATGGTATATCATTAAAAGTATCACTAATGTTGCAAAATGAAAGATCGTAATAATTAAAATTATAAAGTGATTTATAATTTAAGATAGTTTTATTTTGTAAAGTGATTTTTAATTTAGTACGGAGGAAATATATTATATTATCATGATATATCTATTATATATTTTTAAATTTATATTGTTAATTTAAAGTTTTTCTGAATTTTTAAATTAAATATTACTTGTATTTTATAACTAGCTAGGATAAAACACATAAGTAATATTTTTCTGTAAAAAAAAAAGGAAAATAGATATTAGTATTAATACTGATGGCACAATTGCCCACGTCTTCTTAAAAAAAATAGAAAATAGAAAAAAGAAAAAAAATAGAAAAGGAAAACAAAAGCTTTCGATCTCCTTCTTCACACATTCCACCGCCGAACCTAACAGTACCGCTCTCAGACGCTCCAAGTCCAAGTCCTTCATCCGCTCCGACTCAAACCACTTTCGTCCACACCCTCCGTCGTGTTGTTCGTCACTCCGTCCAACTGCCTTCGTTCGTCGTCCGCTCGATTCCAAAAACCCCACCCTAGATCTACCGTACCACATCCCACCACCGTAAACTTATATACATCGCCATTTCTGATCCGCAACAACGCTCAACACCTTCAGCAGCAACATAACAACACGACATGCTCAAAATTGCATTATTGGTAACTTCTCTTCATTTTATTTCAATACAGTTTATCGTTGTTGGTTTATGTTGGTGAGAAGGTTCAATGAATGGATGTTAATTTGCTATTGATTATGTTTTTCTGACGTGGGTGTATGTTGGTGTGTTTGTATGTATTTCTGCATTTATATTTTGATCGCCATTTCGTATCGTTGTGTTTGTGTGTTTGTGTGTTGGCTAGGAACTCAACATTTTGTCCTCAACGTTACACCAATTGGTCAGGAATGCCAGATGATAATAAAAACTGTTTCTGAAGATATACTAATGTATGTTTTTATCTATGAATTTGAAAGTATAATTATTAAAAAAAAGTGTTTTATTTCTTGATCTTGTCTTATCTTATAATTTATGTTGCGGGAGTTTATCTTGCCGGTTGAATCACGAGATTGGATTGAGACCATTGTTAGAGAGACATGGAGAAGATATAAGCACAAAATTAAGAAGAATCATTTTTTGAAGTATTCCAACATGACCGAGAGACTCAAAAATCGTCTGCCAAACGTGCCAATAGCCCAGTTTAAGAGTCTTTGACTCGTGAATAGGAATTTTAATTCACATGATTTGTTATGGAATTATTTTGACTTGTGCAGCGTGAAAAGGAAAAAAGAGAGCCCACTCAATCAGAAATGTTTGTTGAAACTCAAAAAGGAAATAAAGGAAAGGAACTGAATGTAGAAACTGGAAAAGTAATTGTATGTAACATTGTTTATATAATACGTTTGCTTAATATAATCAGCCAACATTGTCTATAATAGTAGTTAATATTTTTTTTTTGTAATTTATGCTAGTCCCAACTTCAAGAAATGGTTGAAAAGGAGGAAAGTGATACAGAAGCTTTTAAAGTTGTTTTTGGAAAGGAGTGTCCAGGCAGGGTACGCTGTTATGGGAGAAACATAACTAAAACTTCCTTAAAGATAAAGGAAGAGATTAATACTTTGAAACAAGCCCACAGTGAAGAGGTCTCTACATTAAGGGACGAGTTCCAAGATAAGATTGATAGATTACAAAATGCTTTTAAGACCATAATACAACAATGCAATCCTCAAATTAATATAGAGTCAATTGAAGATTTGTTAGGATTATCTCATGGAGATGCTAATAGTTCCCCAAAGGATATAAGACCGCAAATGCATTCATCTACATCAACGCATGCTCCATGTCATGGAAAGGTAACCATATATACCAATATTATTGATTTATATTTTTCTAATTATGTTATAGTATCAAAATGGTTGTTAATGTATGCAAAAATTTGCAAGTAGTGACAACACCTAGAATAAAGTAAGTGGTTGAAATTGTTTAAGTAGTGACAACACCTAGAAGTGGCTGAAACTGTTTAAGATTTGTTATATGCAAAAGAGAAAAATCTAAATTTTCAACTTTAGACATATAGACTTAAAGTAAAACATTGAGTATTTTTTATGAATATTCCTGGTATGAGAAGATAAGTAAAGTAATATAAAGCCCACCCATGACATGAGATGTGAAGAATATAAACAATGTGTTTTGCTCATTGGTTTAGTTTTTATTTGTGCGAGGTTTAATTCTTGTTGATGTCTTAATTGTCCTTTGGACCAAAAATATTTATGGTTGATGTGTTTTATTTTATTTTCTTATGCAGCAATGTATCAATGAAGATGTTGAAAAGGACGATATAAATGATGAAATTCAAGAGGATGATATAAATGATAAAATTCAAGAGGACGACCTAAATGATAAAATTCAAGAGGACGACGTAGATGACTAATTTCAAGAGGACGACATAGATCTAGATGATGAATTTCAAGAGGACAATATAGATGGTGAATTTCAAGAGAACGGCGTAGATGAAGAATTTATGGAGGATGACATATCTAACGAATTTCAAGAGGACAATCTGGATGATTTACTCCTAGAAGACAAACCTGAGTGAGTTGGATGATGTCTTTTTTTTGGCTTGTAGTTGAAAGCATTAAACTTGAAATATGGTTTTTGTTCTTTTGTTGAACTATGTTTTTAGTTATTTTACTAAGGTCATACTTCAAAGTATTAAAAGTAATGTTACGTTAGGCATTTTGTGTACTCTATATACTATATCTTGAATTAAAGTTTGAACTCGATTTTATTATATTACAACTTTTATGGATGTATGGTTTAAGTTATATAATCAATATTATTTTTGAAGCCAATTATTATTGACTATATTATTTTGATAATAATTGCAAAATTGTATATTTTATGTGGACACTATAAAACAATAACCTATAAGCTATGGCTACACTTCAAAAACGATCTTCCTGATTCAGGTTTAAGGCAACGATTGTTAATTGTAGCCGAATTTGGCAACGCTTAAAAAACATCGTCTCAGAGGCCGCAAATAATCATCCCCTATTCCTTTTCTATAGGCGATGTTTTTCAAAAGCGTGCCCAAAAAACATAAAAAAGCGTTGCCTCAAACAATAGGCAACGCTCGCACAGGAGACGCCTAGAAAACGTCCCCTATTTGTTTAGGCAACGATTTTCAGAGTTCTGGCAACGCTTTTCAATTATTGTTGGAGAGGCTAAATGTTGTAGTGATACACCAACAACAAAGGCTATATCTGGCATGTTTGCTGTAATTTACAATAGACTTCTAATCATTCTTCTATATAAACATTGATCAACATTGACTCCCTTCTCATCTTTTGATAGCTTCAAGTGCGTAGGAGCAGGAGTTCTCTTATGGCTGGAATTCACCAGTCCAAATTTCTTCACAATATTATTTGCATATTTGCTTTGACAAATGAAAATGGAGTCTTCCTGTTGTACCCCAAAATTTTCCCTCTCATTTCATCAATATTTCTCATCACAAGACTCTTGGAATTCAGTATCAAGCTAGGGTTTGTTCTGCTCAAGACACCTCCTTGCACTGGTGACCTAAATTAGGGTATGAGTTTGCACAGGGATATTTTGACCTACAATGCCCAAATTGACTTTCATACTTCATGTTGGATTCACAAGTTTGTCCATACCAAATTTCAAGCCTTGATTCAAATTTTTGCTCAGTCAATTGATCAGTTGACCTTAAAAGCAACTATATTGGGGAAAAAGTCAACTGTGGCCAATTGTTAGTCAAACCTCATGAAATTTGACCCACATCAATATTATGAACTCATATGAACCATTTGATTAAGTTTGGATCATAATTCCACAAGAAATTTGATCAGATCACCAAAAGGGTAAAATGGTCATTTTTAGGGTTTTGACTGCACAAAGGCAATTTTTGACTGTTTGACCTAACCAATGGCAAACCAAGCTCACATATGGACTCAAGGAATCAATGAAATTGTCTTTACCCATTCAACAAGTTCAAAAGATCTCAAATGCATAAGGTTGACAGATGAATTTTTCAGTCAACTGATCAAAATTTGATTGTACACTGAAAAGTCAAACTTTGACTTTTTGGTCAAAATCAAGTGCCAAGAGTTATTTTTCATCAAGACATGTCAAATTATGAAACTTGTTCATCAAGAAACCCAAAAATGCAAATAAGGGTTTTAAATCGAAAAATTTCATAACTTAGAAATTTTCTAAGTTATGAAATTTTCTTATTTTTTCCTAACTTTGTCCCATTTTTTCCTAACATTGTAGTCCATCACAAAGTCTACAACTTTTATTCACAAAATTTTCTCAAAATAAGCTTGTATATCAATTTATGATTTTTGGAACAAGGGTATCTAAAACTTTTAACTTAGAGAAAATTTGCCCTAATCTAGGCAGGATTTTGACCCATCTTCTTGGCCACTTTTCACATAGTTCCACTTGGAGTTTCAAGTTGAATTACAAAGATGGATTATAGTACATGTTCCAAGCTTTCCAAATTGTCCAAGAACTCCTCAAACACCCTTGTGGTTAGAGAGAATCGAATGCTTGAAATTGGCAAAAACTCACTTTTGTCCATGGCCAATACATGTTCATACAAACTTGCATTTTCAAATCAACATGTTTGGTGCTATCTTGCAGGCCTCAAAACCAACTTGTGCTCCATAATTTAATGCATATCCATTGAGTTAAGTCTTTGCTTTGGTCATTAGAGCATTGTACACAAGATTAAGCCCTAAATGGTAAAAGGTATATTGCCATTTTTGCAAAAGGTTACTTTATGTCAAAACCCCAAGCATTGAGCCTTGAACAAAATCTGAGACTGTAAACTAAATCCATGAATTGGAGGGGCCAAGAGTGTTGTGTGCAGGGTGATAGGAGGGCCTGTACCAGGCTATAACATCACTTTCATTCTCTTGCTTCAAGTAGAAGAAAAGGTGCAAATCATAAGCCATCTCTCATATCTGTTAACACAGACTTACACAAACATTGTAGACAAGTTCCATACCTCCCAACAAGCCTAAAACACGACCCCTTCATCACTCAAACCTCCTCATACTCAAAACCTCCATTTTTCCTGCAAAACAGAGTCAGTTCTGCAAACTTCAAGCCATAGCCAAATTTCATCGTGCGTTTTACCCAAAGATAGTTCAAACACCTTCCAATCAACTCACCTGAACTATCCCAGGCCCCCATTGCAAGTTGTAACACCTCTAACACACTTTTCCATTTTTGTTTCAAAGTTCTGCAGGTTGAGTTATACAACACGATTCAAGCTGTTTCAAAACAAGCCAAGCATTGGAAAAGCTTCCTTGGACTTCAGGCAAGCTCAACAGAAGCTCAAACACCATTGAAGGTTGCTACATTGTCCAGCTCAAAGTCAACTGAAACAGGTATTTCATGGACTTCTATCTCTCTATTTAGGAATGGTTAGGCTTAGGTTTGTGAATGAAATATGTTGTACTCATAGCCCTGAAGCCATACATATGCTTAGTTTTCATTTACATTAATCGTGCTAAGAGAATTTCACTCATGAACTTTCTGAAAAAACTAGGTTAGATATTAGGGCAGAGAAATTCTCTCTGGTCTTTGAGAGTTAATCCAAGTTTTTATATGGTTGGATTCGTTGTTTAATTCTCTACAATGTTCATGTTATGAGTTTTGTCAAAAAATCAAAGAATCAGGAGTTACAGTTTTGTACATAGCACGCGCGCAGGTTGTTCAAAGGAAGAAGAAGAAGTGGATTCTGGGTTGGGCCTGGTTTCTTTTGCTTTTGATACCCCTTCATTCAGTTTACACCCCTTGGCCCATTTATTTGAATATTTGTCATTTTGTTATTTTTATTTTTTATTTTGACTTTATTATTTTTTGTCTAAATATAAAAAATGCCAAAAAATTATTTTCTATATTTTTCATATTTATTTGATATTTATTTTTATCTTACTAATATAAATATATAAATAGTTTATTTTTCTTTTATTAAAACCCAAAATAATAATATAAAAAATATACCTATTTTTATTTATTATTTTTTTATATATACTTAAAAACACTTTTCTTAAATATACACTTTTTTTTTATAATTAATTTTTATTTTTTGTATATTTAATATGTCTAATATATATATATATATATATATATATATATATATATATATATATATATATATATATATATATATATATATATATATATATATATATATATATATATATATATATATATATATATATATATATATATATATATATATATATATATATATATATATATATATATATATATATATATATATATATATATATATATATACTTGTTTTATTAAATAATTAGGTCAAGAAATACAAAAATATTACATTTTCATTTTTATTAATATTTTGTACTAAAAATAGCATTTTTATAATAAACTTTTATTTTTTGTATAAATTAGTATATTATTGTATATAATTAATGAATAATGTTATTTATTAAGAATTAGGGTTTTTGCCCTAAATAAAAAAATAATTAAAATTGACTTTTTTTAATTTATTAGCATTTCACATTGAAAAAAATACTTTTTACATACATAAAAATCTTTTTTGCATAATACATTTTAGTTAACATTTATTTATTGTATTATATTCAACTGTTGTACATTTAAAAATTGCCTATACATTCGATATGGTTGTAATAACTTAGAATTTATTTTCTTGTCAAATACTCTCAATTCAAATTTGTACCCCCTCCCTATATCATGTTGTAATAGTGTAGCTTTCAAATTCCCGCACATTTAAAAGCTTCCAAATTATGCCATGCTTAGACTTAGGGTTTGTATGCAAAATAAAATCTACAACTAACTTGACCTAATCCAAGATAAACATGTATGAAAAACAAACACAATGCACACTTGCACCCCTAGGGTTTCATCCACTTGTTGCCTTCAAAAATGGGCCATGGTATGCATGTTACGTACTTTGGAAAAACAAAAACAAAACAAAAGATCATAGTCCCTCGATGACGCTATCTGAGTTGCCTAAACAAAAATGATCAAGTCCCTCAAGAAAATTGCCAAAAATACTTGACACATTTGCTATCATGGTCTATACGATGACCCGTGCATGTCCCGTTTAACATCCTAACACAAGGTTGTTTACCAAATACAATGGTGAAACAACACTGTTAAAAGGGTTAAAACATAAGAAAGATCTTTGAGTATAATAGGGTAGACAAACTCTTAGTTACTTGATCAAACTTGCAAAAAACATCCTTGCTATTTTTCAAAACACACTTCACAACACAATTTCAAAACCCTACTTTCGAACATTGAAAACCTTTCAAAAAGACAAAAACACCTCTGTATACATTCAAACAAGAATCATTACAAAGGTTGCCACAATGATGGCCTCTTTCCAAAAACATCTTTCAAAATCACACACAAAGCACCATTTCAAACAATTGAAAAGCACCATTTCAAATAATAGAAATGAAAAGCAAGTGATCTAAGCAAGTAACTAAGAGCCCATGGATAACCATGGATAGAAAGGGTGCTAATACCTTCCCTTTCTATAATCTACTCCTCGAACCCAAGAAAACATATCAAAGGTCTTTCCTGTGCTTTTTTACCTTTTCTTAGGATAAAATAAAAAGTCGGTGGCGACTCTTGCTAAACCGAAACATTTGCGAACACAAACGCAAAACCTTAAGTCAGTTCTCCCACCGTATCACAGAACTGGCGACTCTGCTGGGGAAATTTCTAAAAGTGGAGTAACCTTAGGGCTTAGATCACCCTTTGCATGATTATTGTTTGCTTTGATTGCTTTACATTTTGGTTCTCTTATTTGGGCTTGAAATCCTCTACCCGGATTTGGGAAACATTCATAGGTAAATAGTAATACGTTGTGGAAACTGTGCGGGGTATACCGACACGGTTGAAGCAATAGCTATATTAGTGCAACATATTTGTGAGTACCGGTAGCCTTTGAGTCAATCAAAGAGAATACGGGGCCGCTGAGCGATGTCATGAAGCACTAATGAACTAGAACCTTACTTGACCATCTTGGCCTTTCATTAGGGGTAGTGAGATGACCGGATTTGGTGCAGTCCGAAGTTGGTAGATACTCGATACTACACTCATTGAGGGTTATTTTCTTGGAATATTTTGGTCGCTAGTTAAGTGGCTAAACCAAAACAATGAACATAGAAGACAATCCAATAATATTGAGCTCCTTAGAACCCGATTACTATTTATAGGACAGGTTTTGAGCCAACTAAACTCAAGAGGGTACTTACCTATGAAACCTCATGCAAGCCTGAAACTAGGGTTTTGTGTGACTTGCCTGTACATGTGCTTTTGCATACATCATGAACATCATAAAGCATCATATGCATCCACTATCCATTTCAAGGGTTTGGATCTTCATCTTTGTTCTTGTTTTGTAGGTCATGGAATCTCTTCGTAGAAAAACAATTCAAGTCAACCTTGTGAGGATCCCTCCTCAACTCAAGGAGCTTACTTCCAGGATTCCAGAGAATTCTCTCTTCAGTGAAAGACATGGTAGAATCCTCAACTTAGCCAACACCAGCATTGAAGAATACATGGTGAAAGTACTTTTCCAGTTCTTTGACCCCCTACACCACTGTTTCACATTCCTTGATTATCAGTTGGTGCCTACTTTGGAGGAATTTTCTCAACTCCTGAGAATTCCTATTCTTCATCAACTACCCTACAACGGTACGGAAAAAGAACCAAAACCTGAAGATGTTGCTCAAGCATTACACTTGCAACCATCTGACATCAAGGGGCATTGGGAAACCAGAAGTGGTGTTAAGGGCTTCTTGGAAAAGTTTATGTTTGAGAAGGCACAAGACTGTTGGAATTCTCTTGATCTACAAGCCTTTGAAGAGATTGTGGAACTCCTTATCTATGGGTTGTCTTTGTTCCCAAATCCTGATCAACTTATAGATGTGAATGCTGTCAAGATTTTCATGTCCAAGAATCCCATACCTACATTGCTTGGGGACATCCTACACTCATTTTACACACGAACAATGAGGAAAAGAGGTGTTCTCATGTGTTGTACTCCTCTTCTAGCAAGGTGGTTTATTTCTCACCTTCCCCAGTCAATCTTGAAGAATGAACAAGGCTTGAGGTGGTTGCAACGATTGATGACTCTTACACATTCTGATGTACATTGGTGTTCTCGGTCCAGAGAAACTGTCATCATCATTGATTGTTGTAGGGAATTCCCTAATGTCCCATTACTTGGCATTAGGGGAGGCATTACCTACAACCCCTGTCTAGCTTTGAGACAATTTGGATATGCTCATATGGGTGGCCCTCATGACATGCTGATTCCTGACCTAGTTTTTGACTTTGACAACGATGCGCAAGGACTTCGACAAAGGTTCATCAGAGCTTGGAGGATGCCTAACAAGGTAGATAGTAAGACACTGGGGCACAAGAATTCCATCCCCCTTGAGCCTTACCTCAAGTGGGTGCGAACCCACTCCCAGAATCTTATGATGCCATATCCTCACATTCTCCCCTTGATCAAAGAGTTTGTTATGGAAGGAGAGGTTTCATACACCATCGTACATCCTGACATGCCAACATCATGGGAGGAAATGAAAAAGAGGTGGATCCAACTCAAAGAAGAACGGGATACTTTTGAAGCCAGCTTCTATGCCAGTGAGAAGAAGGTTTTGGAGCTCACCCGCCGACTTCACGAGGAGGAAACTCTCAACACCTACATCGCACCAAAGAGGATGCGCAATGTCTTTTTACATTAAGAATGTTGTAATATTTCGCCCATGGGGCATTTATGTACTAACAAATTTCTTCTTAATATGACGTGCGTTCTTTTTGTTTGCAACAAATTTGAAATTTTGAACCCTTGAATGCATTACATGAATAACATACCATTCATCATATGCATAGACAGGTTTTCACGCCAGGTTTCCATATCTTTCTGCTGTTTATTTCAGCAAGATAGATTTGGAGCAAATGGTAAAGGATCTACAGGCACAAAATTCACAGTTCCAGTAACTCCTCATGACCTTGGCAAAGGGTCAAGAGGACCTCAAAGTTCTGTTGGAGAAGAATAAAGAGAAGAAAAAGAAAAATAGACCGGGGGTAGCCACTTTTGGAAGAAGGTTTGAGAGTGATGCTAGAAGGACTCTTGAGTTCCCTTCGACGTCTGACAAAGGGGCTGGCAAGGGGAAAGGAGTTACTATACCTTCTGAGTCTGAGGTAGAAGAGGAGGAAGAGGAAGAAGACGAAGACTACTCCGAACAACAGTATCCACCAGCGGATGACAAATATAAGAACCTTGAAGACAGATTGGCAGCTATGGAGTTGCAGAGGGTGCCCGGATTGGATTTTGAGGAACTAGGGTTGGTAGCTGGGATTGTTATCCCTCCCAAGTTCAAGGTGCCAACATTTTCCAAGTACGACGGTCTGTCTTGTTCTAAGATGCACCTGAGGTCGTATGTTAGAAAGATCCAACCTCATTCATCCGATAAAGACCTCTGGGTACACTTTTTCCAAGACATCTTGTCTGGCACTCAGTTAGATTGGTTTTATCAGCTCGAGAGATCAGAGGTTCACAATTGGGAAGACTTGGCAGCTGCTTTTTATCGTCAGTATCAGTACAATGCTGATTTGGCGCCCACTCGTACTCAATTACAAAGTATGGGGATGGCTTCCAATGAAGGGTTTAAGGAGTACGCCCAGAAGTGGCGTGATCTGGCTGGAAGGGTGCAGCCACCGCTATCAGATAGGGAGTTAGTTGACATGTTTCTGGGGACCCTGTCTGGCCCCTTCTTCAACCATCTAATTGGGAGCTCTTCTACGGGATTTACTGAACTGATTTTGACCGGCGAAAGGGTGGAGGACGGTATTAAAAGTGGAAAGATTCAAAAGGATTCTTCCGCATCCACAGCTGTTAAGAAACCTTTCCCAACCAAGAAGGAAGCATCTGCTGTGTATTCTCAGAAGGGATTAGGAAGAACTGAGCGCTGGCCGATTGTAGGGGCCGTGATGATTCAAAATTCGTCAAATGATCAACCTCGTAACAATCAGTCGAGACCTAATCAACAACGGGTAGAACGGACACAACGGCAGTTCACCCGCATCAACATGACGCCCGCTCAGGTCCTTCCCCATTTGTTGAAGCTGAATCTGACCAGTTTGAAAGAGGCGCCAAAAAACCCTAACACCTCCTCTCCATACTATCACTCCAACACCAAGTGTGCTTACCATTCCGACAGTGCTGGGCACGATACCAATAATTGATGGGCACTTAAGAACAAAATTCAGGACTTAATTAACGCCAAAGAGGTTGAATTTGATGCTCCTGAGAATCCCAATGTTATACCTGCTCCGATGCCCAAGCACGTCTACAATGCGCATGCCATTTTGGAAAACCTCCATGTTACCGATGTTGCCAATCTGTTGACTCCATTTCTTGTGATTAAAGAAAATTTGTTGAGAGCCTGGATCTTTCCTGGTTGTGGTAAAGACTGTTATTTTTGTTTGAACATTCAAGGTGATTGTCCAATGTTGAAGTCGGGTGTCCAACGTCTGATGGATACTCAAGAGATACTTTTCCAGAAAACCCCTGTTAACACTTTCAATCCGATTACTCCTGATACTTGTGATACTTCAACCAACGATATTGCTATCATAACCATTATCGACAATCCTCCCAAGGCTTGCAAAATGCCTGTCAGGATTACACCCAACTCTGAATGTGTACCTTTAAAGATCACCATGTCGGGACCTGTCCCGTACCAATCAAGCAAAATGATACTGTGGAACTATGGGGGAGAAATCTTCTACCACGACATCAAACAAATCGAAACAGTCCAAGAGATTTCTGAAGAACACCTTGATATAGGGAACATCGCGGGTACAAGCAAGATAAACCGCAGTGGCCGGATCTTTTCTCCAGAGATTGCTCCCCCTCGAGCAGTTTTCGGACCCTTAAAAGCTTCTACACCTGTTGGACCCTCTGTGCAAGGCCCAGTGATTGAAGAATTGGATACTCCTGAAGTAAGACCATCTGCTGATAATACCGACAAGGGTAAATGGATACTGGAAATGCCTGTCAGGACGAAGGCTCATGCCGTGGTGATCCCCGATACCACTCAGAAGGAAATGGATGAAATCTTGAAAATAATCAGAAAAAGTGATTACGACGTTGTAGAACAGCTGGGGCAGACCCCTTCTAAAATTTTAATGTTGGCTCTTCTGCTCTGTTCAGAGGCCCATGCTAAGGCCCTAATCAAATTCTTGAAAGCGGCACATGTACCCCAAGAGACTTCGGCTGACCAGTTTCAGGATTGTGTGGCCAGTCTTACTGCTGACAATGGCCTGGGCTTTTCTGACGCTGACTTAACTCCCAAAGGAAGGAAGCACAATGACGCGCTACACGTATCAGTTGAATGCAGGGGAACTACCCTCACCCATGTCTTGGTTGATACTGGTTCTTCCCTGAATGTGCTGCCAAAGAAGGCCTTAGACCATTTGGATTGCGAAGGTTTGACCCTCAAACCTAGTAACATCGTCGTTAGGGATTTTGATGGTTCCAAAATAATGGTTCATGGAGAGGTTGATATTCCTATCAAGGTAGGCACCGAAGTGTTCAACTCCACCTTCTACATAATGGACATCTGTCCATCATACTCGTGTTTATTAGGAAGACCGTTGATCCATTATGCCGGGGCAGTTACCTCATCTTTGCACCAAATGCTGAAATATCCTGTTAAGGGTAAGATTATAACAGTGCACGGCGAGGAAGAGTACATGATAAGTCATCTCAATTACTTTCTATATATGGAGTTGGACGGCGAGTTCATCGAAACACCTTTCCAACATTTTGAGGAAGTTTCTCTCGAGGTAGCAGCTGCGAAGACACGGGTTGAGGTACCTATTATTCCCAAGCATGTAGCTAGGATGGCATCTCTCAAGGACGCAGAGGTTGTGATTAAGGAGGGGAAGAGCACAGTATGGGGACAATTGCCTGACTTTCCCCATAAGAAGGACAAGTTTAGTTTAGGGTTTACTGCTACAGGGCAGAGGGCTATGCGTCGCTCCAAGGCTGGAGGGCCACCCATCAAGATCTCACACCATGGAATCAATGTTGTAGAAGATGAAGATGAAGAGAGCCATTTTGAAGACTGGATCTTCCCGACCGTCGAAGGGGGTTTGAGCAATTGGGAAGCAAAGGATTTTGTTCCTATCACCTTTATCAACCAGTAATCTTATCTTTGAACAATTTCCCATTTTTATGGTCTATAATAACTAAAACAATTCGCACACTATTTTCACCTCATGCCTTGCCCGGGGCATGTAGGTCCATTTGTAAGGGTTTGATTTTCTTCATAATCATATGCCATGTTTTAATGAATCATTGGACGTTTTTCATCTATAAACTGCTATGTTCATTTTCTTTCCTTTTGCATTTTTGTTTGTTTAAGGATGTATATCCCTTACACACACCCACACTCACAAATGCAGGTACCCATCCATTCCGGATTCCATGGATGACTATTCTGCTTTAGCCTTTGATAACTCTGAAGATTTGGTCAATCATGCTGAGTACGAAGTTGACGAAGATTGTGAAGTGCCGGGAGAGTTAGCCATACTTCTACAACAAGAAGAGAGGGCCATTCTTCCTCATGAAGAGTTGCTAGAAACCATCAACTTAGGGACAAAGGAAGACAAGAAGGAAGTAAAGGTGGGTGCCAACCTGGAACCGATTGTCAAGGAACACTTAGTGCAGTTGTTGAACGAATATGTTGAAATCTTCGCTTGGTCTTATGAAGACATGTCGAGGTTAGACCCAAATATCGTGGTTCACCGTCTTCCTACAAGAGAAGATTGTCCACCGATCAAGCAAAAGGTCCGACGAATGAGGCCTGACATGTCTGAAAAGATTAAGGCTGAAGTAATGAAGCAATTCAACGCTGGCTTTTTGGCTGTTACTACCTATCCACAATGAGTTGCTAACATTGTGCCCGTGCCTAAAAAGGACGGAAAAGTCAGAATGTGCATGGACTATCAGGATTTGAATAGGGCTAGCCCTAAAGACGATTTTCCGCTGCCACATATCGACATCTTGGTTGACAACACAACTCAGCACAAGGTATTTTCCTTCATGGATGGATTCTCGAGATATAACCAGATCAAAATGGCCCCCGAGGACATGGAGAAAACTACCTTTGTCGCGCAATGGGGTACCTTGTACTACAAAGTGATGCCGTTCGGACTGAAGAACGCAGGGGCAACCTATCAACGCGCCATGGTAGCTTTATTTCATGATATGATACATCATGAGATCGAAGTTTACATAGACGACATGATAGCTCGATCACAAACAGAAGAAGAACACCTTGATCATTTGCAAAAGCTGTTTGCCAGGTTGAAGGAGTATAAGCTCAGACTGAACCCAAGCAAGTGCACTTTTGGAGTCAGGTCCGGAAAACTTTTGGGATTTATTTTCAGTAACAAAGGCATTGAAGTTGATCCAGCTAAAGTAAAGGCTATACAAGAAATGCCTGCTCCCCGTACTGAAAAGGAGGTTAGAGGATTCTTGGGACGCTTGAACTATATCGCCAGGTTCATCTCTCACCTAACGCCTACCTGTGAGCCAATTTTCAAACTGTTAAAGAAAGATCAGGTAGTTGAATGGAACAATGATTATCAAGTTGCTTTTGATAAGATCATGGAGTATTTGCTAGAACCTCTTATTCTGATGCCACCCGTCGAAGGAAGGCCGTTAATCATGTATCTGACTGTTTTGGATAACTCAATGGGGTGTGTGCTGGGCCAACATGATGAGTCTGGTCGAAAAGAGCATGCCATTTAATACCTTAGCAAAAAGTTTACCGACTGTGAGACTCACTACTCACTGCTCGAGAAAACTTGTTGCGCTTTGGTATGGGCTGCTCGCCGGCTAAGGCAGTATATGTTGACTCATACCACTTTGCTGATTTTCAAAATGGACCCGATCAAGTATATCTTCGAGAAGCCTGCTTTATCTGGAAGAATCGCTAGGTGGCAAATGATCCTGACTGAGTATGATATCCAGTATACTACCCAAAAAGCTATAAAGGGGAGTGTGTTAGCTGACCATCTAGCTCATCAAGCCGTTGAAGATTACCAGTATATGAGATTCGACTTCCCTGACAAGGACATCATGACTTTGGACAACATCGAAGGTAACAGACCTATGACGGACCTGAACAAGGATCCCGATGGATCCTGTACTTTGATGGTGCTTCAAATGCACTTGGAAACGGTACTGGTGTGGTACTCATCTCTCCGAAAGGTTTCCATACACCCTTCACTGCCCGACTTTGTTTCAGCTGTACCAACAACATGGCCGAATATGAAGCTTGCATCTTTGGTCTCAAGGCTGCTATAGACTTGGGGATCAAATCTTTGGTCGTACTTGGGGACTCGGCTTTGGTTATCAGTCAAGTCAAAGGAGAGTGGGAAACCAAACATCCTAATCTTATCCCATACAAAGAACATGTCCTGATGTTGTTGCCTCATTTTGAGCAGATTACTTTCGAGCATTTCCCGTGAGAAGAGAATCAGCTAGCAGATGCTCTGGCTACAATGTCTTCCATGTTTAAACTCAACTGGGATAACGAGGCTCCCCAAATCACCATCGAGCGAATGGACGAACCTGTGCATTGTCTTGAGATTAATACCGAAGATGTAATGGAACAACCCTGGTTTCATGAAATCAAAAGGTATCTCCAGACTAGAGAATACCCCGAAGGAGCTTCCGTCAATGACAAAAAGTTCTTAAGGAGATTTGCTGCCAAGTTCTTCCTAAGCAATGGAATCCTTTATAAACGCAGCCATGATTGTGTTTTACTTCGTTGTGTGGACAAAGCTGAAGCAGAGTTGATCATGACTGAAATACACAGTGGTACATTTGGCACCCATTTGAGCGGACATATGATGGCTAAGAAGATTCTAAGGGCAGGCTACTACTGGTCTACCATGGAAGCTGATTGTCACCAATATTCCCGTACTTGCCACAAGTGCTAAGTCTACACCAACAAGGTACATATTCCTCTTGTTCCTCTCAACATTCTGACAGCTCCTTGGCCATTCGCAATGTGGGGCATTGACATGATTAGAGAGATCAAGCCCACGACATCCAATGGACATCGCTTCATCCTGGTGGCTATTGACTACTTCACAAAGTGGGTCGAAGCAGCTTCCTATGCCTCTGTTACAAAGAATGTGGTCGCCCGCTTCATCAAGCAGAACCTCATATGCCGGTATGGTATCCCCGACAGGATTATCACGGACAACGGTACAAATTTGAACAACACTATGATCACCGCTCTATGCGAACAGTTCAAGATTTCTCATCACAATTCATCTCCCTATCGGCCGAAGATGAACGGTGATGTTGAAGCCGCGAAAAAAAATATCAAGAAGATCATTCAAAAGATGACAGACACCTACAAAGACTGGCATGAGATGTTACCGTTTGCTCTGCATGGATATCGTACCACGGCACGTACTTCAACAGGGGCAACCCCATTTTCCTTGGTGTATGGCATGGAAGCTGTGTTACCCATGGAAGTTCAGATTCCTTCCTTAAGGATTATGAAAGACGCTAGTTTGAGTGAAGACGATTGGATTCAGACCCGGCTTGATCAATTCAATTTGATCAACGAGAAGCGACTTATTGTTGTTTGTCATTGTCAGGTGTATCAAAAACGCATGATCAAGGCTTTCAACAAGAAAGTCAGGCGTCAAGTATATCAAGTCGGAGATCTTGTAATCAAGCGGGTCATCTTACTGCAAAGTGATCCCAGGGGCAAATGGACTCCTACTTACGAAGGATCATTTATGATCAAGAGCATCTTTTCTGGTGGGGCAATGATTTTGACCACCATGGACGGTGACGATTTGCCACACCCTGCAAACACAGACATAGTCAAAAGATACTACGCATAAAACAACCCGACAAGTTGAAAACCCGAAAGGGCGACTTGGGAAAAAATGGGCATCCCAGTGAATCGAAAACCCGAAAGGGCGGTTCAGGCAAAAATTAGGGATAAAACAAAAAAATCTGTACACCCGGCAAGTTGAAAACCCGAAAGGGCGACTTGGGCAAAAAAGGGTTTCCCGGTGGATCGAAAACCCGAAAGGGCGGTCCAGGCAAAAGTTAGGGAATTTAAAGCGTATGACTATGTCTCGTCGGATCACTTTAAGAACAATCTCTTCACCAACAAGCTCCAAGCTTCTGATCAATCTAGCCATCAGCGGACGAAGCAGCGAATGGACAAGATATTCAGAGTTGTGAAGGCTATAGCAGAATGGGAATCCCATGGAATTGTTACACATAGCCATCTTTCTTTTGTATAGAATTTTTCAATTTTTACGACAACATTCTCTTACTAGGATGTTTGTCTCCTTTGTACAAAAATACTCACAAAAGTTAATACAAATATACTTCAAAATGCGGAAATTTGCTTGCCTCTCTTTTCTTTTTACACTTATGTTTATTTGAAAACGTCCAATGTTTTGTTAATTAGGCATATGCATTGGAATATAATCACTACTTACAGACAAGACGAAATTGAAAAAGGATAATTACTGATAGGATTAGGAAGAAATCTTTATGCTATTCCAGAAGGAATCCCCTACGATACATCATTCAGATCCTCAACAAAGCTAAAATTCGGAGTATATTTCCCCAGTGGAGTTAAACTTTAAGATCCCCAGTGGAGCCAGATTAGTCTAAACCTTATTCCCCCCAGTGGAACCAGAATGGTGAGTATTTCCCCCACGATTTATCTCCCAGCAAGATCGAAGATTCTCGGTCCCATTTCTCCAAGGCTTCAATTCCCCAAAAGAGATTTTCAGAGTTTCCCTTATATCCCATGAAAGTCATGAAGGATTCTCATTCCCCGAAAAAATTGTCAGAGGCCTTGTTAATCCCCAGCATCGATCAAGGATTTACTTCCCCCGACGGCAATCAAAGATTTCATTACCTCCAGTTACCAAGGATTTATTTTCCTCAGCAAGACAGCTAATCAGATTACATGCACATCCATTACATTCATATATCATAAACATTAATGAAATACAGTTCATTGCATCATACATATCATGCAATATAACTTTATGTTTTTAGCTAACATTTTACCCTTTTCAGGATAAGATTAAAAGGCTACTGTTAACAATTATTCAGGTACAGTATGGATACACCCCAGACACGGAGGTCATTCTATTAATAATTCACAATTTCAAGTCAAAATATAATACAGATACACCCCATGCGCGGCGGTCATTCTACTACTCATTCAGACTTCAGCAGTCCGATACAGACTAGATACGCTCCATACACGGTAGCCATTCTATCTCTCATTCAAATTCAACTATCAACCCCAAGTTCAAATATGCTCCAGACACGGATGCTATTCTGGCCCTTACACCAGCAGTATTGATTCTCCCCAGTGCAATCGCCACGGAAGTCGTCTGCTACTCATACAAATCTCAACTTCAGATATAATACAGATACACTCCAGACACGGCAGTCATTCTGATATTCATTAAAAGTTCAAACGCGGTTACGACTCAGATACGCTCCAGACACGGACGCCATTCTCTTGCTCATACAGACTCAGTCGCCAGATACAGTTCAAATGCATTCCAGACACGGATACCATTTGGATGCTCATTCTTATGATCTACAACTTTGCAATTCAATAAAGATTCTTGGATGGAATCTTTAAGCCCATCTCCAGCAAGATTCTACCATCTCTAAATGGCATCTGTAAGCCCATTCCCTCAACATTATTTTGACGAGTGCAAATTTACGGGCACTCTAGTGTCCAATCTTCTTTTACCATCGAGTCGCGAAAGGTAAACTTGCCAATCTAACTCTTCAGGTTCAAGAAAATTGAACAGGGGAAATTGTTGTACCCTAAAATTTTCCCTCTCATTTCATCAATATTTCTCATCACAAGACTCTTGGAATTCAGTATCAAGCTAGGGTTTGTTCTGCTCAAGACACCTCCTAGCACTAGTGACCTAAATTAGGGTTTGAGTTTGCACAGGGATATTTTGACCTACAATGCCCAAATTGACTTTCATACTTCATGTTGGATTCACAAGTTTGTCCATACCAAATTTCAAGCCTTGATTCAAATTTTTGCTCAGTCAATTGATCAGTTGACCTAAAAATCAACTATATTGGGGAAAAAGTCAACTGTGGCCAATTGATAGTCAAACCTAATGAAATTTGACCCACGACAACATTATGAACTCATATGAACCATTTGATCAAGTTTGGATCACAATTCCACAAGAAATTTGATCAGATCACCAAAAGGGTAAAATGGTCATTTTTAGGGTTTTGACTGCACAAAGGCAATTTTTGACTGTTTGACCTAACCAATGGCAAACCAAGCTCACATATGGACTCAAGGACTCAATGAAATTGTCTTGACCCATTCAACAAGTTCAAAAGATCTCAAATGCATAGGGTTGACAGATGAATTTTTCAGTCAACTGATCAAAATTTGATTGTACACTGAAAAGTCAAACTTTGACTTTTTGGTCAAAATCAAGTGCCAAGAGTTATTTTTCATCAAGACATGTCAAATTATGAAACTTGTTCATCAAGAAACCCAAAAATGCAAATTAGGGTTTAAAATGGAAAATTTTCATAGCTTAGAAATTTTCTAAGTTATGAAATTTTCTTATTTTTTCCTAAATTTGTCCCATTTTTTCACCAAGATGCAAAATGGATTCAAAGAAAACTTACAACATGAAAGTTGTAGTCCATCACAAAGTCTACAACTTTGATTCACAAAGTTTTCTCAAAAGAAGCTTGTATCTCAAGTTATGATTTTTGGAACAAGGGTATCTAAAACTTTTAACTTAGAGAAAATTTGCCCTAATCTA
The DNA here is from genome assembly GCA_948472305.1 of Vicia faba. NCBI lineage: Eukaryota > Viridiplantae > Streptophyta > Magnoliopsida > Fabales > Fabaceae > Vicia > Vicia faba. Next base: position 1,089,365,372 of record OX451738.1, on the reverse strand, counting down.
GGCAGGATTTTGACCCATCTTCTTGGCCACTTTTCACATAGTTCCACTTGGATTTTCAAGTTTCATTGCAAATATGGATTATAGTACATGTTCCAATCTTTCCAAATTGTCCAAGAACTCCTCAAACACCCTTGTGGTTAGAGAGAATCGAATGCTTGAAATTGGCAAAAACTCACTTTTGTCCATGGCCAATACATGTTCATACAAACTTGCATTTTCAAATCAGCATGTTTGGTGCTAGCTTGCAGGCCTCAAAACCAACTTGTGCTCCATAATTTAATGCATATCCATTGAGTTAAGGCTTTTCTTTGTTCATTAGGGGATTGTACACAAGATTAAGCCCTAAATGGTAAAAGGTATATTGCCATTTTTGCAAAAGGTTACTTTATGTCAAAACCCCAAGCATTGAGCCTTGAACAAAATCTGAGACTGCAAACTAAATCCATGAATTGGAGGGGCCAAGATTGTTGTGTCCAGGGTGATAGGAGGGCATGTACCAGGCTATAACATCACTTCCATTCTCTTGCTTCAAGTAGAAGAAAAGGTGCAAATCATAAGCCATCTCTCATATCTGTTAACACAGGCTTACACAAACATTGTAGACAAGTTCCATACCTCCCAACAATCCTAAAACAAGACCCCTTCATCACTCAAACCTCCTCATACTCAAAACCTCCATTTTTCTGCAAAACAGAGTCAGTTCTGCAAACTTCAAGCCATAACCAAATTTCATCGTGCGTTTTACCCAAAGATAGTTCAAACACCTTCCAATCAACTCACCTGAACTATCCCAGACCCCCATTGCAAGTTATAACACCTCTAACACACTTTGCCATTTTTGTTTCAAAGTTCTAAAGGTTGAGTTCTACAGCACGATTCAAGCTGTTTCAAAACAAGCCAAGCATTGGAAAAGCTTCCTTGGACTTCAGGCAAGCTCAACAGAAGCTCAAACACTATTGAAGGTTGCTACATTGTCCAGCTCGAAGTCAACTGAAACAGGTATTTCATGGACTTCTATCTCTCTATTTAGGAATGGTTAGGCTTAGGTTTGTGAATGAAATATGTTGTACTCATAGCCCTGAAGCCATACATATGCTTAGTTTTCATTTACATTAATCGTGCTAAGAGAATTTCACTCATGAACTTTCTGAAAAAATTAGGTTAGAAATTAGGGCCAGAGAAATTCTCTCTGGTCTTTGAGAGTTAATCCAAGTTTTTTATATGGTTGGATTCGTTGTTTAATTCTCTACAATGTTCATGTTATGAGTTTTGTCAAAAAATCAAAGAATCAGGAGTTACAGTTTCGTACATAGCACACGCGCAGGTTGTTCAAAGGAAGAGAAGTGGATTCTGGGCTGGGCCTGGTTTCTTTTGCTTTTGATACCCCTTTATTCAGTTTACACCCCCCTGGCCCATTTATTTGAATATTTGTCATTTTGTTATTTTAATTTTTTATTTTGACTTTATTATTTTTTGTCTAAATATAAAAAATGCCAAAAAAATTATTTTCTATATTTTTCATATTTATTTGATATTTATTTTTATCTTACTAATATAAATATATAAATAGTTTATTTTTCTTTTATTAAAACCCAAAATAATAATATAAAAAATATGCCTATTTTTATTTATTATTTTTTTATATATACTTAAAAACACTTTTCTTAAATATACACTTTTTTTTATAATTAATTTTTATTTTTTGTATATTTAATATGTCTAAAATATATATATATATATATATATATATATATATATATATATATATATATATATATATATATATATATATATATATATATATATATATATATATATATATATATATATATATATATATATATATATATATATATATATATATATATATACTTGTTTTATTAAATAATTAGGTCAAGAAATACAAAAATACTACATTTTCATTTTTATTAATATTTTGTACTAAAAATATCATTTTTATAATAAACTTTTATTTTTTGTATAAATTAGTATATTATTGTATATAATTAATGAATAATATTATTTATTAAGAATTAGGGTTTTTGCCCTAAATAGAAAAATAATTAAAATTGACTTTTTTATTTTATTTGCATTTCACATTGAAAAAATACTTTTTACATACATAAAAATCTTTTTTGCATAATACATTTTATTTAACATTTATTTATTGTATTATATTCAACTGTTGTACATTTAAAAATTGCCTATACATTCGATATGTTTGTAATAACTTAGAATTTATTTTCTTGTCAAATACTCCCAATTCAAATTTGTACCCCCTCCCTATATCATGTTGTAATAGTGTAGCTTTCAAATTCCCGCACATTTAAAAGCTTCTAAATTATGCCATACTTAGACTTAGGGTTTGTATGCAAAATAAAATCAACAACTAGCTTGACCTAATCCAAGATAAACATGTATGAAAAACAAACACAATGCACACTTGCACATCTAGGGTTTCATCCACTTGTTGCCTTCAAAAATGGGCCATGGTATGCATGTTAAATACTTTGGCAAAACAAAAACAAAACAAAAGATCATAGTCTCTCGATGACGCTATCTGAGTTGCCTAAACAAAAATGATCAAGTCCCTTGCCAAAAATACTTGACACATTTGTTATCATGGTCTATACGATGACCCGCGCCTGTCCCCTTTAACATCCTAACACAAGGTTGTTCACCAAATACAATGGTGAAACAACACTGTTAAAAGGGTTAAAACATAAGAAAGATCTTTGAGTAAAATAGGGTAGACAAACTCTTAGTTACTTGATCAAACTTGCAAAAAACATCCTTGCTATTTTTTAAAACATACTTCACAACACAATTTCAAAACCCTACTTTCAAACATTGAAAACCTTTCAAAAAGACAAAAACACCTTTGTATACATTCAAACAAGAACCATTACAAACGTTGCCACAACAATGGCCTCTTTCCAAAAACATCTTTCAAAATCTCACATAAAGCACCATTTCAAACAATTGAAAAGCACCATTTCAAACAATATAAATGCAAAGCAAGTGATCTAAGCAAGTAACTAAGAGCCCATGGATAACCATGGATAGAAAGGGTTATAATACCTTCCCTTTCTATAATCTACTCCCCGAACCCAAGAAAACATCTCAAAGGTCTTTCATGTGCTTTTTGACCTTTCCTTAGGATAAAATAAAAAGTTGGTGGCGACTCTTGCTAAACCGAAACATTTGCGAACACAAACGCAAAACCTCAAGTCATTTCTCCCACCATATCAAACTTCCATCTGCTTGATTTGCAACCCCAAGAATAATGTTAATTCACCCACTAGACTCATCTCAAACTCAGATTGCATCTGTTTGACAAAATGTTGGACCATTTCATTAGACATTCCTCCAAAACAATATCACCCACATAAATCTGGGCTATCATAAGATTTGCCTCTTTATCTTCTACAAAGAGAGTTTTTCCAATTACTCCCTTTTTATAACCATTTCTCACGAGAAATTCAGTCACCCTCTCATACCAAGCCCTTGGATCCTGCTTCAATCCATATAATGCATTCCTTAGTCTGAACACATGATTTGGGTAAGAAGGATAAAAAAGTCCTTTTGGTTGTTCAACATATACTTCTTTATTTAAATAACCATTTAAGAAGGCACTCTTGACATCCATTTGGAAAAACTTGAACCTTAAGTGACATGCCTCTCCAAACAAAAGTCTGAAAGATTATAGACGATCTACAAGAGCAAATGTTTCATTAAAGTCCACTCATTCAATCTGAGTGTATCCTTGAGAAACAAGTCTGACATTATTTCTGGTGACTGTTCCTTGTTCATCTGACTTGATTTTATACACCCATTTGGTACCAATAACATTTACCTCTTCAGGTCTTGGTACTAAGTCCCAGACTTCATTTCTTCTGAATTAACCAATTTCATCTTGCATGGCCTGAATCCAAAATTCATCTGTCAAGGCCTCTTTGACATTCTTTGGCTCGGACTTTGAAACAAAGCAGGAGTTTGATACAACTTCTCTTGATCTGGTTTTCACTCCTTCATTAAGATTCCTATAATAAGTTCCTTAGGATGATATTTCTCAATTTTAATGAAGGGACCTTTGTTAGCTGCATATGTTTCTTCATTTCCAGTGTTGAGACTTAAATCTACAACATTTTCAACTTCAACATTGACACTGGAATCCGTGACATCTTCATTTTCAGTGTTGACATTTGAATATGCAATATCTTCAGTTTCAGAGTTGCCCATATGAAAGAATTCTCCAACATCATTTGAGACATCAACTTCTTTGATTGAGTCATCAATTACCACATTTATATACTTCATGACTACTTTAGTTATGGAATTGAATACTCTATATGCTCTACTTTTTGTAGAGTATCCCAAAAAAATTTCCTCATCCTCTTAGGATCCATTTTCCTCCTCTGCTCACGATCTTCCAAAATATAGCACTTGCTTCCAAAGACATGGAAATATTTCACTATTAGCTTTCTTCCTTTCCACATTTCATAAAGTGCAACAAATGTACCAGATCTGATAGTCACTCTATTATGGATATAGCAGGCGCGGTGTTCATGGCTTCAGCCTAAAAATGGTACGGAAGTTTCTTAGCATGAAGCATGATCCTTACACATTCTTGAATGGTCATATTCTTGTGTTCCACCACCTCAGTCTGTTGAGGAGTAGTAGGTGAGGAGAACTCCTGGCTGATCCCTTCAGAAGTGCAAAATTCCTTAAACTTGCTATTTTCAAATTCTCTTCCATGGTTACTTCGAATCCTGACTATACGACAACCCTTCTCTCTTTGGATCCTTTGGCATAACTCTTTAAAGACATAAAAAACTTCATATTTCTATTTGATAAAGCTCATCCATATGAACCTTGAGAAGTCATCAGCAACAACACAGCCATACCTTTTTCCTCCCAGACTTTAAACCTGCATAGGTCTCATCAAGTCCATATGCAGTAGTTTTAAAACCATTGATGTGGTCAAATGTTGAATCTTCTTATGGAAATCCTAGTTTGATTCCCAATTTTTCACTCACCACATATTCTTCCTTCATCAATCTTTAGCTTGGGAATACCTCTAACTGCTTCCTTTGACTGAATTTTCTTCATGCCTTTCAAGTGAAGGTGACCATGATTTTAATGCCATAGTTTAGATTCATCTTCAAGGGAAATCAGATAAGATGAGAGATAGTCTATTTCTTCAGAGTTCCATAGATAGAAATTGTCTTTTTACTTTGCTCCCTTCATGATGACTTCATCTTTCACATTTTTAACTAGGCATTCAGACTCAGTAAAGTTAACTTTGAGACCTTGATTACATAGTTGATTAGTATTGATCAAGTTAACAGTCAAACCCTTAACAAATAGCACATCATCAAGATTAGGTTTGTCTGTATAGTCCAACTTTCTAACACCTTTTATCTTGCCCTTTGATCCATCTCCAAAGGTGACATAGCTAGTGGGGTGTGGTTTGATATCTACTAGAAACTTCTTGACACCTGTCATGTGTATGGAACAACCACTATCAAAATACAAGTCCTTTTTAGCAGAAGCTCTGAGAGAAGTGTGAGCTATGAGACCCAAAGTACCCTTTCTTGAGAGCCACATCTTCTTTCCTTCAATGGACACTTGTTCTCTTCTGGGTTGTGCTTCATACATTAGATATCCATGCAACTTGTAGCAGAGTGCTCTTGTATGACCAACCCTTCCACAGTAATAGCATCTCATTCGTTTAATTTTGGAACTTGTGAGGTTTTTCTGTTGTCCATGCTGATGTTGAAACATTTTATTTGATATCTTCTATTTCAGTTCTTTCTTAGGACGAACAAATTTTCATTGATCCCTAACTAAAAGGTTTGTAAGGATCCCATGAGCTCATCAACCTTCGTGTTTTTTATTTCTTGAGCTTGTTTAATAGTAGTCACCTTCATGCCAAACCTCTTTGGAAGAGATATAAGAATCTTCCTCTCCAGCTTAGCTTCAGACATCTTTTCCTCTAGGGTGCCTGAGGCATTGGCTATCTCAATAATATTCATGTGAAAGTCATGAATGCTTTCATATTCATTCATCCTTAAGTTCTTAAACTGAGAGGTGAGAAGTTGAAGTCTTGATATTTTCACCTTGGAGGTTCCTTCATGAGAAATCTTCAAGATCTCCTAGGCTTCTTTGGCAATAATGAAATTACTGATCAACATGAAGATATTCTTGTCCACCCTATTGAATAAGGCATTAAAAGATTTGAAGTTTCCTTGAGATGATTCATCATCCTTATCATTCCAATCTTCTTCAGCTTTGTTCACATCTGTTTCCTACCCATCCTAACCTACAACCTTTGGTGGAACTCATCCCTTGACAACAACTTTCCACGCCTTGTTGTCAGTGGATTTGATGAAAGCCATCATATAATTTTTACAATAATCTTAATTGGTTCCACCAAGGATGGGTGGTCTACTCATAAATCCTCCTTCCTTGTCCATCACACCAGAAATTATCTTCCCTGACCCTCACCCAAAGATAGAGTGGATGCCTGCTCCGATAACAATTAAAATTCTGGTATTCAGATCATAAATGTCCTAAAAGATGTCGAGACACCTTTTTCTGAACAAGTAAGCAATGCCAAGATAAACGATAATTGAAGTGCAGAAAAGTAAATAACATCCAGGATTGTTAACCAAGTTCAGTGTAAACCAACACCTACTCTGGGGGCTACCAAGCCATGGATCAAGTTAACTACTAATTGTATCAATTTGAAGCTAAACTTCCTCGTTTACAACTTATCACTTAATCACTACCCTAGCTTAACTTCTACCTAAGACTCACCTAGTTATGAGTCCCTTCTCAAATATCTTCCAATCACAAACCAGTGAATGAAGAATTCTAAACACTTAGAAAATCATAGATGCCACACTTCAAAGATCCACAACCATTCACTACTTACATGCTTTGGAATGATTGACAGAACTTACAACAAAAACAAAGTCCTACTCTTTTATCAATATGATAATCAAGAGGCTCACAATAAGCAAACAAAACCTAATCAAAATATAGTGTAGTTTCATGAAAACAACTAGGGTTGAAGCATTCTATTTATATTCTTCATTGAACTGGATTTGGGCTTCACAAATCCTAGCTGGATAAAAACAGGCGTTGTAGAAATTATCTCCTCAAATATAGGACATCGATAATTAGTTTTCTAAATCATCTCCGTAATTAGAAACTAACAATTCTCCCTTAAATCAGCTTGAATATTCTTCAATATTCAAAGTGAGCGCCACATAGGATAGAAAAAAATTTCACAGAATATTCTGACTTGTAACAGACTAGAAAATTCAACAATCTAGTTGTACACAATCATGATGTCAAAAGAGCATGCATAAGACATGTTGCTTCAGTACACAAAACATCTTTACTCAACATGTCACTGCTAAGTTAGTTTTACCAAACATAATGACAATCATAACAAAACAAAGAAATAACACTTAGTTTTCTTAAAAGCGTCACTAAGAACAATACTCAACTCTTTCTTCACAACTTTGAGGAGAACATTAACTTGACAAAATGTCAAGCACAATCAGTCAACTCAAATGTTTCAGAGATACATGAGGACGTACAAGATAAAACAGACACCTCCTTGAGAACCCTCAAACCCAAAACTAAAAAATCCGGCTACCCCTATTTTTTACAAAATTCTTGATTCTAATAGGTCTAGGTAGTTTATTTAAATGATCCTCAGCAACTCTTGGGCCTTGCAGTTGTGTCTAAATATTCCTTATTGTCCATGCTGAGAGCTGCACAAACCTATGTACAGCTGGAGATAATAATCGTTCCATATTTAAAAATCCTTGACATGTAAAAAATCATTGAGATAAACCATAAGGAATCTCACATAATCAATTTAAACTGTCAAGAATAAATCTAACAACATAACATACTGCACCAGACCAAGATGTCATGACATTGTCTTCGACATCTAGCTGAAAATAACATAATAGCAAACCTGTTACGAAAAACCATGTTTTAGCAAAAATTATGCCAATCCAACAAACATAGTATTAACACTAATGTTTAATGATGAACAAATGTCTAATGATGACAACTAGTCCTTAATGACAAGTCAAGCATAAGCGATGAAAGCGGTTAAAATTGCAAACAAAATTATTAGAGTTTGATGGACTTGACTCTCTGATGATGACAACCAAATGGAACCTAACGCAAGCCTCATTTTAAGTAAACTCAAGAAAGTGTCTACAAGAAATAAAACATATAACAAGACTTGAAGTATGTGAGAGTCTGCCAAAAAACGCCCGGGTGAGAATACTGTAAAGCATAAGGGAATTCTCGTAAAAGTACACGGCTAAATCACACACACAAACTTATTTTTCTCAAGTAAACATTTTAAAAAATACTTTGAAGTTGTGCCGTATGAGTTAGGAGTTGTTAGAAAAGCTCTAGGGGGGATTCTTGTCTCTACCAATCGATTCACACTCTTCCAATCGATTTGAACAATTTAAAAGTGCACCCTAAGTGATTAGGACAAAATATTAAATATGGGTAACAACTAAATATATTTACTTTCCCTTTTGAGCTTTGATAGTAAATTAATTTAGGGCAACCAATAAATTGGTGCATCGATTGACAAATCATAAATGACCTTAAAACTTCTTCCTTTTTTGTGCCAATCTATAGCCTATAAATAAAGGCCCCTTTCCACCATTTCTCACATGTAGAAAAGTGGTTTCATTTCTCACTTATCATTCTCTCTAAAAATTATTTTGTTTACTTTCTCTAAATAAAAGTTTAACCGAAGTGCTTTTTGAGGAAGCTGTAATTCTTGAAGGATAGTTTTGTAAGTTCTCCAAGGAAGTTATGTTTTTACCTTGGTTGATCATTTTATGCATTTAAGGATTGTTTGTTTGGGTTCAAAGCTAAAATCATAAAAATCTTTGATTTGGGGATTATGTGATCAAGTCTCCATATAGGTTATAGATTAGCTCATGCTAAAACATCATAGGTTCTTCGTTAGTCCGTGATCAAACTAAGTTTCAGTTAAAGCTAAGTCCGTCATAAAATCTTATTAAGGATCAAGATTATCCCATGCTAAAATCTCAAAGGTTCTTGGTTAGCCTGATATAAAATCATGGTTAGGTTACTGAGCTTAACCCAGTGTTAAAATCTATACAAGGATCAAGATTATCTCGTGATAAAATCTTTGTTTGGAAGCTTGAAGACTAACCCCTCCAAGTTTCTTATAGAAAAGAGACTAACCGCTTCGATCCACTATTTGGATGTAAGACTCACTGCTTCTTTCCTTGTTTCATTTTTTTGGTTGGAAGTTAGCCGTAAACTTCAATTTCCTTGTATAAGAGGGTTGACGAGTTTAACCTACTAAAAACTGCTTCGTTCCTTGTTTCATTTTTTTGGTTAGAATTTAGCCGTAAGCTTCAATTTCCTTGCATAAGAGGGTTCACGAGTTTAACCTACTAAAAACTCCTAAGTTTATTAGATACTCTCAAGATCAAATATTGGGGATGGGACTAAGTCATTTTTGACCGAACTTGTATAATTCTCGGTGTTCTTCTCTTATCTCTTAAACTCTTTATTTCTGCAATTTATCTTCTACAATTTTATCTCCTGCTGCATATTTATAAACCTTGTCTAAAAATATGTTCTGAAACACACAATTCACCCCTCTCTTGTGTATGAAGTCACATGTATAACAGGTGGCATCAAAGCCTAACTTCTGTTTAAGGATTAATCGTCTTAGAGGGAAAATGACTTGCCACACACGTCTAAGGGGGATATTTTCTAAACACAACGTCACTTTTTAATAGTAGTAGATTTGATATATGGCAAGCTAGGTTTAGAGTTTTATTCAAAGTATAAATCACGAATTATAGAAAATTGTAATCAATGGTCTGTTTATCCCTACTTACCAAGAAAATGGAAGAGTAGTAGATAAACCCGATTTTATTTGGACCGAAGAAGAAAAGAGAAGATATGAAATAGATTTCAAAACTAAAAGTTTTATAACAATGTCTTCCTAAAAAAGGAAGTCAATAATTTGCATGAAACTCTAGGAAAACTTACCCAATGGAAAGAAAAGCTTGACTTGATCTTATCAAGACAAAGGTCTTCCTTAAACAAAAATAGACTAGGATTTAAAAAGGATAGAAAATCTATTAAAAGTATAGATCACAAGCAAAAAGATCATCCAATATATAAATGCACACACTGTAAAAGAGTTGGCCATTCAGAGCCTTTTTGTTTCGATAAATTGAAAAGATCTAAAGGCAACAACCTTAGATCTTCTGGAACTAATGCACCTAGACCCAAGAAGATGTGGGTACCAAAGGTGAAACTTTAATATTTTGCATGTATGATTTACAACTCAAAGCATTAAAAGGATTATTAATGGAGTTATGCAAAGCAAAAGTATACTTCTAAGCATACAATTTTTATGAAGTCTCTGATCCAAGAATGCAGGAAGATGGCAAATATGAATATGAGCAAGAATTTTAAGAATACATCAATGTTTAGGATACTTAGTAACCAATTGAATGGATAATTCTTGTAACAAAAATATTCATTTTATTATTATACCAACTCTCGTATACAACAATGTGTAGAGAAGGATACATCATAATATGACCAGTGTTTCTCTTTAAGGAAACTGTTTATCAAGATCTCTAGATAAGCGAGGTATACACTAATTTAGGAATAATTTAGTAATTTAATTCTAAGTAATTATTAAAAATATTGAATTTAATTTTACTCATCTTAGTAAATTATTTATTAACCAAAAAGATAAGTTTTCAGGTGTTTTTATGGAAAACAAGGCGCAAATAAGGCTGAATAAGGGTGCAGAAAAGCAATAAATCCAGCACAAGGCCCAAACTTCACCAAGGAGGTAAACTACACAAGCCCAATTAATTGGAACATAATGGAAAGCGATTGGAAGATCTTGGCGCACATTTTTTTAGATTAAATCCAAGGAAAACTTGTGCCTTGAGGAAATAAAATCCCAACATTGATGATGAATGCACACAATCTAGAAAAATCTAACTAACCAATCGATTAGAACCATTAGCCAATCGATTGGCACACTCAATATGGAAAGATTTTAATTTGATTTCCACTCACCATAATCCTCATTGATTTCCTACCCGAAATTCACGATCAAATCCTTAGATGGAACGCTATAAATAGGTATGATTACTCACTACTTATTGAATATAAAAATCCATCTCTTATAGTCTTTTTTTTTGTGTGAGTTCTTTTGCTGCAAGCATCACCATGGCCTCCCTAAGGAAAAAAACCCAGAGAAACGCAAAGAAGAAACATGTTCACTACTAGATTGATAAATCAAAAGTAAAAAGAGAAGATGACAATTCTAACAAAGAAGGTAATCCAACCTTGCTACATGGAACTAAGCTTGTAAGTATGGAATTCACCTAAGAGGGGGGAGGGGTGAATTAGGTACTTTAAATTTTTGGGTTAAATGCCTTCTGCCCCCCCCCCCCCTGCATTAGTAGCGAGATTTGATTTACCCCCCTTTAAAAAAAATTCTTTTCGCCCCTCAACAAACATAGATTCTATAACCAAAAACCTTATAGCCCAAGATTCCATTTGAAATGCATATGTGGCCAGGATCTGTTTGCTGACTGGGTCATGTATGCCACCATGGACTGGTTATATCTAAGGTCATTACTTATAACATACTTGCTTTCTTGATTCCCCCCCTTGAAATTCTTGGGTTTACTTTTAGACAAACTTAGGAAGCTGATAATAGGGAAGAAACATGCAGTGAAGAAGAAGAAGAACCAAAAACAATCGAAGCATTCAAGGAAACCAAAGAAGCATGACAAAGAAGGAGCTTCTATTGATGCTGAAAAGGTAACTTTTTTCAGCTTCTTGTTCGTTTACTCATACATACAGTTAAATGTTAGTTTTTTTAATTTTTTTCCCAAATGATTTCAGAATAATCAATTGTTCAAAGTTGTATTCCATCATGGAGGTGAATTTGTAATGTTGAATAATAGGGTTACAGTTTATAGAGGGGATGTATGTACTTTAGTTTCGAATCTCCACATGGATCAGTTGGCAATGCTTAGCATCGATAGGTTGGTTACCGATTGGGGTTACAAGCAAGGAACATATAGAACTTGGACTTTAATTCGTGAAATAGATAATAATTATTTCCAGATTAGGAAGGTCAAGGTAGGTACGACCCCATACAACCTGATGATGTTCAACAATCTGGTGCATCTGATGCAACTGAGGCACCAATACAATTTGATGCAACTGAGGCACCAATACAAATTGATGCAACTGAGGCACCAATACAAACTGGTGAAACTTAAACTGCAACAACTTAACCAATTGACTATTTTGGAGACATAACTGTTGATATCATTTCAAGAATTCATGAGATCAACACAACACAATGTTCTTCTATGGTTGGTAAACCAGACAAAATGGGCAAGACAAAAGTGAAAGAATAAAACTCAAGTGGTTTCAAAAACCAATCACAGGGCCAGGTTCAAACCCTGAGCAGCCTATGTATTTGACAGAAGAAGGAAGTGCTTATAAACGTGCAAAGAAGAAATCTAAGAAGTAGTCTTATGTCTGTATTTCTTATTTTGTTTATTAGATACTTTGATTATGACTCATAAGTTTTGTTATGGATTGTGTCCTTAAGTTAAGACTTCTGCATTTTGTTATGTTGTTATGCCCTATTGTAATGACTTTGACATTTTGTTCTACTTATGCCTTAATATAATGACTCCTTTAGTATTGGTTTCAACTGATAAGGTTATTTAATGATTTCAACTGGTAATACAATACTGTAAGAAAAATGAAACACTCTTATTAAATCAAAGTAGAAATTAAACAAACATCACATTGCATTGATGTAACTTACACTTCAAATTACAAATAGTTGTACAACACTGCAAAGATATTACAAATACACATTACATTTCACTTCTGCAAAAATATTACAAATACACATTACACTTCAAATTACAAATAGGTGTACAACACTACAAAGATAAACCAAGACATCAAAATTGCCATATTCAGTTGGAATATTTTCCTCTTCAATGCAACTATCTTTAACTTGGATTTTTCTAGTTTTCTTTGTGTTAGTTTAAACTTCACTATTGCCACATCACAGTGTTTGCAATAACTTTAAAATTTTGAGATTTCACTAATGGAGTGAGCAATTTCATCATCCCAAATAAACAGATCACAGCTATTGTCCATTTGCAAACAAAAACAACATTAACCCCATAAAAGGTTTAGGTATTTCACAAAACTCATAGATTCAAGCACTTACCCCAGCATTCCTACATTTCCAGAATTTCCTATTACGATGTTTTACGGTGTTAGCAAACCACATCTTCATCGGACGACAACATCCGCATCTAGGAACCTTTGAATGCTCGTACGGATTTCAACTTCCAACACTCTTATTAGCATCAATTTGAACGTCTTAAAGTTATCGGGGAACAAATTAGGGGAATAAGCGACAACAGAAAATGGTTCAAGATGGTAGGGAGAGAGGAAATGAGCAAGACGGTAGGGACATAAGAGATTGAGGAAACGATTATGAGTGGAAATGGTAGATGGCTAGGAAGACAACTATATTTTTCTGTAACCCTAGATATAACCAGTCCTTGGTGGCATACATGACCCAGTCAGCAAACAGATTCTGGCCACGTCTGCATTTCAAATGGAATCTTGGGATAAAAGCTTTTTGGTTATGGAATCTATGTTTGTTGAGGGGAAAAAAGATTTTTTTTAAAATGGGGGTAAATCAAATCTCGCTACTATTGTAGGGGGTAGAAGGAACTTAACCCTAAACTTTTTATAGTTTTTAGAGATAATTTTTTCTATTTCTGGTTTATGGTTAAGTGACGGAAGCGTTAAATGCGGAAAGTAAAGAACACCGGAAATCTATCCTAGTTCCCCACACAGTTTAAGAGTATGTATAGTCTTTCCTTTTTTATTTATTCGACAAGAATAATCCTTTTGTGATTTGTTCGACAAGAAAATAAAATAATTCTCCCTTTTCTTGTAACCTTATCTCCAACAATCCAGGAAGATAAGCAAACACACCTAATACCAAATAATTCTTGATACTTAGGAGTTTGTTAAACAATAATTTGTATAAGAAGAAAGTTTGTATGATGGACAAGACTTAACCAAATGACCAAAGTCTTATTTCCTTTCAAATAGGAAATATCAATAACATAAACTATCTAAGTGCTCAATGGTGCTTTTGGAATGATATGAAAGTTTTATCAAAAAGCATCAAAATATGAAAGTTCTTTTGAAAATAACACAGAGAGATTTTGTAAACATTTTGAAAGAGGTGAATTCAAAGTGAAAGTTTGAATTAAATATATAGTGTGCATGCAACCATTCAAAAACCGTGGAAATGGTTGGAAGAATTTGGGGAAAATATTAAGTGTTGAATGAAAGTGTTAATTTTCTATTTTATGATTGGAATTAATTTTAGCAAAACAAATATATCAGCAGTATGTTAAATAGGACATTCTAACTTGTTGAGAAAAACATGATCAGCAAGAAGTCCTATTTTATGAAGAAATAGATTGAGTTGATATGTTTCATCAACTGAAACAACATGTCAGATAAGATGTCCTACACTGAGTCATTTGACATTATGATTGTGTTGGGATGGGCTGTTGGATCATTTTAAGATTTAACAGATGCAAAATATTATGGGAATATTATGCTATCCTATGTGGCGCTGATTTTAAGGTCTAGAAGATTCAAGTTGAAATCAAGAAGAATATTGATTTTCTAATTATGAAGATTAATTAGGAAAGTCATGATTGAAGACCTATCTTTATGCAGAAGTTTCTACAGATTTGTAGCAGCTTATTTGTTGTGATTTGAAGCCCAAATCCAGTTGGGAAAAGGGTTATAAATAAAAGGTTATTAACATAGAAAAGGTCCCAGCCGAAGATGCAAAGTTTCGATTATTAGGGCTGAGTCTGTAAGCCACTCTCTAGGAGAGTTGGTATGTGCGATCCTCTCTTATATCATGTTGATAGAATAGTCGGACTATTCCTTGAGTTGTAAGGTTCTGTTTTTCATTCTTAAGCTTTTAAGCATAGAATGTATATTGTTCTTGGATAAAGCTTTAAAGAAAATCCAAGTATGTTTGTTAGTCAAGAGTCTTGACTGAACTGGTTGTAATTGATTTAAATATCACTGAGGTGATTTAGGAAGTGATATATTGATTTCTTATATATAGGGAGAACCTAGGTAGAAGTTGCATTGGGTAGGGATTAGGCGAGAAGTTGTAAACTGGGAGTTTAGCTTTGAACTAATACTGCTGATAGTGGAATTCCTTCTTTTCTTGTTAACCCCCAGAGTAGGTGTTGTTGTATATCAAACGATGTCATCATATCTATGTGTTATTATCTTTATGTTTTGTTCAGTTTTGTTCTTGATTGATTAACATATCGTATAAGATGTTGGAACATCGGTTATGACTCTGGACTGATAAGTTTTGTATCAATCAATTGTATTATGTTCAGGTGTTATTTTACAAAGATCAATGTCTCAACATGTTTTAGGACATTTGTAATCTATATATCAAAATTTCAGGAAGACATGCATGCAAGAAGTATCATGAAGTCGTGCTTTGAAACAATGCATTTTTTAGAAAAATGCCAAGTGCAATCAATTTCACAAATAGACAACTGATTACCGTAGTTGCAACGTTACAAAAATTCAAAACCACAATATTTATAATTGATTGAAGTAAAATGACAACCAATTGTCATTCATGAAAAGTTGTTTTTCCAAAGTGGCGGTGGTGAAAATATTTTTGTTACAATCGATTGTTGCCATAGTGCAACCAATTGTAGCCTATAAACAACTGAAATATTTTATATGTATTTGAAGTAATCTCATACAACATCTATTTAATCAACTAAGATAATAGATGAACATTTAAAATCAATTGACATGGTTAAAAAATGAAATAGCTTTTTCAAATGCATGATTAAAAGACATTGAGCACTAAGGTTGTATATGTTAAGGATTTCATATACCTTGAAACTTGACCACAAAGCTTGAACAAATACATGCATATTTTTCCTTCTTCCTTGATAATGTAGATGATGGATTTGTCTTCATCAAAACATGTTGGAAGGTTCTCTTCACAAAGCTTATTAAAGAGTCATTAACCTTATCATTAAATCTGTCAAGCCTCCCTCAAAGACTTTTTCACCCAAATACCAGATATATCCTTCCCAAACCTAGTAAGGGAGTTCTACATAAAACCAAGTCTTGTAGAAACATGTGAAGAATATGTTCTTCATCTATCTTAGAAAAAGTTCTGATGAAGACAAGAGCTTATTAGTGAAGAAAGATCAAAGAAGAAAAAATATTGAAATCAAGTATCAAGATTGCATCAGCTTTGGAAATTAAAGGATTAAATTATGAAGATTGAGGTACTAATGGAGTTTCATATATATATATATATATATATATATATATATATATATATATATATATATATATATATATATATATATATATATATATATATATATATATATATATATATATATATATATATATATATATATATATATATATATATATATATATATATATATATATATATATATATATAGGGTACTCAAACATTTTCGTCTAAATGTTTCCTAACATTTTCACATGCATTGTTCAAAGTTGCATCTTTAACTTAGAAAATGTTCAAAGATTTAAGAAGGTAAATCGATTTTACCTCCTTGAGTAAATCAAGTGACATTTGTTGCATAAAATGAAAATTTTAAAATCAGAATAGGTCAATTGATTTACCTCTTGAGTAAATTGATTTACCATTCTATTTTTGTCTATGTAAATTGATTAACCATTCTAAACCAATCAATTAACTTAGATAATTTTCTTCAAATTAATGAACATTAAGGATAGGCTAATCGACTTACCTTCTTAAGTAAATCAATTTACCTCTGTAACATATGGAAAAATTCTGAATTAATGACATACCTCTTCATCACAATTGGTAACGATATCTTTCTAAAACATTGAAAATTCTCATGATCATTTTCTCAAACATTGTTACTAATTTCTAGTGCTATTTTGTAACTTATAAATAGCAGAATTTTTCATTGTCCAAATCACCTCTTCCCATCTTATTTTTCAAATAATTCATCCATTGTTTTAATGTGTTTATAATTGTTTGACAGAAACTTTTTGTGCATAAGCTTAATACATCAGATAAAAATTTGTTAAACATATTGAGCACTTAAGATATATATATATATATATATATATATATATATATATATATATATATATATATATATATATATATATATATATATATATATATATATATATATATATATATATATATATATATATATATATATATATATATATATATATATATATATATTGAATTGTATTTAAGTAGAAGAGAATATCAAGTTTGTTTTATATTGGAAATCAAGCCAAGTTGAGAAGATTATCCAAAGTTATATTCATGATTTGTATTTATTCACCAAGTGTGCGATAACTTTGTCTGTAAGGGAAGTGGTTATGCTTTCTATAGATGTTTGCAAATAAGAAGTGATGTTATTTATGTTTGTTAGAAAAAGGTACTTTAAATTGGTTTGATTTAAAGTCCACCATATGTTTGTGTTTATGTTATAATATTGTAAGAGTCGTCTTGGTGTAAGCCTTGTACAAAGATCTAACATAGTGAAATATATCAAGGGTGTGAGGGGAGTGGACTACCCTTGTTTGGAAATGGTAACTAGGATATATCCTTGTGTCAATTACTTAGTGCATTTTATTTCACCTGCTTTATCATTCATCTAATTATCATATCTTCCAAAAACTAAAAAGAACGATAACATCTCTAAGATAATATAAAAAGTATTAAAACCTAATTCACCCCCTCTTAGGTTGAATCTCATACTTACAATTGGTAGCAAAGAAGGTTAAGGTAACTTGCTCCTAGATCCATAAATTATGGCTTTCGCTAATCCTATTTTTAGAGATGGTGGCATTAATAACAAACTTTCATGTTTTGTAGACGAATATTATGAATTATGGAAAATTCATATGCAAATGTATCTAGAAGCACAAGGGGAAGAAGCATGAAATGCTGTTCAAAATTGTTCTTATACTCCTAAGATGGTCAACAATGAAGTAGAACATGTAAAAGTAAAAGGCTATTGGAATGGAGATGAGAAGAAGAAAGTGTTATTTAACAATAAGGAAAAGAACATTCTTCTATAAACCCTAGGTATGGATGAATTATTTCATATATCTCATTGTAAAACAAAAAAAAAGAGATTTGGAATACTTTGGAAGTGACTCATGAAGTTACAGTAGAAGTAAAGAGATCCAAACTAAACACTTTATCACAAGAATACGAGTTGTTTAAAAGTCAACTTGGAGAAAAAATTATTGACTTGTAAAAATATTCACAAATAATGACTTGAATCTCAAAGTAATTAGATCATTGACAAAAGATCATGGCAACCAAAGTTGACAGCAATATAAGAAAAGAAAAGTCTCTCCAAAGTGTCCTCTGCCGCATTGTTCAGTAAACTTCAAGAAAATGAAATAGAACTTGAAAGGCTAGAAAAGAATGAAAATCTAGAAAAGAAACCCAAAACTCTTGCCATAAAAACTAGAGCCAAAGACCATGATAACGAATAAGAAGATGATATCAATCCACTAGTGATGAAGATGATGCATTAATCAAGAAATTCGAAAAATTCTTGAGAAAGGAAAGGAAAAAGGAAACTAGTAAAAAAGAAGATCCAACTACAAAAAGGAAGGATACTTGTTTTGAGTCTTTCTAGAAAATATTCAAAGCAAATAAAAATCATTTTATCTCTAAAAATCAAGGCTAAAGATACTAATGTGGAATTAGAGAAGGTCAAAAATTCTACACGCAATAAATGTCAAGAACATGAACCCAAAATTATTGAACTAAACCAATTTATAAATAAATATTAAAAGGGTGAAATTGGCTTAGAAGATGTGCTAAGTAAAAAAAGATATTCAAATAACAAATATGGACTTGGCTTTTCTAATTTTGATAAACCAAGCACAAGTAAAACCATATTTGATAAGCTAACACAAAATTCAACAACGTGGAACCAAAGAAAGTGCATAGTGTAATTCATCCTAAAAGGTATTATGATAGTAATCATTCTTATGTCTATAAAATCAATCATGTTTTTAGACCTACACACTTTTAATGTAATACTAAAGGTCGTATTCCTAATGCTTTCTACATAAGAAACATTATTGTTCCTTATGGTGAGTATGTAAGGGTATGGAAGAGAAATAACCCAAGAAGACTCAAAGAATATTGCATACCTAGAAAGTACTATTAATAGTTTTTTTAGGTATTTGAAGACCATATGCTAATTTTGTCAAATTAAGATTGGTATTTTTTTTATACAAGACAATATGGTATGTAGAAGTAAAGCTTTACTGGATTAAAAATGATTTGAAAAAGATTAACACTTTGATATCAATATTGAAATCAAATAATTGGGAATAAGATGCATATTTTTATATGTTGTATCATTTACCTTATATTATTGATTATTTATATTTTACTCTTTTACTTTTCATAATGTCAAAATGGGGAGAAGGGAGATGATTATTATTTAGGATACCATAGACTAAATCATAACTTGTGAAAGATAATGGGAGATATGAAAGATAGGGGGATATAGGGGGGGGGGGGGTTATGAAGAAGATGTTCTTCATCTATCTTAGATTAAGTTTTGATGAAGATAAAAGCTTATCAGTGAAGAAAGATAAGACAAGAAAAAGATTGAAATCAAGTATCAAGATTACATAAATTTGAAAATCAAAGGATTAAATCATGAAGATTGAGGTACCAGTGGAATTTCATTTGTGTACATATGTTAGGTGCTCAAACATTTTCATCTAATTGTTTCCTAACATTTTTGCATGCATTAGTTTAAAGTTGCATCTTTAATTTAGAAAATTTTAAAATATTTAAGAAGGTAAATTGGTCTACCTCCTTGAGTAAATCATTTGACATTGGTTATGTAAAAAAAAAATTGAAAATCAAAAGAGGTCAATCAATTTACCTCTTGAGTAAATCGATTTATCATTCCATTTTGGCATATGTAAATTGATAAACCATTCCTCTTCATCACAATTGATCATGATAAATTTCCAAAACATTGCAAGTGTTTCTATGTGTTCAAATTACCAAAACATTGCAATTGATTATGATACTAATTTCTAGAGGTTTATTGTAACTTATAAATAGCATAATTTTATTTAATTAAAATTACCTCTTCTCATCTTATTTTTCAAATAATTCATCTACTATTTTAATGTGTTCATAACTTTTTGTGCATAATCCATCTACTATTTTAATGTGTTCATAACTTTCTAGTGGAAGAGAATATAAAAATAGTTATATCTTAGAAATCAAGCCAAGTTGAAAAGATTATTCAAAGTTGTATTCATAATTTGTACTCCTTTACCAAGTGTGTTGTGACATTTTCTGTAGAGAAGTAGTTGTACTTTCTATAGGTGTTCACAAATAGGAAGTGGTGTTATTTTTTTTTAATTGGAAAAAAGGTCCTTTGAATGAGTTTGGATTAAAGTCCACCATAGGTTGGTGTTTTGTTAGAAGATTTTAAGAGAGATCTTGGTGTAAGGCTTTTACAAAGATCTAACATAGTGAAATCTCTCACGAGGTATAAGGGGACTGAACTAACGTTTTTGGAAAGGAGAACCGATATATATATATATATATATATATATATATATATATATATATATATATATATATATATATATATATATATATATATATATATATATATATATATATATATATATGTGTGTGTGTGTGTGTGTGTGTGTGTGTGTGTGTGTGTGTGTGTGTGTGTGTGTGTGTGTGTGTGTGTGTGTGTGTGTGTGTGTGTGTGTGTGTGTGTGTGTGTGTTAATTTACTTAATGCACTTTATTTTACCTATTTTATCATTCATCTGATTATCATATCTTAGATATGTTATAATTATTTTAAGTTTTTCAGAAGATATGATAATCGGGTGAATGACGACTTTGGAAGAATCTTTGAGCTATTCTATGTAGGAATGTCCTACACCCTAGATAGACCCATAGGCTTAGGAACTTCAAACACTCCATTCCATAAACAACCTCGTCATAAATCCCATGGAGAAAAAATTCCCTTTCAAATCAACCCACCTAAAACCAAAGGTTCAAATCCTTCATTACCTTCTTATTAGAATTCTCTTTCCAAGACGAATAAACCATACAATCATTCTTAGGAAGATATCGTACCACTTTGGCTCTTGACCCAAGAAATTCTAACAAATTAGGTAGAATGAATATTTAATCACAGGATTTGATGCAAAGAGACCCCATAAGTAGGACTTCCTCATGGACCAATTATAACAAGGCTCCTACCTACCTTGAACATTGACACCATCGATGCAAATGAAGACTCTGCCAACCATAGGATCACCTATAATACTCTTAGAAAAATTAAAGTTCTTCTCAAGAATGAAGAAATTAAATAGAACTCAACAATCAAGAAAGAAGAAGAATAGGAACCAAAGGAAGAAGATACCAAGATTGACAAAATGTTAAAAAATTATCAAAGTTGAGCCGAGGATTAGAAGAAAATCATTGAAAAGAAGGTGATGCTTGTGGAATTGAATGACCTCATGTTATGTGCTTACAAGAATCCTTTATTTTATGTTTTCCCCTATTGTACACCAAAATTTTCCCTCCCATTTTTCTTCAAGACTTTCTCATGAGGTCCTCATTTGCTCAAGGATGCTCAAGAGTTGATCAGACAAATTCTCCTCCTAGGCAATGGGTCCATAACTAGGGTTTCATCTTGCATAAGGAAGAATTGGTTTCAAGTGCCTAAAGTTGTTTCCATGGTTCTCCATAAGTCTTCAACAATGCTCATGTCAAGTTTCAAGCCTTGCATCACAAGTTTGCTTAGTCAATTGCTCAGATGATTGAAAATCAACTGTATTGGGTAAAAAGTCAATTGTGGTCAACATACAGTCAAACTTCAAGATTTTTGGTCAAAATCAAAATTTTGAAGTGATATTCATCATTTTATCAAGGGTTGATCATGATTCCTCAAGAAAATCTCTCAAATCATCAAAAGTCAAAAGTTACCAAATTAGGGTTTCCTTAGGAGAAGTCAACTGAACTTTGACGAAGCATAACTTTCACATGCTTCATCAAATTTTCCCCAACCAAAGCCTATATTGAAGGAAATTCAATTCTCTACAACTTTATATAAATGCTCAAGTCCAAAAAAATGCTTCATTTGAAAGATATGAGCCCGTACATTATAGGTCATTTTAAAAGTCAATAAAATGACACTTTTTGTCAAGGCAACTTACATCAAGATAAAGTCTCCAAATGCAACAATGATAGAAAGAGAAATTGTGGAGGACATCTTGAGCTTTCCAAAAAGTCAAATACCACCTTATAAATATGAAGATTGAGAGAGCTATGACCAGTGTAAATTGGGAAATTTTGAGAAAATATATGAAATGCAAAGTGAGCAAACTTGAAATTTTAAACTAGTGGGCCTATCTTTTGATGTTCAAACATGTTGACAATGTGTTATAATACCTCTAAATTCATTCATATATTTTTTTATTTTTTTTATTTGAATTTTTATTCATTTAAATGCAAGTAAATCAAATAAAATATAAAATCATTGGGCTAAGGTGCATGGGCTTTTGATTTCAATCACATGGAGGCCCAAGAACACATAACAAACATGCCAAAAACGGGGAAAACATGTTGGGAACAAGAATCTTCAAGTTTGGAATGTTTTTAACAATTTTGGAAAGATTTCAATGTGTTTTTTTGCAATGAATTATGACATGATGGTACAAGATTATTGTCTTGTTCTTGTTCCATTTCTTTCCTCTATAAATACATGCAATATTCAAGTACAAAATACACACAAGCTGCTGCCTCAAGAACCACTTCAAAAATATCTCAAAAATTCTCAAGAAAAGTGCAAATTTGTATCACACGATCCAGCCACTCTCAAGTCAAACAAAGTATCCAAACTTGTTCCTGAAGTCCTCAGGAACACATCCAGCCCAAGAACCAGAAGATTTGGTGCCTGGAACTTGTGCTTCAAACTCCACCAGTTTGCGTTTTTTCTTTGAATTCAATCTTAAATTCCATGCATTACTAATGCGTTTGATGAACTCAAATGTATTCAGGATATGATTTAGGACGAGTTTGACGTATCACATGCAAGCTTTAATGCATAAATCTCTATATTCCATTTTAAGGCATAGAAATACGTTTGCTTCAGATCTTTATTTACAAGCACATTCAAGAGAAAAGAACCCCACCATCAGATTCGTAGTCCTGTAATTAAGGGGGGGGGGGGGGGGGGGGGGCATTAACTTTTCAATTTTCTTGTTTTTATAATTTTCTTGCTTTTGCTTAATTAATTTAATTACCTTTTAATTAGACTATAGAAAAATAAAGAATAAACTAATTTTTATTTAAAAATATTTAGACTTAGGATATTTTTTATTAATTAATTTATATTTAAAAAAATTAGACATTAGGTTTTTTTTAATTATTATTAACTTAATTTTCCTAAAAAAGGAAGAAAAAAAAGGTAGAAATAAGTAGGTTTTAATTATTTTATTATCACTTTAATTATTTTCCAAATAATAAAACATCAAAAATATTTTTTTCTACACTTAGAATCTTAGGTTTATTAAAACATTTTTCTAACATTTATTTTTTCTTTGCTATTTAAATTCTAGAAAACAAATATATAGGCCGCACAGTTGATTTTCTAATAGCTTAGTTTATTTTCCCACATTTTTCCTTAATATGTAACTATTGGTGGTTTGTAATAGCTTAAACTAGGGTTTACTATTTCTTCCTCCATTTGTTTATGGTTTCTACCCCCTTTCCCAAAGCTTTGTAATAGCGTAGGATCTTTCTTTCATGTTTTTACTATTTTTACTTATTACTGTATAGTAATTAGGCGTGTATGGCAAGATCAAAAATAAAATGCTAGAAAACATAATCAAGACAAATTAACTGAAAACAAATTACTTTTAACACACGCACCTCTAGGGTAACCTCACTTTTTGCCTTAGAATAAAAACAATCATGTCCCTCAAACGTAGGGATACTATTAGCATAGACCCTCAGTTAAAAATCATCATAAAGATCATATCCCCTCGATGACCCTTCGACATTGCCTTCGGTAGATGATTTTGTCCCTCGATGTTTCCTATGAATATATGATGATAGTCCCTTCAAATCGCTAAAGGTATCCCTATATGTTGTCTTTATGATTCTACGGTGACCAACGCATGTCCCTCAAACATCCAACGATAGGGCTTCCTACTAACTAATAGTAGGATATCACTATCTAAAGGAAGAGGAAAAGAACAAAAGACTTTTGAGTAGGTATATAGTTCTTAATCGCTTGCTCGCGAACATTTCAAAACATTTTTCACACAATACACTTCTCTTCTGAAATATTTTCAAAACAAACACGTTGTATGCATTCTCAAAGATACGAGAATCATTACAAAGTTTGCCAAACTTAGGAATTTTCAAAATATTTTCAAACTTACACATTCACAAAGCATTTTCAAAAGTGAGCTAGCGATTAAGAGCCCATAGATAACTACAGATGAAAAGGGTGTTAACACCTTCCCTTTTCATAACATACCGCCCTTACACAGAAAAATTCTCAAAGGCCTTTCCTATTATTTTCACCCTTTCCTTTATTAGATAAAAGAAAAGTCGGTCACGACTTTTTCTATCCGCAACATCTGTGATAAAATGCAAAAGAAAAAGTCAGTTCTTCCACCGTATTACAGTACTGGTGACTCTATTAGGGATAACTAAAAGTGGGGTTACCTTAAGACTTAAATTACCTTTATTGCTTTACTTGTTTGCCTTGTATGCTTTACATTTCGGGATATGCTTGGGTTTATTTCTTGTATAGATCCTATACCCGGATCTGGGGGCATTTTAGGTAAGTAGCAATAGATCGTGAAAACTGTACAGCGTATACCGATACGGTTGAAGCAATGGCTATGTTAGTGTGACACATTGGTTGGTGTCGGTGTCCCTTGAGCTAAGTCAAGGAGAATGCTGGGCTGGTGTGTGGTGTCATAAAGCACTAACTGACCGTAGAACCATAGTTGACACAACTTAGCCATTAGAAAGTAGTGAGATAGCCAGCTTTGGTGCATACTGAAGTTGGTTGAAACTCGATGCTACACTCATTGAGATCATAATCTCAGGATATTACGGTTGCAAATCAGATGCTTGTGCTGAAACAATGCACAGGAGAAAGATAAGTGATATTGAGGCTCCTAGAACCCGGTTACTTCTTTTAGGACAAATTGAGCCAACTAAAACTTCAAGAGGGTACTTACCTACAAACTCCATGCAAGCTTAAACCTAAGGCCTTGTGTGTTTTGTTTGTGTATGATTAATTGTTCGAACATGACATCATAACATCATCATACTATATCATTTTCACACTATTTCAAGGATCTCAATTGCATGTGATGTAGGTTATCATGAACCAGACGCCTAGCAAGGGGTATGAGGATTTATTTTCCTCAAACCAAATGCCGCCAAAGTATCATGAACCAACGTCTAGCAAGGGGCAAGGGGATTTATTTCCCTCTAACTAAATATCGTCAAAGAAGGAAGTACATTATCTTGAGTCAAAGTCTAGGACCCACTCAGCATGGTAAGCTTGATTCATGTAGAAGGACATTCAACAATACGGAGTTCTTCAATCAAAGTTGCAGTCGGATTCTAACATTTTCTTTGTTTACCATGCGAGATCCTTGACAACATTGCATCTACACATCATGCATCATTTCGTAACAGGTTTTCCAATACATGTCTTCTTATCTTCTTGCTATTTATACAGATAAAGATGGCCCTCGAACAGACTGTTAAGGACCTCTAAGCTCAGCATGCACAATTTTAAGAGACTCTTCTGGATCTGGCACAGGGACAGAAAGATCTGATGGCGCTCGTCACCAAGAAGAAAAAAACTAAAAAACTGGCTGTTATCCTTAATATGGGGAGAAGATTCAAAGGTCCTGCTCAACCGGTTCAAGTGGATGATGTTTCCTCTGAGGAAGACGACACCCAAGAAGAGGATGGTGGAAGAATCAAGCCTGAAGGAAGAAATAATCAGGGTTCTGAAGATGAAGACTACTCTGATGAACAATATCCTCCTGGAGATAGCAAGTACAAGTAGTTGGAAGACCGTCTTAAAGCTATCGAAATCCAGAAAATGCCTAGATTAGATTTTGGAGAACTAGGTATGATACAGGGGTAGTCATCCCTCACAAGTTCAAGGTCCCCATCTTTTCTAAATATGATGGTGTGTCCTGTCCGAAGCTTCACCTGAGATCGTATGTTCGAAAGATCCAACCCTATACCGCTGACAGAAAGTTATGGGTCCATTTCTTTCAGAAAAGTTTGTCTGGTACACAACTTGAATGGTTCAATCAGCTGGAAGGAACCAATATTCGTACTTGGGAAGACTTGGCTGCTGCTTTTTACAAACAATATCAGTATAATGCCGACCTTGCACCGACTCGAGTGCAATTGCAAAACATGTCCATGGGCTCAAATAAAGGGTTCAAGGAATATGCACAAAAATAGATGGATTTAGCCAGAAGAGTTCAACCTCCTCTGTCCGATAGGGAGCTGGTTGATATGTTTATGGGCATTCTGACAGGTCCATTCTTTAACCATCTGATTGGAAGCTCCTCATCTGGTTTTACTGAGCTGATTCTAAATGGGGAACATGTTGAAGGTGGTATCAAGAGTGGAAAGATTCCAGTGGTTGCATCTTTAAGTGTTGTGAAGAAGACATTCAGTGATAAGAAGGAAACTAATTCCATTTATGGATAGAAGGGCCGTGTTAGCAGTAATCGCAACCAATCCGTGGGAGTTGTGCTAATCTCCAATCCCGCACCAATGCAACATCAACAACAAGGCAATCAACATAGGCTGGATGCACCTAGAAGATAATTTACTAAGATCAACATGCCATTGTCCCAGGCACTGCAACACCTGTTGAAGGCAGAGCTGATAACATTGAAGGGTTCTCCTCATAATACCAATACCTCCTCTCCTCGGTACAATCCTAATGTGAGATACGCCTATCATTCCAATAGTCCCGGACATGACACAAATAGCTGATGGGCTTTGAAAATTAAAATCCAAGATTTGATTGATGCTAAGGAGATTGAGTTCGACCCTCCTGAGACCCCCAATGTGATCACTACTCCCATGTCAAATCATGGCCAAGATTGAGAGCGTCTATTTCATTTGAATTTTCAAATTGTAATTTCCTTTGATTGTTTGAAAATTTATTTTATGTCAAACTTTGTTGTTCCATTAATGCATTGCATATTGTTGTACCCCAAAATTTTCCCTCCCATTTTTACTCAAGTCATGATCATTGAGGTCCTCAATTGCTCAAGAAGTTTCAAATGATTTCCATGGAACCCTATATTCCTCAGAATAATGGAATGACTGAAAGAAAAAAAAGAAGTGTACACAACAAGGTGTAGGTCGAAAGCTGAAAATATGCCTAAGAGCTTTTGGGTCGAAACAACTTCGACAGCAGTATGCAGTCTAATTTGATGCCCAACGAAGCACCGGGATTGAAGGAAGGATGGTTCAAAATGAAGTGTGAGGAGGCTTTTATGAAGTCTTCAATTGGAAGAGCTAGTAAAGAGTGTCATCGAAGGGTTCGTCTTTGAACCATGGAAATATGAAATCTAAATGCTCATAGGTTACCTTTCAATTGGTGTATACAAGTTGTATTCACCAATAAGAGATGAAATGGTGAGCAAGAAAGATATTCTTGTAGACAAAAGCAAAGGGTGGGAGTTGGAATCGAAGAACCACCTACATAATTGTGATCCAAGGAAAGCACAAAATGAAGCTTCGACAGACTAAGATGAAAAGGAGATGCTTTGACTGGCCGAATCGAAGACACAGTCACAACTGTGTTCGAAAGAAAGAACAAAATGAAAGCTTCGACAGGCCAAGGTGAAGAGGTGATGCTTCGATTGGTCTGATTGAAGGAAAAGAGATTCGAAAGGAACAAGAGCTGAGTTCGATTGGGCTGATTGGATAGTTTTCAGATCAAGCAACTAAGGCAGATAGTGACTCAATCGAAGAAGCCATGATGATGAGGTCTTGAACCATTCGAATTGGGACTAAGAGCCATCAAAAAGAACAAAGTTTGGGAGCATTCGAAAGAATCAAGATGTGGAAAGTTGAAATGAATACTGTCCAGGTTCACTCAAAGTCCAAAATGGTAGAAAATATCTCAAAATGGCAACTTCTTAAAACTTTTGATTTTGCTTTCAAAGCCATGGTTAATGGTTGATTCATGCCATTTTCATCCACCACCACACCCCTATAAATACAAGCAGGATTGTCTATCAAGGGTCCAGACACAAAAATATTGCCTACACACACAAGAAGCTTCCCTAGAAAACCACCCCAAATTCTCCAAACCTTCACAAAGTTGTCAGAATCGAAGCAATCTTTGCAGGCCTCCTCAATCCAAAACAAGAATTCCACTCATTCCCTAAAGTTTCCAGGAGACGTTTCCAAGCATTAGGCGGGTCCAACGCACACAGGAGCATCACTCATACAATCCTTCCGTTGGTAACTTGCCTTTGATCTCAAACTCATTCAATATGTAATTTAAATCTGTATTGATCGTATATCCATGCTATGAATGATGTTTGTGATTGTTTTAACATGTTACATGTGAAAATAAGTACTAAAGTAGAAGGACACCATCATTAGGGAATTCGAAACTGAGTCCTTCGAATCTCAAAATCCAGGTGTCTCTTTCCTTTTGCCTTGTGCAACACGCATGTGTTGATTTTGAATTATATATATATATATATATATATATATATATATATATATATATATATATATATATATATATATATATATATATATATATATATATATATATATATATATATATATATATATATATATATATATATATATGATTTGTTTTACTAATATAATGTCATGATTTTATTTGTATCAACGAATGAACAAACAACTCAGATGGTAAAGGGGGATGTGTGCAGTGGAAAGGGCTTGGGTTCGATACCCAGGTCGTGTATTATGTTTTTTCTTACAATTATCTTGTAGATCCAGTGTGTTGTGTTTCAAACACTTTCCATGCGCCTTCAAGCTCCAGCCAATGGATGACAAGGAGATCAGCTCCAATTCCCCAGGAGTACCACTTCATGATGGACCCTCAATGGCCAATAGCACAGGATCCCAACGTGGCTTGGGCTTATTTTCATTTGGGCTAAACAAAAATCCAATTCACAGCCCTTGTCTGTTACCTTACTATCCTGGCCCATTTTATTTTACTTTTAATTTTTTTTTAACATTATAAAATCAAATAAAAAATCACAAAAAATATTAGGTTAGTATTTTCTCAAAATAATTTTGTAAATTAATTAATTATTTTAAGCCTTTTCTAAATTTAAAAATAAATAGACTTAGGATTTTAAATTAAATTTCTTTCCATAGGTCAAAAACAAACAAAAGGATTTCATTTTTATTAGGTGTTTTAGACGTATTTTCAATTCTTGCGTTTACCTTTACTTTCGCACTTTTGCATATTGTTGTATCTGCTTACTGGAATGTAATAGACTTAACTATGAGTTTACTTTTTTCTGCTTTATTCCCTAGTTTGGACAAGTAATAATTCCCCTCCCCGAAGCCCTATAATAGTTAGATTTACACTTCCTTACTTTTTATTATGGTAAATTATTAACTGCTTAGATGTATGCTAACTAGGATTGTATGGTAAGACTAAAAGCAAATATTAGTAAACCTAACACAAGATAAATAACTGAATATAACACAATTGCACATGCGCACCTCTAGGGTACCCCAATTTTGTTTCCTTCGGGAAACAGTCACAACTCTTGAAATGTGAGAGATTTAGTGGCTACCCTCCGGTTTAAAAGATCATAAGTCCCTCGATGACCCTATCAACATTGCCTCGGTAAAAATGATCTTAAAACCCTAGGGTAGTTACTAAGATTTTTTGCACAGTTGCCTTTGTGACTATAAATGTCCCTTCGAATGCCCCTCAAAAACATCCAACGACTAGGGCTACCTACTCACTAATAGTAGGATAGCACAGTCTAAAGGAAAAGAGGAAAAGAACAACCCTTTCGAGTAAAGTAAATAGTTGTTAGATGCTTGCTCAAACAATTTTTTGCACTTACACAAAACATATTTTAAAAACATTTTCAAAATGCTTTATCAACACTCTTGAGGACTGATATAATAGTTATCATAAATCAAATCTCCTTACTATTGGCATTTCAAAATATACTTTTTCAAAACACACAAAGAACAAGGTATTTTCAAAATTAGCTAAGCATCTAAGAGCCCGTAGGTAACTACGGATGGAAGGGATGCTAACACCTTCCCTTTCCATAATCTACCCCCCTTACTCAGAAAACTCTCAAAAGGTATTTTTCTGTTCTTTTCACCCTTTCCTTTGTTGGATAAAAGAAAAGTCGGTGGCGAATCTTGCTTACCGCAACATTTGCAAACACAAACACAAAACCAGTATAACAGTCAGTTCTGCCACCGTATCATAGAACTGGAGACTCTGCTGGGGAACTATATAAAAAGTGGGGTTACCTTAGAGCTTAGCTCATTTTTTAAATTTCTTTACCATTGTGTGTTTGTATGCTTTATCTTTGAGGGCTTTTTTGGGTTGTTACTAAAAGATCCTACACCCGGATCTGGGACACCTTTTAGGTAAGCAGCAATAGATCATGGAGACTGTACGACATAGATCGATATGGTTGAGGCGATATCTACGTTAGTGTGACACATTTGTTGGTACCGGTATCCCTTGTGTTAAATCTAGGAGAATACGTGGCCTCTGTGTGCTGTCATAAAGCACTAACGGATCTTAGAACCTTAGTTGAACAAACTTGGCCATTAAAAAGTAGTGAGATAGCCGTCCTTGGTATAAAGATGAGGATTGCTTGATACTCGATGCTACCCTCATTGGGGTTAGACTTTCGTGATATTTCAGCTGCGAGAAAAGATCGCTTGAGCTGAAACAATGCCCAACGGAAATGTCAATGATATTGAGACTCCTTAGAAATCGGTTACTATTAATAGGACAGGTTGAGCCAACTGAACATTCAAGAGGGTAATTACCTTAAACCTCATGCAAGCCTTTGAACTTAAGGCTACTTATGTGACTTGTTTGTTTTCATTATCTAACAACGAGAATTCCTTGCAGGACTTGTTTATAGTCTTCTGAACCTTTTGCAAGACTTACTTGTCTTCATCACCTTACATTTGTGCTTGATGCATAGCATACACATCATAACATCATACCATAACATTTCCTTAACCATTTCAAGGATCTCAAGGGCCTGTGATGTAGGTTATGATGAACCAAACATCTAAAAAGGGGCAAGGGGATTTATTTTCCTCTAGCCAATGCCGTCAAAAGACTAAAACACAATAACTTGAGTCAGAGGCTATGTCCCACTCGACATGGTGAGCTTGAATCTCGTAGAAGGACCTTCAACAATACGAAAGTTCTTCAATCAAAGTTGCAGCAAAAATTTAACTTTTGACATTTTCTCGTGTTTACCCTGTGAGATCCTTGAAAACATTGCATCCATACATCATGCATCATATCATGACAGGTTTCCCTCATGCAGGGTTTCTCATCCGCTTATTATTTATTTCAGTAAAAAATGGCTCTCGAGTATACTGTCCAAGATATCTAAACTCAAGATGCTCAATTCAAGGAAATGTTCCTAAATTTATCCAAGGGGAAAGAAGAATTGAAAGCACTCCTCACTGGAAGCTTGACCGAGAAAAATCCTGACAACAATAAAGATGACCAGTTAGAACAATTGCAAGCTGAGATGGAAGTGATGAGAACCCAGATGTTGGGAAAAATGGTTCTTATTCAAAACTTAGCTCGGGAATAAGAAGAGTTGATGGCTCTCATCAGAAAGCTTCATCAAGACAAATATGACCGTCTGGGGAAAACTGGTAGAGCTTGGGGCCTAATCAATGATCAATCTCTCTTAGCAGATAAGGAGTTGGGTGACATGTTCATGCGGGAGCATGTTGAAAATAAACTCAGGAGTGGTGAAATTCAGAGGACTGCGTCATCAAGTACTCAGAAGAGACCATACCATGGAAAGAAGGAGTCCAGTAGTGTGTACAACCAGAAGGGTCATAATAAGAGTAACCTTAACCAATTTGTGGGGGAAGTACGGATCTCTAATCCAACACCACTCATACAATAACAACAGGGTAATTAGCAAAGGTAAGACGATCCTAAGAGACAGTTTACCAAAATCAACATGTCGTTGTCTCAAGCATTGCAACACATGTTAAGGATGAATCTGATTACATTGATAGAACCTCATCCAAACCCCAAAACTTCTTCTCCTAACTATAATCCCTATGCAAGGTGTGCCTATCATTCTGGCAGCCCTAGACATGATACTAATGATTGTTGGGCGTTGAGATACAAGATTCAAAATATGATTGACGCCAAGAAGATTAAATTCGACCCTCCTGAGACTCCCAACGTGATCACTACTCCCATGCCAAGTCATGGCCAATATTGAGAGCATTTAGTTTCATTTGAATTTTTAAATTGTAATTTTCTTTTGATTGTTCGAACACTTATTTAAGTCAAAGTTTGTTATTCCATTAATGCATTGCATATGTTTGTATTGAATTAATCCATTCATTTTCACTATGCTGAAACTATGCCTTTACTTCTTTTTGTGATATTCAACTCTCGATTGAAAGCCGTAAGCCTTTAGAGGGAGGATGACAAAAAATATACCATAATCTCTACAGTATGCTTTTGAACAAACCTAGCTGACGATGTACAGGCGTTGTTTCAAATCCTAAACAGTGGAGTTATAAGGAAGATAATCCCTAGTAAACCCCTTTGAGCCTAAGAAGTAGGAGTTTTCTTTTTCACGCAAATTGAAACCCTTAATCATAACCTGGGGCATGGTAGTTTCTCAGTTAATTCAATGGTGCATTAAGTCACAAGCTTTGCCTTCGTACATGACGAGTAGTGTCAGAGGTATCCTTCCAAAACAAAAGATGGCGATGGTTCCACATAATCATTAAAACAGGTAGTTATTATATCTCAAAAGAAAAGGACGCTAAGTCAAAACCTACGAGGGAGACTTAAGAAAAAGTCGGGGCATCCCGCTGACTGTAATCACAAAAGAAACAATTCAGGAAAAAGGTAGGGATAATAAACCAAAAAAAGAGGTCACTACGAATCCTCAACAAAAATAAAAGGTTACAAAAATGACTGCCTTCTCAAACAAACTTTTAGTATCCGAACCATCACCGAAATATCAGGACCAGGATTCCAGACTCAATTGGGATTTAAACGCACAATTAACTGAGTATATGACTGAAGAACATCACGAAGAATGAGTTGGGTACAAATAAAGTTTGAGCCTTTATCCTTTGTTTCTTAAACCGTGAACCAGACCACGTTACATCCATTAAAAGTCCTAGCTGAAGCATGGGTTAGTTCAAAAGCATATTGTTACAAAGAGGTATCCTGACTCCTGTAAGGTTTGCTATAAATTCAGAGTTTATATCACATTCTTGCAAATTTTGTTTTACTAAAAAAATGAATTTTCAAAAACTTCAAGACAAACATAAGCTTTGCGTTTTTAATATCACTGTTTGCATATAACTAATTGTACAACAATAGATAAATTCGCACGACGAATATTCAACAAACGAAAATCCTCCCAATGAACAAAATCACCTCATACGGAAAGACATTTCCAATAACAGACCTTTCATAATCAAGATGCATGACATGATATCTAATTGATCTGAGGGAAATCGAGTCAAGATTAAAGGAATCTCTCAAAAGTGCCGAATAGCCAGGGGAAGATACCCATATGAATCACTTGGGGCATTAAACGTGTGTTCCAGCAAAGGGTAACGTGCGATCAAGAAAACATTTTCTGGCAGTGCTGCAACATTCACAACTATGGATAGTAACAATTCTCCACACCCTGTGAACACGGACATAGTAAGAAAATACTACGCATAAAAGACCCGATAGGTTGACTGGCCTAGGAAAAAAATAAGGGCATCCCAGCGAACCAAAAGAGTTCGGGCAAAAATTAGGGACGTATAAATAAAATTGTACACCCGACAAGTCGAAAACATGAAAAGGCGGCTTGGGAAAAAAAGAGTATCCCGGTGGACTGAAAATCTTAAAGGACAGTCCAGGCAAAAGTTAGGGATTAAAGCGTACGACTATGTCCCGTCATCTCATCACTTGTCTATCAGATTTGTTTTACTAATATAATGTCATGATTTTATTTGTATCAACGAATGAACAAACAACTCAAATGGTAAAGGGGAATGTGTGCAGTGGAAAGGGCTTGAGTTCGATACCCAGGTCGTGTATTATGTTTTTTCTAACAATTATCTTACAGATCCAGTGTGCTATGTTTCAAACACTTCTCATCCGCCTTCAAGCTCCAGCCAATAGATGACAAGGAGATCAGATCCAATGCCCCAGAAGTACCACTTCATGATGGACCCTCAATGGCCAATATCACAGGATCTCAACGTGGCCTGGGCTTATTTTCATTTGGGCTAAACAAAAATCCAATTCACACCCCTGTTACCTTTACTATCCTGGCCCATTTTATTTTACTTTTAATTGTTTTTTTAGCATTATAAAATCAAATAAAAAATCACAAAAAATATTAGGTTAGTATTTTCTCAAATTAATTTTGTAAATTAATTAATTAATTATTTTAATCCTTTTCTAAATTTAAAAATAAATAGACTTAGGATTTTAAATTAAATTTCTTTCCATAGGTAAAACACAAACAAAAGGATTTCATTTTTATTAGGCGTTTTAGACGTATTTTCAATTCGCGTGTTTACCTTTACTTCCGCACTTTTGCATATTGTTGTATCTGCTTACTGGGATGTAATATACTTAACTAGGACTTTAATTTTTTTTCTTCTTTATTCCCTAGTTTGGACATGTAATAATTCCCCTCTCCGAAGCCTTGTAATAGTTAGATTTACACTTCCGCACTTTTTATTACTGTAAATTATTAACTGCTTAGATGTATGTTAACTAGGATTGTATGGCAAGACTAAAAGCAAACATTAGCAAACCTAACACAAGATAAATAACTGAATATAACACAATTTTACATGCGTACCTCTAGGGTATTGCATTTTGGTTGCCTACGGAAAACAGTCACAACTTTAGAAACGTGAGAGATTTTAGTGGCTACCCTCCGGTTTAAAAGATCACAAGTCCCTCGATGACCCTCTTGATGTTGCCTCGGTAAAAATAATCTTAAAACCCTAGGGTAGTTACTAAGATTTCTTGCCCAGTTTCCTTTGTGACTATAAATGTCCCTTCGAATGTCCCTCAAAAACATCCAACGACTAGGGCTACCTACTCACTAATAGTAGGATAGCGCTGTCTAAAGGAAAAGAGGAAAAGAACAACCCTTTCGAGAAAAGTAGATAGTTGTTAGATGCTTGCTCAAACAAATTTTTTCACTTACACAAAACAACTTTCAAAAACATTTTCAAAACGCTTTATCAACACTCTTGAGGACTGATACAAGAGTTATCATAAAGCAAGTCGCCTTACTATTGGCATTTCAAAAAATACTTTTTCAAAACACACAAAGCACAAGGTATTTTTAAAATGAGCTAAGCATCTAAGAGCCCGTAGATAACTACGGATGGAAGGGGGTTCTAACACCTTCCCTTTCCATAATCTACCCCCTTACTCAGAAAAATCTCGAAAGGTGTTTTTCTGTTCTTTTCACCCTTTCCTTTGTTGGATAAAAGAAAAGTCGATGGCGACTCTTGCTTACCGCAACATTTGCGAACACAAATGCAAAACCAGTATAACAATCGGTTCTGCCACCGTATCACACATATGTTTTGCTTGAAGTAATCCATTCGTTTTGACTATATTTAAACTATGCTTTTACTTCCTTTTTATGATATTCAACTCTCGATTAAAAGTTGTAAGCCTTTAGAGGGAGGATGACGAAAACAATACCATAATCTCTACAATATGCTTTTGAACAGACCTTGCTGACGATGTATAGGCGTTATTTCAAATCCTAAACAGTGGAGTTATAAGGAAGATAATCACTAGTCAACCCTTTTGAGCCTAAGGAGTAGAAGTTTTATTTTTCACACAAATTGAAACCCTTAATCATAACCTGGGGTAGGGTAGTTTCTCAGTTAAATTCAAATGCATATTCAGTCGCAAGCTCTACCTTCATACACGATGAATCGTGTCGAAGATGCTCTTCTAAATTAAAACAAAATGATGGTTCCCCGTAATCATTAAAACAGGAAGTCATTATCTCTCAAAAGAAAAGCCTGCTAAGTCAAAACCTATGAAGGAGACTTAAGAAAAAACCGGGGCATCCCACTGACTGTAATCACAGAAGAAACAGTTCAAGCAAAAGGTAGGGATAATAAAATCAAAAAGAGGTCGCTACAAATACTCAACAATAGAAAAATGTTACAAAAATGATTGTCTTGTCAAATAAACTTCTAGTATCCGAACTATCACCAAAATGTCATTCCATACTCAATTGGAATCTAAACGCATAATTAACTGAGTATAAGACTGAAGAACATCATGCAGAACGGGTGGGTACAAATAAATTTCGAGTCTTTATCCTTTGTTTCTTAAACCATGAACCAGGCCATGCTACAAGCCTTAAAAGTCCTAGCTGAAGCATGGGTTAGTTCAAAAGCATATTGTTACAAAAGGTATCTTGACTCTTGTAAGGCTTACTATAAATCCTGAGTTGAATTCATATTCTTACAAAATTTTGTTGTTTATTAAAAATGCATTTTCAAAACTTCAAGACAAACATAAGGTTTGCATTTTCAAATGCCATTGTTTGCATATGACTAATTATTTGACATAGAGAAATTCGCATGATGGATATTCAATGAACGAAAATCCTCTCAATGAACAAAATCACCTCAGATGGAAAGACATTTCCAGTAACAGGCCTTTCATAATCAAGGGACATGACATGGTGTCTAACTGATCTGGGGGAAGTCGAGTCAAGATTCAAGGAATCTCTCAAAAGTTCCGAATAGCCAGGGGCAGACCTCCATGTGAATCACTTGGGGCATTGAACATGAGTTCCAACAAAGGGCCAATGCGATTAAGAAAACATTCTCTGGCATGCTACAACACTTACAGTGAAAATTCTCCTCACCCTGTGAACACGTACATAGTCGAAAAATACTACGCATGAAAGAGACCCGCTAGGTTGACAGGCCTAAGCAAAAATAAGAGCATCCCGGAGAACCAAAAAGGTTCAGGGAAAAATTAGGGATATATATATATATATAATAATTTGTACACCCGACAAGTCGAAAACCTAAAAAGGCGGTTTGGGCAAAAAAAAGTATACTGGTGAGCTGAAAATCTAAAAAGATAGTCCAGGAAAAAGTCAGGGATTAAAATGTACGACTATGTCCCGTCATCTCATCACTTGTCTATCAGTGGAAGGCTTATCACTCTTATCCACGTTTACCAAGAACTCTAGGAGTCGAGAGGATGTTTAAGTCATCCATAATTCCCCACAGAGCAGTTTCCACAGAATTATATCTACATAGCTATCTACACAAGCTCATCTTTAATAGAGACACATTCCCCACAAGTCTAATATGCCTTCAAGACATAAATTGGGGCATCTTCCAGCTGTTAACATGATCATACTCACCAGCAGATCACCCTAGTAGATAAAGGAATATGATATTTTCCCTGACAATATCTCCAACCTACGGAGTCCAAATCTCCATCGAAGATTACAACATTAGTACAGTTTATGGAAATTCTCTTCCCCAGCTGAGCTTATTCCTCCAAAAATGTAAAACCCCCAGCATATTTCTTTCCTCCAGCAGCGCTCATTTCCTTAGAAAGAGTTTCCCTCAACAAAGTGTTTCTCCAGCAGGTTTAGGGTTTTCTTCCCCAACAGGGTTTATTTCCCCAACAGATTACAATATCCCCAGTTTGAGTCTATTTCTATAACTACAACAAATTATCGGCAAAGGATAGTTATGGTTGCTATCCTCGGAGAGTTGCTACTGAATCGAAAACTGGACCAGGTGTTATTCAACCTTATTCTCTCCAGATGAGTCGGCATCCATATCAGAAACCCGACCAGACAACACCTCAAAAGGTTATCCATCTCTTTTATCCTCAGTCAGGGTATATAAGAATTAAATTCCCCAGTAGAGAGAGGAACGACCAATGTTCCTGAGCTCTTCTATTCCAAAGCAGAAGTCAAACATTCCCATCGGAGTATCCTCCAAAACATTTAGAAGGAATCCCCCAATGGAGTATCCTCCAAAACAGAAAACGGGAATCTCCAATGAAGTTATTTTAAACAAGATTGAATATTTATAATCTTCATCCCCAACGACAGTTAGGGATTTATTTTCCCTTACCAAAGATGTTACACGAAGCTACCGTCGCCGTCAGCGATATCTTACATCTCATACATCATTTATGGAATATCATAGCATATGCATACGAAATACATATAACACACTCTCATTTATTTTGAGAATATCATTACGCAATACATTACATATGTCATGACATTTCATAAAGACTAACTTTGTCTTTTTAGGTAAAGTCTACAAATAAGACGAATATCATCAAGAATTATCAAACAGGTCAAAGATTAATTCCTGAAATAAGCCGGGGCAAATATCAACGACAGGGTGGTATGGATTCCCAAAAAGGTCGGGTTTAGCAATGAAAGAGAATTGTTGATCAATTCCCGAAATAAGACGAGGCGACATTCTGCATGACCAAAC
Organism: Vicia faba; assembly: GCA_948472305.1. Taxonomy (NCBI): domain Eukaryota; kingdom Viridiplantae; phylum Streptophyta; class Magnoliopsida; order Fabales; family Fabaceae; genus Vicia; species Vicia faba. The sequence goes on along the minus strand of OX451738.1, from coordinate 1,089,326,288 downwards.
GACTTCCTTCAAAGATTTACTCTGAAAAACATCTCCTAAAAACATTTCCTCAAAGACTGAATTCCGACAAGCATTTCCTCGGAGACTGAATTCCGACAAGCATTTCCTTGGAGACTGAATTCCGACAAGCATTTCCTCGGAGACTGAATTCCGACAAGCATTTCCCCAGGGACTAAATTCCGACAAGCATTTCCTCGGAGAATGAATTCCGACAAGCATTTCCTCGGAGACTGAATTTCGACAAGCATTTCCTCAGAGACTGAATTTCGACAAGCATTTCCTCAGAGACTGAATTCCGACAAGCATTTCCTTGGAGATTGAATTCCGACAAGCATTTCCTCGGAGATTAAATTCCGACAAGCATTTCCTCTGAGACTGAATTCCGACAAGCATTTCCTTGGAGACTGAATTTCGATAAGCATTTCCTTGGAGACTGAATTCCGAAAAGCATTTCCTCAGAGAATGAATTCCGACAAGCATCTCCTCGGAGACTGAATTCCAACAAGTAATTCCTTGGAGATTGAATTCCGACAAGCATTTCTTCGGAGACTGAATTCTGACAAGCATTTGCTCAGAGACTGAATTCCGCCAAGCATTTCCTTGGAGACTGAATTCCGCCAAGCATTTCCTCAGAGACTGTATTCTGACAAGCATTTCCTCGGAGACTGAATTCTGAAAAGCATTTCCTCAGAGATTGAATTCCAACAAGCATCTTCCTCGGAGACTTAATTCCGACAAGCATTTTCTCGGAGACTGAATTCCGACAAGTATTTCCTAGGAGACTGAATTCCGACAAGCATCTCCTCAGAGACTGAATTCCGACAAGAAATTCCTCGGAGACTGAATTCCGACAAGAATTTCTTCGGGGACTAAATTCTGACAAGCATTTCCTCGAAGACTGAATTCCGACAAGAATTTCCTCGGAGACTAAATTTCAAGAAGCATTTCCTCGGAGACTGAATTCTGACAAGCATTTCCTCGAAGACTGAATTTCGACAAGCATTTCCTCGGAGACTGAATTTCGAAAAACATTTCCTCGGAGACTGAATCTTGACAAGCATTTCCTCGGAGACTGAATCCCGACAAGCATTTCCTCGGAGACTGAATTCTGACAAGCATTTCCTCGGAGATAGAATTCCGACAAGCATTTCCTCGGAGACTGAATTCTGAAAAGCATTTCCTCAGAGATTGAATTCCAACAAGCATCTTCCTTAGAGACTGAACTTTTAAAAGCACTTCCTCAGAGACTGAATTCTAAAAAGCACTTACTTTAGAAATTTATTCTGAAAAGCATTTCCCTAAAATATTTAATCTGACAAGCATTTCCTTCAGAGACTAAATTCTGAAAAATAGTTCCTTCGAAAACTCATTCCAATACCTTTTCTAGTTGAAGTTTTGTGTAGACCTATTTTGGTTCAGATAAAATCGAGCGTGGATTTATTCTGATATTCCTTTGTACAAAGTCGGGCGTAGACTCGTCCAAAATACATCTTCTAAGACAAAGTCTGGCATAGACTTAGTCTGATTTTCTTATCAACAGTTATCCTGGATGGCATCTATAAACTTATCTCCGAAAACTCTCCATCACCTCTCCAAATGGTATCTTTAAGCCTATTCCTAACATAATCAACCAATAGTATTACTTCACGCACAGGTGAGTGCAAATTCCTGGGCACTTAAGTGTTTAATCATCTTCTACCTTCAAGTCACGAATGGTGGACATGACAATATAACTCTTCATGTTTAAGAAGATTAAACAGGGGCAGCTGTTGTACCCCAAAATTTTCCCTCCCATTTTTCTTCAAGACTTTCTCATGAGGTCCTCATTTGCTCAAGGATGCTCAAGAGTTGATCAGACAAATTCTCCTCCTAGGTAATTGGTCCATAACTAGGGTTTCATCTTGCACATGGAAAAATGGGTTTCAAGTGTCTCAAGTGTTTTCCATGGTTCTCCATAGGTCTTCAAGAATGCTCATGTCAAGTTTTAAGCCTTGCATCACAAGTTTGCTCAGTCAACTGCTCAGATGATTGAAAATCTACTATATTGGATAAAAAGTCAAATATGGTCAACATACAGTCAAACTTCAAGATTTTTGGTCAACATCAACATTTTGAAGTGAAATTCATCATTTGATAAAGGGTTGATCATGATTCCTCAAGAAAATCCCTCAAATCATCAAAAGTCAAAAATTACCAAATTAGGGTTTACTTAGGAGAAGTCAACTAAACTTTGACCAAGAATAACTTTCACATGCTTCATCAACTTTTCCCCAAAAAAAGTCCATTTTGAAGGAAATTAAATTCTCTACATCTTTGAAATTAGGCTCAAGTCCAAAAAATGCTTCATTTGAAAGATATGAGCCCATACATTATAGGTCATTTTAAAAGTCAACAAAAAGACACTTTTTGTCAAGGCAACTTACATCAAGATAAATCTCCAAATGCAAAAATTATAAAAAGAGAAATTGTATAGGACATCTTGATCTTTCTAAAGAGTCCCGGATCACCTTTAAAAGATAAAAATTGAGAGAGTTATGACCAGTACAATTTGGGAAATATTGAGAAAATGCATGAAATGTAAAGTGAGAAAACTTGAAATTTTAAACTAGTGGGCCTAACTTTTGATGTTCAAACATGTTCACAATGTTTTAGAAGAGATCTAAATCCATTCATATATTTTTTATGATTTTTATTTCTTTTATTTGAATTTTTATTCATTTAAATGCAAGTAAATCAAATAAAATATAAAATCATTGGGCCAAGGCGCATGGGCTTTTGATTTCAATCACATGGAGGCCCAAGAACACATGAAAAACATGCCAAAATCGTGAAAACATGTTGGGAACAAGAATCTTCAAGTTTTGAGTGTTTTTTAACAATTTTGGAAAGATTTCAATGTGTTTTTTTGCAATGAATTGTGACATGATGGTACAAGATTCTTGTCTTGTTCTTGTTCCATTTCATTCCTCTATAAATACATACAATACTCAAGTGCAAAATACATACAAGCTGCTGCCTCAAGAAGCACTTCAAAAATCTCTCAAAATTCTCAAGAAAAGTGCAAATTCGTATCACACGATCCAACCACTCCCAAGCCAAACGAAGTGTCCAAACCTCTTCCTGAAGTCCTCAGGAACACATCCAGCCCAAGAACCAGAAGATTTAGTGCCTGGAACTTGTGCTTCAAACTCCATCGATTTGCGTTTTTTTCTTTGAATTCAATCTTAAATTTCATGCATTACTAATGTGTTTGATGCGCTCAAATGTTTTCAGGGTATGATTTAGGACGAGTTTGACGTATCACATGCAAGCTTTGATGCTTAAATCTCTATATGCCATTTTTAAGGCATGGAAATACGTTTGTTTCAGATCTTTATTTACAGGCACATTCAAGAGAAAAAAACCCCACCATCGGATTCATAGTCCTTGAATTAAGGGGGGAGGGTCCCATTAACTTTTCAATTTTCTTGTTTTTATTATTTTTTGCTTTTGCTTAATTAATTTAATTACCTTTTTAATTAGACTATAAAAAAAATCAAAAAAACTAATTTTTATTTAAAAATACTTAGACTTAGGTTTCTTTTATTAATTAATTTGTTTTTAAAAATAATTAGGCATTAGGTTTTCTTTATTAACTTAATTTTCTTAAAAAAAGAAGAAAAAAAAGTAGAAATAATTAGGTTTTAATTATTTTATTATCACTTTAATTATTTTCCAAATAATAAAACATCAAAAATATTTTTTTTCTACACTTAGAATCTTAGGTTTATTAAAACATTTTTCTAACATTTATTTTTTCTTTGCTATTTAAATTCTTGAAAATAAATGTATAGGTCGCACAGTTGATTTTGTAATAGCTTAGTTTACTTACCATATTTTTCCTTATTATGTAACTGTTGATGGTTTGTAATAGCTTAAACTAGGGTTTACTATTTCCTCCCCCATTTTTTTATGGTTAATACCCCCTTTCTCGAAGCTTTGTAATAGCGTATGATCTTTCTTTCCTGTTTTTACTGCTTTTACTTATTAACATATAATAGTTAGGCGTGTATGGAAAAATCTAAAACAAAACGCTAGAAAACCTAATCAAGATAAATTAACTGAAAACAAATCACTTTTTACACACGCACCTCTAGGGTAACCTCACTTGTTGACTTCATATAAAAACAGTCATGTCCCACGAACATAGGGATACCATTAGCAGAGACCCTCGGTTAAAAATTATCATAAAGATCATTGCCCCTCGATGACCCTTCAATGTTGCTTTCGGTAAATGATCTTGTCCCTCGATGTTGCATACGAATACATGATGATAGTCCCTTCAAATCACTAAAGGTATCCCTATATGTTGCCTTTATGATTGTACGGTGAACCACACACGTCCCTCAAACATCCAACAATAGGGCTTCCTACTAACTAATAGTAGGATAACACTATCTAAAGGAAGAGGAAAAGAACAAAAGACTTTTGAGTAGGTAGATAGTTCTTAATCTCTTGCTCGCGAACATTTCAAAACATTTTTCACACAATACACTTCTCTTCTGAAATATTTTCAAAATAAACACTTTGTATGCATTCTCAATGATACGAGAATCATTACAAAGTTTGCCAAACTTAGGCATTTTCAAAATATTTTCAAACTTACACATTCACAAAGCATTTTCAAAAGTGAGCTAGCGATTAAGAGCCCGTAGATAACTATAAGTGAAAAGGATGCTAACACCTTCCCTTTTCATAACCTAACCCCCCCTTACTCAGAAAAATTCTCAAAGGTCTTTCCTGTTCTTTTCACCCTTTCCTTTATTGGATAAAAGAAAATTCGGTGGTGACTCTTGCTATCTGCAACATTTGTGATAAAGAACAAAACCAAAAGTAAGTTCTCCCAATGTATTATATCCCCACTATTTAATTTTTTAAATTTCCTTTTTGCATTTTCAATTCTGCACGATTTTAAGGTTTTGATCTCTATACCAATTGTAAAGTCACCTAACTAGACCAATCCATTCAAGCTCACGTGTGATGTAAGAAATTTTGCTAGGACAAAAGAGATTTGATGGAAGGATAAAAGGTCATATTGTTCAACTCAAGGTTGAAACTATTCCCTGGGAAATTGAAATCAAGATGGCCAGCTTATTTAAATTGTTAAAAAATTATTATCATGTGGTTGTGGACCTTCTAAATGAAAAAAATGGGAGGTGTTCAAAGTTAATGGACAAAGAGTGAAAATTTACCTTGGTGATCCTTTAAGTAACACGAGGATCATCATTGGTTTGAATGACTGAATATTATATTTAAAGCCAAGCTATGAGATTAAAAAATAGCGATATTAGGAGGCAACCCATAATAATGATTCTGTTATTTTTATTTTTATCGTGATAAGTTGAAGAAAATTGTAAGTTGTTGAAGACATCTGAAGTATTTTCTCACGACTATGACATGTCAAGATTGTGTGGAAGATTAATGATTGGAAGGAACGAAATTCCATTGGAATTATTCAAAAGGGGTTAATTAAAATAAAATGAAAAAGGATGTTGAAAGGACGAAATAAAATATGTGCTAGTAGATGAAACCTAGAGAGCCACGTGCATGACTTTGATGCATCGTACATAAAATTTTTAATGACGACTTTGTCTTAATCATAACACTAGGAGCCTATATCCACTCTCATAAGTTAACTTTGCACTAATCATGCAACAATTAATTTCCTCTCTCCGATTTCAAAACTCAAATTTGTATCCTCTCTCTCACCAACCACTACTTAATCGTACCTCCACTCATCACACTCATTATTTCCCATTTTATTTTCATTCTTCTGAAAAGAAAAACTGCCCTTAATACTCAAACCACCACCGACTTTCTTCTCTATCATTTAACAAACTCAACAATGAAGACCAAAGCCTCCGGAAAGAGAATTGTTAGTACCATGGTTTTGTGGTTTGGTAACATTTTGCTAAAACATCGTTCTGACCAGATGTCGAGCAAGATGTTGTGACATCTTGTTCTGTTATGCAGCAGGATTGCGCTGCTGTTTTTTAAATCTTGACATATTTGATTTAATTATATTATATTTTCTTTGGATATATCTCAGTAAATTTTGTATGTCAAGAACAAGATCGTCACTGGAAAACACATCTTCGTCTGAGGAAAAGAATTCATCTGCAGAAGAATACTCATCATCTGACACAGTCTTATCCAAGCAATCTTCAATCACATTAATACCATTGTAATCATCTCTATTGTCTGAAATCTTGATAGTACCATTGTCTAACAATAACTAAATACCCCTTCTCACAATGTAACAACCACGAGAATCTCTACAGCAGAATCGACAAGACCCATAATGGTGTTCTTCTTGATTATCCATGTGACAGAAGGTAGTGTTCAACTGCACCAAATCATCTTTCATATGGTTCGCATCAAAGATCCAGAATTCTCTAGGACATCCAAAGACCTTAATCACATCTTCTTCGTATTATGCCCTAGGCCTGATCATATGAATGAGGCCTTCGTCCATTATTTCCTGAAGATCATCTTTTATCTTATCACACCCTTGTATATATGTACTGCAAATACCACAACCATCATGGCCATACGTATAATAACTAAACTCGTAGAGGTCAGAATGCATCTTTACTGAATCTCCTTTAACCAGGTTGATATCAAAAATCCGGAAGTCCCCTGGATAACCAGCAACCATGTTTATCGCATTTGCTCCTCCATGTTTTGGCAAAGGATTATCTTTCACATTAGGGCCAACATCTTTAAAGGATAAAAGGCCAGATCTCACCATCTTTTGTACTTCAGATTTCAAAGGATAACAATTCAACATTGTGCCTTGGTGCTCCCTGATGGAAAACGCATGTCTGATCTGCCTTATAATACCAAGGCAAAGGCGAGGGTATAACAGGGGGTGGCCTGGTCTGAACCAAATTATTCTGAATTAACTCCATGAGTAATTTTTCATAACTCACGGGAATAGAGTCAAAAGGCTCTCTCTTCTGATTCAGCCCCTGATTTCCCTCGGGGGATGGTCTTTGATAAGCAATTGTGGTCGGAGCCACATTGACTACTGGAGTTACCGAAGCAACCTGTTGGTGGCGCTGATGATTTCTTCTAGGAGGATTAACCCTTATTTCTTGAATAACAGTTGTTGTACCCCAAAATTTGTCCTCTCATTTCACTCAAGACATGCCTCTAGAGGTCCTGAATTGCTTAAGGATGACTAAGGATTTACCAGACAAATCCTCCTCCTAAGGCAACAAGCTTCAAACTAGGGTTTCACTCCTCATCAAGATGGTTGCATTACAAGGGTCCCAAATGCTTTTCATGGTCCCAATATGTTCTCAAGATCATCCTTTTCAAGTTTCATGCCTTGCACAAGAAGTTTTCTCAGTCAATTGCCCAGATGCCTGAAAATCAACTATATTAGGTCAAAAGTCAAATGTGGCCCACATACAGTCAAACTTCAAAATTTTTGGTCAACATCAACATTTTGAAGAGATATCCATCATTTTATCAAAGGTTGATCATGATTCCTCAAGGAATTCCCCCAAATTCATCAAAACCCAAAAGTTGCTAAATTAGGGTTTCACATGAAAAGTCAACCAAACTTTGACCAAGCATAACTTCTTCATACTTTATCAGAAATTTTCCATCCAAGGATAATTTTGAATAGAATGCAATTCCCTACAACTCATCTTCAGCCCACAAGTTCAAAATATGCACTCATCAAAAGATATTAATGTCTACATATAGGTCCTTTTGAAAAGTCAACAAAAACACCTTTTGGGTCAAAGCTTCTTACATGAACATGGAAGACCCAATTGAGATGAAACCAAAAGGTTTGTTTAGGGGACATCCTAAGCTTTCTAAAAAGTCCAAGAAATACTCTCTAGGGTTAAAATTGGAGGAGATATGCCCTGTCAAAGTTGACCATTTTTGCAAAATTACCAAAAGTCAAATGTGCTCAAAAATACATTTTTTGTCAAATGGGCCTAGCATTTCATGATTGTATCTTGTTTGTGACATGGTCCATGACCCAAATCAGCCTCCATATATTATTTGCTTATTTATTTATTTATTTTGATTTTTATTTATTAAAAGTTAGATTAAATCAAATAAATTGCAAAAAACATAAAAAGATTGATTTTTGATCTGATTTTTTGTAGGAATCAAATCCAATTAGGCTGGCATATCATATCAAATCGTGTAAGGGATGATTGAAGCAAAATTTGCATGACTATGCTTGTTTTGGAAAGATATAATACAAGAGCAAAATCAAATCCAATTTCCATGATTCACAAAGATTTAATTTGTTTTTGTTAACCTAATCAGTTCTACTACATATATAGAACATACCTAAGCCAAAAGGACAAGGATTGCAGGTCGTCAAAGCTGAGAAAAAAACTCAAATTTTGGCAAAAAAAGTAGTGGATTGTTCTCCAACCTAGAGGGCAATTCAAAGCATTTCAAAGCTACCAATCGATTCCTGGACATCTCCAGAATGTTCTCCAATCATTTGCCAGTTCTCCCAAGCCCAGAAACAAGACATATGATCATCACGGTTTGCTTCTTTTTCAAAATTTGATTACTATGATTCTTGTATCATGAACATGTTTTAATGGTATATATGTGTTGGTTGTCATGTTTGCAACGTGTTGGATTGATTTAATTTATATTTTGATGCATATACTGATGAATGCCATGGTTAGGGTTTGAAGTCATGTTTTAGGGATTCTTGATACAGGTGAAATTGGCCCAAGAAAAGGGTACCTTGATGCTCGTGGCATCAAGAAAAGTTGAACCATGGTCTTTAATTTCATTTATCATGCGTTTTTCTTGATTTTTGAAGTGTACAGGTTATGGCTACAAACGCTTATCTATAGGTAAAAGTGTTTAGCCTAAGGCGAAGGATCTGCGAAGAAGATAACAACGTGTCTAACCACTATTGGCTTATTTGAATTTCGCCTCTTATTGGAGTCATTCACGTTTTTTTATATATTACTTATTGTTGTTATCATATTGATAACTAAACATGATAACCCAGATGGCAAGGCGTGCGTTGTGTAAGTAGGAGAACCTGGGTTCGATCCCAGGTCCCAACATTTTCTTTATTTTCCTAAAATTTAATCGTAGGTTCTATACATTACCTTGCCAAGCATCCACCATGCGCTACCACCATCCAGCCAATGGATCTTTGTTTATCCAGATCCAACGCTCAATCAAGGAAAGACCATGATACACCCTCCAAGCATGGCTGCACAGAATCAGTGCGTTGACTGGGATGACCAGCTATTGGGCCTTACCAATTCAACAATATACCCCCCTTTCATCTTCCATACAGGCCCATCTCTTTACTTTTCTATTTTATTTCTTGTTTTATTAATTATTTTCTTTTACAAAAATAAAACAAAAGTCAGTTTTTTTATTAAATCAAAAATCACAAAAACATCAAAAAATTATTTTTTCATAAAATATTCTATTTCTTTAATTAATTAGTTTAATTAAAATTAGGGCAATTTAATTCTTTTCATAATTAAAAATAATTAGAATTAGGGTTTAATTTTGTACATAATCTAATTTTTCTCAAAAAATAACCTAAATCTTTTTCAATTAGATTTCTTAGGGTTCTCCAATTATTCTTGATTTAATTCGCTACGTGCTTTTAATTCTTTTTTCTATTATTGTAGCTGCTCCGAGTTTGTAATAGATTTAATTAGGATTTTAAATTTCCGCATTTTATTTTTAGTCAAAATAATTATGTATCTGCAAAAGTCCTGTAATAGTTAGGACTTTAACTTTCTCGCTTTAATTTCTGCAAACTATAAACTGCTTAGATGTATGTTAATAGGATTGTATGGAAAGACAAACTGAAAATTAATACGGTAGAAAACCCTAAATGTGCAAAGATAAATTAACTGAAAATCACACTCGCACATGCTCACTTCTAGGGTTTACTCCACTCTAGTTGCCTTCGGTAAACGGTCATGAAGTATAGGGTTTGTTAGTGGTTGTCCTTTAGCTCCGAAAGATCTAAAATGACCCATTCGGATGTTGCCTCGGAAAAATATCTTTAAGGCTTTAGGATGATTACTAACATTTCCTAACATTGCTTTTGTGATCGTATTTGTCCCTTCGAATGTCCCTAAAAAACTCCAACGACGATGCTGCCTATTTCTCAATAATGGGATAGCATTGTCTAAAAGGAAAATGAACAGACCTTTTTCGAGTAGGTAGATTAGTTCCTAGGTACTTGCTCAAACAAACAAAAACTTTTTCACACCAACACTTTTCCAACAAAGTTTTCAAAAACAACTTCATAACACTCTTGAGGACAAAAACAAGGGTTAATACGAAGTAAAACAAAAATTTTCAAAACAAGCACACACAAGCAGTTTTCAAAATGAGCAAGTACCTAAGAGCCCGTGGAAAACCACAGATAGAAAGGGTGCTAACACCTTCCCTTTCTATAATCTACCCCCCGTACTCAGAAACATCTCGAAAAAGGTTTTTTCTGTTCTTTTTCCTTTTCCTGATTGGATAAAATAAAATTCGATGGCGACTCTTGCTTACCGCGATATTCGCGAACAAAAAATGCAAACCAGTATTAACAGGCGGTTCTACCACCGTATCAAAACAACATTTGTATCTCCTTCTTTCTTCTTAACAAACTCGTATGATGGTTTCTTCGTACATCCAGAATTTTCACCCCTTGTCAAATAACCCGCTCTCACAATTTCTTCTAAACGAACACCCATGATCACCATTTCAGTAAAATCACTTGGTGCACTCCCTACCATTCATTCATATTAGAAGGCACATAGAGTCTTCAGAAAAATCATCGTCATCTCTTTTTCTTCCATTTGAGGAATCACTTGGGCGACTACTTCATTCCATCTCTATGAATATTCTTTAAACGACTCTTTGTCCCTCTAGACCATTTCCCTGAGTTGATCACGGTCAGGTGCCATGTCCATATTATACTTGTACTGTCTAATAAAAGCTTCACCCAAGTCGTTGAAAGTATGAACATTGGCACTATCCAAGCTGATATACCACTTCAACGCGACACCAGTCACACTATCTTGAAAAGTGAATTAACAGGCGTTGATCATCGATGTGAGTACACATCCTTCTCACATGCATAACAAGGTGAGCTTGAGGATAAGTATTGCCCTTGTATTTCTCTAATTCCGGTACTTTTAACTTCGCAAGTATTTTTACATTTGGAACCAAACACAGATCATTCATATTCTACCCAAACAATTCTTTTCCTCTGAGGGTCTTCATTTATTTATGCATATTATCAAACTGATCCTGAAAATCGTCCATTCGATCATAGAATCCCAATCTTTCACTTGGTGGAGAAATAGGACGGTAAAATTCATCATTAACAAATGGCACATCATTCACTGGAGGGGGTGCAACATAGTGAATCTCATTTCAAGCAGCAGGAGTAATATGCACCACAAGAGGTGTAGGAGTAGCAGTAGCTTGAACAACTGGAGCATCAAGATTAAAACATTCATGCATGAAGTTTTCTAGAATTCCCCATGGATAACCCTGTGGAATACAATTCTGAGCAACAGTAACTGGGACAACAGAAACGGGAACTGATGGACTTTCAAAAGTAAATGTTGTTTGTTGAGGCTGAGCAAGTGGTGGATGATTCTGAGCAGCCACTAGCGATTCCATCAAAGTAGTTAAATTAGTCATACCGACCTTCAGAGCAGTAACCTCGTCACGCAGCTCGCGATTCTCTTGTTCAAGATTCTCCATTTTCTTCTTAAAATTAGCTCGAGTATTATACCGGTGAGACATCTTACTGAATGAAGCAGATGAATTTAGTAAGACACCTGAGTGTGAACAAAAATGCAATAAATATGTGCAAGATGATGTACGATATGCAATGCATATGATTTATTATATTATTATTAATTCAAGGAACTCAAAGATTTTATAGATAATTTGCAAATATTAAAGTACTAACATATTTTGAAATACTGAAAATCTCATTATAATAATATTCAAAATGGATTACAACTTTTCAGTATAAGTTTCAACAATCCCAAGTACAAAATAAGATAGAATATAAAAATCCTAAGAAAGAAAAGTTGATGAATATCACTCCACACACTGACGCTTTCCTATGAGTCTAGCAATCTGAGCCTTTAGCTGCTTGTTCTCTTCTACATACCCGTTGGTAACCACTTTCCAATCACCAGAGTTGGGAAGTGAATGACTAAGTCCTGCTGAGCGTTAGAGTAAAATAAATCCTCTTGATTCTCCATCATATCTACAACATGACTCTCAAGAATATCAATTAGGTCATCCTTCTCCTTCAAGTATGCCTGGTAGGATATCTCTAAAGTCGGACACTTATTCTTCCAAGCCTTCTTCTCCTGCTGCATCCTGACTAGGGCCAACTGAAGCTCTTCCACATCATCCAAAAGGGGAGGAGTGGTCTTCACAAACATATCAGGCATAGGTGCTTCACGGGAATACAACATCTTCAATTGAATTGCCCTTGCTTGTACCCACTGAAGATAAGGCTCTAAATAAATATCCCCTCTAGGTCCCAAGTCCTTTCTACTTTTCCTATGAATATGACGTCAAGCCTTTGCAATATGCTCCTTAGCTTACTTATGATTCTCTCCCTCTTTAAGAAAGAAAACACTCAGATGAATACTATTTGGGTTATCCTTCATCAGATATCCAAGTTGTCGTCGTGCAAGAACAAGATTGTAGTTGATTCCTCCCTTTGTACCAAGAAGAGGTACATTGGGGAAACTACCACAACTATCAACAATCTCCACATCATGGTAATCCTGATGGTACCAAACAATATCTGAATGAGTGCGGGCCATAATCTTTAGTGCACAGTGAGGTTCCTTCCTGACATCCCAGAAAGCATCAGACCGAGGAAAGTGAGAAATACACCACTGATACAACAAAGGCGTGTAGCATATGATCATCCCTCCATGATAAGAATCCCAAAGATGAATGGAGTAATAAGCATCTCCTAATAATGTAGGAACTGGATTCCCTATCAAAAAGATCCCGATGGAATTGACGTCCACAAAGTTGTCGACGTTAGGAAATAAGAACAACCTATAGGCAAGTAGAGCAAAGATAGCCTCAAAAGAAAACGTACTCTTCATCCTAGAAAAGTAACGGGCTTTCTCCAATAAGAACTGAGCGGTTAATCCTCTAATCCCTCCTTTAGTAGTCATGTGGGCTTCAACCTCAAACTTTCCTAAATGAACCAAAGCAGTAATCTCATGAGATTTTGGTTCCTCCTCCAAACCGGTGAAAGGAACACAATCAGTAACAGGTCAACCTACTAGATAAGAATACTCCTCTAATTTAGGCATCAACTAATAATTGGGGAACATAAAACATCGATACATCGGATCATAGAACTGGACCAAAGTTGAGAGAATACCCTCCTTCATCAAATCATCTATCTTGGGATTCTTGAAATTGTACTTCAGAGTCTTTCTTTTTCCAGAATCCATGGCCAAAAGTACCTGATATATTCAAAGAGTCAACTTTAAGTCCCTTGAACCATAATGTCTTAAAATATGCTCATGGGTGCATGAGTTCATGATGAAACAATCACACACAAGATCACAAACATGGGGGGGGGGGGTTCATAGGTTTGACATCACGGTCATGGAGTCAAAGGTACTACCCACAAGGTATGGCCTAATAGTTTATCACCTGCAGAACAAGGTTCTAAGAGGTTCCCAAAGTCTACATCCTTCCTTCGGATATTATCAACGTCCTGATTGACTCGGTAATTAGTAATATTCTCAAGAAAAACTTGTCTGAGCGTAGTATAGCGTGACAACCCCTTATGGATTACTCCCTCAAAGGAGAATTTGTGTCATCTCAAAGTGAAGGATATGGCTTGGATTTTAAAATCAACAAAGCCCCACTCAATACCCAAGTGGAAAATATCTCACTTCACTATATATCATATAAGTATAGTAGTTTGCATCACTACAAGGATTCACAAGAGTCTAATATTTTGTGAAAATTTTAAAGATAAAAAGCCATAGTGGAAAAATAATTTGAATGATATTGATTGACTTTTAGTCTTCTCACAAAAAAAATGTCAAAAGTATTATTAAGTTGGTTAAAGTTTGATTAAGAAAATATTTTTGAAAATGCATGGACATAAGTCAAAGTTTATTGTGAAAGTTGTTCATGTTTAGAAAACAAGAATAGTTTTTTAAAAGGAGGGAGAAGATTTTGAAATTAATGAAGATGGAAGGAGATGAAGGGACTATCCTAAAGCATAAGGTAAAAGCTAGGGAAAAGAACTGTCTAACCAACAAGAAGCCAACACTTGACACAATGAGTGAATGTAGAATTATCATCCTTTGGATTGAACCCAAACAAGTAAAGATAATAAACCTCTTAAGAAAATCAAGCTTCAATTGCATTAAGTCTTCACAAAAAATTGGGCAGAGTAACGGCTGTATACGGATGAATTCCCAATCACTGACAAAGCATATAATCAGAATAACCTGCACACAAAGAAAACAAGAAATCCAATGTCTTGGGATAAACCCCAAGAACTTCAGTCAAAACAAAAATAGAAGTCACAAGGTCCCAAGGTAGTTCAAGGTCTCTAATCCTAAGTCCAAGAAGTCCACAACCTCCATAATGCCAAGGATAGTAACCAAGTAGTCCAAGTAACTTTAAAGTTTTTTATGGTTCAAGTTAATTATTAGGTATCTTCAAAAAGAAATAAAAAGCTCAAGTGAGAAAAATAAAATGACATAAAAGTAAATACTCAAGTGAGCAAAGATGAAAATAGCATAAAATTTAAATGCTAGATTAAAATGGTGCATAAAGTAAAGGTATAAAATAAAAGCATAAAAGTAAAGGCATAAGATAAAAAGTCAAATGTTAATGAATTAGTTATTAGAGGTTAGTTGAATGACCATATTGAAACTTGCATTTGAAACTCATTAGAGGATTGATAAAACCAAAGCCTCTCAATAACAAGTTTCATTTTCTTTTTGTCAAGTATATCATTCATTTCAAAATATCAAGGCAACAAATAAATGATCAATGATGTTTAAGTGATTCACTTTGACCAAAGCTTATGAAGATTCATTAGAGGATTGATAAGACTAAATCCTCCTAACAATGAATCACAAGATTATTAGATCAAAGGTTTCAAATTAACATACTTGGGCTTGCAAACATAGGTTTGGGCCACGAATGATCATTTATCGAATCGGGACAAAATTTAGCGCTATGTCAAGCAATCGTAAGTCGACTTATATAGAAGTAGCGCCTATTTTGAGGCCGGTCAATAGCAATCTATGTATCACATGTTTAGAGAAATGATATGTAAATCATTATCCAACAACATGTAGTACAAGTAAGAAGGGGATAAGATGAAGAGGGAGGGAATAAGAATTAAACCACATTTGAACCAAAAATTTAATCAAGCTATCATTAAAATCATTCATCCATTTTGATGGAGTTGAACTCAACACCCAAGATTCAATGATGTTAATGAAGCTCATGATCAACATCTCATAGTTCAAGATCAGCCAGAATATATACAAAAATAAAATTGTATTAAAAAACAAAGAAAATATTTTTCAAAATGGTTTTAAACGAAAATAAAAGGGAAAAATAGCAACTATATTCAAAACATCCAAGAAAAATTCAATGAGACCATAGAAAAATCAGAAATGAGCTCAAATAGTTTTATAAAAGTTTTGGTAATTTTTTTAAAGTCAGAAACTATTTTTAAAATTAAAATAAATAGGAAAAATAAACCAAAAATTGTGAAATATTAAAGTCAGAAATAAAAATAAAATGAGGTCACCAATATTTGTCAAGAGGTCATTGAATCCTTCCATATTTTTCAGAATTTAAAAATTAAGAAAAGTATTTTTAAACATTTAAAACAACTCAAATAAAGTAAAAAAAATATAAAAAATATCAAAACAAAAAAAATAAAATTATGAAAAAATAATAATCAGAAAGAGAAAAATCAAAAGTATTTTTAAGAAATTTTTTAGATTTTTTGATGCTAAAATGAATTTTTTATGAATTTTTAAAGTTTAAAACAAATAAAATATAAAATCAGAAAATAAAGTAAAAACCAAAAAAATGTAGACCATTGGATGAAAGTCAAAACGCGTTAGTAAGCTAATCCAATAGATCAGACGCGATGTGCATATCATGGTCCTCAAGAAATAACACACGTGATCAATTATTAAACAGATTTGAAAAAAATGTGTGACAATTTGTCATTGGTTGAAGACAGACACGTAGGTTGTCTTCAACCTCCGTCCAAGCAAATTACGGGTTCATGAAATGGAAAAATTAGAACTCGAGACCGGTACCATTCGTTTCGTCTCTTTAAGACGATTCCAATGGTACCCTCGCGAAAAACTTATATAAGGTGTAGCTCAGTCGTTTTGGAAGGAAAGATTTGAAAAGGAATTTGAAAATTTATGGCCAAAACTCACTTCCAGTTGAAAACAAATGTTGCGACTAGAATCAAAATGTGAGAGCTTCATTACAGTACCAAAGTTTGAGATAATTGGTGAAAGAATCTACCTATTGAAGTTTAAATTCAGAGTTCTGAAACTTGACTTGGCTAGCACGATTTAGGAAGTCTTAGAGCTTGGTTCTTCTTCTGTTAGCTACAGTGAAGTTCAAGGATGAAGAATTGACAAAGAAAATGGATTGAGGAAAGATGTAAAACCAAATTCGAAGTTGCAGAAAAGTAGGTTCAAGAGAAAGTTTGGCAGGGTGATTCTGGCTATCTAAGCTTGCCAAAATGAGTGGGATAGAGCCTGTATTTATAGGAGAAGTGAATGGAATCAAGAGGAGGGGTGAATGATGCAATTTGGAGGGAAATCATGCACACCTGTTTTCATGAAATAAGTGTGATCACATGTGCATCAAAACTCGTCCAAATGATGCATTTTGACACTCTAAATCTCCTACATGCATAAGCTAATCATGTTTACATAGAAAACACACACAAATTTGGTGATTAGAAGTCAATATATGGAAATTGCATTCTGACTGTTTGAGAAACTTCAGTTCCAAGGTACCAATTTTGAAATCATGGTGTGCATAATTTAGGGAACCTTAGGACTTGATTCTTGATGCATTGGAAATATAAGATCACAAAATTTACAATATGCAAAAAATGGAATCAAATGGATGCTTGAGCTGAAAGTTGTGACGAGTAAAAGTTGAGAAAAAGATGTTGACTTTTTGTACTTAGAAAAATTCTAAGTTTTTCTTCAAAAATGACATATAATGTCTTACATCCAAACATGGCCTTCCATTTAAAATTTGCTCTTTACCAAAAAAGATGACATGAAGTAGATCCCTTGAATGAAATTTTGAGACTTGAACCATTTAAAATCTCTAATAAATGAGAAAGTTATGATATGGTGAAGTTGGTGAAAATTCATGAGATGACATATAATCTTTTGAGTCCTTAAAACATCTTTCATCCATTTTCAAGCTTTACACATAAAAGAAGAGTTGAAGTTAACATGTTTAAGATAATTGTGGAAAAAGAATGGGCTCAAGGAGATAGAAATTGACCAAGTTATGATCTTTTGAAGTCACATAAGGGAATTTGATGGCCTATCTAGAGGAGTTGTAATCTTTCTGAATCATTAGGCATCGTCCACATAAAATTTTTCTTGAAACTTTTGAAGTGATTTGTTGATAAACATTTAAATAGGAGCATGCCTTTGGAATCACTCAAAAATTGCAAAATATGAGCATGATATAGCCCTTAGAAGTTCAAAACCCTAGCTCCTAGAGCAACAAAAAACCTTGGAAAAACTTTTCAATTTTGACAAACTTTCTTGCACAAATACTTTTGTCATGTAAATAGAAGTTGTTGAGGATGATAATGAGGAACCATAGCAACCATAACCACTTCCAAATATTGAGAATTAAGGAAAATATGCACTTGTGATCAAGAAATCAAGAACTCATCCAATTAGGTCAAAATTTCTTCAGCCAACCCTTACATCTTTGAACTATCTTTGACAACTTGAAGTATGATAAATCATAATAGACTTTGTCATGATATTAATTCAAAGCATCTTCAATGATGAAACTTGAATCTCAATGAAGTTTTGTTGAAGAAGGCATGTAAATAAACTCATGAACCTATATATCAACTTGATGGAATATATTGTGCTTTCACCTATAATATCATTCATTAGGGCAAACATTCATTGTATTTATTAGTTAAAAGTGAATCAATACAAAACATAGATGATCACAAAATACAAGTAAAGCTGCTTGGTGATTCCCCATGAGCAAAGCTAAAGATAAGGAGAAGAAACAAATCCTAGTGTGATCTTGTTGTGATTGAGTTGATATGAGATGATAGAGGGATCTTAGAGGAAAAAATTGGGGGACAACACATGCTACTACAATTGATTAAAAATTCTATACTGATAATAAGTCATGATTTAGAAGAGATGTATTATTATTTGGAAACTCCAATTATCCTACTGACAACTTTAAACATGCCAGAATTACGCAAAACAAATAAACGTGACTTTTAATAATACGAAACAACTCTATTGATAACTTTAACAATACTATTTACAATTCTAACAACCTTATTGACAACTCTATTGATAGTTCTAACAACTCTATTAGAATAGAAATTAACTCAAATTAACTATTTATCCAAATACTTATCTCTAATTCATAACTTCTACAAAATTGATTTACTAATAATATTAACTTATTATTATTATTATTATTATTATTATTATTATTATTATTATTATTATTATTATTATTATTATTATTATTATTATTATTATTAAATATACAAATGAACTAATATATATTATAACTTGTAACATGATTCTCAGATAATTTTCCTAGTCCGCTTCAGGTATACGCAGAATATTTTATATAGTTTTGATGCATATAATAGTTTCTAAAGTATGTATACATATCATCAAATTCATGTTAACTTCACTATTATGTATATTAACAAATTATAATCATTGACAACATAGTAAAGTGACATCATAGTATATACCTTAATCGCAAATTTTAACTTACAGTAACAGTGTTAAATCAACTTCCATTCCCAGTAGCATCACCAAGCTTACATGTTCATATGTATTAAACACTAACTATATATTTAAGCCTATCTAAAGGTCTCTGGGCACTTAATAAAACTAAGAATGCCACACACTAGCTGGGCACTTAATAAAACTAAGAATGCTACTAACTAGCTATAGGGATCGCTTAATAACAAAAGAAGTTTTACTGACCAGTTATGAAGATCACGACAAAACTCACCCATTTGTAACTACAATATCAATTTTAAATACAAACATAAACAATTTTACAATCTAATCCCACATACCATAAATCACATATCCTATTATAGAGTCAGAACTCCACCCTTACCTTGAATTGAAGGTTGCTCTAACTTTCCGATTGCATCTAATTTTTTCTCCTCTTTGCACTTCTATGAATCTCTTCCAAACCCTTATTTTCTCTCATGCCAAAATTTATTTCACTTTCTCCTCTTATTGATATTTCTACTTCTTATTATTCTAAAGTAACTAATATAATAATATAACTATTATACTATTATTCTTATTTTGTCTTATTGAGCTTAAATTCATACATCTCCTTTTCTACTATTTCTAACATTAAAATAGGTTCACATAAATAATAATAGTATTATTCAATATTAATCCTACAACTTAATCAACTAATTAATTCAAATAAGAACGACACAACTTAAATCAACATTTCATAACTTTGAAAATTTAATCAGAAAAATATTAGAAAATATTTAATTAAATAATTAATTAAATATTGGGCGTTATAATTGACATCATTACTTATGATTGGAAACAACTCGACTCTATTGGGGTAAAGTCCAATGAGGAGAAAGAGGTAAATACTAACTAACGAATGATAGTGAACTACCAATTCAGGGTTGAAGGTAGAAAAAACATAGAACAATAACAAGTTTCTCACAATTCTGGCATTCATCATAGAACGAATCTTAACTTCTTCATTAACCGAGGCATTTCACCTGAAAAGATTAACAAATTTTACCAATTTCTGGATTTCGCCAAGAACAGTAACAATTTCTTCTTTGATCAAAATATCACTTGAAAAAAGTAATAACTGATATAAAGATCTTTCAATAAACTATATTTGGCATACTGAGAAAACCATCCACCCATTGGAGTTCACAAATAATCTTCTCTGGCACTAACAAACTTGCTGGGGGAGTACAGGTTGCTCAAATAAAGAGAATGTCACTTTGCATTATATAAAGGATTGCAATAGCACTACTCGGAAATAAATTTTGACTTCCTGGGGAAATATAAACACATTCTTTCCAAGGAGATAAAGTCCCCACGTGCAAAATAAATGAACATTCAATCTAGGATTCACAACCTAGAGAGCTCAAAATATCATTGCCATCGGGGACCTAATTCAAGCTAGGAACAAACCAGAGTGAAGTAGACAACCAAGACACCATCCAATGAGGCATAAACTCAACTGGAGATCCATTTCGTCCAGGTAATGAGCTGGGTAGGAGGGCTAAAGAAAAATTCTTTCACGAGGAATAACTCAGTGGGAAAATTGAAAGGATATACACTTTCTACTTTGGACTGACATTCTATTGGAGAGAGGGTACACACTTGTAAATGTTTGTTGGCAACAATTTTGGTAAAACAATGACTTGATAATGTTTTGCTAAATGTCTTAACATTTGAAGCAAAACTATTTTGAATGATGTAAAAGCAAATGTCTTGACATCTGCCTCCTGAACTGAACTCAACCCAATATCAGTTTAAGTTTTCTGTTTCCTGATTTCCTGCGCATCATAATTCAGGATTTATGACTCATAGGTTGCGAAAAATATGAAGGAATATTTTTCTATTTGAATTATCTTTATGGATTATATCTTGGCCTGTTTTCATGGAAATATTCAAAATATTTAAATATTTGTTTTTCAGCCCAAGCCCACTGTTGCACATATATAAGGACCTGCTTCCTTATTCAGACCGCTGCAACTTTTGAAGAAGAATACTTTCTTTCTGTTTTAGAAGTATAATTATTTTAATTGTCAAACACTCTAGTATTGATTTAACACTTGTGTTGTTATTTGGATTGTTAATTGTGTGTGTAACGCAGTGGGAGAACTGACTTGAGATGTTTTGCATTTGATTGCAAATGTTGCGGATAGCAAGAGTCGTCACCTACTTTTCTTTTATCCAAAAGGAAAGGCTGAAAAGAATAGGAAAGACCTTTGAGATGGTTTCTTGAGTTTGGGGGGTAGATTATGAAAAGGGAAGGTATTAGCACCCTTTTCATCCGTAGTTATCTACGGGCTCTTAGTTGCTTTCTAGATCACTTGCTTTTATTTGAAAATATGCTTTGTGTGGTTTTTTAAAAGTGTTTTGAAAAGGCGTCATCGTTTAGGCAAACTTTGTAATGATTCTCGTTCGTAAGAATGTATATAAAGTGTTGATCTTTTGAAAATGTTTTCAAGTTTTAAATATGTTTGGAAAGTGTTGGTGTTTGTTTTGAAAATAGCAAGGATGTTTTGGTTTGAAAAATAAGCAAGAAACTAGAAATATTCTACCTACTAAAAAGTCTTTCTAGTTTATTTCCTCTTTCCTTTGACATTGTTATCTTACCATTAATTTGGTAAGAAACCCTATCTTTGGATGTAAAATGGATGGGCATGGGTCATCGTATAACAATGATTAGCAATGTTGTAAGATATCTTAGCATTTTCTTTAAGGGGCTAAGATCATTTTTGAAAGGTAACTTTGATAGCGTCATCGAGGGACTATGATCTTGTATTTTTTATTGCTTTTGCTAAGATACCCCACATGCATAACATGACCATTTTTTAATGCAACAAAGTGGATTTACCCTAAGAGTGTAAGTGTGTCAGTGCGTCTTTTTCATGCTTGATTTGTCTTGTATTAGGGTTTGCTAACTTGTTGATTTTATCTTTCCATACAAACCCTAATTTACTAGCATTTATATATAAAGCATTAAATTGCAGATAATAAAAATGCTAAGCTATTACATCAATAAGGGAGGGGTGTACAAATTTACAAATGGGGATTTTGCAAGAAAATTAAATCTAATTAACTATTACAACCATATTGAATATTTTATAAAATTTGAATAAAAATAAAAATGCAAGAATGTAAATGGAAAAAGAAATGATTTTGTTTTTTTTTTTTATGAAAGGGTTTAGTCTTGACCTAATTAAAGAAAATGATTAAAGAAAATTAACTTAAACTAATTAAGAAAAAGAATTAACTTAAAGAGGATTTTTAGGGTTTTTAAGAAAAAAGTTTTAAATTAATAAAAATAAAATGAGAAAATTAATTAATTAAGAGAAACCTAAATTCTAAGTTAATTTTAATTAGGAAAATAAAATAATAATTAAACCTAAGTCTAAATATTAATTAATTAAGAAAAATAAATTTAGTTATTAAAAGAAAAATGTTTTTTTTTGTCTTTATAAAGAAAATAAAATAAATAAGTGTAAATAATAAATAAAAATATTTTTATATTTTTTTAATTAATAAAAACAATAATAATAATAATAATAATAATAATAATAATAATAATAATAATAATAATAATAATAATAATAATAATAATAATAATAATAATAATAAAATAAAACTAAAAATAAAATAAAATAAGAAAGGAAATAAATAAAAATGAAATAAATAAAATAAAATTGGGCCAGGTGTGCAAAAGTAAGGCAGAGGGTTATAAGCAGCAAAAAAGAACAAAAGTCCAAAGGAGAGGCCCAGGCGCTGCTGTGTGACAAAAAAAAAGAGAGAAAATGTGAGAAATAAGGGGGAAAAAAGGTAGCGCGCTGGGTGTTGAACCCACGCCCTCTTGGTTACCAGCGTGCTGCCTTACCACTGGGGTGGCTATACATCCATTTACTTATATGAAATGATAAATACATAACATATAATGCTTCCAAGGCCTGTACTTCGTCTTCAACCTTCAGTCAGCCATAGTACCTGTAACTTCTTCATCTCTCAACAAAAATGGAAAGTACAAACATGAAAGTTGTGGCATTTCTTCCCACGAATCCAACCATATAAATAACTAAAGTTATAAATCCAAGATGAGTGAGAATTTTCCTGGCCCTAATTTAAAACCTAAAAATTTCAGAAACTTCAACTCCAAAATTCTCTAAGCCCGGGCCATATAAATGCAAACTATGGATATGTATAGCTTCGTTGCAATGGTATCTACATTTTATCTTTGAAAATGAAAGCTTAACAATGCCTATATGAGGAGTTCAAAAATCAGAAAACTCACCTTGCAAGAGGGTATCGTGTTTTGAGTTTAAGAAGCTTTCAATGAGTTCTAGTGATTGGGTTAGCTTCCTCAAGTTCCCAGGAAGCTAATGTGATGCTTGGCTTAAGCTGAAAGTGGCTGAGGAGCTCTGGAGAAGTTGATAACACAATTTTATATAGTATGTTTGATTTAATTTTCATAAATAATGTTAGTATTTTTATTTAATTATTTCATTTTATTTCCATATTACGCCGGTATTTTTATTGTTTCAGGTATTTTATTTTAATTAGACAAATTGAGCAAAGTGAAGAAATTAAGAGAGTTATTGGACTAAATATGCAAGAAATGAAGAAAAGGGGTGTGCAAAGCAATAATGATGGATCAAAAGGTTTATTATCTCAAAACTGGGCCCAAACGAATTCAGACCCACGCAAGCAAGAGAACCCTAAAGGCACATGCAAGAGTGAGACGCACGTCTCAACTCTTCTCCTACAATTGAGGCGCCCGCCTCAGACCTTCCCCTTAGTGGGAGGCGCCCGTCTCAACGTGGTCAATTGAGGACGTGGTCAAATGAGGTGCCCATCTCAACGTGGTCAAGTTAGAACGAGAAATTAGAGGATAAGTGGTACGAAAATATCTCAAGAGGTGGTTACATTCTACCACTATAAAAGGACATCAAGAAATCAAAATTGGGACCGTTTTTTTCTTAGGATTATTTTTCCAGTTTCAGAATTTACCTTCCCGTATTATTTTTTTCCATTGTAATTCAGTTTCAGTAGTTATTTTCCAGCCAGTTCCTTTTCAATACTTAAATTCTATTTATGTTGAAGAACCGAGATTTTGTACGAATTGATTCAAGCTTCAAGAATTACTTCCAGCATTTATTTAATTCATGTTTCTTATTTACATCGCTTTAATTTATTTATTTAATTATTTGCATGAGAGATATCTATTTAGCCATGAATTTATTTACGAATGTTAATTCCTTTAATGTATTCATGTCTGCTTTTATGAGTATGTCTGGCTAAATTATTTAAATATCGGTATGTAACAAGTTAATTTGAATGGATCCGGAATAAACAGGCTTGATTATATTTTATAAAATAAACACTTTTTCTGATTTAGTTATCTAATTTATTTTGTTAAAAAAGGTTTAGAAACCAACACAGCGAAAGTTTGAGGTTAATAAACTGACTAAGATTAGAAACCAATAGAGCGACAGTTTGAGGTTTAGAATCAGATAGTAGATACTAAGTATTGTTTTTAAAGACTGCGACAGTGTTTTAAAACCAATTAAACTTTATTTATTTTCAAAAAGTAGTTTTAAAATCAATGGGATAGCGAAAGCATACATCAGAGTTTAAAATTATAATTTACTTCAATAGAGCGAAAGTTTGAGAATAGATTTTTGAATAAATACTTTTTGCTGAAAAAGATATTATTATCATTTTTTGAAAATAAGCCAGTGGAAAGCCGGATTCTTTAATGTTAACGAAGTACATACCGATATTCGCATTATTATTATTTCAATTAGAATTAAGTTTTATTACCCAAAAATTCCCCTAATCAATTATTCGATAGCTATAGCTTTACACAGTAGTTTAGGTTACGTTAGTTCGATTTATAGTCCCTTAGGTTCGATATCTTTTAAAACTACGCGATAGGGCTGTATACTTGCAGTCTCCCGATTAATTTAGACGATAAAGTCGCGATCAAGTTTTTGGCGCCGTTGCCGGGGACTATTTAAGTTGATATCGTAATTTTATTACGAAGTATAGACTATAGCAACTATTTCTTTTCCCTCTGTGTATGCCAAATACTCGCTCTCAAGGCGCGCCTTTGCATATACCTATATACGATATCGAGCGTTACCTTAGATTAAGAAGACGAATTCAAGAGTATTTAGAACGCAACAACCTTCCTTCGACCAAACTTACTGACGTTGAAGAACTCAAGAAGATGGCTGATCTACCTGATCCTGCTCCTCGTCCTCTTTAGGACTACGCTGTTCCTTCTCAAGCAGAGCCTCATAATAGTATTGCTGCTCCTGCTATCGCTCGAAACGATTTCGAGCTAAAACCTTCGCTTCTTTCCGCCGTTCAGCAAAACCAGTTTTCTGGAGCTCCTACTGACGACCCGAATCTTCATCTGTCAGTGTTTGTGCAGTACACAGACACTGTGAAAGCGAATGGTGTTAACCCCGAGGCGATACGATTGCGCCTATTTCCTTTTTCTCTCAGAGACAGAGCTCGCGCATGGCTCCAATCTCTTCCTTCCAACTCAACCACCACATGGGATGAGTTGAAGAAAGTCTTCTTGGCTAGATATTTTCCTCCAAGAAAAACTGCTATGCTCAGAGCCAATATCAATGGTTTCAGACAAAAACACAATGAATCACTCTTTGAAGCTTGGGAACGTTATAAAGACATGCTTAGACTTTGTCCTCATCATGGTTTAGAAGAATGGCTGATCATTCACACGTTCTACAATGGTCTCTTGTACAATACGAGATTGACTATAGACGTCGCAGCTGGTGGCACACTGATGAATAAACCATATACTGAAGCAAGACAACTTATCGAAAGCATGGCTCAAAACCATTACCAATGGGGTACGGAGAGAGTTAACGTAGAGAAATCTCAAACGAAAGGTGCCATGGTTGAAGTGAATAGTCTGGATCAAGTCAACGCTAAAGTGGAAGCTCTCACTCAAAAGCTCGAGAATCTTACCACCGCTCCCGCAGCTACTGTTGCTGCAATTGCTCAAACTTGCGACTTATGTGGTATTCAATCACATCTTGCTCCAGAATGCCCACTTTTAACAGGAGTTCCAGTTGAACAGGCGAATTACGTACAGGGTAATCCTTACAGCAACACATATAACCCTGGCTGGAAAAATCATCCTAACTTTTCATATAAGAGTAACAACGCGTTATACGCACCTGGACAAGCTCCTGCTACACCACCTGGTTATCCTAAGGCTATTCCAAATCATCCTAATAATGGTCCTAACACGTCTAATGCCCCTAGGAAGTCTAATTTGGAAGTCATGATAGAGAATTTCATCGCTACTCAATCCCAAACCAATAATACTCAATCCCAGACTAATAAGGATGTTCAAAATCAGAATATACACATTAATGAGCAGATTAAGCAATTATCTAACAAGCTTGATGCTTTAGCTACACATAATAAAATGTTAGAAACACAAATCTCTCAGGTAGCTCAACAACAAGCAGCCTCTGCTGCTCCTGCTGGCTCATTTCCTGGAAAACCTCAACCTAATCCCAAAGGACATGCAAATGCTGTTATCTTAAGAAGCGGAACAGAGTATGATGGGCCTGTAGATCCCAGAAACAATAGCCCAGCTATGCAACAAAATTATGATAAACAATCTGAAACTAATGATAAAGAAGAAAAGGAAAATCAGAGAGATAATAATGAAGATACCACGCAAAAAGATGAAACTTATGTACCCCCACCACCTTATAAGCCTCGTATCCCATACCCTCAAAGGTTAGCTAAAACTAAGAATGTGGGTCAATTCAAGAAATTCGTGGATCTTCTGAAACAACTTAATGTTACAATTCCCTTTACCATTTATTGATCAAATGTTGGAACGTTTAGCTAGACACTCTCATTTCTGTTTCTTGGACGATTATTCAGGTTTCTTTCAGATACCTATTCATCCTAATGACCAAGAGAAAACAACTTTCACATGCCCTTTTGGAACCTTTGCTTATAGAAGAATGCCATTTGGTTTATGCAATGCTCCTGCAACTTTTCAAAGATGTATGATGGCAATATTTGCTGATTTTCTGGACAATATTATGGAAGTCTTCATGGACGATTTTTCCGTCTGTGGACAAAGCTTTGAAGAATGTTTAGAAAATTTAGAAAGGGTATTAGAACGTTGTGTCAAGGTTAATCTAGTGCTTAATTGGGAGAAATGCCATTTTATGGTACAAGAAGGAATTGTTTTAGGACACATTATATCCAAAAGAGGAATTGAAGTCGATTCTGCTAAAATCGAAGTTATTGAGAACCTTCAACCTCCAAAAACTGTTAGAGAAATCCGAAGCTTTTTGGGACACGCCGGTTTTTATCGATGATTCATTAAAGATTTCTCTAAGATAACTAAACCCATAACTGAGCTATTAATGAAAGACGCTGAATTTATCTTCGACGAAAAATGTTTAGAAGCATTTCAAACACTTAAGAAAGCATTAATTTCTGCGCCTATCATGCAAACTCCAGATTGGAATGAACCTTTTGAAATAATGTGTGACGCAAGTGACTATGCCGTAGGAGCTGTTTTAGGACAGCGAAAGGATAAAAGACTCCACGTCATATATTATGCAAGCAGAACCCTGGACGAAGCGCAGATGAATTATGCTACCACCGAGAAAGAATTCTTAGCAGTGATCTTCGCATTAGACAAGTTTCGTTCCTACTTAGTAGGATCCAAAATAATCATATACACTGATCATGCTGCTATTAGATATCTCCTAACCAAAAAGGACGCTAAACCTAGACTCTTGAGATGGATATTGCTACTGCAAGAGTTCGATTTAGAAATCAAAGATAAGAAAGGAACCGAAAACGTGGTAGCAGATCATCTCTCTAGACTAGAAAATCTTAAACATGAACAAGTGCCGATCGATGATGAATTCCAGTATGATAAACTGATTGCCCACTTAGAAGACACAGAACCAGATAAACTCATGGAAACCACCTTAGCCGTCTCCTCGGTGCCTTGGTATGCCGATTTCGTAAATTACCTCGCTGCAGGCGTTTTACCACCTGAACTTACCTACCAACAGAAGAAGAAATTCTTCCATGATCTTAAACAGTATTATTGGGATGAACCTTTACTTTTCAAGAGAGGTCCCGATGGAATTTTCTGTCGATGTGTGCCAGAAGAAGAGATTGAAAACATTATAAAACACTGTCATTCTGCACCTTACGGAGGACATGCGAGTACATCCAAAACTTGTGCAAAGATCTTACAATCCGGTCTCTATTGGCCTAATTTATGGAAAGACGTACATGCCACCATCTTAAAATGCGACAGGTGTCAACGCACCGGTAATATATCTAGACGTGACGAAATGCCACAAAAAGGCATTTTAGAAGTCGAAATCTTTGATGTGTGGGGGATAGACTTTATGGGACCCTTTCCATCTTCATCCGGTAACAAGTATATACTCGTGGCTGTGGATTATGTCTCAAAATGGATCGAAGCTATAGCTTCTCCAACAAATGACACCCGAGTGGTACTTAAGTTGTTCAAGAACATAATCTTTCCTAGGTTCGGTGTACCCAGACTCGTTATAAGTGATGGTGGATCTCATTTCATTTCCAAAATCTTTGAAAATTTATTAGGAAAATATGGAGTTCGACATCACATAGCTACACCTTACCATCCTCAAACTAGCGGACAAGTTGAAGTTTCAAATCGCGAGATAAAATAAATCCTTGAAAAAACTGTCGCTACGTCCAGAAAGGACTGGTCCTTTAAACTTCACGAAGCTTTATGGGCTTATAGAACTGCCTATAAAAATCCCATCGGTACTACTCCTTTCAAGCTTATTTATGGTAAGTCATGCCATCTCCCAGTTGAGTTAGAACACAAGGCCTATTGGGCCATTAAGAATCTGAACTTAAGTTACACTGCCGCTGGAGAGAAGCGTATCCTGGATATTAATGAATTGGAAGAACTTAGACAGGATGCGTACGAAAATGCTAGGATTTACAAAGAGCGCACAAAGAAATGGCACGATAAGCATATAACTAGGAAGAATTTTAACATAGGTGACTTGGTATTACTATGTAACTCACGATTAAAATTATTTCCTGGAAAATTACGATCTAGGTGGTCCGGACCTTTTGAAATTACTCGAGTTTATCCAAGTGGTGCAATAGAGATTAAGGGACCTTCGATTGAACCGTTTATAGTAAACGGGCAGCGTTTAAAACATTACCATCTAACTGAACTCGAGGGAAATTCTCAAACGATAAATCTAGACGAGCCACACGCTCGATTAGAAGCTTAGTCTTTAGTTTTATTTGTCGAGCTTACGACATAAAACAAAGCGCTTTGTGGGAGACAACCCACCGTTTTTTTTATATTTCCTTCTTCTTATTTTTCATTTCTTCTTTAGTCTATTTTTAACGAAAACAAAAACAAAAATATATCTATTTCTTTTCTTTATCTATTCATTATATTTCTCCTCTTTATCTTATTTCTTTCTATTCTATGTTTTTTTTTCTTCTCATCAGCATTTTGGCCAATGCTGATCTTCTTTATTTTCTTCTCTTCAGGATACTTCTTGCCACTTATTTCTCTTCCCACTATGTCTTGAGTTGACGATATGCCAGTTAGTTTCAGAGGAAGAAATCAGCGCACCAAATATGGAGTTTTATCCGAGCGTGAGATGTTACCTACTATCTACCCTCATCACGGTGCTATGACTGCTCTTGGTATTCGTGATAGTGTGCTTTTTCTGCTGAATCAGATTGGGTGGGATAGTTCACGCTTGATGACTTGCTATGCCACTTATCGGAACCTCACTTTGGAGTTCCTCAGCTCTTTGATATACTTTCCTACTCATGGGTTCGCTTTACGCCGTGGACTTATTATCTTCAGACTTTTTGGCATCACTTTCAAGTTTAACCATAAGGAATTGGGTGAGCTTCTTGGTTTTCCTAATGGCATAGGAGTTTATCATGAAACTCAGGAGGAGTATCTTGGATTTAGAGAGCTTGACTATTTTTGGGGATCTATTTCTGGAATCCTTAACCCTGAGCCCGAAGACTTCGTATCAGAGAATATCCATAATCCGGCCTTCAGGTATTTCCATAAGATTCTGCCCCACGCCATTTTTGGAAAACCCCAGAATGTCACCACTGTTTCTAAGGATGAGCTTTTTATCATGTTTTGTGCTTCGCAAAACCGTCCGGTTAATGCGATCACTTATCTGATCCGTACCTTTGTGGATCTCATTGATACTGATCATGCACCCATTCGGATGGGAGGTCTCGTCACTATGATTGCAAATGTTGTTGGACCTCGATAATCCTTTAAGCATCTGAATGGTTTTACTGGTATTACTTGCATGACCATCGAGTTCTGTTTCAACACTGGTATAATTGGTGATCTTGGCCCGACTCAGTTTACCTTGTTGATTAATGGTCAAGTTATGCAGCTGTTTACCTTGCCTAACCCTGCTACGAGTGTGCATAACAAAGCCAACTGGCTTTTTAGTCTTGATCAGCAGCCTTCTCCGCCCCGCACTCCTGAGACTCTACAAGATTATGAGGTTTTGGAAGATTCTGAGTTAGATCCCACTGCCCCTTCAGGTTATTATGATATGGGCCGTCCTCAGCACGATTCTACCGCTCACTCTATTGCTCCTGACACCGTTATGCATGAGGCTCCTACCATTGATTATGCAACTGCCATCCACGCTCTCCAGGTGG
Organism: Vicia faba; assembly: GCA_948472305.1. Lineage (NCBI taxonomy): Eukaryota > Viridiplantae > Streptophyta > Magnoliopsida > Fabales > Fabaceae > Vicia > Vicia faba. Next base: position 1,089,295,443 of record OX451738.1, on the reverse strand, counting down.
AACATCAGGCTTTGAGGAACGATTTGACTAGTTTGCGAGCCGATTTCTTTGGTTTTATGGATACTGTTTCTGCGCAATTTCAAGAAGTTTTCGCTTACTTTCATTCTTCCTCCGCTCCTAAGGAAGGACCATGTAGTGGCTAGAGCTTTTAAGTAGTTCATTTTATTTAGTTTAGCTTAGTTTGATTTTGTTAGGAATTGCAATATTTTCGTTATGTTCTTTTTATTATTATGTTTTACTTTCCAAATACTTGGTTCTTAAATTGTAAGCAACTTTGATCCTCATTCTAAAAGCAATTCATTTTATTTTCTTATAATTATAATATTGCAGCTTAAAATATTATATCATATAAAAATATTTTGTTATAAGAATACTAGTATTATTGCATGCATACTGTCATTCACACGCTTGCCTGTTCCCAACAAGCTGAGACGCACGCCTCAGCCTAACACGCTGACAGAAGACGCACACCTCCAATTGTCCCATGCAGCTTTGAGACGCACGCCTCCAACTGTCCCATGCAGCTTTGAGACGCACGCCTCACGCGTGGTCTCCTATGTCAGGCGGTCGCCTCAGCTTGTGCTTCGTGCAGTAAAAGTTGGTCTCCTTGCATTTACTTGTCTTGTCCGTTTTGTTTTCCCATTCACCCCAATCAATTCAAATTCAACACTCTTTACTCTCATTCAAATTATATTCTTTCCATTTCCGCGATAACGACGACGGTCAACAACAACAAAAGTATAAAAAATTCTATACCCGTTCCGTCGTTCCTAAAAAATACGTAAGTTCGGAGTGTTTGGAAACCTTAGGAATGACCGATAGCATCGTATTAATGCTCAATAACATCGGTTTAACCAGTCTCTGCACAAACCCATGTCCAACCTATGAACCACTCGTGCTTGAATTTCTTAGTTCCTTCTCTTACACAACACCTGTCGACGATCCCTACACAACCGGAACCGCCAACTTCCGCATGTTTAACCAAGAGTACTCTCTTGATCAAGAAAGAGTCGCTGAACTCTTATCTTTCACTCGCGGCGAGCATGTTCATTACAAGCCTTTCGACGATGACCATGATCTTTCTTGGGATCAAGTCGGTTTCTCCTTATGGAATGATCTAACCGGTCAAACCACGGAAAGTTGGCGCGACCTCTATGCTTCTCAAATACATAACCCTGCATTAAGGTACTTTCACCGCGTTCTTGCTAACACCATCTTTGGTCGGACCAATAATCACAAGGTCAACCAAAATGAGCTGTTCATCATTTTCTGTGCCCTTAATGGTCAGGGTGTCAACGTCGCTCCTTTCATGCTCAGTCACATCCACACATGCATGAACGTAGCAGGTACTAATCCCTTTGTTTTTGGAGGCATCATCACATCTTTAGCATATGCTTTAGGCCTTTCCGCCGAGCTACTTTCTTTGTTACAATATATGATGCCAGCCACTCTTCTTGATGTCATCTATTGCCGAGATTCCCATATAATCTCTCCAAGACATGATGGCCGGTTTACATTAGTGATAAATCGTCGTCCAATTCCTGAATTTGTGTTACCTTGTCCGAATCGTATCGACGTCTGAGTCCGCACAAATTGGCGTTATGCTCTTGATGCACCTGCCGCCCAACAACCAGATAATCTAGCTGCAAATTTCGCAGCTATGCAGGCTCATATGCTTCGTCAAGATCAGTTGTTCCATGCCATGCAACAAAACCAAGCTGATACTTTACGTCTCGTACAAGAAGTACAACGTGACCAACAAGAGATGCGACGCGAACAACAACAATATGCTTTTCGCCATGATCGTAACCTCGAATCTTTACAAGCTCGCATAGCAGACGCACTTCATCTTAATGATTCTAATTCTGACGTAGGACGAAGACCTCGTACTAGAGGACGAAGAACAAGAGCTCATGATTCTCAAAGCAACGAGTGATCGCCTTTCTATTTTCATCTGATTCTCCTTTGTTTTTATCGCATTGAGGATATTGCTCCTTTTAAGTATAGGGGAGTCAGATCATTTCCTTGTTCATTTCTATTTCCTTTGCTCTCTTTGTAGTATTTTTTTCCTTTTATTTCTTTTCTTGTATTGCAAAATTTCAATTCAATAAAATACTTATTTATGCAAATTTTAATCTCTTATGCAAAAATTTATGCTTACTCGAATCCCCCCTATTTCTTGAGCCATAACGAATAAAATGCAACAATTTTAACACGCATTTATAAACATTATTCAACTAGTATTAAGGTTGCCTATTATAAATAAGAATTCGAGCAACTTAGCAAAATTGCTATCGTCTTAACACTTCAAAACCCCCGATGTGTTGAATGGATTTAAGTACTTATTATACCAAAACCTTTAAAACTTAGTTTTAGATTAGCCCCGAGTAGTTTATTAAGCAGTCGGCACCGCCATAAACACAAACTACGTGGAGAGCTGATGAATATAAGTGATTGATCAAATATTCTTAAGAAATTGCTTTTATCTGAAGATGCACTTATTAAGTTAGATGGTCCTTACCAGATCATTTAATCCAACAGTTGCAGAAACTATAAATTTAAATGCAAAATAATCCATTATAAATTGGTTCAGTGGTCCCTGGTGCTGAACTTGGTAGGGCGAATTACGGTTCGATCCCCCGTAATTTTTAATTGGAAAAAGGGAGTACCATATGATTAAATTACCAGAACTCCTAGTTGGCTTACTAAGATCAAATTCACTAACCAGTTACTCCACTATGTGCATGTAAGGTAAAGGGCTTAATGTGATTACGTTAGAATGAAAACGGGTGAAATAAAACGTAGTATTGGGTCAAGCTATAATGACATGACTTAAATTGGTCTGCTTAAATGGGGTTGTCCAGTGTTCCTACGGTAACTTTGGTGTTTAAGTTCGACTTAAATTCTCTAACGAAAAATTCAACTTGCAACCTGGTACGAAGTGATGTATGTTCTTATATCTGTGTTTAACTGTGCGTCAGTGATTTTCATTTTTTTACTTTTGCTTGAGGACAAGCAATGGTTCAAGTATAGGGGAGTTTGATAACACAATTTTATATAGTATATTTGATTTAATTTTCATAAATAATGTTAGTATTTTTATTTAATTATTTCATTTTATTTCCATATTACGCCAGTATTTTTATTGTTTCAGGTATTTTATTTTAATTAGACAAATTGAGCAAAGTGAAGAAATTAAGAGAGTTATTGGACTAAATATGCAAGAAATGAAGAAAAGGGGTGTGCAAAGCAATAATGATGGATCAAAAGGTTTATTATCTCAAAACTGGGCCCAAACGAATTCAGACCCACGCAAGCAAGAGAACCCTAAAGGCACATGCAAGAGTGAGACGCACGTCTCAACTCTTCTCCTACAATTGAGGCGCCCGCCTCGGACCTTCCCCTTAGTGGGAGGTGCCCGTCTCAACGTGGTCAATTGAGGACGTGGTCAAATGAGGCGCCCATCTCAACGTGGTCAAGTTAGAATGAGAAATTAGAGGATAAGTGGTACGAAAATATCTCAAGAGGTGGTTACATTCTACCACTATAAAAGGACATCAAGAAATCAAAATTGGGACCGTTTTTTTCTTAGGATTATTTTTCCAGTTTCAGAATTTACCTTCCCGTATTATTTTTTTCCATTGTAATTCAGTTTCAGTAGTTATTTTCCAGCCAGTTCCTTTTCAATACTTAAATTCTATTTCTGTTGAAGAACCGGGATTTTGTACGAATTGATTCAAGCTTCAAGAATTACTTCCAGCATTTATTTAATTCAGGTTTCTTATTTACATCGCTTTAATTTATTTATTTAATTATTTGCATGAGAGATATCTATTTAGCCATGAATTTATTTACGAATGTTAATTCCTTTAATGTATTCATGTCTGCTTTTATGAGTATGTCTGGCTAAATTATTTAAATATCGGTATGTAACGAGTTAATTTGAATGGATCCAGAATAAACAGGCTTGATTATATTTTATAAAATAAACACTTTTTCTGATTTAGTTATCTAATTTATTTTGTTAAAAAAGGTTTAGAAACCAACAGAGCGAAAGTTTGAGGTTAATAAACTGACTAAGATTAGAAACCAATAGAGCGACAGTTTGAGGTTTAGAATCAGATAGTAGATACTAAGTATTGTTTTTAAAGACTGTGACAGCGTTTTAAAACCAATTAAACTTTATTTATTTTCAAAAAGTAATTTTAAAATCAATGGGATAGCGAAAGCATACATCAGAGTTTAAAATTATAATTTACTTCAATAGAGCGAAAGTTTGAGAATAGATTTTTGAATAAATACTTTTTGCTGAAAAAGATATTATTATCATTTTTTTTAAAATAAGCCAGTGGAAAGCCGGATTCTTTAATGTTAACGAAGTACATACCGATATTCGCATTATTATTATTTCAATTAGAATTAAGTTTTATTACCCAAAAATTCCCCTAATCAATTATTTGATAGCTATAGCTTTACACAGTAGTTTAGGTTACGTTAGTTCGATTTATAGTCCCTTAGGTTCGATATCTTTTAAAACTACGCGATAGGGCTGTATACTTGCAGTCTCCCGATTAATTTAGACGATAAAGTCGCGATCAGAAGTCCACTTGCGGTGCTCTGTTTTTGAGTTTGGACAATGGTGGAAATGGAGTTACAGAACTGTAACAGGTATTGGGATGAGTTATGGATGATGTTTAGGAACTTTTGGAATGGTTTGGAGAGGAAACGCACAAGTAATTTGAGAGATGGGAGTGTAAGATCAGTTTATGCACAAAAATTGAGTTTTGTGTGCAATTTGAGTTTGTGAGAGTTTGAGTGAGTTTAAGGGCTTGTACATGCGTGCCTTATCTTGAAAATAGTGTATGTATTTATAGGCAAGAGGTTTTGTGTTCTACAACAAGTCAGAATTTGAATTCACATGTTGTAGCATCTTTCTTGTTTTTGAAGCAAAGTTGAAACATCTTGTTCCAAGGCAAGGTACATGGCTGCATATAGTGGTTAGTAATTTATACATGTTTTCTTTTGGTTTATAGGGTTTGTGTGTGCAGAAAGAACAAGTTCAATGCTCAAGGAGAGTGGACTTTATGATTAAAGCCACTTTTCAAGAATAGCAATGATGCCTTTCTTCCAAAAATGGAAACACAATTTGGATAATGGTTCAAATGCTTGGACAATGGCTTAATATGTTGTATAATCATTTAATTAAGGAGTTAATTTCAAGTTAGAAGCCTGCAAAGTGAAATTATACAACATGGCTATGTGATTTGGTCCATTGCGCATCACAAATTCTGCCTTGTAAAACAACTTGAAACCCTAACTTTTGACCTTCGATTCTCCTTGCTCAAGAATGATATCGAAGAGTTCTTGGACATTTTTTAAAGCTTGTAATGTTCTCTAAAATCCCTATTTGAATCAATTTTGAAAAATCCAAATGGAACTATGTGAAACTTGGCCCAGAAGTTAGGTCAAAATCCCGACCAAAATGCTCAAAATTTCACTAAGTGTTTTAGTTTTATGAACATGATTTCATGGATTAATAACTTGAAATCCAAGAATTTCTAGGAAGAGTTGTGTAAATCAATGTTTTAGATCTCATTTAGATCTACAACTTTCATTTTGAAAGTTTCCCTTGAATCATCTTGCATCATGGTGAAAAAATGGCTCAAAGTTGTGAAAAAATATGAAGTTTTCAACACTTAAAAAAAATTTATGTTTGGAAACTTTGACTTTTCAAAATGAAATCTATAATTTTTTATTTCTTGATGAACAAGTTTCATATTTTGACATGTTTTGATGAATTGTGATCTTTGACACTTGATTTTGACCAAAAAGTCAAAGTTTGACTTTTCAGTATACAATTGACTTTTGATCATTTGACTGAAAATCAACTATCAATCAATTGATCTTGAGGGAAGTTTTGAGCCATACATTTAGGTTAAAATGATGTATTTGAAACCTTGAGATCATGTCTCAAACCAAATAACCATTTTCTAGGTCAAAAATCAGAAATTTCCTTTTCTCAGTCAAAACCCTAATTTTGACCATTTTGCCCTTTTGATGATCTGATCAAATTTCTTGAGGAATTATGGTCTAAACTTGATCAAATGACATATATGAGTTCATAATGTTGACATGGATAAAAAATTATGAAGTTTGACTGTAAATTGACCATAGTTGACTTTTCCCCAATATCGTTGATTTTTAGGTCAACTGATCAATTGAGTGAGCAAAAATGTGATCCAATACTTGAAACTTGACACGAGCAATCTTGATGGTCCATAACGATCCATGAAAGTTATATGAGGCATTAAAAGTTCAACTATCCTTGTGCAATCTCAAACCCTAATTTTCAGTCATCAGAGCTTAAGGAGGTGTCTTGAGCTGATCAACCCCAGTGCAGTCTTGAACCAAAGGAGATCTTGTGAGAAAATACTTGATAAATGAGAGGGAAAATTTTGGGGTACAACAGTGTATCATTCATAAGATTTTAAGCATTTAATGATTGAAGTTTTTAAACTTATTATTTCTGTTGTTTCTTCATTGTAAGTGATTGAAGGGATTTAAGGAGGGCCTCATACCTAGGTGAGTCTTAGGTAGAAGTATATCACGAGTAGTAATTAAGTGATTAGATCGTAAACTAGTTGTTTACTGAGGGCCTATGAATTGATATGATTTAGTGTACTTGTCCCTGGCTTGATAGCCCCCATAGTAGGTGTTGTTATACACTGAACTGGGTTAACAATCCCTTGTGTTTTTTACTGCATTTATTATTATTTCACTTTACTTTGTTCCTCATATATTTGTGTTGTGACATCTCATTTGACATCATATATATGATACCAGAATTTCAATTGGTATCAGAGCAGGCATCCTGCTCTTTATCTGGGTGAGATCCAGGAAAGATACTTTCTGGTACTATGGACAAGGAAGGAGGATTTGTGAACAGAACACCCATTCTGGATGGAAGTAATCATGACTACTGGAAACCACGTATGGTAGCATTTTTAAAGTCTTTGGAAAGCTGCTTTAAAAGGATGGAAACACCCTGTCAAATTTGAGAAAATGGAGAACCTACTTCTGAGTTAAAACCAGAAGAAGATTGGTCTAAAGAAGAAGGTGAAATTCCTCTTGGAAATTCTAAAGCCTTGAATGCCATATTCAATGGAATTGACAAGAACATTTTCAGATTAGTGAACACATATGAAGTAGCTAAGGATGCATGGGGAATTCTTCAATCTACTCATGAAGGCACATCCAAAGTTAAGATGTCAAGACTTCAGTTGCTCACCATAAAATTTGAGAATTTGAGAATGAAGGATGATGAAAGTATTAATGACTTCCATATGAACATTCTTGAAATTTTTAATGCATCCAGTGCTTTAGGAGAGAAAATACCTGAAGACAAATTGGTGAGAAATATCCTCAGGTCTCTTCCCAAGAGATTTGATATGAAAGTGACTGCTATAGAAGAAGCTCAAGACATTGACAAAATGAAAGTGGATGAACTTGTTGGATCCCTTCTGACATTTGAATTAAGAATCAATGAAAGATCTGAAAAGAAGAAAAAATCATAACCTTTGTATCAAATACTGAAGATGAAGAGGAAGACTGTGATCTGTATACAAATGGAGGAATATCAAATTCCTTAGCTATGTTTTGAATACAGTTTAACAAATTGATAAAAAGAATTAATAGGAACCAAAGATCAAATGTCAAGAACATCTCATCTGACATCCATAAGTCAAATGAGTTTGGAAGAAAAATGGATGAAGAAAAATCTACTCAAGGGAAGGGAGTACAATGTCATGAATATGAAGGATTTGGTCACTGTTATACCCCAAAATTTGCCCTCTCATTTTATCAATATTTCTCATCACAAGGCCCTTGAAACTCAGAATCAAGCTAGGGTTTGCCCTGCTCAAGACATATCCTTGCACTGATGACCTAAATTAGGGTTTGAGTTTGCACAAGGATTATTGGACTTTCAATGCTCAAAGTGACTTTCATACTTCATGTTTGACTCATAAGTTTGTCCATACCAAGTTTCAAGCCTTGAATCAAATTTTTGCCCAGTCAATTGGACAGTTGACCTAAAAATCAATTGTACTGGGGAAAAAGTCAACTGTGGCCAATTTACAGTCAAACCTCATGAATTTTGACCCACATCAATATTATGAACTCACATGAACCATTGGATCAAGTTTGGACCACAACTCCACAAGAAATTTGATCAGATCACCAAAAGGGCAAAATGGTCATTTTTAGGGTTTTGACTGTACAAAGGCAATTTTTGACTGTTTGACCTAGCCAATGGAAAGTTAAGCTCAAACATAGACTCAAGGACTCAATGAAATCATTTATACTTATTCAACAAGTTCAAAAGATATCAATTGCATTGAATTGACAGATGAATTTTTCAGTCAACTGATCAAAATTTGATTGTACACTGAAAAGTCAAACTTTGACTTTTTGGTCAAAATCAAATACCAAGGGACATTTTTCATCAAGATGTGTCAAATTATGAAACTTGTTCATCAAGAAACCCAAAATTGCAAATTAGGGTTTGAAATTGAAAAATTTCATAACTTAGAATTTTTCTAAGTTATGAATTTTCCTTAATTTTTCCTAACTTTGTCCCACATTTTCACCATGATGCAAATGGATTCAAACAAAACTTACAACATGAAAGTTGTAGTCCTCTACAAAGTCTACAACTTTGATTCACAAAGTTTTCTGAAAAGAAGCTTGGATCTCAAGTTATGATTTTTGGAACAAGGGTCCCTAAAACTTTTAACTTAGTGAAATTTTGCCCGAGTTTAGGCAGGATTTTGACCCATCTTCTTGGCCATTTTTAACATAGTTACACTTAGAATATCAAGTTTCATTTCAAATATGGATTATATAGCATGTTTCAAGCTTTCCAAATTGTCCAAGAACTCCTCAAACACATTTGTGGTTATGGAGAATCGAATGCTTGAAGTTGGCAAAAACTCACTTTGTATCCATGGCAAATTCATGTTCACTCAAGTGGAATTTTCAAACCAGAATGCTTTGTACTAGTTTTCAGGCCTCTAAAACATTTCAAACTCCTTAATTAAATGCAAATCTATCAGTCTAAGCATTTGTTTTGGCCATTTGGGCATTGTATACAAAACTAAGCCCTAAGTAGAAAAAGGCACACTTCCATTTTTGCAAAAGTGTGTTTTATGTCAAACCATGATCTTTGAGCATAGGGCCAAGATCTCAGAAGGAAAATCAAATCCAAAAATTGCAGGGACCAAGAGGATTGTATGCAACATATTTGATGGCTTGTACATGCCTGTAATCACAACTTCCCATTCTTACTTCAAAATCTTCACAACTTGTCAAAATCTTCACAACTTGAAAACCAGCCATTGTTAGCTTACACAAACATTTCAAACATCTTTCACACAACCCTTTGAGCAAGATACACGAGTGTTTGATCCTCAAAACCTCCCATAGCCAGAAATCACACTTCTTTGGCAAAATAGGGCAGATGCTGCAACTTGAGTGCCATAGCTCATTTGGCTCGTGCGTTTTGCCCCTTTTTGCTTCAAACACCTTCCATTCAACTCACTCAAGCTATCCCAAACCTCCATTGCCAACTGTAACTCCATTTACAGTGTTCACCATTTTCATTTCAAGCTTGTGTAGGTTGAGTTCTAGAGGCTGATTCAAGGACATTCGAGGCAAGCTAGCTATTGGAAAAGGTCAAGTGGAGTTCAAGCAAGCTACCAGACATCTCAAAACTTGTTGAGAAGCACTGCATTGCCCTACACGAATCCAACTGAAATAGGTTTTGCTTCACTTTCTATCTCTCTATTTAGGAACATTTAGCCTTAGGTTTGTGAATGAAAAATATAGTATTCAATGCTAGGAAGCCATACATATGTTCAGCTTTCATTTATATTAAGTGTGCTAGGAGAATTTCATCCATGAACATGCTGAAAAAACTAGGTCAGATTTTGGGGTCAGAGAAATTCTCTCTGGTCTTTGAGAGTTAGGATTAGTTGTTTATATGGTTGGAATCGTCTTGAAATTCTCTACAAGTTTGATGTTGTGAGTTTTGGCAAAAGATCACGTATGCAGGATGTCCAAGTTTGTACAACAGGCGCGCGGTTTTTCAAAGTCTGGAGGAAGAAGATGAAGTGGTGGGCTGGGCTTGGCCTGGCTTGCTTCTAACACCCGTCTTTTCCGTTTTACACCCCCTGGCCCAATTTCTTGAATAATTACATTTTTGCATTTTTGTTTTCTTTTCTGATTTTGTTCATTTATTTCCAAATATAAAAAATGCTTAAAAAATATTTTCATGATTTTTTACATTTATTTGGCATTTTACTCTAATTTTTCTAACATAAAAACATTTTGAATACTTTTATAACTTATTTAAAACTTAAAAATAATATGTAAATTATACTTTTATTTTTTATTTCTTATTTTTATTCACACTGAAAATATTATTAAAAATACAATTTATTTTTGTACATATTTTATTTTATATATACATATTTAATATATATATATATATATATATATATATATATATATATATATATATATATATATATATATATATATATATATATATATATATATATATATATATATATATATATATATATATATATACTTTTATTTTATTAAATACTTAGAAAAAAAATCAAAATATTACATTTTTATTTTTATTATTATTTATACTAAAAGATACTTTTTCTAAGTATATTTCATTTTTACATATATTAATATATTTTTTGTATATAAATAATATATAGTATTTATTTTCTTAAAGAAACTAGGGTTTCATCCCTTAAACAATTAAATAAATCTTTTATTTCTTTTCTTTATACTTTTTTTTTACATCAAAAATACTTTTACATACATAGGTAAACAAAAACCTTTTTTTTTGCATAATACATATTATTTGATATTTATTTATTCTGTTTATTTAAATATTATTCATTTATTATTCATGCAATTAAATTCAATTTAGATGTAATAGTAAATTAGGATTTATATTTCTTGTCAAATATCCCCCCATTCAAAATTGTATCCCCATCCCCATAATCATGTTGTAATAGCTTAGAATTTTTAAATTCTCGCACTTTACGCTTTCAATTATGCCATGATTAGAGAATTAGGGTTTGTATTCAAAAATCCAAATTAACAAATAGTTTGACCTAATCAAAGACAAAAATGCATGAAAATCAAACACAATGCACACTTGCACCCCTAGGGTTACAATCCACTTGTTGCCTTCAAAAATGGGCATGGTATGCATGTTGGGTACTTTGGCAAAACAAAAGTTAAACAAAAGATCATAGTCCCTCGATGACGCTATCTTGGTTGCCTAAACAAAAATGATCAAGTCCCTCAAAAATTTGCCAAAAATACTTAACACAATTGCTATCATGGTCTATACGATGACCCGCGTCTGTCCCGTTTAACATCCTAACACAAGGTTGTTCACCAAATGCAATGGTGAAACAACACTGTCAAAAGGGTTAAAAAAACATTAGGAAGGATCTTTGAGTAAAATAGGGTAGATAACTCTTAGTTACTTGATCAAAAGCTTGCAAAAATATCCTTGCTATTTTCAAACACACTTCACAACACAATTTCAAAATATTATCCAAAACAAACTTTCAAAACATTGAAATCTTTTCAAAAGACAAAAACCCCTTTGTATACATTCAAACAAGAATCATTACAAAGGTTGCCACAACGATGGTCTCTTTTCAAAACATCTTTCAAAACCACACACAAAGCACCATTTCAAACAATTTAAAAGCAAAAGCAAGTGATCTACACAAGTAACTAAGAGCCCATAGATAACCATGGATGAAAAGGGTGCTTGCACCTTCCCTTTTCATAATCTACTCCCCGAACCCAAGAAAACATCTCAAAGGTCTTTCCTGTGCTTTTTGACCTTTCCTTAGGATAAAATAAAAAGTCGGTGGCGACTCTTGCTAAACCGAAACATTTGCGAACACAAATGCAAAACCTCAAGTCAGTTCTCCCACCGTATCACAAAAATAGCGACTCTGCTGGGGAGATATTTAAAAGTGGAGTAACCTTAGGGTTTAGATCACCTTTGCATGCTTATCTTGATTGCTTGGATTTCTTTACATTTGGTTCTCTTGTTTGGGCTTGAAATCCTCTACCTGAATTTGGGAAACATTCATAGGTAAATAGCAATACATTGTGGAAACTGTGCGGGGTATACCGACACGGTTGAAGCAATATCTATATTAGTGCGACATATTTGTGAGTACCGGTAGCCTTTGAGTCAATCAAAGAGAATACGGGGCCGCTGAGTGATGTCATGAAGCACTAATGAACTCTTAGAACCTTACTTGACCATCTTAGCCTTTTTTAGGGGTAGTGAGATGACCGGCTTTGGTGCAGTATGGAGTTGGTAGATACTCGATACTACACTCATTGAGGGTTGTTTTCTTAGAATATTTTGGTTTCCAGTTAAGTGGCTAAACCAAAAAAATGAACACAGAAAATAATCCAGTGATATTGAGCTCCTTAGAACCCGGTTACTATTTATAGGACAGGTTGAGCCAACTAAATTCAAGAGGGTACTTACCTATGAAACCTCCTGAAAGCCTGAAACTAGGATCTTGTGTGACTTGTTTGTACATGTGCTTGTGCATACATCATGAACATCATAAAGCATCATATGCATCCACTAACCATTTCAAGGGTTTGGATCTTCATCTTTGTTCTTGTTTTGTAGGTCATGGAATCTCTTCGCAGGAAAACAATTCAAGTCAACCTTGTGAGAATCCCTCCTCAACTCAAGGAGCTTACTTCCAAGATCCCAGAGAATTCTCTCTTCAGTGAAAGACATGGTAGACTTCTTAACTTGGTCAACTCCAACATTGAAGAAGACATGGTGAAAGTTCTCTTTCAGTTCTTTGATCCCCTACACCACTGTTTCACATTCCCTGATTACCAACTAGTACCTACTTTGGAGGAATTTTCTCAACTCCTGAGGATTCCTATTCTCCATCAGCTACCCTACAATGGTACGGAAAGAGAACCAAAGCCTGAAGATGTTGCTCAAGCATTACACTTGCAACCATCTGATATCAAAGGTCATTTGGAAACCAGAAGTGGTGTCAATCGTTTCTTGGAAAAGTTTCTATTTGAGAAGGCACAAGACTGCTGGAATTCTCTAGATCTGCAAGCCTTTGAGGAGATTGTAGCACTTCTCATCTATGGGTTGGTCTTGTTCCCAAACCCTGATCAGCTTATAGATGTGAATGCTGTCAAGATTTTCATATCTCGGAATCCTGTGCCTACATTGCTTGGGGACATCCTACACTCATTTTACACACGAACAATGAGGAAAAGAGGTATTCTCATGTGTTGTACTCCTCTTCTAGCAAGGTGGTTTATTTCTCACCTTCCCCGGTCAATTTTGAAGAATGAGCAAGGTTTAAGGTGGTCACAACGGTTGATGACCCTCACACATTCTGATGTACATTGGTGTTCTCGGTCCAGAGAAAATGTCATCATCATTGATCGTTATGGGGAATTCCCTAATGTCCCACTACTTGGCATTAGAGGGGCATTACCTACAACCCATGTTTAGCCCTAAGAAAATTTGGATATGCTAGAAGGAATGGCCCTCATGATATGCTGATTCATGACTTGGTTTTTGACTTCGACAACGACGCTCAAGGACTTCGACAAAGGTTTATCCGAGCTTGGAGGATGCCCAACAAAGTGGATAGTAAGACATTGGGACACAAGAATTCCATCCCTCTTGAGCCTTATCTCAAGTGGGTACGAACCCGCGCCCAGAGTCTTAGATGCATTACCCTCACATTCTCCCCGTGATCAAAGAGCCTGTTGTGGAAGGAGAGGTTCCATACACCCTCCTACATTCAGACATGCCAATATCATTGGCAGAATTACAAAAGAGTTGGATACAACTCAAGGAAGAGCGAAATACTTTTGAAGCCAACTTCCACGCTAATGAGAAGAAGGTTTTGGAACTTACCCGCTGACTTCATGAGGAGGAAACTCTTAACACTTATATCGCACCAAAGAGGATGCGCAATATCTTTTTACATTAAGAATTTTGTAATATTTTGCCCATGGGGCATTCATGTACTAACAAATTTCTTCTTAATATGACGTGTTTTCTTTTTGTTTGCAACTGTTGTACCCCAAAATTTGCCCTCCCATATTCTTCAAGATTTGCCAAGATCAAGCTTCAAAATCTCTCAAGGGTTGCACAGTCCAATTGCCTCCTAACACAGCCAAAATTAGGGTTTTGGTTCTTGTAAAGAAAATGAGGTTTTCAAGGGTCCAATCAAGTTCCACATGCCTATATACATTGTCAAGCATCCATATGCCAAGTTTCAAGACTCACAGCATCAAATTGCACAGTCAAAAACCCTAATTGCTTCACAGTCAACTGCAGGGGTAAAATGGTCATTTGACAGTCAAAAGTCAAAAATTTTGTTCAACATCTTATTTTGAAGCCACAATCATCATTTGATCAATTCTTGATCATGATTCCACAAGCATGGCTCAAAAAGTCTCAAGATCCAAAAGTTTCTATTTTTGGACAATTGAAAAGTCAACTGCAAATTGACCAAGGCATAACTTTTTCATAGTTTATCAGAAAAATCCCATCCAAAGCTCATTTTGAAGGGGATGACATTTCCTACAACTCATCTTCACACTCCAAGTCCAAGAAATTCTCTCACAAAAAGTTATCAATTTCAACATTATAGGTCATTTTCAAAAGTCAACAAAAAGGCACTTTAAGTCAAAGACCATAACTTGAGATTGGTAAATCCAAATGACATAGGACCAAAGGCATTGGTTAAAGGACTTCAAGACCTTTCCAAAATGTCCAAGAACATGTTCATAGCCTCAAAATTGAGCAAGATACGCATTGGAGAAGTTGGGAAATTTTTGGGAATTTTCAAAAGTCAACTTTGCCTAAAAAGCTCCAAATTTGCTAATGGGCCTCAAATTCTTCCTTGAATCATTACCCAAAGCCTATGCACGACCCATTGAGCTCAAAATAATTTAGTTTCTTATTTTTAATTAATTAATTGGATTTATATTTATATTAATTCATTTAATTAGTTTTTATTATAAGAAAATTCAAAGATATGATTTTGTAGATCTTTTGTGCAGCAAATCAAACTAGGGCAAGTTGGCAAAGTCGTTTCTCATCCAAGGGGACAAGATCTTCCATAATTGGCAAGGTTTCATTGAAAAAAAGATTGAAATTTCATGATTGAAAATCAAATATTCAAGTCATAAATTCATGGATTCATGGGCTTGTCTTTGACCTAATTCTGATCACATACTTATGCATAACCTAACCCTACTCATACAGACACGAAAAAGCTGCTGAAAACTCATAACCAATTTGCAAAAAAATAGAGAAAAAGCTTGAAACTGATTTCATAGTTGTAGTATAATTCAAAGCCTAAAAAGGATTCTAACACATTGCTGGACCTTCCAGGAGTCTATTGGCATCAAGAATCAATCCTAACACGTGAAGAATCCAAGAACCTGGGCCACACGGTTTGTCTTGTTTTTCAAACTTGCATAACACAATTCATGTGCTTTTAATCTATTTTCTTGCTTGATTCATACTAATAGGTACCTCCTGAAGCGATTGGTATAAGTTAATTGGACTAACACTGCCTGAATCCAAATCCACCATGGACGAAAATTAGGTTTTCTGAAGCTTGCATTTGGGGCTTTAGGCATAGGGAAAAATTGGACCACGTCATGGCC
Organism: Vicia faba; assembly: GCA_948472305.1. Classification (NCBI taxonomy): domain Eukaryota; kingdom Viridiplantae; phylum Streptophyta; class Magnoliopsida; order Fabales; family Fabaceae; genus Vicia; species Vicia faba. Next base: position 1,089,279,642 of record OX451738.1, on the reverse strand, counting down.
ATGGTTGAATTCGTCAAGGCCAGACGAATTCAACCAACCTCTCGCGCTCAATTTATATTTCCTCCTCTTCTATTCGTTATTATTCACTATTCCATTTAGTGGGGGTTTAAAACCCCCGCTACTTGTTTCATATTGCAGGTACAAACGAAGAAGAAAGCTGAGGTGTCCAAGCGCTACTGGAAGATTTGAACTTTAGCGCGTTTTTTAACGTTTGCAGCATAATTGACTTTTTTCATATATTACATTTATTGTTTATTATGTATACAAACGCGTTTCACAGCTCAGTTGGTGGATAACACGCTTGGCAAGCATAGGGACCTGGGTTCGATTCCCAGGTCCCCCCCATATAATTCTTGATTTTTGCTTAAACGTGTTCAAGTGCAGCACTTCTTCAACGCCCTACCATACGCACTCACGCTTAAGACTGCCACGCGCTCATGATGATCCATCCAAGGGCCACTAAACGAGATCCAGGGTGTACCCAAGTCAACCACGTCCACTCAATCTGGAAAGTCAAACAAAGGCCTTGTCTTGATGGGCCAGAATTGCACAATTAACCTCCATATGGGCCTGAAACCCCCCTTGGTTTGCATCCTTTTTAATTTTATTTTCTTTTCTTTTCTAATTCTTTTTAATTGTTTTAATTGTTTTTTCACCATAAAATAATTTTTCATAATAAAAACAGAAAATCAAAAAATACAAAATATATTTAATTTATTATTAATTTCATCACTAACCTATTTTTTGTAAATAAATAACTAACAATTAACTTAGTTAATTTAGGTTTTAATTTTAACACTTTTTCTTAATAAATAAAAAATATGTAGAATTAGGTTTTGACATTTTTATCTTTTTTTCTTAATTAATTATTTTCATCATTATTTATTAGTATTATTATTTTTGTACATAATATGTAAATAATTAATTAGCTTAAGTTAGGTTAACTTTAATATTTTCTTAAATAATTAAAATAAACTTAGAATTAGGGTTTCTCTTGATTTTAATTTTCTTTATTTTCATAAATACCAAAAACATAAAAAAACACTTTTTTTTAATTAAATAATTAATTAGACTTTAATTTAATTTAATTTCAAGCAAAGGGTCAAAACCCTCGGACGTTCAATTTATTCTTTTCGCGCGTTATTTTTCTTATTGATTATTATGTAACTGCTTTCCGGATGTAATAGTAATTAGGTATTTTATTTACTTTCCGCATTTTTATCAAAAACGGGTCTTTGTATTCTGGCGATGTATAGACCCGCGCCTTGTAATAGCGTAGCTTTTATCTTTCCGTCTTTTAAATATCCGCACTCCTAAACTCTAAATTGTATGAAAGAATGTATGTTAACTAAAAACAAGCGTAGCTCACAATGCCATGATCAAAGATAACTGTTAAACTGAAAACAACACACAAATACACACACCACTTCTAGGGTACGCCTCACTCGTTGCCTTCGAAACGTGGTCATCAAGTATAGGACGTTTTAGCAGTCCTTATGTCCATGATCCAGTTGCCTCGAAACAGTTGCCTCGAAACAGTTGCCTCGAAACGGTTGCCTCGGATTAAAAAAGGATCAAGGACATAAGGGTAGCTTCTAAGGTGTCCTGTTGTTGCTTCGGTGACCACATTGTCCCTACGATCGAATTGACCCGAACACCTCCAACGGTGGTGCTACCTACCTCTCAATGGTGGGATGGCACTACCTTAAGGACTTATACACAGCCTAATTCCTTAGGGTAGGTAGATGACTCATGGATACCTGCTCTCTTCAAAAACAAACAAAAACTTTTCACACCGACACTTTGCTAAAAGCTTTCAAAACAAATTTTTCAAACACTCTTGAGGACAGATACAAGAGTTATTCAGAAATCTTTCAAATAAACTTTTTTTCAAACCCACTCACATTTTGAAAAGCAAACATTTTGAAAACATAAGAGCAAGTATCTAAGAGCCCATGGATAACCATGGATAGAAAGGGTGCTAACACCTTCCCTTTCTATAAATCTACCTCCCGAACCGAGAAACGTTCTCATAAGGAATTTTGCTGTGCTTTTGTCCTGTCCATGTTGGAGAAAATAAAAGACGGTGGCGACTCTTGCTTCCGCGACATTTCGCGAAACCAGCTTTAAACAGTCAGTTCTAAATCCACCGATCACAGAACTAGCGACTCTGTTGGGGATAAAACTTTAAAGTGAGGTGTACCTTAGGATAGATCATACTTGTGTTTTCAATTGCTTTGTTTTGTTTGCTTTATTATTATGGGCACTGTCTTGGGAGTTCTATAGATCCTAGCCCGGATCTTAGGGATACCTTCTTAGAAAGTAGCAACAAGACTGTGAGGGAACTATGCGGGGTATACCGACACAGTTGAAGCAGTCTGCTACGTTGATGTGGCACTTTGGTGAGTACCGGTAACCCTTGAGTCAAGTCAAGGAGAGTACGGGGCCGCCGCGTGGTGTCGTGAAGCATCAACTGACCTTAGGAACCTTAATTGAACCATCTTGGCCTCTTTGGGGTAGTGAGATAACTGACTTTGGTGCAGTCCGAAGTTGGTTGATACTCGATACTACACTCAGTTAAGGGTTGTTTTCTTGGAATATTTCGATCGCCAGTTCAGTGGATAAATCGAAACAATGAACACAGAAAACAATCCAATGATATTGAGACCCTTAGAACCCGGTTACTTTTGATAGGACAGGTTTTAACCAACGAAACTGAAAGAGGGTAGTACCTAAACTTCATGCTGGCCTAAACTCTAAGGGTTGTTTTGTGTGACTTGTGTGCCTTCATACTTGAACTACTTGCATACTTGTTATCTAACAACACGGGTTCCTTGCAGGTTTTGTTTACAGTCCTTAATTGGGACTCATTACAGGGCCTACTTACATCCATGCATAGCATAACATCGTACCATAGCATACATCCTACATAAAGACTAACCCATTTCAAGAATCTCAAGGGCTTGTGATGCAGGTCATGATGAACCAGAATGTCTAGCAAGGGGCAAAGGGGATTTATTTTCCTCTAGCTAGGTTGATGACCCGAGTCAGGGGCTATGACCCACTCGATATGGTGAGCCTTGACCCTTGAAGAAGGACTCTCAATAATATGCAGTGCCTTCCATCAAGCTACAAAATGCAGATTCTAACAAAGCTTCTTGTTTATCCCGCGAGATCCTTAAAAACATTGCATGCATATCATACATATCATTGCATTACAGGTACTCCTTTGACAGGTCACTTACCTTTTTCGCTGTTTATTTCAGCAATGGCTTCCCAACAAGATAACTAGGGTCTTCATGCTCAAGAGACTCAGTTCAGGGAGATCTTCTTAAGCCTATCCAAGGGGCAAGAGGAGTTAAGGACACTCCTCATGGGGAATTTGGCCAAGAAAAGTCCTGAAGATGACAAGGATGAACGGCTGAAACGTCTGCAAGCTGAGGTAGATACAATGAGAACCCAGATGCTGGGGCAAATGGCTCTCATCCAAGGCTTAGCTCGGAAGCAAGAAGAATTGAGGACCATGATCAGTCAGCTTCATCAAGACATGAAGCAACCAGTCCAAGTCAGGGACCAGGTCATTGATCAGCTCCCAAGAGGACAAGGGTCTGGTATGGTGAAGAATAGACCTCTCCAAATTGCTACCACCCCACAGGTCCAACCGCAACCTCGCCCAGAGCAGCAGGTTGATCAGAGTAAGCCAAGCAGGTCCAGGAGGCAATTCACCTAGCTCAACGTGTCGCTGTTTCAAGCTTTACAACACCTGTTGAGTTTGAATCTGATTACACTAAGGGCTCCTCCCCGGAATCCCAACATCTCTGCTCCTAACTATCATCCCAACAAAAGATGTGCATACCACTCTGATAGTCCTGGGCATGACACTGCCGACTGCTGGGCTCTGAAGAACAAGGTCCAGGACCTGATTAATGAAGGAGCAGTAGATTTCACCCAAGTGGGTCAAGCTGAGTGCTTCTACCATCCCTACAGGATTCACCATTTGAAGTAACAAGTCCTGAGATGAGAAGACTTTTTGTCCATTGGAACTTTCAAGTTGTAATTTTCTTTTGATTGTTCAAACAATTATCATGTCAAACGCTGTTATTCCATTAATGCATCGCATATGTCTGTTTTGAATCAATATATTCGCATTCGCTATATTCAAACTGCTTTCATTTTTTTGATGTCAACTCTCAATTAATAATTCTAAGCCTCTTGAGGGAGGATGACGAAGACGATACCATAATCTACAATATGCTTTTGAACAGACCCCGCTGATGAAGTACAGGCATTGTTTCAAATCCTAAACAGTGGAGTTATAAGGAAGATAATCCCTCGTCAACCCCTTCGAGCCAAAGAAGTAGGAGTTTTTCTTTTCGAAAATTAAAACCCTTAATCATAACCTGGGGCAGGGTAGTTCTCTCAGTTGATCCAAGTGCACAACGAATGGCACCAAAGAAGTCCTTTTGAAACAAAAGACAGTGATGGGTCCGAATAATCATAAAGACAGGCAGTCATCATCTCTCAAAGAATAAAAGCCCAATAAGTCAAAACCTATGAAGGAGACTTACAAAACTGGGGCATCCCGCTGACTGTAACCACAAAGAAACAGTTCAAAAAAAAAACAGGGATAATGAAATCAAAAAGAAAAGAGGTACTACAAACCCTCAACAAAAAAGGGAAATGACTGCCTATTCTAAACTGTCAAAATCTGAACCATCATTGGAATATCAGGACAAAGACTCAAACAAGGTCTAACGCACAATCAGCTGAGTTTAGGTTTGAAGAACATCATGAAGAGCGGGTGGGTACAGATACTTTGAGCCTTTATCCTTTGTTTCTTAAACCGTGAACCAGGCCACGCTACAACCCTTAAAAGTCCTAGCCGAAGCATGGGTTAGTTCGAAAGCATACTGTTACGAAAAGGTATCCTGACTCCTTAAGGCTTGCGGTAAAATAACGAGTTGACATCACAGTTTACAAAAAAATTCACTTGTTTTTATGAAAAATGCATTTTCAAAAACTTCAAGACAGACATAAGCTTTGCATTTTTAATATAACATTGCTTGCATATGACTATTTGTTTGAACAACATAGAAGTTCGCACGACGAATGTCTAATGAACAAAAGAACCTCCAATCAAGGGGCATGGCATGATCATTGTCCATCATCTGGGGCAGTTAAGTCAAGATTCGGAGAATCTCTCAAAAGGCCAACCAGTAGGGGCAGACCTCCATCTGAGTCACTTGGGGCATTGGACGATCAAACGAAGATCTTCTGGTAGTAAGGCAACGCAACATTACCGACAGGGGCACCTCCCTACATTCTGAGAGCACAGACATAGTCAAAAAATACTACGCATAATCAAAGACCCGCTAGGTTGACACACCTAGGCAAAAATAAGGGCTTCCCGGCGAACCAAAAGGGTTCGGGCAAAAATTAGGGATGAAAATGAAAAAAATCTGTACACCCGGCAAGTCGAAAACCTGAAAAGGCGGCTTGGGCAAAAATGGGTATCCCGGTGGACTGAAAACCCGAAAGGGCGGTCCAGGCAAAAGTTAGGGATCAAAAGCGTACGACTATGTCCCGGCATCTCGTCACTTGCCTACCAGAAGAAGATTTGTCAATTGGCAGTCATCAAACGCCTCCACATGTACCTTCTACTCCCGCAGAAACTGGGGCAATAGGAATTGTCTGAACGGTACAAGCTGCTCTGTCCACTAGGTACTAAGGTAGGTTCAGCTGAAGAACGTAACCAAGATACCTTCACTCCCCGCAGAGTAAGACCAGAATCAGCAATACTCTCCCCAGGAAGAGTTGGTCTCCCATCAGCCCAAAAAGGCACAGTATCCCTAGCAAGTCAGCAACGCCCTCTCAAGCAGAGTAGACCACTTTCAGCCTTAAGGAAGTTGGGTATCCCCAGAAGATCTCAATATTCCCCAATGAAGCATACAAACATTCCTAACAAGCATCCTCGGCAATCTTGATCTAAGATTGTTCCCCGGCGGTATACCGGACATCCAGTGGAGCCATTCCCCAGTCCAATCTGAAAAATTTCCCCAGGAGAGTCCAATCTCAAAAGTCTCCCCAGGAAAGTTCAATCAATCTCCCTAGTAGATTCAGGAAGCTTATCCTCAGTAGATTCTGGAAGCTTATCACCTGCAGAGCACGAACGCTCCCCCCCGGCTTTATTCAAAGGTTATTTCCCCACCAGGATATAACTGGGTTATCCTCAGCCAATTGCCACGGAAAGATCGTCCCCGGCGAAGTCTTCCTATCCCCCAGCGGAGTTCATCAAATTCCTCAACAAAGCTCAACAATGGTATCCCCAGCGGAGTCATCATCAACCTTAGCAAAGTACCTCTCTTTCCCCACAAGAGTTCACTCCCCGCAGAGTAATCTATTCGCCAAGTTTATTCCCCAACGGAGTCATCTTGTCCTACCGGTATTCTTGCAACCATCATCCCCAGCGGAAACAAAAAGCTCTACTCTTCCACATCAGCCCAGGATTCAATCTCCCGGCAGTCGTCAAGGATCTATTTTCCTATACAAAAATACATTCATGAACATCACATCTCCATACATTATAGCATGCATATACGCATCATGAACATACAATCTCATTTATTCTGAGAACATCACGCATGTCATAACATCATGACATTGCATACAACTAACGTTTTGTCTTTTCAGGACAAAGTTCAGTACAAAGATGATTACTATCAACTGTCGTGATTCCAGATCCGATTCCTGTATCTTGCCAGGGTGTATCTGTTGACGACTATATTCCAAACTCGATTCCTGTATCCTGCCAGGGCACGTCTGAAGAGTTTGAAGATCCGATTCCTGTATCTTTCCAGGGTGTATCTGTTGACGACTAATTCCATACTCGATTCCTGTATCCTGCCAGGGCACGTCTGAAGAGTTTGAAGATCTGATTCCTGTATCTTGCCAGGGTGTATCTGTTGACGACTAATTCCAGACTCGATTCCTGTATCCTGCCAGGGCACGTCTGAAGAGTTTGAGGATCCGATTCCTGTATCTTGCCAGGGTGTATGTGTTGACGACTATATTCCAGACTCGATTCCTGTATCCTGCCAGGGCACGTCTGAAGAGTTTGAAGATCCGATTCCTGTATCTTGCCAGGGTGTATCTGTTGATGACTAATCCCAGACTCGATTCCTGTATCCTGCCAGGGCACGTCTGAAGAGTTTGAAGATCTGATTCCTGTATCTTTCTAGGGTGTATCTGTTGACGACTAATTCCAGAATCGATTCCTGTATCCTGCCAGGGCACGTCTGAAGAGTTTAAAGATCCGATTCCTGTATCTTGCCAGGGTGTATCTGTTGACGACTAGATCCCGACTCGATTCCTGTATCCTGCCAGAGCACGTCTAAAGAGTTTGAAGATCCGATTCCTGTATCTTGCCAGGGTGTATCTGTTGACGACTAATTCCAGACTCGATTCCTGTATCCTGCCAGGGCACGTCTGAAGAGTTTGAAGATCTGATTCCTGTATCTTGCCAGGGTGTATCTGTTAACGACTAATTCCAAACTCGATTCCTGTATCTTGCCAGGGCACGTCTGAAGAGTTTGAAGATCCGATTCCTGTATCTTGCCAGGGTGTATCTGTTGACGACTAATTCCAGACTCGATTCCTGTATCCTGCCAGGGCACGTCTGAAGAGTTTGAAGATCTGATTCCTGTATCTTTCCAGGGTGTATCTGTTGACGACTAATTCCATACTCGATTCCTGTATCTTGCCAGGGCACGTCTGAAGAGTTTGAAGATTCGATTCCTGTATCTTGCCAGGGTGTATCTGTTGACGACTAATCTCAGACTCGATTCCTGTATCCTGCCAGGGCACGTCTGAAGAGTTTGAAGATCCGATTCCTGTATCTTGCCAGGGTGTATCTGTTGACGAATAATTCCAGACTCGATTCCTGTATCCTGCTAGGGAACGTCTGAAGAGTTTGAAGATCCGATTCCTGTATCTTGCCAGGGTGTATCTGTTGACGACTAATTCCAGACTCGATTCCTGTATCCTGCCAGGGCACGTCTGAAGAGTTTGAAGATCCGATTCCTGTATCTTGCCAGGGTGTATCTGTTGACGACTAATTCCAGACTCGATTCCTGTATCCTGCCAGGGCATGTCTGAAGAGTTTGAAGATCTGATTCCTGTATCTTGCCAGGGTGTATCTGTTGACGACTATTCTCCGGACTCGATTCCTATATCTTGCCAGGGCACGTCTGAAGAGTTTGAAGATTCGATACCTGTATCCAGCCAGGGCACATCCACATGAAGAGTTTGAAGATCAACCCCTGTAACAGGCCAGGTAATTATTTTCTTTCTCAGGTACGCAAGTTCTCGCTAAGGAATCTCTTACGCGATCGACACCTAGATGGCATCTATAAGCCCATCCACATATCATTACAGTTCCAAATGGCATCTATAAGCCCATTCCCGACAAGGTTCTGTCACACTTCCAGATGGCATCTATAAGCCCATTCCCGACAAGGTTCTGTCACACTTCCAGATGGAATCTATATGCCCATCCTCCTATCCATCAGTCTCCAAATGGCATCTGTAAGCCCATTCCGCTATCACACTATTGGTACTCTACTATGTGAGTGCAAATTTCTGGGCACTCTAGTGTTCAATCATCTTCCACCTTCGGATTACGAAAGGCACGCTAGCCAATCTACATCCTCAGGTCTAAGAATATTGAACAGGGGCAACTGTTGTACCCCAAAATTTGCCCTCCCATATTCTTCAAGATTTGCCAAGATCAAGCTTCAAAATCTCTCAAGGGTTGCACAATCCAATTGCCTCCTAACACAGTTAAAATTAGGGTTTTGGTTCTTGCAAATAAAATGAGGTTTTCAAGGGTCCAATCAAGTCCCACATGCCTATATACATTTTCAAGCATCCATATGCCAAGTTTCAAGACTCACAGCATCAAATTGCACAGTCAAAAACCCTAATTGCTTCACAGTCAACTGCAGGGGCAAAATGGTCATTTGACAGTCAAAAGTCAAAAATTTTGGTCAACATCTTATTTTGAAGCCACAATCATCATTTGATCAATTCTTGATCATGATTCCACAAGCATGGCTCAAAAAGTCTAAAGATGCAAAAGTTTCTATTTTTGGACAGTTGAAAAGTCAACTGCAAATTGACCAAGGCATAACTTTTTCATAGTTTATCAGAAAAATCCCATCCAAAGCTCATTTTGAAGGGGATGACATTTCCTACAACTCATCTTCACACTCCAAGTCCAAGAAATTCTCTCACAAAAAGTTATCAATTTCAACATTATAGGTCATTTTCAAAAGTCAACAAAAAGGCACTTTAAGTCAAAGACCATAACTTGAGATTGGTAAATCCAAATGACATAGGACCAAAGGCATTGGTTAGAGGACTTCAAGACCTTTCCAAAATGTCCAATAACATGTTCATAGCCTCAAAGTTGAGCAAGATATGCATTGGAGAAGTTGGGAAATTTTTGGGAATTTTCAAAAGTCAACTTTGCCTAAAAAGCTCCAAATTTGCTAATGGGCCTCAAATTCTTCCTTGAATCATTACCCAAAGCCTATGCACGACCCATTGAGCTCAAAATAATTTAGTTTCTTATTTTTAATTAATTAATTGGATTTATATTTATATTAATTCTTTTAATAAGTTTTTATTATAAGAAAATTCAAAGATATGATTTTGTAGATCTTTTGTGCAGCAAATCAAACTAGGGCAAGTTGGCAAAGTCATTTCTCATCCAAGGGGACAAGATCTTCCATAATTGGCAAGGTTTCATTGAAAAAAAGATTGAAATTTCATGATTGAAAATCAAATATTCAAGTCATGAATTCATGGATTCATGGGCTTGTCTTTGACCTAATTCTGATCACATACTTATGCATAACCTAACCCTACTCATACAGACACGAAAAAGCTGCTGAAAACTCATAACCAATTTGCAAAAAAATAGAGAAAAAGCTTGAAACTGATTTCATAGTTGCAGTATAATTCAAAGCCTAAAAAGGATTCTAACACATTGCTGGACCTTCTAGGAGTCTATTGGCATCAAGAATCAATCCTAACACGTGAAGAATCCAAGAACCTGGGCCACACGGTTTGTCTTGTTTTTCAAACTTGCATAACACAATTCATGTGCTTTTAATCTATTTTCTTGCTTGATTCATACTAATAGGTACCTCCTGAAGCGATTGGTATAAGTTAATTGGACTAACACTGCCTGAATCCAAATCCACCATGGACGAAAAATTAGGTTTTCTGAAGCTTGCATTTGGGGCTTTAGGCATAGGGAAAAATTGGACCACGTCATGGCCATGGTTGAATTCGTCAAGGCCAGACGAATTCAACCAACCTCTCGCGCTCAATTTATATTTCCTCCTCTTCTATTCGCTATTATTCACTATTCCACTTAGTGGGGGTTTAAAACCCCCGCTACTTGTTTCATATTGTAGGTACAAACGAAGAAGAAAGCTGAGGTGTCCAAGCGCTACTGGAAGATTTGAACTTTAGCGCGTTTTTTAACGTTTGCAGCATAATTGACTTTTTTCATATATTACATTTATTGTTTATTATGTATACAAACGCGTTTCACAGCTCAGTTGGTGGATAACACGCTTGGCAAGCATAGGGACCTGGGTTCGATTCCCAGGTCCCCCCATATAATTCTTGATTTTTGCTTTAACGTGTTCAAGTGCAGCACTCCTTCAACGCCCTACCATACGCACTCACGCTTAAGACTGCCACGCGCTCATGATGATCCATCCAAGGGCCACTAAACGAGATCCAGGGTGTACCCCAGTCAACTACGTCCACTCAATCTGGAAAGTCAAACAAAGGCATTGTCTTGATGGGCCAGAATTGCACAATTAACCTCCATATGGGCCTGAAACCCCCCTTGGTTTGCATCCTTTTTAATTTTATTTTCTTTTCTTTTCTAATACTTTTTAATTGTTTTAATTGTTTTTTCACCATAAAATAATTTTTCATAATAAAAACAGAAAATCAAAAAATACAAAATATATTTAATTTATTATTAATTTCATCACTAACCTATTTTTTGTAAATAAATAACTAACAATTAACTTAGTTAATTTAGGTTTTAATTTTAACACTTTTTCTTAATAAATAAAAAATATGTAGAATTAGGTTTTGACATTTTTATCTTTTTTTCTTAATTAATTATTTCCATCATTATTTATTAGTATTATTATTTTTGTACATAAATATGTAAATAATTAATTAGCTTAAGTTAGGTTAACTTTAATATTTTCTTAAATAATTAAAATAAACTTAGAATTAGGGTTTCTCTTGATTTTAATTTTCTTTATTTTCATAAATACCAAAAACATAAAAAACACTTTTTTTTAATTAAATAATTAATTAGACTTTAATTTAATTTAATTTCAAGCAAAGGGTCAAAACCCTCGGACGTTCAATTTATTCTTTTCGCGCGTTATTTTTCTTATTGATTATTATGTAACTGCTTTCCGGATGTAATAGTAATTAGGTATTTTATTTACTTTCTGCATTTTAATCAAAAACGGGTCTTTGTATTCTGGCGATGTATAGACCCGCGCCTTGTAATAGCATAGCTTTTATCTTTCCGTCTTTTAAATTTCCGCACTCCTAAACTCTAAATTGTATGAAAGAATGTATGTTAACTAAAAACAACCGTAGCTCACAATGCCATGATCAAAGATAACTATTAAACTGAAAACAACACACAAATACACACACCACTTCTAGGGTACGCCTCACTCGTTGCCTTCGAAACTTGGTCATCAAGTATAGGACGTTTTAGCGGTCCTTATGTCCATGATCCAGTTGCCTCGAAACAGTTGCCTCAAAACAGTTGCCTCGAAACGGTTGCCTCGGATTAAAAAAGGATCAAGAACATAAGGGTAGCTTCTAAGGTGTCCTGTTGTTGCTTCGGTGACCACACTGTCCCTACGATCGAATTGACCCGAACACCTCCAACGGTGGTGCTACCTACCTCTCAATGGTGGGATGGCACTACCTTAAGGACTTATACACAGCCTAATTCCTTAGGGTAGGTAGATGACTCATGGATACTTGCTCTCTTCAAAAACAAACAAAAACTTTTCACACTAACACTTTCTAAAAGCTTTCAAAACAAATTTTTCAAACACTCTTGAGGACAGATACAAGAGTTATTCAGAAATCTTTCAAAGAAACTTTTTTTCAAACCCACTCACATTTTGAAAAGCAAACATTTTGAAAACATAAGAGCAAGTATCTAAGAGCCCATGGATAACCATGGATAGAAAGGGTGCTAACACCTTCCCTTTCTATAAATCTACCTCCCGAACCGAGAAACGTTCTCATAAGGAATTTTGCTGTGCTTTTGTCCTGTCCATGTTGGAGAAAATAAAAGACGGTGGCGACTCTTGCTTCCGCGACATTTCGCGAAACCAGCTTTAAACAGTCAGTTCTAAATCCACCGATCACAACAACAAATTTGAATTTCTGAATCCTTGAATGCATTACATGAATAACATATCATTCATCATATGCATAAACAGATCTTCACACTAGGTTTCCTTATCTTTATGCTCTTTATTTTAGCAAGATGGATTTGGAGCAGACAGTTAAGGATTTGCAAGCACAAAATTCGCAATTCCAGCAACTCCTCATGACCTTAGCAAAGGGTCAAGAGGACCTTAAAGCACTGTTGGAGAAAGATAAAGAGAAAAAAAAGAAAAGGACTGGTATGGCCACTATGGGAAGAAGGTTTGAAAACCAGGCTAGAAAGGTTCTCGAGTTCCCCTCGACGCCTGATGAAGGGGTTGGTAAAGGAAAAGGAGCTGCAATGCCTTCTGAATCTGAAGTTGAAGAGGAAGAAGAGGAAGAGGATGAAGATTACTCCGAATAGCAATATCCCCCAGCGGGTGATAAGTATAAAAATCTTGAGGATCGGTTGGCAGCCATGGAGTTGCAAAGGGTACCTGGGTTAGATTTCGAAGAACTAGGGTTGGTCGCTGGGATCGTCATTCCTCCCAAGTTCAAAGTACCTACGTTTGCTAAGTATGACGGTTTGTCTTGTCCAAAGATGCAACTGAGGTCCTACGTCAGAAAGATTCAACCTCACTCCTCTGATAAAGATCTTTGGGTCCATTTTTTTCAAGACAGTTTATCAGGCACACAATTGGACTGGTTCTATCAACTTGAGAGATCGGATGTTCATAACTGGGAAGATTTAGCTGCTGCTTTCTACCGACAATACCAATACAACGCCGATTTAGCGCCTACTCGTACTCAACTACAGAGTATGGGTATGGCTTCTAATGAGGGATTTAAGGAGTATGCCCAGAAGTGGCGAGATTTGGCTGGAAGGGTGCAACCACCTTTGTCGGATAGAGAGCTAGTTGACATGTTTTTAGGGACCCTATCTGTCCCATTCTTCAATCATTTAATCAGGAGTTCATCTGCAGGATTCACCAAATTAATTCTGACCGGTGAAAGGGTCGAGGCTGGCATTAAAAGTGGTAAAATTCAGAAGGATGCTTCCGCTTCCACTACTATTAAGAAGACCTTCCCAGCTAAGAAAGAAGCTTATGTTGTTTATTCCTAGAAAGATCAAAGAAGAACGGAGCGCCGACCAACGGTGGGGGCTGTGATGATTCAAAACTCTTTAATCGATCAACCTCGAAATAATCAACCAAGATCTAATCAGCAAAGGGTAGAAAGGCCACAACGAAAATTCACCCGAATCAATATGACACCGGCTCAAGTCCTCCCTCATTTGTTGAAGCTGAACCTCACCAACTTGAAAGAAGCGCCGAAAAACCCTAATACCTCTTATCCTTATTATCATTCCAATGCAAAATGTGCGTACCACTCTGACAGTGTAGGGCATGACACCAACAACTGTTGGGCTCTTAAAAACAAGATCCAAGACTTGATAGACGCCAAGGAGGTAGAATTCAATGCGCCCGAAAAGCCGAATGTGATTTCTGCCCCAATGCCGAAGCACGGCCATAATGTCCATGCCGTTATAGAAGACCTTCATGTTACCACCGTTGATGACCTTTTGACTCCGTTACCAATAATTAAAGTGAATTTGATGAAAGCTGGGATATTCCCAGGCTGTGGAAAAGACTGTACCTTTTGTTCAAACTTGCGAACTGACTGCCCACTGTTGAAATCAGGCATCCAACGCCTGATGGATACCCAAGAGATCCTATTTCAAAAGACTCATGTTGATACTATCACTCTTGTTACTCCTGCTACCTTTGTTACTCCTATCAATGACATTGCCATAATAACCATCTCCGACAATCTTCCCAAGACCTGCAAAAGGCCTGTCAAGATTACGCCTGATCCTAAGTTTGTGCCGCTAAAAATCACCATGTCGAGGCATGTCCCGTATAAATCTAACAAGACGATACCATGGAATTACGGAGGAGAAATCTTCTACCATGGTGTCAAATAGATTGAATCAGTCCAAGAGAATTTTGATGATGAAACCCCTGATATAGGGAATATTGCGGGAATGAGCAAGATAACTTGCAGCGGAAGGATCTTCTCTCCAGAGATTGCTCCTCCACGGGCAGTCTTCGGACCCTCGAGAGTTTCTGTACCTGTCAAGCCATCTGTGCAAAGCCCGATAATTGAAGAAATTGATGTACCTGAAGTTAGACCCTCTGATGCTACTACCAAAGGTAAGGGGATACTAGAAGCGCCTGTCAGGACGAAGGATCAGACTGTGGTAATCCCCAAGACCACCCAGAAATAGATGGAATAAATCTTAAAAATAATCAAGAAGAGCGACTACGATGTCGTGGAGCAGCTAGGGAAGAACGCTTCCAAAATCTCCATTCTAGCTCTCCTACTCTGCTCTGAGGCTCATGTTAAGGCCTTAATCAAATTTCTAAAGACAGCACACGTGCCTCAAGAAACTTCTGCTGACCAGTTTCAAGAGTGTGTGGCTAGCCTTACTGCCGATAATGGTCTTGGTTTTTATGACGCTGATCTGACTCATAAGGGAAGGAAGCACAACGACGCGCTGCATGTCTCAGTAGAATGCAGAGGAACCACACTTTCCCATGTTCTGGTTGACACTGGTTCATCTTTAAATGTGCTACCAAAGAAGGCGTTGGACAAATTGGACTGCGAAGGTTTGACCCTAAAGCCCAGTAACATCGTTGTTAGAGCCTTCGAGGGTTCTAAGAGGATGGTTCACGGAGAAGTGGACATTCCAATCAAGGTGGGCACAAAACTTTTCAACTCTACCTTTTATGTGATGGACATCCGTCCTTCATATTCATGCTTGTTGGGAAGGCCGTGGATCCACAATGCTGGGGTAGTCACTTCCTCTATGCACCAAATGCTAAAGTATCTCGTTCAGGGTAAGATTATAATGGTTCATGGGGAGGAAGAGTATATGATAAGTCATCTTAACTCCTTCCTCTATGTGGAGTTGGATGGCGAGTTCATAGAAACGCCTTTCCAACATTTTGAAGAGGTTTCTCCTGAAGTCGCAGTTGCAAAGACAATGACTGATGTGCCTATCGTTTCCAAGCCTGTGTCTAGGATGGCATCCCTCAAAGATGCGGAGGCCGTAATCAAAGAAGGAAGGAGTACAGTGTGGGGGCAACTGCCTAATTTTTCTCACAAAACGGAAAAGTTTGGATTAGGTTTTACTGCTGCTGGCCAGAAAGCTGTGCGTCGCTCCCGGGCTGGAGGACCACCCGTAAAAATCACTCACCGTGGAATTAATGCCTTAGAAGATGATGATGATGATGAAGAAAACTTTGAGGATTGGATCTTTCCACTCGTCGAAGGAGAATTAAGCAACTGGGAAGCGAAAGAATTCGTTCCCATCACTTTCATCAACCAGTAATTTATCTTTGAACAATTTCCTATTTTGGTCTGTAATAATTAAACAATTCGTATACTATTTTCACCTTATGCCTTACCCGGGGAATATAGGTGCATTTGTAAGGGCTTGATTTCTTCATTATCATATGCCATTTTTTAATGAATCATTGGACGTTTTCATCTATAAACTGTTGTGTTCATTTTCTTTCCTTTTACATTTTGTTTTGTTTGAGGATGGCTATCCCTTACACACACCCACACTCACAAAATGCAGGTACCCATCCACTCCGGATTCCATGGGTGACTATTCTGCTTTGGCCTTCAGTAACTCTGAAGATTTGGTCGATCATGCCGAGTACGAAGGTGATGAAGACTGTGAAGTGCCTGGAGAGTTAGCCAGACTTTTGCAACAAGAAGAGAGGGCTATTCTGCCCCATGAAGAGTTGCTAGAGACCATCAATTTGGGAATAGAGGAAGACAAGAAAGAGGTTAAGGTGGGTGCCAACCTGGAGCCAAGTGTCAAAGAGCGTCTAGTGCAGCTGTTGAACGAATATGTTGAGATCTTTTCCTGGTCCTATGAAGACATGCCGGGACTAGATACAGATATTGTGGTTCACCGTCTCCCTACAAGAGAAGACTGTCCACCGATCAAACAAAAAGTCCGCCGGATGAGGCCTGACATGTCTGAAAAGATCAAAGCTGAGGTAATGAAGCAATTCAATGTTGGCTTTCTGGCTGTTACATCCTATCCACAATGGGTTGCTAACATTGTGCCTGTTCCTGAGAAGGATGACAAAGTCAGAATGTGTGTGGACTATCGGGACTTAAACAGGGCTAGCCCTAAAGATGATTTTCCACTGCCACACATCGACATCTTGGTTGACAACACAACTCAACACAAGGTATTTTCCTTCATGGATGGATTCTCGGGATACAACCAGATCAAAATGGCTCCCGAAGACATGGAGAAGACTACTTTTGTTACGCGGTGGGGTACCTTCTGCTATAAAGTGATGCCATTCGGACTGAAGAATGTCGGGGAAACCTATCAGCGAGCCATGGTAGCTTTGTTTCATGATATGATACATCATGAGATCGAAGTCTACGTAGACGACATGATAGCCCGTTCACAGACAGAAGAAGAACACCTTGATCATCTGCAAAAGCTGTTTGTCAAATTGAAGGAATATAAGCTCAGACTGAACCCTAGCAAATGCACTTTTGGAGTCAGGTCTGGTAAACTTTTGGGATTTATCGTCAGCAACAAAGGCATTGAGGTTGATCCTGCTAAATTCAAAGCTATACAAGAAATGCCTGTCCCCCGCACTGAAAAGGAGGTTAGAGGTTTCTTGGGACGCTTAAACTATATTGCGAGGTTCATCTTTCACCTAACATCTACCTGTGAGCCAATCTTCAAGCTGTTGAAGAAAGATCAGATGGTGGAATGGAACAATGATTGTCAAGTTGCTTTTGATAAGATCAAGGAGTATTTGCTGGAACCTCTTATCTTGATGCCACCCGTCGAAGGAAGGCCGTTAATCATGTATCTGACTGTTTTGGATAACTCAATGGGGTGCGTACTGGGCCAACATGACGAGTCTGGCCGAAAAGAGCATGCCATTTATTACCTTAGCAAAAAGTTTACTGACTGTGAGACTCGCTAATCACTGCTCGAGAAAACTTGCTGCGCTTTGGTATGGGCTGCTCGCCAGCTAAGGCAGTATATGTTGACACATACCACTTTGCTGATTTCTAAAATGGATCTGATTAAGTATATCTTCGAGAATCCTGCTTTATCTGGAAGAATCGCTAGATGGCAAATGATCCTGACTGAGTATGATATCCAGTACACAACCCAAAAAGCTATAAAGGGGAGTGTACTAGCTGACCATCTATCTCATCAAGCCATCGAAGATTACCAATCTATGAGATTCGACTTCCCTGACGAGGACATCATGACACTGGACAACATTGAAGGTAACGGACCGTATGACGGACCTGAACAAGGATCCCAATTGACCCTGTACTTTGATGGTGCTTCAAATGCACTTGGCAACGGTATCAGTGCGGTACTTATTTCTCCGGAAGGTTGCCATACACCCTTCACTACCCTACTTTGCTTCAGTTGTACCAACAACATGGCCGAATATGAAGTTTGCATCTTTGGTCTCAAGGCTGCTATTGACTTGGGAATCAAATCTTTGGTCGTATTTGGGGACTCAGCTTTGGTTATCAGTCAAATCAAAGGAGAGTGGGACACTAAACATCCTAATCTTATCCCATACAAAGAACATGTCTTGACATTGTTGCCTCATTTTGAGCAGATTACTTTCGAGCACTTCCCGCGAGAAGAAAATCAGCTAGCAGATGCTCTGGCTACAATGTCTTCCATGTTTAAACTCAACTGGGATAATGGGGCTCCCCAAATCACCATCGAACAAATGGACGAACCTGCGCACTGTCATGAGATTAATACCGAAGAAGTAGTGGAACAACCCTGGTTTCATGAAATCAAAAGGTATCTCCAGACTAGAGAATACCCTGAAGGAGCTTCAGTCAATGACAAAAAGTTCTTAAGGAGGTTTGCTGCCAAGTTCTTCCTGAGCAATGGTATCCTTTATAAGCGCAACCATGATTGTGTTCTACTTCGTTGTGTGGACAAAGCTGAAGCTGAGTTGATCATGACTGAAATACATAGTGGCACCTTTGGCACCCACTTGAGCGGACATACAATGGCTAAGAAGATTCTAAGGGAAGGCTACTACTGGTCTACCATGGAAGCTGACTGTCATCAATACGCTCGTACTTGTCACAAATGCAAAGTCTATGCTGACAAGGTAGATATTCCTCCTGTTCCTCTCAACGTTCTAACAGCTCCTTGGCCATTCGCAATGTGTGGAATCGACATGATTGGAGAGATCAAGCCTACGGCATACAATGGACATCGCTTCATCTAGGTGGCTATTGATTATTTTACCAAGTGGGTCGAAGCAGCTTCCTTCGCCTCCGTTACAAAGAATGTGGTTGCCCGCTTCATCAAGCAGAACCTCATATGCCGGTATGGTATCCCCGACAGGATTATCGCGGACAACGGTACAAACTTGAATAATACTGTGATCACTGCTCTGTGCGAGCAGTTCAAGATTCAACATCACAATTCATCTCCCTATCGGCCAAAGATGAACGGTGATGTTGAAGCTGCAAACAAAAATATCAAGAAGATCATTCAAAAGATGACAGTCACCTACAAGGGCTGGCATGAAATGTTACCGTTTGCTCTGCACGGATATCGTACCACGACGCGTACTTCAACTGGGGTAACCCCCTTTTCTTTGGTATATGGCATGGAAGTTGTTTTACCTATGGAAGTTCAGATTCCTTCCTTAAGGATCATGAAGGATACTGGTTTGAGTGAAGACGATTGGATTCAGACCCGGCTTGATCAACTTAATTTGATCAACGAGAAGCGACTTACTGTTGTTTGTCATGGTCAGACGTATCAAAAACGGATGATCAAGGCTTTCAACAAGAAAGTCAGACGTCATGTATATCAAGTCGGAGATCTTGTAATCAAGCGGATCATCTTGCTGCAAAGTGATCCCAGGGGAAAATGGACTCCTACTTATGAAGGACCGTTTGTGATCAAGAACATCTTTTCTGGTGGGGCAATGATTCTTACCACCATGGACGGTGACGACTTGCCGCACCCTGCAAATGCAGACATAATCAAAAGATACTATGCATAAAATGACCCGACAAGTTGAAAACCCGAACGGGCGACTTGGGCAAAAATGGGCATCCCGGTGAATCGAAAACCCGAAAGGGCGGTTCAGGCAAAAATTAGGGATAAACAAAAAAATCTGTACACCCGGCAAGTTGAAAACCCGAAATGGCGACTTGGGAAAAAAAGGGTTTCCCGGTGGATCGAAAACCCGAAAGGGCGATTCAGGAAAAAGTTAGGGAATTAAAGCGTATGACTATGTCTCGTCGGATCACTTTAAGGACAATCTCTTCACGACCGAACACCAAGCTTCTGATCAATCCAATCATCCGCGGACTCAGCAACGAATGGACAAGATACTCAGAGTTGTGAAGGCTATAGAAGAATGGGAACCCCATGGAATTGTTACACATAGCCATCTTTCTTTTTGTATAAATTTTTTTTCTCAATTTTTCGACAACATTCTCTTACTAGGATGTCTGTCTCCTTTGTACAAAGACACTTACAAAAGTTAATACAAAATACTTCAAAGTGCGGAAATTTGCTTGCCTTTCTTTTCTTTTTACACTTATGTTTTATTTGAAAACGTCCAACGATTTGTTAAATGAGCATATGCATTTGAATATAATCACTGCTTACAAATAAAACGAAATGAGAAAGGATAATTACTGATAAGTTGAAGGTGTAGGAAGATGTCCTTGTGCTATTCGAGAAGAAATCCCCTGCAGTATGTCATTCAGATCCTCAACAAAGCTAAAACCTTGGAGTATATATCCCCAGCGGAGTTGAAATTCAAAATTCCCATCAGAGTTAAGTCTCTAAACTCCTGATCCCCAGTGGAGCCCGAAAACTTTGAACTACAGACCCTCAGCAAAGTTGAAGCCTTCTTCCCCAGGGGAGTCAAGTTTCCAACTATCAATCCCCTGCGGGAACCATTCAGTTTTCCCCAAATTCCCCAGCAGGTTATCTTAAAAGTTTGAGAATCAACCAGATAACAGTTAACTTTTTGTCTTATCCCCAACTAAGATAAATCCCCAGTAGATTGGCATATAACCCAAGCTCCTGATTTCCCAGTCAGAATAAACACTCTCCCCACAGAGTTATTTCCCAACAAAACGAAGATTCTAATTACCGTTTCTCCACTTGAAGCCTCCCAGGTTTTAATTCCCCAATAGAGGTCATCAGATTTTTCCTTATCTCCCCAGGAAAGTCATGAAGAATCCTCATTCCCCATAGAAGTTGTCGAGGCTCTTGTTAATTCCCACAAGTCACCATGGATTTTCAATCCCCAGCAGTGGTCCCAGGATTTCTCATTCTCAACAGTCAAATATTTTTGGAATCCTCAGCATCGGTCAAGGATTTACTTTCCCCGACAGCAGTCAAATATTTCATTATCTCCAGCTATCAAGGATTTATTTTCCTCAGCAAGACAGCTAATCAGCTTACATGCACATCCATTATATTCATATAATCATAAACATTGATGGACCATATCTTATTGCATCATACATATCATGCAACATAACTATGTGCTTTAGCTAACATTCTACCCTTTTCAGGATAAGATTAAAAAGCTATCGTTAAAAACTATTCAGAGATTTCAGATACAATATGGATACACCCCAGACACGGCGGTCATTCTATTACTCATTCAGAATTTCAAATCAAGATACAGTATGGATACACCCCAGACACGGCGGTCATTCTACTACTCATTCAGACTTCAGCAATCAGATACAGACTAGATACGCTCTAGACACAGAAGCCATTATTTTTCTCATTCAGATTCAACTATCAACTTCAAGTTCAGATACACTCCAGACACGGAAGTAATTTTGTCACTTGTCCGGATCCCAGTTACAGTACGGATATACTCCAGACACGGAAGTCATTCTGCTACTCATACAGATCTCAACTTCAGATACAGTCCAGATACGCTCCAGACACGGTTGCCATTTTGTCACTTATTCGGAAGTTATCCCCAGCACATAGGTGCTCCTTACACAGATGTTTCTCTGTCGCCCATTCAGGATTCAGATACAATACAGATACACTCCAGACACGGCAGTCATTCTGATATTCATTCAAGAATAAAAAACAGTTACAACTCGGATACGCTCCAGACACGGATTCCATTCCCTTGCTCATACAAACCAAGTCTCCAGATACAACTCAGATACGTTCCAAATACGGATACCATTCTGATGTTCATTCTACTGATTTTCAACAAACAAGTTTTGGATGGCATCTCTAAGCCCATCTCCAGAAAGATTCTACCATATCTAAATGGCATCTTTAAGCCCATTCCTTCATCTACATTTTGGACGAGTGCAAATTTACGGGCACTCTAGTGTCCAATCCTCTTTTACCTTTGAGTCACGAAAGGCAAACTTGCCAATCTAACTCTTCAGGTTCAAGAAGATTGAACAGGGGAAACTGTTGTACCCAAAAAATTTCCCTCTCATTTTATAAACATTTCTCATCACAAGGCCCTTGAAACTCAGGATCAAGCTAGGGTTTGCTCTGCTCAAGACATATCCTTGCACTGATGACCTAAATTAGGGTTTGAGTTTGCACAGGGATTCTTGGACTTTCAATGCTCAAAGTGACTTTCATACTTCATGTTGGACTCATAAGTTTGTCCATACCAAGTTTCAAGCCTTAAATCAAAATTTTGCCCAGTCAATTGGACAGTTGACCTAGAAATCAACTGTACTGAGGAAAAAGTCAACTGTGGCCAATTTACAGTCAAACCTCATGAATTTTGACCCACATCAACATTATGAACTCACATGAACCATTGGATCAAGTTTGGACCACAACTCCACAAGAAATTTGATCAGATCACCAAAAGGGCAAAATGGTCATTTTTAGGGTTTTGACTGTACAAAGGCAATTTTTGACTGTTTGACCTAGACAATGGAAAATTAAGCTCAACCATAGACTCAAGGACTCAATGACATTATCTTGACTTATTCAACAAGTTTAAAAGATCTCAATTGCATTGGATTGACAGATGAATTTTTCAATCAACTGATCAAAATTTGACTGTACACTGAAAAGTCAAACTTTGACTTTTTGGTCAAAATCAAATACCAAAGGTCATTTTTCATCAAGATGTGTCAAATTATGAAACTTGTTCGTCAAGAAATCCAAAATTGCAAATTAGGGTTTGAAATTGAAAATTTTCATAACTTAGAATTTTTCTAAGTTATGAAATTTCCTTAATTTTTCCTAACTTTGTCCCACATTTTCACCATGATGCAAATGTATTCAAACAAAACTTACAACATGAAAGTTGTAGTCTTCCACAAATTCTGCAAATTTTATTCACAAATTTTTCTCAAAATAAGCTTGGATCTCAAGTTATGATTTTTGGAACAAGGGTCCCTAAAACTTTTAACTTAGTGAAATTTTGCCCTAGTTTAGGCAGGATTTTGACCCATCTTATTGGCCATTTTTCAAATAGTTCCACTTGGAATCTCAAGTTTCATTTCAAAGATGTATTATAGAGAATGTTGCAATCTTTCCAAATTGTCCAAGAACTCCTCAAACACATTTGTGGTTAGGGAGAATCGAATGCTTGAAGTTGGCAAAAACTCATTTTGTATCCATGGCAAATTCATGTTCACTCAAGTGGCATTTTTAAACCAGCATGCTTTGTACTAGTTTGCAGGCCTCTAAACCATTTCACACTCCTTAATTAAAGGCAAATCCATCAGTCTAAGCATTTGTTTTGGCCATTTGGGCATTGTACACAAAACTAAGCCCTAAGTAGAAAAAGGCACATTTCCATTTTTGCATAAGTGTGCTTTATGTCAAACCATGATCTTTGAGCATATGGCCAAGATCTCAGAAGGCAAATCAAATCCAAAAATTGCAGGGACCAAGAGGATTGTATGCAACATATTTGATGGCTTGTACATGCCTGTAATCACAACTTCCCATTCTTACTTCAAAATCTTCACAACTTGTCAAGATCTTCACAACTTGAAAACCAGCCATTGTTAGCTTACACAAACATTTCAAACATCTTTCACACAACCCTTTGAGCAAGATACACGAGTGTTTGAGCCTCAAAACCTCCCATAGCCAGAAATCACACTTCTTTGGCAAAATAGGGAAGGTGCTGCAACTTGAGTGCCATAGCTCATTTGGCTCGTGCGTTTTGCCCCTTTTTGCTTCAAACACCTTCCATTCAACTCACTCAAGCTATCCCAAACCTCCATTGCCAACTGTAACTCCATTTACAGTGTTCACCATTTTCATTTCAAGCTTGTGTAGGTTGAGTTCTAGAGGCTGATTCAAGGACATTCGAGGCAAGCTAGCTATTGGAAAAGGTCAAGTGGAGTTCAAGCAAGCTACCAGACATCTCAAAACTTGTTGAGAAGCACTGCATTGCCCTACACGAATCCAACTGAAATAGGTTTTGCTTCACTTTCTATCTCTCTATTTAGGAACATTTAGCCTTAGGTTTGTGAATGAAAAATATAGTCTTCAATGCTAGGAAGCCATACATATGCTCAGCTTTCATTTATATTAAGTGTGCTAGGAGAATTTCATCCATGAACATGCTGAAAAAACTAGGTCAGATTTTGGGGTCAGAGAAATTCTCTCTGGTTTTTGAGAGTTAGGATTAGTTGTTTATATGGTTGGAATCGTCTTGAAATTCTCTACAAGTTTGATGTTGTGAGTTTTGGCAAAAGATCACGTATGCAGGATGTCCAAGTTTGTACAACAGGCGCGCGTTTTTTCAAAGTCTGGAGGAAGAAGATGAAGTGGTGGGCTGGGCTTGGCCTGACTTGCTTCTAACACCCCTCTTTTCAGTTTTACACCCCCTGACCCAATTTCTTGAATAATTACATTTTTGCATTTTTGTTTTCTTTTCTGATTTTGTTTATTTATTTCCAAATATAAAAAATGCTTAAAAAATATTTTCATGATTTTTTACATTTATTTGGCATTTTACTCTAATTTTTCTAACATAAAAACATTTTGAATACTTTTATAACTTATTTAAAACTTAAAAATAATATGTAAATTATACTTTTATTTTTTATTTCTTATTTTTATTCACACTGAAAATATTATTAAAAATACAATTTATTTTTGTACATATTTAATATATTTAATATATATATATATATATATATATATATATATATATATATATATATATATATATATATATATATATATATATATATATATATATATATATATATATATATATATATATATATATATATATATATATATATATATATATATATATATATATATATATATATATATATATATATATATATATATACTTTTATTTTATTAAATACTTAGAAAAAAAATATCAAAATATTACATTTTTATTTTTATTATTATTTATACTAAAAGATACTTTTTCTAAGTATATTTCATTTTTACATATATTAATATATTTTTTGTATATAAATAATATATAGTATTTATTTTCTTAAAGAAACTAGGGTTTCATCCCTTAAACAATTAAATAAATCTTTTATTTATTTTCTTTATACTTTTTTTTTACATCAAAAATACTTTTATATACATAGGTAAACAAAAACCTTTTTTTTGCATAATACATATTATTTGATATTTATTTATTCTGTTTATTTAAATATTATTCATTTATTATTCATGCAATTAAATTCAATTTGGATGTAATAGTAAATTAGGATTTATATTTCTTGTCAAATACCCCCCATTCAAAATTGTACCCCCATCCCCATAATCATGTTGTAATAGCTTAGAATTTTTAAATTCTCGCACTTTACGCTTTCAATTATGCCATGATTAGAGAATTAGGGTTTGTATGCAAAAATCCAAATTAACAAATAGTTTGACCTAATCAAAGAAAATAATGCATGAAAATCAAACACAATGCACACTTGCACCCCTAGGGTTACAATCCACTTGTTGCCTTCAAAAATGGGCCATGGTATGCATGTTGGGTACTTTGGCAAAACAAAAGTTAAACAAAAGATCATAGTCCCTCGATGACGCTATCTTGGTTGCCTACACATAAATGATCAAGTCCCTAAAAAATTTGCCAAAAATACTTAGCACAATTGCTATCATGGTCTATATGATGACCCGCGCCTGTCCCGTTTAACATCCTAACACAAGGTTGTTCACCAAATGCAATGGTGAAACAACACTGTCAAAAGGGTTAAAAAACATTAGGAAGGATCTTTGAGTAAAATAGGGTAGATAACTCTTAGTTACTTGATCAAAAGCTTGCAAAAACATCCTTGTTATTTTCAAACACACTTCACAACACAATTTCAAAATATTATCCAAAACAAACTTTCAAAACATTGAAATCTTTTCAAAAGACAAAAACCCCTTTGTATACATTCAAACAAGAATCATTACAAAGGTTGCCACAATGATGGCCTCTTTTCAAAAACATCTTTCAAAACCACACACAAAGCACCATTTCAAACAATTGAAAAGCAAAAGCAAGTGACCTAAACAAGTAACTAAGAGACCATGGATAACCATGGATGAAAAGGGTGCTTGCACCTTCCCTTTTCATAATCTACTCCCTAAACCCAAGAAAACATCTCAAAGGTCTTTCCTGTGCTTTTTGACCTTTCCTTAGGATAAAATAAAAATTCGGTGGCGACTCTTGCTAAACCGAAACATTTGCAAACACAAACGCAAAACCTCAAGTCAGTTCTCCCACCGTATCACAGAACTGGCGACTCTGCTGGGGACATCTTTAAAAGTGGAGTAACCTTAGGGTTTAGATCACCTTTGCATGCTTATCTTGATTTATTTGATTGCTTTACATTTGGTTCTCTTGTTTGGGCTTGAAATCCTCTACCCGGATTTGGGAAACATTCATAGGTAAATAGCAATACATTGTGGAAACCGTGTGGGGTATACCGACACGGTTGAAGCAATAGCTATATTAGTGCGACATATTTGTGAGTACCGGTAGTCTTTGAGTCAATCAAAGAGAATACGGGGCCGCTGAATGATGTCATGAAGCACTAATAAACTCTTAGAACCTTACTTGACCATCTTGGCCTTTTTTAGGGGTAGTGAGATGACCGGCTTTGGTGCATTCCGAAGTTGGTAGATACTCGATACTACACTCATTGAGGGTTGTTTTCTTGGAATATTTTGGTTGCCAGTTAAGTGGCTAAACCAAAACAATGAACACAAAAAATAATCTAGTGACATTGAGCTCCTTAGAACCCGGTTACTATTTATAGGACAGGTTGAGCCAACTAACTTCAAGAGGGTACTTACCTATGAAACCTCATGCAAGCCTGGAACTAGGATCTTGTGTGACTTGTTTGTACATGTGCTTGTGCATACATCATGAACATCATAAAGCATCATATGCATCCACTAACCATTTCAAGGGTTTGGATCTTCATCTTTGTTCTTGTTTTGTAGGTCATGGAATCTCTTCGCAGGAAAACAATTCAAGTCAACCTTGTGAGAATCCCTCCTCAACTCAAGGAGCTTACTTCCAAGATCCCATAGAATTCTCTCTTCAGTTAAAGACATTGTATACTTCTCAACTTGGTCAACTCCAACATTGAATAAGACATGGTTAAAGTTCTCTTTCAGTTCTTTGATTCCCTACACCACTGTTTCACTTCCCTGATTACCAACTAGTACCTACTTTGGAGGAATTTTCTCAACTCCTGAGGATTCCTATTCTCCATCAACTACCCTACAACGGTACGAAAAGAGAACCAAAGCCTGAAGATGTTTCTCAAGCATTACACTTGCAACCATCTGATATCAAAGGTCATTGGGAAACCAGAAGTGGTGTCAAGGGTTTCTTGGCAAAGTTTCTGTTTGAGAAGGCACAAGACTGTTGGAATTCTCTAGATCTGCAAGCCTTTGAGGAGATTGTAGCACTTCTCATCTATGGGTTGGTCTTGTTCCCAAACCCTGATCAGCTTATAGATGTGAATGGTATCAAGATTTTCATAAGATGACACATCAAAAGATCCAACATCTTACTACATCAAAAGTTTTGGAACTTCTTCACATGGACTTGATGGGCCTATGCAGGTTGAAATTTTTGGTGGAAATAAGTATTCATATGTTGTTGTAGATGAATTCTCTAGATACACATGGATTAGTTTTATTAGAGAAAATTAGAAACTTTTGAAGTGTTTAAAGATCTCTATCAAAAACTGCAAAGGTAAAAAGATAGTCATGTCATCAGAATTATAAGTGATCATGGAAAGGAATTAGAGAATAACAAATTTGCTTACTTCTTCTCTTATGAATGAATCAACCATGAATTCTCTTCTCCTATTACTCCTCAACAAAATGGGATTATGGAACGCAAGAATAAAACCCTTCAAGAATCTTCCAGAGCTATGATTCATGCTAAGAAGTTACCCTACCATTTTTGGACTGAAGCTATGATTGTTGCATGCTATATCCATAACAGAGTCACTCTAAGGAAAGACACTTTAGCCACCTTGTATGAAATATGGAAGGGAAGAAAACCAACTGTTAAATACTTTCATATTTTTGGAAGTAAATGTTACATCTTAGTTGACCGTGAACAAAGGAGGAAGATGGATCCCAAGAGTGATGAAAGAATATTCCTGGGTTACTCTACAAATAGCAGAGCTTACAGAGTTTTTAACTCCAGAACCAAAGTTATGATGGAGTCAATAAATGTTATTATTAATGATAGAGGATGGAATGTTGAAGAAGATGTTGGAACATTTTTGTCTGATATTCCAATAGAATCAAATGACATAAGTATTGATTCAAATCGACCTTAAGAAGATCCTGAGCCTAGTTATCTCAATAAAGGACCTTCAATTAGAACCCAGAGAGATCATGCTAAGGAGCTCATCATAGGAGATCTAAATAAAGGAGTTACTACTAGATCAAGAGATGGGATATCAAACGCTTACTTTGTGTCAAAAATTGAGCCTAAGAATGTTAAAGAGGCCCTAACTGATGAATTTTGGATTAATTCTATGCAGGAAGAGCTAGAACAATTCAGTAGAAATGAAGTTTGGGATCTAGTTCTAAGACCTGAAGGGACAAATGTGATTGGCACTAAATGGGTGTACAAGAATAAATCTGATGAAAAAGGGGTGGTCACTAGAAACAATGCAAGGTTAGTTGCACAAGGGTACACTCAAATTGAAGGATTTGAATTTGATCAAACCTTTGCTCCTATGGCCAGACTTGAATCAATCAGACTTCTCTTGGGAGTTGCATGCATACTAAAATTTAAATTGTTTCGAATGGATGTAAAGAGTGCCTTCTTAAATGGCTATCTGAATGAAGAAGTCTATATGGAACAACCAAATGGATTTATTGATCCAAGTTTCCCTAAACATGTTTACAAACTGAAGAAAGCTCTGTATGGATTAAAGCAAGATCCAAGAGCTTGGTATGATAGGTTGACATAATTTCTTGGTGAGAATGGATACAAGAAAGGTGGCATAAACAAAACCCTTTTTGTCAAGGAAGAAGGGAAGATCATGATTGCACAAATTTATGTTCATGATATTGTCTTTGGTGGGATGTCAAATGAGATGGTTCAACATTTTGTCAAGCAAATGCAACCAGAATTTGAAATGAGCCTTGTTGGTGAATTAACCTATTTTCTTGGTCTGTAAGTTAAACAAATGGAAGATTCCATATTTTTATCTCAAAGCAAGTATGCCAAAAATATAGTAAATAAATTTGGGATGGAAAATTCCAGCCACAAAAGAACTCCTGCTCCCACACATCTGAAGTTGTCTAAAGATGAAAAAGGAGTAAGTGTGGATCAAAGTCTTTACATGAGTATGATAGGAAGTCTTCTATATCTCACAGCTAGCAGACCTGACATTGCCTTTGTTGTAGGGGTGTGCGTAAGATATCAAGTTGATCCTAAAGTTAGCCATGCCAACCATGTGAAGAGAATTCTTAAATATGTAAATGGGATAAGTGACTATGGTATGTTATACTCTCATGGATCTAATTATACCTTAATTGGTTATTGTGATGTTGATTGCGCAGGATGTGCTGATGATAGAAAACGTACATCAGGAGGATGCTTCTTTATGGGAAATAATATCATATCTTGGTTCAGTAAGAAGCAAAATTGTGTGTCCCTGTCCATTGTAGAGGCTGAGTATATTGCTGCAGGAAGTAGTTGCTCTCAATTGGTTTGGATGAAACAAATGTTAACATAATACAATGTCAAACAAGATGTCATGACATTATTCTGCGACAATCTAAGTGCCATAAACATATTAAAGAATACCATTCAACACAGCAGGACCAAACATATTGATATTCGTCATCACTTCATAAGAGAGCTTGTTGAAGAAAAGATTGTTGCCTTAGAACATGTAGCCAATGAATTGCAACTGGCTGACATATTCACCAAGGCTTTGGATGCTAATCAGTTTGAGAACCTAAGAGGAAAATTATGGATTTTCCTATATGAGGGTTTGTAGAAATTAAAGGTGTGTGGGAATATCATTAAAGTGATATTATATTATTTTTGTTTTCAACAAATAGAATTTAGAAAACAATCATTTCAAGACTGTCTCAAATTGGTTTCCACACGCTATGAAATTTCATCTTTATACTTTCACAAACTCTTCATTCTCCTCTATAGGAAAAAAACCCTTGTCATTCTTCATCTCCTTGCACAAAAATATTCAAATATGTCTCAACATCATACACCGTCTTCCTCAAAATCTGTTAACCTCCCTGAAAATATCTCCCTTGACAGATTACTTGATGCTACTCCTCTAACAACCATCCCACCTCTTGAGAAAAAGGTCAAGAAACCCAGATCATCACCTGCAAAGAAATCCAAAGATGATAAAGGTAACTCTCCTACTGCTACTGAAAATAGGATAGAATAAGAGATTGTTAATGTTGATAGAAGTATTATAATGCTAGTAGAGAGAGTATTAAATGAAGGCTTTGTTGTGCCTGGGATTTATATTCCTCTTGCTCGCACGCCTCCTCCGGTTGACAAAGGAAGTAACCCTAAAAGTTCTACTGCTGAATCATCCACCTTCAAGAAAGATGGTGCTGAAAGAAAACTTGAGAAGCTTGCCATCTCTGCTCTAAAGGAAGTGGAAGAAGAAAATGTTGAACAAGATGTTGAAGAGAACTCTCATACTAAGGAAGATGCTACTGCCTCCAAGGATGCAGAAGGTCAAAATGCTGAGAATGTAGTTAATGTAGATGAGCTATCAGACAATGAGCTCATTACTAATGTGGTGCCTGGTATTGCAAGAAGGCTCAAATCCAGGAAAGTGAAGGATGCAAGTGTCACACCCCCTGCCAATACAACCAAGTAGAAAATCATGTATGGACCCCCAAAGCCAGGAAGTAAAGTGGTTCCTCCCTCTAGCAAAAAAAGTCTAGACCTGATAGCTCAACTGATGATGATGCTGTAAAAATATCTAAAAGTAAATAGAAAGTTGTGGTTGTTGAAGAAGCTGACTCAGACTATGATGTCGAGCAATATGTCCAGGACATCTCTCCTATTAAATTGTCTGCAAGCAAGAAGATTTCTGTTAGGGTTCCTGATACTCCCATTGACAACATTTCATTCCATTCTGTTGGGAATGCTGAAAAGTGGAAGTATATGTTTCAAAGAAGAATTTCCCTGGAAAGAGAATTGGGAGCTGGTGCTCTGGAATGCAAAGAAATCATGGAGACGATGTCTTATTTTGGACTGGTGAAAATTGTTACCAGGTTTGCCAAATTCTATGAGACTCTTGTAAAGGAATTCATTGTTAATACTCATGTTGACTGTGCTAATCATAAATGTAAGGAGTATAGAAAGGTGTATGTTAGAGGTAGGTGTGTAGAATTTTCTCCTGCTATCATAAATAGATTACTGGATAGGACTGAAGATGACTTTTGTGAGCTAGAAGTAACAGATAATCAAGTGTACAGAGCCATCACTGCTAATAAATTGAGTGAGTGGCCCTTGAAAAATAAACTTATTGTTAGCAAGCTTAGTGTGAAATATGCTATTTTGCACAAAATTGGAGTTGTAAATTGGGTTCCTATAAATCACACTTCAACCATCACTACTGTATTAGGAAAGTTTATTTATGTTATTGGAAACAAGAAATTGTTTGATTATGGTACTTACATCTTTGATCGGAGTGTTAAGCATGCAGAAACTTGTGCCATTAAGATGCCCATTGCATTTCCTTCCCTTATCTATGGAATTGTCCTTAATCAACATCCTGGGATTCTAAGTGGTAATGATGTAATGTGTAAGAGGGAGTCTTCTTTGACCCTTCATTTTAAGCTTTTTTCAGGAAAACATGTCCTAGACATTGTTTTGACATCTGCACCTGTTGACAACAAGACCTCCACCAAGGATGACATGATCACTGAATTGAAAGAAGCCTGCGAAGAACTAGATGATGTGATCAGATTTAGCTCAGCAAGGTAGCTAGCTTTTGAGAAGATGATCAAGGAGCTGCAAAAGGACAACAACTTTGATGAAAGAGTATGCTCTGAAGAAGGAGATTCTAGTGAGGAAGGAAGTTCTAACTCAGCCAAGTCTACTGGTCCTGACGACAGTTAGACTATTTGATGATTCTTTATCTGAACCCTTTCTTTCTTTTTGGAACTTGCATGTTGTAATACAATGGGAGAACTGACTTGGTTGTTTTACGTTTTATCGCAATTGTTACGGATAGCAAGAGTCACCATCGACTTTTCTTTTATCCAACAAGGAAAGGGTGAAATGAACAGTGTGATACGGTGGGAGAACTGACTTGAGGGTTTTGCGTTTTATTGCAAATGTTGCGGTTAGCAAGAGTCGCCACCGATTTTTCTTTTATCCAAAAGGAAAGGTGAAAAAGCACAAGAAAGACCTTTGAGATGTTTTATTGAGTTCGGGGGGTAGATTATGAAAAGGGAAGGTATTAGCACCCTTTTCATCCATGGTTTTCCATGGGCTCTTAGTTACTTGCTTAGATCACTTGCTTTTGTTTGTTTGAAATTGTGTTTGGTGTGGTTTTGAAAGTATTTGTAAAAGAAGCCATTCGTTTAGGCAATCTTTGTAATGATTCTTGTTCGTAAGAATGTATACAAAGATGTTTGTCTTTTTGAAAATGTTTTCAATGTTTGTAAGATGTTTTTTTGAAATGTGTGTTCGTTTTGAAAATAGCAAGGATAGTTGTTTTGAAATAGAGCAAGTAACTAGAAGTAATCTATCTACTCAAATGTCTTTCTTGTACATTTTCTATTCCTTTGACATTGTTGTCTTACCATTAATTTGGTAAGCAACCCTATCTTTGGATGTAAACGGGATGGGCGTGGGTCATCGTATAACCATGATTAGAAATGTTTGCAAAGTTATATTAGCGTTTTTGAGGGACCAAGATCATTTTTGTAAAGCAACCTTGAATAGCGTCATCGAGGGACTATGATCTTATACTTGTTTGTTTTGCCAAGATACTTCGCATGCGTAATATGGCCATTTTTGTTTTAGGAAACCAAGTGGAGAAACCCTAAGGATGCTTGTGTGCAAGTGTATCATTTTCATGCTTTGGTTTTATCTTGTATTTAGGGTTTTCTATTTTGCTTTGTTTCGATCTTATCATACAAACCCTAATTACTAATCATGGCATGTAAAGCGGTAAATTGCGTAATGTAAATATTACTAAGCTATTACAACAATTTTATGGGAGGGGGGAATACAAATTTGAACGGGGATTTGCAAAAATGTAAACCTAAATAAATTATTACAACCAAATCGAATTTGTACGAATTAGAATAAATAAAATACAATATTTAAAGATGCAATATAATGTACATGTAAGAAAAGATTTTTGTTTTTTTTTTCATGTGAAAAGAAAATTTTAACCTAATCCTAAAAAATAAAGAAATTAATTCTTAGTAAAGGTTAATCCTAATTTCTATTTTAAAAGAAAATTAAGTTCATATGTATCATTTTTTATGTATTTTTTGTATTAAAATAATAAATAATATTGTATAAAAAGATAAAGTTTTTATGTATTTTTATGAAATTTACATTTTTTAGGATTTTTATGCATCAAAGAAAATATTTAATATATTAAAAATGAAAATAAAACAAATAAAATAAAAATATAAAAAAGTTGGCAAGGGGGGGTGATGTAGCAAAACTGGCAGCAATGTGTTAGCAAAAAATGCTAAGCCCAAAGACTAAGCCCAAACCTACAAAAAATAGGAAAAAATGGAAAGAAGAAAAATGTAACACAACAAAAGTAGCGCCCAGGTTTGAACCCGGGACATGGGTCTCACCAACGCGCTACTTTACCACTAGGGTGGCTATATATCTGTTGATTTAAGTGAAGCAAAAATAACATAACATGAAACAAGTCCTTGCCCTGTACTTCATCTTCTTCCTCAAGCTTGTCCAGATGTCCTGTAACTCTCTCATTCTTCCATGAAAATGAAAACTCATAACATGAAAGTTGTAGTATTTGATCTCACGATTCTAACCATATGAGTTATGTGAACTAACAATCAAAGGTCAGAAAGAATTTTAACAACCCTAAATTTAAACCTAATATTTTCAGAAACTTCAAGTTCTAAATTCTCTCAACTCAAGTAAAATAAATGCAAGATAAATGTATGTACAATTTCGTTGTAATGAGGACTACATTATTTATTCACAAATCGTGGCCAATGGTTGCCTGTACAAGGAGATAGAAGTTGAGATTTTACCTCCTTCAGTTGAAATCATGGATGGAACTGGAGTGAGTTTGATGGAGGCCTGATGCTTGCTTGAGCTTCCTTGAACCTCCCTGAAGGTGTTCCAACCCTTGCCTTGCTTTGAAAGTGTCTAAAACTCCTTGGCCAAGTAAACCTGCAAGCTTTGAAAACAAAAATGGCAGATGATGGAGAAGTGGTTACAGTATAGGGATGAGGTCTGGGTTGGTTATATATCAAGTAGGTAAGATGTTTTGATGATCAATACTTGAAACGCACGAGCCAAATGAGAGATTAGTGTGCTTGTGCAAAAACCTGCAAGTCTTGACAGTTTTCTGGTGTTTTTGAGTTTGGAAGTGTTTCAGCCTTCAAGTAATCGTGTGTTGTGTTGTATTATGTTTGTATATTAGTATGGAATCAGTTTCATGTCAACCCTCCAACAGATGTGCCAGTTTTAGCCTTTTTGCAACCTTTCTTGCTTTTGAAGTAAAGTGAAGGGACAAGGCTTGCCATGCTTGTACTTGCTTTCTTAGGGTTGGTATAAACTTGTACAAATTGCTTTAGGCATGTAAGACTTGTATGTGCAATGGAGTCAGGTTCAATGCTCAATAATTGGAAAGTGGCAAAAGTTGAGCTTTTTCAAAATGGCAATGGTCACTTTATGCCATTTATGGAATTATAACTTAGATAATGGATCTAGGGCATGGATCAAAGCTTTGTCAACTGAGTAAGCATTAAATTAAGGAGTGAGGAACAATTTTGGGACCTGTAAAGCATGGATTAGGCAACATAGGTACTGATTGGAACTTTGTTCTTCATGAAATGGCTTGGACAAAAAGTGAGAAAATGCCAACTTCATCTCTTCGATTCTCCCTACTCAAAAATGATCTTGAGGAGTTCTTTGACATTTTGGAAAGCTTGAAATGTTATCTATAACTCATCTTTGAAATGAATTTTGAGATACTTCTTGGAACTAGGTGAAAAATTGCCATGAAGTTGGGTCCAAAACCTGCCTAAATTATAGCAAAATTTCACCAAGTTATTTAGTTCATGAGCATGTATTCATAAATTTATATCTTGAGATACAAGCATCTTTAGGGGAAAGTGTGTGAAGAAAAGTTGTATATTTCATGGAGGTCTACAACTTTCATGTTGGGAACTTTCTTTGAATCATTATGCATCATGGTGAAAAAATGGCCTAAAGTTGAGAAAAAATAAGAAATTTTCTATACTTAGAAAATTTTCTAAGTTAAGAAAAAATTCAAATTCAAACCCTAATCTTCAAACTTGGATTTCTTGATGAACAAGTTTCACATTTTGACATGTTTTTATGAATTATGACCCTTGGCACTTGATTTTGACCAAAAAGTCAAAGTTTGACTTTTCAGTGTACAATTGACTTTTGATCAGTTGACTGCAAATTTCATATGTCAATCCAATGAAATTGAAATGTTTTGAACCATGTAATTATGTCAAGATGATAAAATTAAATCCTTGAAATCATGATTTAACTCAAATGGTCATTTTCTAGGTTAAAAATCAGAAATTGCCCTTCCTTAGTCAAAACCCTAATTTTTGACCATTTTGCCCTTTTGGTGATTTGATCAAATTTCTTGAGGAATTATGATCCAGACTTGATCAAATGATACATATAAGCTTAAAATGTTGATGTGGATCAAAAACTATGAAGTTTGATTGTAAATTGGCCATGGTTGACTTTTTCCCTAATACAATTGATTTTTAGGTCAATTGTCCAATTGACTGATAAAAAATGTGGTTCAAGGCTTGAAACCTATCATGAGTGATCTTAGGGGTCCATAATGATGTTTGAAAGTCACATGAATCATTGATAGTTCAAAAATCCTTGTTCAATCTCAAACCCTAATTTTGGGTTATTAGTGCATGATGATATGCCTTGAGCTGACCAAATCCTAATCCAGTCTTGAGTCAAAGGAATCTTGTGAGAAAAGTATTGATAAATGAGAGGGAAAATTTTGGGGTACAACAGCTGCCCCTGTTCAATCTTCTTAAACCTGAAGAGTTATATTGGCGAGTTTTGTCGTTCGTGACTCGAAGGTGAAAGATGATTGGACACTAGAGTGTCCATAAATTTGTACTCGACAATGTGTAATTGAGGGAATGGGCTTAAAGATGCCATTTAGAGAAGTGATAGAACCTTGTTGGAGATGGGCTTGTAGATGCCATCCAAGAATGTTTGTTGAATTGTAAATTGTAAGCTGAAAGAATGAGTATCAGAATGGCATCCGTGTCTGGAGCGTATCCATACTGTATCTGAAGTATGAATCTGAATGAGTATTAGAATGGCATCCGTGTATGGAGCGTATCCGTACTGTATCTGAAGTCTGAATCTGAATGAGTATCAAAATGGAATTTGTGTCTGGAGCGTATCCATACTGTATCTGAACCTTGAAATCTGAATGAGTATCAGAATGGCATCCGTGTCTGGAGCATATCCGTACTGTATCTGAAGTTTGAATCTGAATGAGTATCAGAATGGCATCCGCGTCTGGAGCGTATCCATATTGTATCTGAACCTTGAAATCTGAATGAGTATCAGAATGGCATCCGTGTCTGGAGCGTATCTGTACTATATCTGAAGTCTGAATCTGAATGAGTATCAGAATGGAATCCATGTCTGGAGCGTATCCATACTATATCTGAACCTTGAAATCTGAATGAGTATTAGAATGGTATCCGTGTCTGGAGCATATTTTTACTGTGTCTGATTGTACATTGTTAAGGGTAGTTGTTAATCTTATCTTGAAAAGGGTAAAATGTTAGTTGAAACACACAATTATGTTGTATGAAATGTATGGTGCAACATATGTGTTTTATCAATGTTTATGATATATGGATGTGATGTATGTGCATGTAAGCTGATTTGCTGTATTGCTGCCTGATTGGGGAAAATAAATCCTTGAATGCTGCTGAGTATATGTTGAATTTTCATGTCTTGAAAATGAAGTACTGACGAACTCCTCTTGAGAGAAATAAATTCCGTTGTGAGGGTAATGCCATGTATTGCTTGTAAGATCTGCTTGGGGGATCCCGAGAATTTTGACGACTTCTACTGGGGATTAATAATTTAAAGTTTTAGTTCCGCTGAGGATCTAAATGACGTACTGTGGGGATTGCTTATGGCATAGCCTAGAGACTTTTTCCGGCTCTTTCACCCTATCAGTAATTGTCTTTCTCATTTTGTTTATTTGTAAACAGTAATTATGTTCAAATGCATATGTTCATTAATGAATCATTGGACGTTTTTGCAAATAAAACACAAGTGTGAAGAAAAAGACAAATAGTTTTCTGTACTTTCAAAGAGATATCTTCGTATTGACTTTGTATAAGTATTTTGTACAAAGGAGACAATCATTCTAGTAAGAGAATGATTCCACAAAAAATCAAGAAAAACTTTATACAAAGAAAGATAGCTATGTGCAATAATCCCATGGGGTTTCCATTCTGCTATAGCCTTCGTATCTCCGAATATCTTGTCTATTTGTTGCTTCTTCTGAAGATGATTGAATTGATGAGAAACCCCGAGTTTGTCAGTGGAAGTCAGGAGGTTGTCCTCAAAGTGATCTGACGGGGCATAGTCATACGCTTTAATTCCCTAACTTTTGCCTGGACCGCCCTTTCGGGTTTTCAGTCCACCGAGAAACCCTTTTTTGCCCAAGTCGCCCTTTCGGGTTTTCAACTTGCCGGGTGTACAGATCTTTTATATTTTATCCCTAATTTTTGCCCGAACCTTTTTGGTTCACCGAGATGCCCTTGTTTTGGCTAGGTGTGTCAACCTAGCGGGTCTCTTATGCGTAGTATCTTTTGACTATGTTCGCGTTCGCAGGGTGTGGCAGGTCGTCACCGTCCATGGTGGTTAAGATCATTTCCCCACCGGAGAATATGTTCTTGATTACAAATGGTCATTCATAGGTAGGAGTCCATTTTCCCTTGGGATCACTTTGTGGCAAGAAGATGCGCTTGATCACTAGATCTCCAACTTGATATACTTGGCGTCTGACTTTCTTGTTGAAAGCCTTGATCATCCGTTTTTGATACATCTGACCATGGCAAATAGCAGTAAGTCTCTTTTCATCAATTAAGTTTAATTGATCAAGTCGAGTCTGGATCCAATCATCCTCATTCAAACCTGCATCCTTCATAATTCTCAAAGAGGGGATCTGAACCTCAATAGGCAAGACAACCTTCATGCCATAAACCAAAGAATAGGGTGTTGCCCCAGTTGTTGTGCGAGCCGTGGTACAATACCTGTGGAGAGCAAATGGTAGCATCTCATTCCAGTCCTTGTAGGTGACTGTCATTTTTTGTATGATCTTTTTAATGTTTTTATTTGCAGCTTCGACATCACCATTCATCTTTGGCCGATAGGGGGATGAATTGTGATTCTGAATCTTGAACTGCTCGCACAAGGCGGTGATCATAGTATTATTAAGGTTGGTACCTTATCAGTGATAATCCTTTCCGAGATACCGTACCGGCAAATGAGATTCTGCTTGATGAAGTGGGCAACAACATTCTTAGTAACGGATGCGAAGGAAGCTGCTTCGACCCATTTTGTAAAATAGTCAATGGCCACTAGAATGAAGCGGTGTCCATTGGAGGTTGTAGGCTTGATCTCCCCAATCATGTTGATTCCCCACATAGCAAAGGGCAAAGGAGCCGTCAAGAAATTCAGAGGAACCGGAGGTACGTGCACCTTGTCATCATAAATTTGACACTTATGACAGTCTGAGAGTGTTGATAGCAGTCTGCTTCCATGGTAAACTAATAATAGCCTGCCCGTAGGATTTTCTTCGCCATCGTATGCCCACTGGAGTGAGTGCCAAAAATAACTTTATGTCACTCAGTCATGATCTTTTCAGCCTCAATCTTATCCACACATCGGAGTAGAATGGAGTCATGGTTGCGTTTGTATAGGATGCCATTGCTCAGGAAGAACTTAGCAGAGAATCTCCTTAAGAACTTTTTATCATTGATTGATGCTCCTTCTGGATATTCTTGAGCCTCGAGATACCTCTTGACTTCATGAAACCAAGGCTGGTCCACTACCTCTTCAGTATTAATCTCGTGACAGTATGTTGGTTCATCCATTCGTTCAATGGTGATCTGGGGATCCTCGTTATTCCAATTAAGTTTAAACATAGATGACATTGTGGCTAGAGCATCTGCTAGCTGATTTTCTTCTCGCGGGAAATGCTCGAAGGTAATCTGCTCAAAATGTGGTAGCAATGTCAAAACATGTTCTTTGTAAAGGATAAGGTTTGGGTGCTTAGTGTCCCATTCTCCTTTGATCTGACTGACAACCAAAGTTGAATCTCCAAATACGTCTAAAGATTTGATTCCCAAGTCTATGGCAGCCTTGAGACCAAAGATGCATGCTTCGTATTCCTCCATGTTGTTCGTACAGTTGAAACAAAGTCTGGAAGTAAAGGGAGTGTGACCCCCTTCCCGAGATATGAGTACAACGTCGATACCATTACCAAGTGCATTGGATGCCTCATCAAAGAATAGGGTCCATCGGGATCCTTGTTCAGGTCCGTCATATGGTCTGATTTCTTCACAGTTGTCTAATGTCATGATGTCTTCATCCAGGAATTCAAATTTCATGGACTGATAATCTTCTACAGCTTGATGAGTAAGATGATCAGCTAGCACACTACCCTTTATAGCTTTCTGGGTAGTGTACTGTAGGTCATATTCTATTAGGATCATCTGCCATCTAGATATCCTTCCAGACAGAGCATGCTTTTCGAAGATGTACTTTATCGGATCCATCTTAGATATCAACAAAGTAGTATGAGTCAACATATACTATCTTAGCCGGCGAGCAGCCCATGCCAGAGCGCAACAAGTTTTCTCGAGCAGTGAATATCTGGTTTTACAGTCGGTAAACTTTTTGCTCAGGTTGTAAATAGCATGCTATTTTCGGCCAGACTCGTCATGCTGCCCTAATACACACCCCATTGAGTTCTCTAAAACGGTCGGATACATGATCAGTGGTCTTCCCTCGACTGGTGGCATCAAAACAGGAGGCTCTTGTAAGTACTCTTTGATCTTGTCAAAAGCAATCTGGAATTCATCATTCCATCTGACTACTTGATCCTTCTTCAATAGTTTGAAGATTGGTTAACAAGTAGTTGTTAGGTGAGAAATGAATCTGGAAATATAGTTCAGGCGTCCTAAGAATCCTCTGACTTCCTTCTCAGTACGAGGAGCAGGCATTTCTTGTATCGCTTTAACCTTGGCAGGATCAACCTCGATGCCTTTGTTACTGACAACAAAACTTAAGAGTTTACCGGACCGGACTCCGAATGTGCACTTGTTTGGATTCAACCTTAGTTTGTACTCCTTCAATCTCTCAAACAATTTTTGCAAATGATCAAGGTGATCCTCTTCAGTTTGTGATCGGGCTATCATGTCATCTACATAGACCTCTATCTCATGATGTATCATATCATGAAACAAAGCTACCATGGCGCGTTGATAAGTTGCCCCAGCATTCTTCAGTCCGAATGACATCACTTTATAGCAGAATATGCCCCATTGTGTGACAAATGTAGTTTTCTCCATGTCCTCAGGTGCCATTTTGATTTGGTTATAACCTGAGAATCTGTCCATCAAGGAAAATACTTTATGTTGGGCCGTATTGTCAACCAGGATATCGATGTGGGGAAATGGAAAATCATCTTTAGGGCTGGCCCTGTTTAAATCTCTATAATCCACACACATTCGTACTTTTCCGTCCTTTTTAGGCACGGGAACAATGTTGGCAACCCATTGAGGATAGGAAGTGACAGCCAAGAATCCAGCATTGAATTGTTTCATGACTTCCGCTTTGATCTTCTCTGACATGTCAGGTCTCATGCGGCAGACTTTTTGTTTCACTGGTGGACAGTCTTCTCTTGTGGGTAGACGATGTACCACGATGTTTGTATCAAGTCCTGGCATGTCTTCGTATGACCAGGCAAAGATCTCAACATAATCATGCAATAACTGAATTAGACGCTCCTTGACACTCGGCTCTAGATTGGCACCCACCTTGATTTCCTTTTTATCTTCCTCGGTACCCAAGTTGATTGTATCCAATGGTTCCTTATGAGGCTGAATATCTCTTTCCTCTTGTTGTAGTAGTTTGGCCAATTCCCCTGGTACTTCACAATCTTCCTCACCTTCGTCTTCGGCTTGGTATATTAGATCTTTAGAGTCACTAAAGGCCATAGCAGTATCGTTACCCATGGGATCCGGAATGGAGGGGTACCTGCATTTGTGAGTGTGGGTATGTGTAAGGGTATAGCCATCTTTAAACAATAAAATGTAAAAGAAAGACAATGAGCACAAAAGGTTTGTATGTGAAAAAACGTCCATGATTCATTGAATGTCATATGAAGATGAAATAAAAACCCTTACAAATGGACCATTGTGCCTCAGGTAAGACACAAGGTTTTTGATGTGCGAATTGTTTGTGAATATTACAAGTCCAACAGAAATGTAAAAGATAAATTACTGAGAGATGAAATTTATTGGGACCAAGTATCTGGCTTCCCAATTGCGAAGTCCTCCGTTGGCAGTAGGAAATATCCAATCCTCCAAGTTGTCATCTTCTTCACCATCTTCCACTGTGTTGACCTCTTGGTTGCTAATCTTCAGAGGTGACCCTCCAGCACGGGCACGGCGTACAACCTTCTGAGCATTTAAAGTAAACCCCAAGCCAAACTTGTCAGACTTATACAGAATGTCTGGAAGCTGCCCCTAGATGGTGCATCCACCCTCCTCTACTACTGCCTTGGCGTCCTTTAAAGATGACATCTGAAGCGGAGGTCTTGTGATCTTAGGGATTTGGGATACCGTCTTGGTTACTGCTACCTCTTGAGAGACTTCTTTGAAATGTTGAAAAGGAGTTTCAATGAACTCGCCATCCAACTCCACATACTGGAAATAATTTATGTGGCTAATCATGTACTCTTCCTCTCCGTGGACAGTGATAATCTTTCCATGGACCAGGTATTTCAACATCTGGTGTAGTGTAGAGGTGACAACACCAGCATTATGGATCCAGGGCCGTCCTAGCAGACAGTCGTAAGGGGCCGGATGTCCATTACATAGAAAGTTGAGTTGAAAGTATGAGTTCCCACCTTTATGGGGATGTCCACCTCCCCGTGGACCATCCTCTTTGAGCCATCAAATTCTCTTACGATTATGTTACTGGGTTTCAAAGTTAGTCCTTCGCAATCCAACCTGCCGAGAGCTTTCTTCGGTAAAACGTTCAAAGATGAGCCAGTGTCCACCAAGACATGGGCCAGAGTTGTTCCTCTATACTCCACAGAGACATATAATGCCTCGTTGTGCTTTCTCCCTTTTGGTGTCAAATCAGCATCAGAGAAGCCTAGGCCGTTATCAGTTGTCAAACTGGCCACACAATCTTGGAATTGGTCAGCAGATGTCTCTTGTGGCACATGAGCTGTCTTCAGAAACTTCACCAGAGCTTTCACATGCGCCTCAGAACACAACAACAATGCTAGCATGGAGATCTTGGAGGGAGTTTTCCCCAACTGTTCAACCACGTCATAGTCACTCTTCTTTATTATCCTCAGGATCTCCTCCATTTCCTTCTTGGAGGTTTCGGGGATAGTCAATGGTTGAGCCTTCATCCGGACAGGTTCTTCTTGAATACTTTTTCCTCAAATTTCAGCAGTAAAAGTGTTGGTAGGGATAACAGCAGGGGTTGTGTCATTTTTTTCAGTAGGAGCACTTGCAGATATGATTATTGGTATGGAGGTAACCTTTGGAACAGCCACGGGTCCAAAAACTGCATTTGGAGGGGCAATTTCTGGAGAGAAGATTCTACCGCTACGGGTAATCTTGCTGGTTCTGGCAATATTGCTAATGTCGGAGTCTTCTTCTTTGGAGCTCACTTCTTCGGCGACCAGCCCATCTTGTTTGATACCATGGTAGTAAATGTCTTCACTGTAATTCTAAGGTACTGTCTTGTCTGATTCATAAGGGACCGGCCCGGGCATTGTGATTATGAGAGGAGTAGTTTTTGGAACCGATGTAATCCTAACGGGTCTTTTGGGGACCCTGGAAGGATTGGAGGATATGGTTATGATTGAAACGTCTTCAACAGGAACAGGTGGAACAGGAGCATTTTCAAACAGAATCTCTTGGTTGTCTATCAAGCGTTGAATGCATGTCTTCAACAGGGGGCAAACAGTTGGTGAGGATAAGCAAAGATGGAATTCTTCATTACAACCTGGGAATATACCAGCTTTCAACAAGTTTATCTTAATGATTGGGAGCGGAGTCAAGAGTTCATCCACTGTGGTAACAAACAAATCTTTTTCGATATCATTGGGGTTGTGACCATGCCTAGGCATAGGAGCGGAAATGACGTTTGGTTTCTCGGGCGCCTCAAACTCAATCTCTTTTTCATCTATAAGGTCTTGAATTTTGTTTTTCAAAGCCCAACAATTGTTAGTGTCGTGACCCGGACTTTCGAAATGATATGCGTATCTGGCATTCGGGTGATAATAAAGGGACGCCGTGTTGGGATTTTTTGGAGCTTCTTTTAAAGTTGCTATATTAGATTTCAGCAGATGTGGTAAAATCTGGGCTAGAGTCATATTAATTCTGGTGAATTATCGGACTGGCCATTCCACCCTCGGTTGATTACTCCTTGGTTGATCAGATGTAAGCTTTGGGATCATAACGGCCCCTACCATTGGTCGGCGCTCAACTCTCCCTTGGTTCCTTTGTGGATAAACAACAAATACCTCTTTCTTCCTAGTGAAAGGCTTTCTCACAGCTGTAGAGGCAGAAGAATCCTTCTGAATCTTTCCACTTTTTATACCAGTTTCCACCCTCTCTCCGGTTAATATTAACTCAGTAAACCCAGCATATGAGCTCCCAATCAAATGGTTAAATAAAGGGCCAAATAGAGTGCCCAAGAACATATCCACCAACTCCCTTTCAGACAGAGGGGGTTGCACTCTTCCATCTAGATCTCTCCATTTCTGCGTGTAATCTTTGAAACCCTCGTTTGAAGCCATAGCCATACTCTGAAGTTGAGTACGGGTAGGCGCCAAATCTGCATTATACTGGTATTGTTTATAGAAATCTGCAGCAAGGTCTTCCCAATTGTGGACGTCGACCCTTTCTAATTGGTAAAACCAATCGAGTTGTGTTCCGGATAAACTATCCTAGAAAAAATGCACCCACAGGTCTTTATCGGCAGAGTGAGGCTGAATCTTTCTCACGTACGATCGGAGGTGCATTTTAGGACATGACACCCCATCATATTTTGCAAACAATGGCA
The DNA here is from genome assembly GCA_948472305.1 of Vicia faba. Classification (NCBI taxonomy): domain Eukaryota; kingdom Viridiplantae; phylum Streptophyta; class Magnoliopsida; order Fabales; family Fabaceae; genus Vicia; species Vicia faba. The sequence continues at coordinate 1,089,235,003 of OX451738.1, read as the reverse complement.
CTTTGAACTTTGGTGGGATCACAATTCCCGACACTAGCCCCAATTGTTCAAAGTCTAGACCTGGTACCCTTTGTATTTCCATAGCGCTCAAACGCTCTTCAAGGTTTATGTACTTATCATCAGCCGGAGGGTACTGTTCCTCATAGTAGTCTTCCTCTTCTTCCTCCTCTTCAGATTCTGACGGAACTGCTGTTTCTTTTCCTTTCCCTTCCCCTTCATCAGATGTTGCTGCGAAATTCAAGGTTCTCCTAGTCTGCCCTTGAAACCTTCTCATCATGATCACAACACCAGTTGGTTTCTTCTCTTTCTTCTTTTTCTCTTTTGCCAACAGAGTCTTCAGCTCCTCTTGTCCTTTGGCCAGGGTTGTGAGTAACTATTGAAACTGCATGTTTTGAGCTTGAAGATCTTTGACTGTCTGTTCGAGATCCATCTTACTGAAATAAACAGTAGAGAGATGAGGAAACTTGTTGCAAAAGACCTGTTTATATTATGATGAATGATATGTGCATATGTGATGTTTTCAAGGATTTTAAAAGATTCAAGTTCGTTTTAAACAAAAAGAAACACACATTATATTAATAAGATAGAGTTTGAGTACATCAATTCCCCTTGGGCAAAATAATACAACACTCTAAGATAAAAAAGTAGTGTGCATCCTCTTTGGTGCTATGTAGGTGTTTAGAGTCTTCTCCTCATGAAGTAGCCTAGTAAGTTCCAAAACCTTCTTCTCACTTGCGTAGAATTGGGATTCGAAAGTATCTCGCTCTCCTTTGAGTTGTATCCAATCCCTTTGTAGGTCTTCAAGAGATATGGGTATGTCAGGATGTAGGATAGTGTATGGAACTTCTCCTTCCTTAACAGGCTCAATGATCATCGGGAGAATGGAAGGATAAGGCATCATAAGACTTTGAGCGCGGGTTCATACCCACTTGAGGTAAGGCTCAAGAGGGATGGAATTCTTGTGTCCCAAAGTCTTGCTATCCAACTTGTTTAGCATCCTCCAAGCTCAGATGAATCTTTGGCGAAGACCTTGATTGTCGTTGTCGTAGTCGAATACCAAGCCTTGAATCAGCATATCATGTGGGCCATCCCTTCGGGCATAACCAAATTGTCTTAGAGCCAAGCATGGATTTTAGGTGATGCCTCCCCTAATGCCAAGTAGAGGGACATTAGGGAATTCCCCACAACGGTCAACAATGATAATATTCTCTTTGGATCGAGAGCACCAATGAATATTTGAATGTTTGAGCGTCATTAACCTTTGGGACCACCTTAATCCTTGCTCATTCTTTAAGACTGATTGGGGAAGATGAGAAATAAACCATCTTGCCAGGAGAGGAGTTCAACACATAAGAACACCTCTTTTCCTCATTGTACGAGTGTGAAAAGAATGCAGGATATCCCCCAGTAATGTAGGCACCGAATTGCGTGACATGAAGATTTTGACGGCACTCACATCTATGAGTTGGTCAGGATTGGGGAACAAGACCATCCCATAGATAAGAAGAGCCACAATTTCCTCAAATTCTTTCAAGTCTAAGGAATTCCAACAACTTTGAGCCTTCTCAAACAGAAACTTTGCTAAGAAGCCTTTGACACCACTCCTAGTTTCCCAATGATTTATGACATCAGATGAGTGCAAGTGCAGAGCTTGAGTAATCTTTTATGGCTTTGGATCTTTTTCCGTACCGTTGAAAGGTAGTTGATTGAGAATGGGAATCCTCAATAGTTGAGAGAATTATTCCAAAGTGGGCACAAGTTGATAGTCGGGAAATGTGAAGCAATGATGCAAAGGATCAAAGAACTGGAAGAGCACCTTCATCATATCCTCCTCCGTGTTGGAGGTGACCAAGTTGAGTAGGCGACCATTCCTCTCGGTGAATGGAGAGTTCTCAAGGATTCTTGAAGCTAGCTCCTTAAGTTGTGGAGGAATTCTTACAAGGTTGATTTGGATAGTTTTCCTGCGAAGTGAATCCATATCCTACAAAACAAGAACAAACATGAATCTCCAAAATCCTTGAAATGGTTAGTGGATGCATATGATGCTCATGATGTCCATGATGTTATGTACAAGTATGCATATACAAGCAAAACAAACAGATTCTTAATTTAGGCTTGCATGGGGTTTTATAGGTAAGTACCCTCTTGAAGTTTAGTTGGCTCAACCTGTCCTAATAATAGTAATCGGGTTCTAAGGAGCTCAATATTATTGGACTGTTTCCTTGGTCATTGTTTCAGCTCAAGCCTCTTTAATGGCGACCGAAATATCCCAATAAACCAACCCTTAATGAGTGTAGTATCGAGTATCTACCAAATTCGGACTGCACTAAAGCCGGTCATCTCACTACATCCTATAGGCCAAGTTAGTCAAGTAAAGGGTTCTAGAAGTTCATTAGTGCTTCATGACGTCACTCAGCGGCCCCGTATTCTCTTTGATTGACTCAAAGGCTACCGGTACCCACAAATATGTCACACTAACATAGCTATTGCTTAGACCAAGTCGGTATACCCCACACAGTTTCCACAACGTATTGCTATTTACCTATAATGTTTCCCAAATCCGGGTGAAGGATTCAAACCCAAACAAAGAACCATAATGTAAAGCAAACAAGTCAAACAATGTAAGCAAATAAATATCATCTAGCCCTAAGGTAACCCCACTTTCATTTTGATTCCCCAACAGAGTCTCCAGTTCTGTGATACGGTGGGAGAACTGACTTGAGGGTTTTGCATTTTATCGCAAATGTTGCAGTTAGCAAGAGTCGCCACCGACTTTTCTTTTATCAAAAAGGAAAGGTGAAAAAGCACGGGAAAGACCTTTGAGATGTTTTCTTGAGTTCGGGGGGTAGATTATGAAAAGGGAAGGTATTAGCACCCTTTTCATCCATGGTTTTCCATGGGCTCTTAGTTACTTTCTTAGATCACTTGCTTTTGTTTGTTTGAAATTGTGTTTGGTGTGGTTTTGAAAGTATTTGTAAAAGAGGCCATTTATTTAGGCAATCTTTGTAATGATTCTCGTTCGTAAGAATGTATACAAAGATGTTTGTCTTTTTGAAAATGTTTGTAAGATGTTTTTTTGAAATGTGTGTTCATTTTAAAAATAGAAAGGATAGTTGTTTTGAAATAGAGCAAGTAACTAGAAGTAATCTACCTACTCAAATGTCTTTCTTGTACATTTTCTATTCCTTTGACATTGTTGTCTTACCATTAATTTGGTAAGCAACCCTATCTTTGGATGTAAACGAGACGGGCGTGGGTCATCGTATAACCATGATTAGCAATGTTTGCAAAGTTATCTTAGCATTTTTGAGGGACCAAGATCATTTTTTTAAGGCAACCTTAAATAACATCATCGAGGGACTATGATCTTATACTTGTTTGTTTTGTCAAGATACTTCGCATGCGTAATATGACCATTTTTGTTTTAGGCAACCAAGTGGAGAAACCCTAAGGATGCTTGTGTGCAAGTGTATCATTTTCATGCTTTGGTTTTATCTTGTATTTAGGGTTTTCTATTTTGCTTTGTTTCGATCTTATCATACAAACCCTAATTACTAATCATGGCATGTAAAGCGGTAAATTGCGTAATGTAAATATTACTAAGCTATTACAACAATTTTATGGGAGGGGGGAATACAAATTTGAATGGGGATTTGCAAAAATGTAAACCTAAATAAATTATTACAACCAAATCGAATTTGTACGAATTAGAATAAATAAAATACAATATTTAAAGATGCAATGTAATGTACATGTAAGAAAATATTTTTGTTTTGTTTTTTCATGTGAAAAGAAAATTTAACCTAATCCTAAAAAATAAAGAAATTAATTATTAGTAAAGGTTAACCCTAATTTCTATTTTAAAAGAAAATGAAGTTCATATGTATCATTTTTTATTTATTTTTTGTATTAAAATAATAAATAATATTGTATAAAAAGATAAAGTTTTTATATATGCAAAAAATAAATATTTATGAGTATGGAATGAAAAAGGGAATAAATAAATTAAACTAAATATATTTTAATTATATTATACAAGTTTATTAAGAAATATATGATATATATTAAAAATAAAATATATTTCTATGTGAAAAATAAACTAAAATAAAATAAAAATGCAATATTATGAAATTTACATTTTTTAGGATTTTTATGCATCAAAGAAAATATTTAATATATTAAAAATGAAATTAAAACAAATAAAATGAAAATATAAAAAAGTTGGCAAGGGGGGGTGATGTAGCAAAACTGGCAGCAATGTGTTAGCAAAAAATGTTAAGCCCAAAGACTAAGCTCAAACCTGCAAAAAATAGGAAAAAATGGAAAGAAGAAAAATGTAAAACAACAAAAGTAACGCCCAGGTTCGAACCCAGGACATGGGTCTCACCAGCACGCTACTTTGCCACTGGGGTGGCTATACATCTGTTGATTTAAGTGAAGCAAAAATAACATAACATGAAACAAGTCCTTGCCCTGTACTTCATCTTCTTCCTCAAGCTTGGCCAGATGTCTTGTAACTCTCTCATTCTTCCATGAAAATGAAAACTCATAACATGAAAGTTGTAGTATTTGATCTCACGGTTCTAACCATATGAGTTATGTGAACTAACAGTCAAAGGTCAGAAAGAATTTTAACAGCCCTAAATTTAAACCTAATATTTTCATAAACTTCAAGTTCTAAATTCTCTCAACTCAAGTAAAATAAATGCAAGATAAAGGTATGTACAGTTTCATTGTAATGAGGACTACATTGTTTATTCACAAATCGTGGCCAATGGTTGCCTATACAAGGAGATAGAAGTTTAGATTTTACCTCCTTCAGTTGAAATCATGGATGGAACTGGAGTGAGTTTGATGGAGGTCTGATGCTTGCTTGAGCTTCCATGAACCTCCCTGAAGGTGTTCCAACCCTTGCTTTGCTTTGAAAGTGTCTAAAACTCCTTGGCCAAGTCAACCTGCAAGCTTTGAAAACAAAAATGGCAGATGATGGATAAGTGGTTACAGTATAGGGATGAAGGTCTGGATTGGTTATATATCAAGTAGGTAAGATGTTTTGATGATCAAGACTTGAAACGCACGAGCCAAATGAGAGATTGGTGTGCTTGTGCAAAAAACTGCAAGTCTTGACAGTTTTCTGGTGTTTTTGAGTTTGGGAGTGTTTCAGCCTTCAAGTAATCATGTGTTGTGTTGTATTATGTTTGTATATTAGTATGGAATCAGTTTCATGTCAACCCTCCAACAGATGTGCCAGTTTTAGCCTTTCTTCAACCTTTCTTGCTTTTGAAGTAAAGTGAAGGGACAAGGCTTGCCATGCTTGTACTTGCTTTCTTAGGGTTGGTATAAACTTGTACAAATTGCTTTAGGTCTATAAGACTTGTATGTGCAATGGAGACAAGTTCAATGCTCAAGAATTGGAAAGTGGCAAAAGTTGAGCTTTTTCAAAATGGCAATGGTCACTTTATGCCATTTATGGAATTATAACTTGGATAATGGCTCTAGGGCATGGATCAAAGCTTTGTCAATTGAGTAAGCATTAAATTAAGGAGTGAGGAACAAGTTTGGGACCTGTAAAGCATGGATTAGGCAGCATAGGTACTGATTGGAACTTTGTCCTTCATGAAATGGCTTGGACAAAAAGTGAGAAAATGCCAACTTTATCTCTTCGATTCTCCCTACTCAAAAATGATCTTGAGGAGTTCTTTGACATTTTGGAAAGCTTGCAATTTGCTATATAACTCATATTTAAAATGAATTTTGAGATACCTCTTGGAACTAGGTGAAAAATTTCCATGAAGTTGGGTCCAAAACCTGCCTAAATTAGGGCAAAATTTCACCAAGTTATTTAGTTCATGAGCATGTATTCATAAATTTATATCTTGAGATCCAATCATCTTTAGTGGAAAGTGTGTGAAGAAAAGTTGTATATTTAATGGAGGTCTACAACTTTCATGTTTGAAACTTTCTTTGAATCATTATGCATCATGGTGAAAAAATTGCCTAAAGTTGAGAAAAAATAAGAAATTTTCTATACTTAGAAAATTTTCTAAGTTAAGAAAAATTTCAAATTCAAACCCTAATCTTCAAACTTGGATTTCTTGATGAAAAAGTTTCACATTTTGACATGTTTTGATGAATTATTATCCTTGGAACTTGATTTTGACCAAAAAGTCAAAGTTTGACTTTTCAGTGTACAATTGACTTTTGATCAGTTGACTGCAAATTTCATCTATCAATCCAATGAAATTGAAATGTTTTGAACCATGTAATTAGGTCAAGATGATAAAATTAAATACTTGAAATCATGCTTTAACTCAAATGGTCATTTGCTAGGTTAAAAATCAGAAATTGCCCTTTCCTAGTCAAAACCCTAATTTTTGACCATTTTGCCCTTTTGGTGATTTGATCAAATTTCTTGAGGAATTGTGATCCATACTTGACCAAATGATACATATAAGCTTAAAATGTTTATGTTGATAAAAAATTATGAAGTTTGACTGTAAATTGGCCATGGTTGACGTTTTCCCTAATACAGCTGATTTTTAGGTCAACTGTCCAATTGACTGATCAAAAATGTAGTTCAAGGCTTGAAACCTGTCATGAGTGATCTTAGGGGTCCATAATGATGTTTGAAAGTCACATGAAGCATTGATAGTCCAAAAATCCTTGTGCAATCTCAAACCCTAATTTTGGGTTATTAGTGCATGATGATATGCCTTGAGCTGACCAAATCCTAATCCAGTCTTGAGTCAAAGGAATCTTGTGAGAAAAGTCTTGATAAATGAGAGGGCAAATTTTGGGGTACAACAAACAGGAAATACCTTTGAGATATTTTCTTGAGCTCGGGGGGTAGGTTATGAAAATTGAAGGTGTTAGTGCCCTTTTCATACAAAGTTATCTATGGGCTCTTAGTTTCTTGCTAGATCACTTTTGAATTGCTTTTGTTTGAAATGTGTTTGTGGTGAGTTTTGAAAGTATTTTTGAAAAGCACCTTCGTTTAGGCAAACTTTATAATGATTCTCGTCTCTATAAGAATGTATACAAAGTGTTGACATTTGAAAATATTTCATGTTTGAAAGTGTTGGTGTATTTTTGAAAGATGTTTAATTTTTGAAGATGAATTATGAGCAAGCAACTAAGAAAATTCTACCTTCTCAAAAGTCTTTTGTTCATTTCTATCTTCCTTTGACAATGCTATCTTACCATTTATTGGTAAGAAGCCTTATCTTTAGATGTAAAAGGACGGGCCTGGGTCATCGTATAGTCATGGATAACAATATTGTGAGATATCTTAGAATTTCTCTTAAGGGACTAAGATCATTTGTAAGGCAATATTCGTAACATCATCGAGGGACTATGATCTTGTATTTTGATTTTTTTTGGCTAAGATGTCTCACATACATAACATGACCATTTTAAGGGAACACAGTGGAGTTAGCCCTAGAGGTGCCAGTGTGCAAGTGTTTTGATTTCATGCATTGTTTTGTCTTGAATTAGGGTTTTCTAGGGTTGATTTTATCTTTCCATACAAACCCTAATTTACTAGCATTTATATGAAAGCGATAAATTGCGAAAAGTAAATATCCTACGCTATTACATCATTTGGGGATGGGGTATACATATTTAAAAATGGGGATTACAAGAATTTAAATTCTAATTATCTATTACAACCATATTGAATATTTACAAGAATTAAATGTACAAGAATGAATGTACAAGGATATAAATGGAATAGGAAATGGATTTTGTTTTGAATTCTGTTAAGACCTTAATTAACTAAAGGAAAAATAATTAATTATAAATAAGAAAACAAACTTAAATTAAATAAAGAAACATTTATAGGGTTTTTTTTGGGAAAAATATTTTAATATTAATTAAATGGTATAAAAAAAGAAATTAATTAATTAACATAGAAACCTGAAATTCTAAGTTGATTTTAATTAAAAAAGAAAATAAATAAATTAAAAACCCTAATCTAATTATTAATTTACTAAAAAAGAAATTAAATTAAGTTGTAATAAAAATGTTTTTGGTGTTTTTGTTGTCTTGAAAAATAAAATAAGTATATAATAAATAAAATATTTTTGTCCTTTTTATTAATAAACATAAATATTATCTTAATATTAATAATAATAAATAAAAGGAAAAAGAAAATAAATAAAGAAGGTCAGGGGGTAAAAATCAGGTTTGAGGTATTTATTAGAAGTAAAACTGTTTTTGGTACTATGCCTCGCCCAAGAGGAGTTTTTTGTAGGTCAGAAAAAATGATAATAAACAAAAGGTTGGGTTGTGTTGTTATAAGTAATCAGGGAGTCAGAATGAAGCAAAAAGAGAGGCCCAATGCCTCAAAGGCCCGGCGCGCATGTATGGAAGCAAAAAAGAAATAAAAGAGTGAAAATTTGTGAAAAGTGGCAGCGCTGGGGCTTGAACCCACACCCTCAACATAATACGTGTGCTGCCTTACCACTGGGGTGGCTATACATCCGGTGTATAAAACTAAACCATAAATATATAATGAAAAACACTTCAATGGCCTGAACTTCATCTTCAACGTCACGCCAGCCAGACCACCTATATCTTGCTCATTTCTCAACGGAAATTAAAATTGCAAACATGAAAGTTGTTCCATTTTTTCTCATGATTCCAGAAATGTAAATCACTTAAACTATAAATCAAATATAAACAAGAATTTTGTTGGCCCTAATCTGAACCCTAATTTTTCCAGAAATTTCAATCTCAAAATTCTCCTTACTCAGTCAATATAAATGAAAATTATGGACATGTATAATTTCAGGGCAATGATATATATATTTTGTCTTTGAAAATGGAAGCCTAACAATGCCTAAATGAAGAGATGAAAGTTCAGAAAATACCTCAAAAATTGGAAATCGTGAAATTAGTTTGATCTTGTTTTAAGTGATGGTGATGATCAGGTTAGCTTCCCTGAACCTCCAAGAAGCTATTCCAATGGTTACTTTGAGTTGAGAGTTCTTGAATCAAGTTGGAGAAGTCAAGATACAAATCTCTATTTTTGAAAATGGAGGGTGGTGTAAATGGTGTTACAGTTTGTAAACAGGTATTGGGATTGTTTATGGATGATGTTTAGAAGCTTTTGGAAGCAAAAGGCCAAAGAACGCACGAGTGGATTGAGAGATTGGGTTTAGAAATCAGAAATGGCAAGTTTTGTGCTTGTGTTTCAATTTATGGTTTTTAGGGAATTTGAAGGCTTGTCTAATCGTGCTTTAGCTTGCAAATCGTGTGTGTATTTATAGGCAAGAGGTTTTGTGTGCAACAACAAGTCAGAATTTGAATTATCAAGTTGTAACACCTTTATTTGTTTTTGAAGCAACCATGGAAAATATCTTCCCAAAGCTTGTACCATGCTATTGTAGAGTGGTTGGACTTTTTACAAGCTTTCTTATTACTTATAGATGTTGTGTGTGCAGAAAGAACAAGTGCAAAGCTCAAGACAAGTGGACTTTGCATAAAGCTTGCTTTTTCAAAATGGAAGTGGTTACTTTCTTCCTTAAATGGCAAGGTGTATTGGACAAAGCTTAAATCAAGTGGTTCATAGCTCAAAAGCTTGTGTAATATTATGATTAAGGATAGATACACAAGTTAGAGGGCCTAAAAAGTGGGACTATGCAACATTGCTTGGAATTGGATCAAATGTTCATCATGAAAATGACTTGAAAAACAAGTTTGAAACCCTAACTTCTTGCCTTCGATTATCCTAGATCGAGAATGATCTCAATGATTTCTTGAACATTTTGGAAAGCTTGTAACATGTTTTACAACCTTTATGTTGGACATTTTTGAAGAATCAATTTGGAACTAGGTGAAGAGTTGCCATGAAGTTGGTACCAAAAATCTACCTAACTAGGGAAAAATTTCACTAAGTGTTTAAATTTCATGAGCATGTCTTAATGAATTAATAACTTGAAATCCAAGAATTTTTAGAACTTGATTCCTTCTACAAAGTTTTAGATCTCATTGAGATCTACAACTTTCATGTTGGAAGTTTTTCTTGAATCACCTTGCATCATGATGAAAAAATGACTTTTCAAAGTGAATTTTGACTTTTAGATTTCTTGATGAACAAACTTCATATTTTGACATGTCTTTATGAAATATGATTTTTGAAACTTGATTTTGATCAAAAAGTCAAAGTTTGACTTTTCAGTATATTAGTTGACTTTGCATCCGTTGACTGAATTTCAACTATCAATCAATTGATCTTTGGGGTATGTTTTAAGCCATGCCATTAGGTAAAAATGATGCATTTTAATCCTTGATATGATATCTTAAACCAACAAGTCACGTGTTAGGTTAAAAGTCAAAAATTAAGCCTTTTCAGTCAAAACCCTAATTTTGACCATTTTGCCCTTTTGGTGATCTGATCAAATTTCTTGAGGAATTATGACCCAAACTTGATCAATTGACATATATGAGTTAAAAATGTTGATAAGGATAAAACATTATGAAATTTGACTGTAAATTAACCACAGTTGACTTTTTCCCCAATATAGTTGATTTTAGGTCATTTGATCAATTGATTGAGCAAAAATATGATCCAAAGCTTGAAACTTGACATGAGCAATATTGGGAGTCCAAAATGATCCATGAAAGTCATATGAAGCATTAAAAGTCCAATTATCCTTTTACAAACTCAAACCCTAATTTTGAGTCATCGGTGCTCGAGGAAGTGTCTTGAGCTGATCAAACCTTGTGCAGTCTTGAATCAATAAAGATCTTTTGAGAGAAATATTGAGAAAATGAAAGGGGAAATTTTGGGTTACAACACATGTGCTTGACATTTGATTCCTATGGTTTGTACCTAAATTACTGATACATCCTTGAATGCATCCTTTTATTTGGCATATTATGACTAAAAAAGGGGAGAGAAAGTGACTGACTGACCACTGACTGAACACTGATTGAGGGGGAGCTTAATACTTGAGGGGGAGCTTATGTATCAGAAGATGTTTTGGCATCTTCCTTTGCTAACAGCTAACAGCTAACTGAGTTTTTTCTGTTTTGCTTGCTTTGCTTATGCTGCTGCTCTGATAATGCTTTGATAATATTCTGATAATGTTTTAGCCAAAATTTGCCAAAGGGGGAGTTTGTAAGTGTTTGTTGGAAGAAATTTTGGTAAAAAAATGACTTGATAATGTTTTGCTAAATCTCTTAACATTTGAAGTAAAATTGTTTTGAATGATGTCAAAGCTAATGTCTTGACATCTGCCTCATGAACTAAAGTCAGCCCAATATCAGTTTAAGTTTTCTGTTTCCTGATTTCTTGTGCACCATAATTTAGGATTTGTGACTCATAGGCTGCGAAAAATATGGAGGAATATTTTTATATTTGAATTATCTTTATGGATTATATCTTGGCCTGTTTTCATGGAAATATTCAAAAGATTTGAATATTTGTTTTTCAGCCCAAGCCCACTGCTGCGCATATATAAGGACCCACTTCCTTATTCAGACCACTGCAACTTTTGAAGAAGAATACTTTCTTTCTGCTTTAGAAGTCTAATTATTTTAATTTTCAAACACTCTAGTATTGATTTAATACCTGTGTTGTTATTTGGATTGTTAATTGTGTAAGCTTTTAAGCATTGAATGATTAAAAAATTTAAACTCATTATTTCTGTTGTTTCTTCACTGTAAGTGATTAAATGGATTTGAGGAGGGCCTCATACCTAGGTGAGTCTTAGGTAGAAGTATAGCACAGGTAGTAATTAATTGATTAGATCGTAAACTGGTTGTTTACTGAGGGTCTATGAATTGATACTATTTAGTGGACTTATCCCTGGCTTGGTAGCGCCCAGAGTAGGTGTTGTTGTACACTTAACTGGGTTAACAATCCTATTTCACGACTTAACTTCACTAGAAAAGGAAATATTACTTGAGAACAATCAAAGCACAAATTGATAGAAATGAACTCTAAAGATGCAGGGATATAATAAATTCCTTCAGGCCTCACTGAAGAATATCATACAGACTTTGCTAGGTAAGACAATATCGCATCTTCTATACTTCAATTGGGGACGCTAACTAGCTTTACTAGGTAAGATGAATCCACGTCACCGAGGGGATACCATAAACATTTAACACAATGGAATAGCGGTTGTACAAACTTCTCTAAGGAATATCAAAGGAACTTCATGGGGATAACAACCTCAAAGGGAAGATCATCCTTGATTCCTCTGGGGAATTAACAAGTTAATATCATATCAAGAAGTCAAAGTTATGAGGATTTTAAATCAAACTCAACACTTGGCGAGAGAAAACCCAAAAAGTTGACAGTTGTTTCAACACTTAGAAAAGATAATGCTCGTGTCTAGCTACTTAGAGAGCACACAACAACAACAATGTCATAATTGAATGGAGTAATACTCTACAAGAGATTCTACATCAAATCTCAAAACAAATGGATAAATAATCCAATCAACCGAGCGAAATTTTCATAATTTTACAGTCTCTGCTTGATCATAACATGGCTGGGGAAAGAAGTCACACTCATCTGGAGAAATCTGAACCAAGACTTAACTGGGGAATATGGGATAAAGGTATCAAACAACCCAAACCTAACGCCATATAAAAACTTGGAGAAAATCTAAACCAATACTTAACTGGGGAAAATGGGATTATAAACCCAACACTACATCACAACCTAGAGGAAACCCATTAGCAAATCAATAACTGTAGAGGAAACCTTGCACAAATCTACAAGTAAGATCATAAGAAACAGTCTTGCTTGAGGAAGATTCTCGACTTGGGGGAGAACATAATAACTATCTTGAAAAAATATAGAAATTCCTATGGAAATAACTTTGGTATCCCAATTTTAGTGTGTTGATCAAGATAACTTTCACAACTTGCCCAAGACTTCATGATCTTCCTGACCAACATGCTTCTAGAGATTTATAGGATCTCGCTGTAACTGTCCTAAATTGACTTAATGATGCATACTCTTTGCTCAATTACTCTTTTCAGAAACATGCCCTTTACTGATACTCAAATGTAAGCTTCCATGATATCAAGCAGTTGTTTTACAAGCACATAAATGTTTATTCTAAGAATGATAATTCTAATGCAATAATTATGTAAGTCTTGAAGATTTTATTTGAAAGATGTCGCAAACCTTATGAACAAATCACTAGCCAGGATGCGACATTGATTTTTTTCTATGAAAAATAACAAAAACATATGATACCAACACAATTATTCAGAAAAACGCATGGGAGTCAGGAAATGTTATCTCATTGAAGTATGCTTTTGAAATAAACTCTGCTTCATTTAGGAATTTTTTAGTGTTGTAACGTGGTCTGGTTCACGGTTTCCAGAAAAAATATTTTAATGCTCAAAGTTTATTTGTGCCCACCCATTCTTCATGATGTTCTCCAGTCCTAAGTTTAGTTAATTCAACATAAGTGTTCATATCTCAGAAAGGATCTTGCAATGGTTTAAGGAACCAATGAGGCTTTCGGAGTAAGAGTCACCCTTTTTTATCTTCATGTTTGCAGTCAGACAAATTTGTTCTTTGCTGAGGACTTTTGTTTTGTAGTCATGTTTTTGCAGTATTTTTTATTTTTACTTTTCTTTTTATTTTCCCTAACCTTTTCCTGGACTAATTCTTTTGAATTTTGAATTTTGATTTTAAATTCCAGCGGGATGCCCTAATTTTTTCCTAAGTTACTTGATTTATAGGGCTTTTTCTTTTTCTTTTCTTTTTTACTTGAATAAACCGTGTGACATTAACTTTGTCTTGATTTGTTCAGAGGGTAAATGTCTCGTTCCTTGATGGATAAGGGATAACCATTATGTTCTCACCTTTTCTGGCCTCATGATTTGTGAAAGATAACCATTGTGGTTGATCTTCAGAAGTGCATTCCTTTTGAAATTTGAACACCCGGTCAAATCAACTGAAAACTATCCTGCCTCAGGTTAAAAATGAGGTTTTTTTTTCATATAGAGAAGAAACTCTTACTTCAAGGCCCGAAGGGGTTAGTAAGGGATTATCTTCCTTATGTCTCTGGTGTTTGGGAATTTGAAACAACGCTTGTACATCATCAACAGGGTTTTATCCAAAAACATACAACCATAAATTTTGTGTTTTCAATATCATCATCCTCCCTCCAATCTCCGCCTAGGCAAGAGAATGGGTAATGCAAAAAGCAGTTTAAAATTTAAAACAAATACAAGTGAAATGAATGGATTTCTTCAAGACAGAAATATTCATTGTATTAAGATAATCATTCAAATGCAAACAAATTCTTACATGCAAATAGGGCAATGATAAACAAGAAAAATTACAAATGAAAAAGAAGTAAAAATGCTAATAAACTAAGAAGGCTATTCATCCTTAAACTCTAGGGCATCCTTCAATCGAGCTCACCAAAGTTCATACTTGCTTGAGTAGTGGGTTAACTACTCCTTTGTAAACAATAATCCCATCCTCTGTATCAGAAGTCCCCTCCAAGTTTGGCAAGGAGGCATACAACATCTCGACGTCTCTCTTTCTATCAGTAAGCACGACTATTGCTCATTCTTTAAAAAAATCTAAGCTTTTTATTATCTCGAGATCACCCCTTAAAGCAGCGCAACCCCACGGTTTCTTTGCATATTCTGGACAAGAATAACAACTAAAATTAATCAGTCCTTTTTGAACCCACTTTTCATGTATCTCTCTAGGAGTCACAGTATTGAGCTCTTTAGTCATAGGTTCCTTTACATACCTAGCATATGCCTTAGCAGGGATTTGAACACCAACATCCACAATTATAAACTCATCATAAGAAAAGAACTCATCAGAAGACACAAACACATCATCATAAACAAACTCATCAGCAGAAAAGAACTCATCAAAAGTCTCAGACTTGTCAAAATAGTCTTCAATGATATTAACATCTTCACATTTATCCCTTGTTATTATTACATGGATAAGGCCTTCATCCATCATCTCTTCGAGATTAGCTCTCATTTTATCACACCCCCGAATATCTTCCTTGCAAACACAACAAGCTGCATGGTCATGTGTATAATAGCTAAATTTGCAAAGATCAACATGCATCTTTACCAAATCACCTCTTACCAAATTTATATCAAAAGTTATAAATTCTACTGGACAACCAGAAACCATATTCACAGTACCTCCACCTCCATGCTTGGGCAGTGGATTAGCTTGTACATTGGGACCGACATCTTCAAAAGATAATAGATCGACATCTTCAACGGATAACCGTTTTCAATACTATGCTCAGGGGGTCCTTGATGAAAAGCACAAGTCTTATCATCTTTATAATACCATGGTAATGTTGGAGGTATAGCAGGGGGAGACCTAGTCTGTACCAGGTTCTTCTGGATCAAAGCTGACAATAATTCTTCATAACTCATTGGAATAGGATCGAAAGCTTTTCTTTTCTGACCACGTCCTTGATTACCTTGATAAGGTGTCTTCTGATACGCAATAGTAGTCAAAGCTACATTGACAATCAAAGTTACTGGAGCAACCTGTTGTTGATGCTGATGACGCCTCCTCAAAGGTCTAATCCTTATTTCTTGAACAACATCATTTGTTTCTCCTTATTTCTTTCTAGGAAACCTATATGATGGCTTCTTTGCACCACTAGAACCTTCATCTTTTGACAATCGTCTTTCCCTGATGGCTTCCTCCAAATGGACACCCATACTTACCATCTTAGTGAAATCACTTACTGCACTTGCAACCATTCTTTCATAGTACAATGAACCAAGGATTTTCAGGAAGACCTTAGTCATTTCTTGCTCTCCCATCAGAGGTACCACTTTGGCAGCAACCTCACTCCAACGCTGCAGATAATCTTTAAATGATTCCTTATCTTTATGAGTCATTTCCCTTAGTTGGTCACTGTCAGGTGCCATAAACATACTGTACTTATATTGCTTCACAAAAGCTTCACCCAAGTTATTGAATGTATGCATGTTGCTACTATTCAATCCCGTATACCATTTCAAGGCAGAACCAATCAAACTATCTTGAAAGAAATGAATAAGAAAATGTTGATCATTACTATGAGTGGATATCTTTATGATATACATCACCACATGGTCACGGGGGTAAGAGTTATCGTTGTATTTCTCAAATTTTGGTACTTTGAATTTGTGAACACTTTCACAGGGGACTAAGCAGAGTTCACTGACATTCTGTCTAAATAACCCTTTTCCTCATAGGGCCTTCATCTTTTTCTGCATTTCATTGAATTGATCTTGAAAGTCATTGTGATACATTGGGAGAACTGACTTGAGGTTTCGCGTTTGTGTTTGCAAATGTTTCGGTTTAGCAAGAGTCGCCACCGACTTTTTATTTTATCCTAAGGAAAGGTCAAAAAGCACAGGAAAGACCTTTGAGATGTTTTCTTGGGTTCGGGGAGTATATTATGAAAAGGGAAGGTGCAAGCACCCTTTTCATCCATGGTTATCCATGGGCTCTTAGTTACTTGTTTAGATCACTTGCTTTGCTTTTCAATTGTTTGAAATGGTGCTCTTCAATTGTTTGAAATGGTGCTTTGTGTGTGGTTTTGAAAGATGTTTTGAAAAGAGGCCATCGTTGTGGCAACCTTTGTAATGATTCTTGTTTGAATGTATACAAAGGTGTTTTTGTCTTTTGAAAAGTTTTCAATGTTTGAAAGTTGGATTTTGAAATTGTGTTGTGAAGTGTGTTTGAAAATAACAAGGATGTTTTGCAAGCTTTTGATCAAGTAACTAAGAGCTATCTACACTATTTTACTTAAAGATCTTTCTTATGTTTTTAACCCTTTTAACAGTGTTGTTTCACCATTGTATTTGGTGAACAACCTTGTGTTAGGATGTTTAAACGGGACAGACACGGGTCATCGTATAGACCATGATAGCAATTGTGTCAAGTATTTTTGGCAATTTTCTTAAGGGACTTGATCATTTTTGTTTAGGCAACTCAGATAGCGTCATCGAGGGACTATGATCTTTTGTTTTTATTTTTGTTTTGCCAAAGTACTCAACATGCATACCATGGCCCATTTTTGAAGGCAACAAGTGGATTGTAACCCTAGGGGTGCAAGTGTGTATTGTGTTTGATTTTCATGCATTTTTTGTCTTTTGATTAGGTCAAACTATTTGTTAATTTGATTTTGCATACAAACCCTAATTCTCTAATCATGGCATAATTGAAAGCGTTTAAGTGCGAAAATTTAAATAATAAGCTATTACAACATGATTATGGGGATGGGGGTACAATTTTGAATAGAGGGGTATTTGACAAGAAATAAAAACCCTAGTTACTATTACATCCAAATTGAATTATAATGCATAAATATTTAAATATACAATATTTAAATAACAAAATAAACAAATATTAAATAAAATGTATTATGCAAAAAAGAAGTTTTTTTGTATGTAAAAATATTTTCAATGTAAAGAAATATAAAGAAATAAATAAAAAAAGGATTAATTTTATTTATTAAAGGGGTAAACCCTAATTTCTTTAAGAAAATAATATCTTATATTATTTATATACAAAAAATATATTAATATGTACAAAAATATAATATATTAAAAAAAGTGTTTTTTAGTATAAATAATAATAAAAATAAAAATGTAATATTTTTTTTTATTCTATATTTTTAATAAAATAAAAGTATATATGTATATATATATATATATATATATATATATATATATATATATATATATATATATATATATATATATATATATATATATATATATATATATATATATATATATATATATATATATATATATATATATATATATATATATATATATATATATATAAGTGAATTAACTCTCGCTTCTTGACAGTATCTCCGTATCTTTCACAGCAAAACCCTAACACCCATTTTTTCTCTTCTTATTCATCATTAGCTTTCATATTCTACAGTATAATCGGCAATCTTGTTCTTCATACATAAAGGTAATCTTGTTCTTCCTTATTCTCTCATTTTTGTGTATGTTGTTGTTATGTTTCAAGTACACCCTTCTAAACCCTAAAGAATATTTGTGAAATAATTCAATAATTTAATCAGAGTAATGCACCAAAAAGAGTGTCATATTTGCTTTAGACAAACTTCATACTAAAACACATTCTGCTCCGCAACACGGGTTTTCAAAAATCAATTACATTAAGTACTTCATGATTAACAACCATAGTTTTTCAACTTACTTGCAACGAAAATTCATAATTTAAAACATCTTTATTAAGATACTTCTAAATATCTTCATCAAATCAAAACAAATAAAATACCATAACGATAATTCAAATCTCGAAATAAATGAAGTAGCATGGTGATTCAAAATAAACGATCTCATCCCTGATGTTACATATCAGAGCAAGACCCTCTTATTCTACAGGGAATAAAGAACACACTCCACAACTATCCTCTAAGCCTTGGAGGACTATTCTTTATTACCTGCAAGTTACCCACGTATAGAGGCAACAATTCCAAGAAACAAGGGTGAATAAATCATAATCATTATAAAAATACATAAGGAGTAAATATAGTAGTTATAATACAACATCAAAGAAACACACCATCGAAAACTCATGGCATACTCTCACCTTCAAGCATTATAATACACATAGACACATGGTAATACCATCAATTAGCAATTAACACAAACACTCATTCACAAAACATCAGTCAATCAAATCATCATGCAATTCCATATATAATGCAATGCAACTGCTTTACACTCATGCATGTGGTACCAAAACTTCACTGATGACACCATCATTGTGATACGGTGGGAGAACTGACTTGAGGTTTTGCGTTTGTGTTTGCAAATGTTTCGGTTTAGCAAGAGTCGCCACCGACTTTTTATTTTATCCAAAGGAAAGGTCAAAAAGCACAGGAAAGACCTTTGAGATGTTTTCTTGAGTTTGGGGGGTAGATTATGAAAGGGTAAGGTGCTAGCACCCTTTTCATCCATGGTTTTCCATGGGCTCTTAGTTACTTGTTTAGATCACTTGCTTTGCTTTTCCAATTGTTTGAAATGGTGCTTTGTGTGGTTTTTGAAAGTATTTTGAAAAGAGGCCATCGTTTTGGAGATCTTTGTAATGATTTTTGTTTGAAGAATGTATACAAATATGTTTGTCTTTTGAAAAATGTTTCAATCTTTGAAAGTTTGTTGGGAAATGTTTTGAAATTGTGTGTGTGTTTTTGAAATTTGCAAGGATGGTTTGTAAATTTGATCAAGTAACTAGGAGTTGTCTACCCCTACTCAAAAGTCTTTCCTACACATTTTTAACCCTTTGACATTGTTGTTTTACCATTGTATTTGGTAAACAAACTTATCTTTGGATGTTAAACGGGACGGACGTGGGTCATCGTATGACCATGATAACAATGGTGCCAAGTATCTTAGCAAGTTTTTGAGGGACTAGATCATTTTTGTTTAGGCAATCAAGATAGCGTCATCGAGGGACTATGATATTTTTTGTTTTGTTTTGCCAAGATACCTAACATGCATACCATGGCCATTTTAAGGCAACAAAGTGGATGAAACCCTAGGGGTGCTTGTGTTCAATGTGTTGTCATTTTTCATGCATTTTTGTCTTGTGTTTAGTCATGCTATTTGTTTGATTTTGGATCTTTGCGTACAAAACCCTAATTTACTATCATGCATATAATACGATAAATTGCGTAATGTAAATCTAAGTTATTACAACAATATTATGGGGAGGGGGATACAAGTTTGAATAGGGGGTATTTGCACAAAGTAAAACCCTAAAACTATTACAACCATATTGAATTTATACAACAAATAAATAAATAAGCAAATATTTAAATATGAAATTAAATATAAATATGCAAAATGTTTTTTGTATTTATTTTATGTATGTAAAATAAATTTATTTATGGCCTAAAAATAAGAAAATAAAAATGATTATTTTTTGAAAGGGTGAAAACCCTAATTTTTGGTTTAAAAGAAAATATGCTTTATATTATTTATTTATTCATTTTTTTGTTTAAGAAAAATAATATTAATATATACAAAATGTTAAAAAATTGGGATATGTATGAAAAAATGATTTTTAATGTATAAATAACAAAAATAAAAATATACAAATTTTTTATATTATTTACAAATTTATTCAAGAAAATAACTTATATTCAACCTAATAAACTATTTTTTGTCATAAAAAATAAAATAAAAAAAATAAAATGCAAAAATTAAGAAAATATTTTAGGGTTTTTTAATGTTCAAGAAAAAATAATAAAAATCAGAAAATATAAAAGAAAATGAGAAAATATACAAAATAAAGAAAATGGGCCAAGGGGGTGCAAAAAAACAAAATGGAGGGTGCAAACAGCAACAAGCCCAAGCGCCAAGCCCAGACTCCACTTTGTCCCTGTCCTTGAGACACCACATGCATGTTCAACATCTAAATTCTCCTATCTCAGTTAATATAAATACAAGCTATGCATATGTACAACTCAAGCACATTAAAGACTACATTTTTGCTTCACAAACCTAAGCTTAATGATGCCTAAATAAGGAGTTAGAATCTTGACAAATACCTGTTTCAGTTAAGTTTGGATATGGCAATGTAGGAGTTATGAGTGAGGCCTGAAGGTCGTGTTAGCTTGCCTGAAGTTCCCTCAACCTTTCCCAATGCTTAGCTTGCTTTGAACTTGCCTGAATCTCCTTGTAGAACTTAACCTGCAAAGCTTCAAAATGAAAATGGTGAAGTGTGAAAATGAGGTTACAGTTGCTGGACAGGGACTTGGATAGTTCAGGTGTGATGTATAGAATGTGTTTGAAGTGGTTTCAAGCAAAACGCATGAGGGAATATGGTTTTGGAAATGGTTCTGCAGCAGATGCCCTGTTTGGGCAGGAACTTAGTGTTTTTGTGTTTTGGAGGGTTTGAGAAGTTGGCAACTCGTGTTTCTAGCTTGGTACAATATGCTGAGATTGTTTGAAATGATGCCAAGACTTGGTTTTATCACATACAAGAGTTATGGACTTTTTGCAAGCTTACTTGCTTTTGAAGCAAAAGTTGAGTTGACAAAGCGAAAGCCTGTACAGACTAGCTCAAGGCCTGAGGAGAGTTGGTGAACTTTTTCTGAAGTTTTTGGATGTTGTTTGTATCAAGAGATCAGGTCCAATTCTCAAGATAAACAAAAATGCAAAAAGTATGCTTTATGGAAATGGTATTGTTACCTTTATGCCATTTTTGGATTAAACCTTTGTACAAAGCTTCAAAGATTAAAATAATTCCATTAACCATTGTATTTGCATTCAATTTTGGAGTGTAAAAAGGATTAGAACCTGTAATTCAAGTACAAGCATGGTTCAAACTGATTTGCAAGTTGTAACATGGTGCAAAATGCCTTGGACAAAAGTGAGAAATGGCCATTTTCATTCCTTCGATTCTCTCTAACCATAAATGATCTTGGAGAGGTCTTGGACATTTTGGAAATCTTATAACATGCTCTACAATACATCTTTGAAATGAATTTTGATATTACAATTGGAACTAGGTGAAAAGTTGCCATGAAGTTAGGTCAAAAATCTGCCTAAACTAGGGCAAAATTTCACTAAGTTAAAAGTTTCATGGACCCTTATTCACAAAATTATAACTTGAGATCCAAGCATATTTTGGGAAAACTTTGTGAATAAAAGTTGTAGATTTTGTGGAGGGCTACAACTTTCATGTTGGAAGTTTTCTTTGAATCCAATTGAATCATGGTGAAAAAGTTGGGAAAACTTGGGAAAAAATAAGAAATTTTCATAACTTAGAAAATTTCTAAGTTATGAAATTTTTCAATCTTAAACCCTAATTTCCAAAATTAGGTTTCTTGGTGAACAAGTTTCATGTTTTGACACATCTTGATGAAAAATGACCCTTGGCACTTGATTTTGACCAAAAAGTCAAAGTTTGACTTTTCATTGTATAGTTGATTTTTGATCAGTTGATTGGAAAATTCATTTGTCAATCTAATGCATTTGAGATCTTTTGAACCTTGTGATTAGGTCAATATGATTCCATTGAGTCCTTGAAACCATGCTTGAACCCAATTTTCCATTGGCTTGGTGAAAAATCAGAAATTGCCCTTCTACAGTCAAAACCCTAATTTTGACCATTTTGCCCTTTTGATGATCTGATCAAATGTCTTGAGGAGTTGTGGTCCAAACTTGATGAAATGATTCATATGAGTCTATAATTTTGATGTGGATAAAAAATTATGAGGCTTGACTGTAAATTATCCACAGTTGACTTTTTCCCCAATACAACTGATTTTTAGGTCAACTGTCCAATTGACTGGGCAAAAATTTGATTCAAAGCTTGAAACTTGGTATGAGCAATATTAGGAGTCCAATATGAAGTATGAAAGTCATATGAGGCAATGGAAGTCCAAAAATCCATGTGCAAACTCAAACCCTAATTTCAGGTCATCAGTGCAAGGAGATGTCTTGAGCTGAGCAAACCCTAATCTGCTCTTGAGTCCAAAGAGTCTTGTGAGGAGAATCTTGATAAAATGAGAGGGCAAATTTTGGAGTACAACAGCTGCCCCTGTTCAATCTTCTTGAACCTGAAGAGTTAGATTTGCGAGTTTTTCCGTTCGTGACTCGAGGGTAAAAGATGATTGGACACTAGAGTGCCCGTAAATTTGCACTCGTCAAAATGTAGTTGAGGGAATGGGCCTAAAGATGCCATTTGGAGAGGTGACAAAATCTTTTCGGAGATGGGCTTGTATATGCCATCAAGAATGTTTGTTGAATTGTATGTTGTAAGTCAAAAGAATGAGTATCAGAATGGTATCCGCGTCTGGAACGTATCTGAACTGTATCTGGAGACTGAGTCTGTATGAGCAAGGGAATAGATGCCGTGTCTGGAGCATCTCTGGGCTGGGGAAAAATTCAGAATAAGTGACAGAATGGCAACCGTGTCTGGAGCGTATATGGACTGTATCTGAACTGTAACTAGGATCTGAATAAGTGACAGAATGACTTCCGTGTCTGGAGTGTATCTGAACTTGAAATTGATAGTTGAATCTGAATGAGAAATAGAATGGCTTCCGTGTCTGGAGCGTATCTAATCTGTATCTGATTGTTGAAGTCTGAATGAGTGACAGAATAACTTCCGTGTCTGGAGCGTATCCGTACTGTATCTTGACTTTGAATTCTAAATGAGTAATAGAATGACTTCCTTGTCTGGAGTGTATCTTTACTGTATCTGAATAAGAGATTTGAATGAGTAGCAGAATGATTTCCGTGTCTGGAGTGTATCAGTACTGTATCTGAAATCTTTGAATATTCGTTAAAGATAGTTGTTAATATTATCCTGAAAAAGGGTAAAATGTTAGCTGAAACACAAAGTTATGTTGCATGAAATGTATGATGCAATAAAATATGTTTTATCAATGTTTTTGATATATGAATGTAATGTATGCGCATGTAAGCTGATTTGTTGTATTGTTGAGGAAAATAAATCCTTGACAGCTGGGCATAATGAAATCCTTGACTGCTGCCGGGGAAAATAAATCCACGACCGCTGTTGGAGATTCAAAATCTTTAACAACTTCTGTGGGGATGTGAGAATCCTTCATATCTTGAAGTTAGAATGGTTGACAAAAATTCTGCTTGGGGAAGTAATGCCATGTACTGCCTGAGAAATCTGCTTGGGAGATCCAAAGAACTTTGAAGACTTCTATTGGAGTTTACACAACGGGAATCCTTACTCAGCTGGGGAATAGGGAAAACTCTGATGATTTCTGCGGGGAACTAAGAATGAGAATCTTCAATCTCCTGGGGAATTTGAATCCTTAGGGACTTCATGCTGAGGAGTCAAGAATGAGAATATTCGATCTGTATGGGATTAAAAATTCTGACAAATTCATGCTGGGGAGTAATGAAGACTCTGGTAACTTCATTGGGGAATCAAGAATGAGAATCTTCATTCTGTTGGGGAATAAAAACTCTGTGGGGAAAGAAGGCTTCCTGCTGGAGTAAGTTCAGGACTCTGGGGGAGTAGCTATAATGCTGGGGGATCAAGAGTTTGGGTTGTATGCCAATCTGCTGGTGAATTATCCTAGGTTGGGGATAAAAGTTAATTGTTATCTGGTTGACTTCCAGGCTTCAGGACAACTTGCTGGGGAAATTGGATGGTTTCCGATGTGGATTGATAGTCGGAAATTTGACCAGGGAAGAAGGTTTCATCTTTGCTGAGGATCTGTAATTAAAAGTTTTTGGATCTGCTGTGGATTAGGAGTTTGAAGTTTTAACTCTGATGGGGATATGTATTTCAAGGTTTTAGCTCCGTTGGGGATCTAGATGATGTACTGCAGGGGATTTCTCTTGGAATAGTCCAAAT
The DNA here is from genome assembly GCA_948472305.1 of Vicia faba. NCBI lineage: Eukaryota > Viridiplantae > Streptophyta > Magnoliopsida > Fabales > Fabaceae > Vicia > Vicia faba. The sequence continues at coordinate 1,089,210,642 of OX451738.1, read as the reverse complement.
AAGTTTTCCTATACTTTCAACCTGTTAGTAATTATTCTTTCACATTTCGTTTATTTGTAAATGGTGATTATATTCAAATGCATATGCTCATTAATAAATCATTGAACGTTTTCAAATAAAAACACAAGTGTGAAAAGAAGAAAAGGCAAATAGTTTTCTGCACTTTGAAGTATCTTTGTATTAACTTTGTGTAAGTATTTTGTACAAAGGAGACAGACATCCTAGTAAGAGAACGTTGTCATAAAAAATGAGAAACATTTATACAAAGAAAGATGGCTATGTGTGAAAATTCCATGGGGTTCCCATTCTGCTATAGCCTTCGTAACTCTGAATATCTTGTCCATTAATTGCTTCGTCCGAAGATGATTGAGTTGATCAGAAGCCTGAAGCTTGTTTGTGAAGAGATTGTCCTTAAAGTGATCCGACGAGACATAGTCATACGCTTTAATTCCCTAACTTTTTCCTGGACCGCCCTTTCGGGTTTTCGATCCACCGGGAAACCCTTTTTTTGCCCAAGTCGCCCTTTCCGGTTTTCAACTTGCCGGGTGTACGGACTTTTTATTTATCCCTAATTTTTGCCTGAACCGCCCTTTCGGGTTTTTGATTCACCAGGATGCCCTTTTTTTGCCTAGGTGTGTCAACCTAGAGGGTCATTTATGCGTAATATCTTTTGACTATATCTGCATTCGCAGGGTGCGGCAAGTCATCACCTTCCATGGTGGTTAATATCATTGCCCCACCAGAAAAGATGTTTTTGATCATAAATGTTCCTTCGTAGGTAGGAGTCCATTTTCCTCTGGGATCACTTTGCGGAAAGATGATCCGGTTGATTAAAAGATCTCCGACTTGATATATCTGGTGTTTGACTTTCTTGTTGAAAGCCTTGATCATCCGTTTTTGATACGTCTGACTGTGGCAAACAACAGTAAGTCGCTTTTCATCAATCAAGTTAAGTTGATCAAATCGAGTCTGAATTCAATCGTCTTCACTCACACCAGCATCTTTCATGATTCTCAAGGAGGGAATCTGAACCTCGACAGGTAAAACAGCTTCCATGCCATATACCAAAGAATAGAGTGTTGCCCCAGTTGATGTACGCGCCGTGGTACGGTACCCGTGGAGAGCAAACGGTAACATCTCATGCCAGTCCTTGTAGGTGACAGTCATCTTTTGTATGATCTTCTTGATATTTTTGTTCGCAACTTCGACAGCACCGTTCATCTTTGGCCGATAGGGAGATGAATTGTGATGTTGAATCTGGAACTGCTCACACAAGGCAGTGATTATAGTGTTGTTAAGGTTTGTACCGTTGTCAGTAATGATCCTTTCGGGGATGCCGTACCGGCAAATAAGGTTCTGTTTGATGAAGCGGGCAACAACATTCTTTGTTACGGATGCGAAGGAAGCTGCTTCGACCCACTTGGTGAAGTAATCAATGGCCACTAGAATAAAGCGGTGTCCATTGGATGTTGTAGGCTTGATCTCTCCAATCATGTCGATTCCCCACATAGCGAATGGCCAAGGAGCTGTTAAGACATTGAGAGGAACTGGAGGTATATGTACCTTGTCCGCATAGATTTGACATTTGTGACAAGTCCAGGAATATTGATAGCCTTCCATGGTAGACCACTAATAGCCTGCCCGTAGAATCTTCTTAGCCATAGTATGTCCGCTAGAGTGAGTGCCAAAGGTACCATTGTGCAGTTCGGCCATGATCTGTTCAGCTTCAATCTTGTCCACACAATAGAGCAGAATGCAATCATGATTGCGCTTGTATAGGATACCATTGCTCAGGAAGAACTTGGCAGAGAATCTCCTCAAGAACTTTTTTTCATTGACTGAAGATCCTTCATGGTATTCTTGTGCCTCGAGATACCTTTTGACTTCATGAAACCACGGTCGGTCCACTACTTCTTCGGTATTAATCTCGTGACAATGTGCAGGTTCGTCCATCCGTTCAATGGTGATTTGGGGAGCCTCATTATCCCAATTAAGTTTAAACATGGATGACATTATAGCTAGAGCATCTGCTAGCTGATTTTCTTCTCGCGGGAAGTGCTCGAAGGTAATTTGCTCGAAATGTGGTAACAATGTCAAGAGATGTTCTCTGTAAGGGATGGGGTTGGGATGCTTAGTGTCTCATTCTCCTTTGATCTGACTGATGACAAAAGCGGAGTCCCCAAATACAATCAAAGATTTGATTTCCAAGTCTATGGCAGCCTTGAGACCAAAGATACAAGCTTCATACTCGGCCATGTTGTTGGTGCAATTAAAGCAAAGTCTGGCGGTGAAAGGAGTATGGCAACCTTCTGGAGAGATGAGCGCAGCACCAATTCCGTTGCCAAGTGCGTTGGAGGCACCATCAAAGTACAGGGTCCATCGGGATCGTTGTTCAGGTCTGTCATATGGTCTGAGATCTTCAATGTTGTCCAAGGTCATAATGTCTTCTCGGGGAAGTCAAACTTCATCGATTGGTAATCTTCGACAGCTTGATGAGCCAAATGGTCAGCTAGTACACTCCCCTTTATAGCTTTTTGGGTCATGTACTGTATATCGCATTCTATCAGGATCATCTGCCATCTAGCTATTCTTCCAGATAGAGCAGGCTTCTCAAAGATGTACTTGATCGGATCCATCTTAGATATCAGCAAAGTGGTATGAGTCAACATATACTGCCTTAGCCGACGAGCAGCCCATACCAAAGTGCAACAAGTTTTCTCAAGTAGTGAGTAGCGAGTCTCACAGTCGGTAAACTTTTTGCTAAGGTAATAAATGGCATGCTCTTTTTGGCCAGACTCGTCATGTTGGCCCAGTACGCACCCCATTGAATTCTCTAGGACGGTCAGATACATGATTAGCAGTCTTCCTTCGACGGGTGGCATCAAGATAGGAGGTTCTAGCAAATACTCCTTAATTCTATCAAAAGTAACTCGACAGTCATCATTCCATTTAACCACCTGATCTTTCTTCAACAACTTGAAGATTGGCTCACAGGTAGATGTTAGGTGAGAAATGAACCTTGCAATGTAGTTTAGGCGTCCCAAGAAACCTTTGACCTCCTTCTCAGTGCAAGGGGCAGGCATTTCTTGTATAGCTTTGACTTTGGCAGGATCAACCTCGATTCCTTTGTTGCTGACAATGAAACCCAAGAGTTTACCGGAACTGACTTCGAAGGTACACTTGTTTGGATTCAGTCTGAGCTTGTACTCCTTCAACCTGACAAACAGCTTTTGCAAATGGTCGAGGTGTTCTTCTTCCGTTTGTGAATGGGCTATCATGTCATCTACGTAGACCTCTATCTCATGATGTATCATATCATGAAACAAAACCATCATGGCACGTTGATAGGTTGCCCCGACATTCTTCAGTCCGAATGGCATCACTTTGTAACAGAACGTACCCCACTGTGTAACAAAAGTAGTTTTCTCCATGCCTTCAGGTGTCATTTTGATCTGGTTGTAACCCGAAAATCCGTCCATGAAAGAAAATACCTTGTGCTGAGCTATATTGTAAACCAAGATGTCAATGTGCGGTAGTGGAAAGTCATCTTTAGGGCTAGCCCTGTTTAAGTTTCTATAATCCACGCACATTCTCACTTTGCCGTCCTTCTTAGGCACGGGCACGATGTTAGCAACCCATTATGGATAGGAAGTAACAGCAAGAAATTCATCATTGAACTGCTTCATAACTTCTGCTTTGATCTTTTCAGACATGTCGGGCCTCATGCGGCGGACTTTTTGTTTAACTGGTGGACAGTCTTCTCTTGTAGGGAGATGGTGAACCACAATATTTGTATCGAGTCTCGGCATATCTTCGTAAGACCAGGCGAAGATCTCAACATATTCATTCAACAGCTGAATTAGGCGCTCTTTGACACTTGGCTCTAGGTTGGCACCCACTCTGACTTCTTTTCTGTCTTCCTCAGAACCCAAGTTGATTGTCTCTAACAGCTCCTCATGAGGTAGAATAGCCTTTTCTTCCTGTTGTAGCAGCCTAGCCAATTCTCCCGGCACCTCACAATCTTCCTCACCTTCGTATTCGGCATGGTAGACCAGATCTTCAGAGTCACTGAAGGCCATAGCAGAATTGTTACCCATGGAATCCGGAATGGAAGGGTACCTGCATTTGTGAGTGTGGGTGTGTGTAAGGGATAGCCACCTTTAAACAAATAAAATGTAACAAGAAAGACAATGAACACAAAAGTTTATATGTGAAAACGTCCATGATTCATTAAAATGGCATATGAAGATGAAAAATCAAACCCTTACAAATGGACCTATGTGCCTCGGGTAAGGCACAAGGCTAAAAGTGTACGAATTGTTTGAGAATTATTACAAACCAATAGAAATGTTTGAAAGATAAATTACTGATTTATGAAAGTAATTGGAACAAAGTCTTTTTCCTCCCAGTTGCATAATCCTCCATCCACAGTAGGGAAAATCCAGTCTTCCAGGTTGCTCTCCTCTTCACTATCCTCCAAAGCATTGGCATTGTGGCCATGCTTAGGCATTGGAGCAGAGATAACATTCAGCTTTTCAGGAGCTTCAAATTCAACTTCCTTTGTGTCGATTAGATCTTGAATCTTATTCTTGAGGGCCCAACAGTTGTTGGTGTCGTTCCCCGGTCTGTCTGAATGATAAGCACACTTGGCGTTCGAATGGTAGAACGGAGAAGTTGTATTCGGATTCTTCGGAGCCTCTTTCAAAGTGGCAAGGTTTAACTTCAAGAGATGGGGTAGAACCTGAGCAGGAGTCATGTTTATCTGGGTGAATTGCCTTACAGGCCTTTCCACCCTTGTTTGGTTGGTTCTGGGTTGATTGTTTCTGGGCTGATCAACTGCAGACTTCTGAATCATTACAGCCCCCACCGTTGGCCGGTGCTTAACTCTTCCTTTACCTCTTTGGGAGTAGACAGATGAGACTTCTTTCTTTGCTGGAAAAGGCTTTTTGATGGCAGCGGAAGCAGATGCATCTTTTTGAATTTTGCCGCTTTTAATGCCGACTTCAACTCTCTTACCAGTTAGAATCAACTCGGTGAACCCCGCAGAAGAGCTTCCTATCAGGTGATTAAAGAAAGGACCTGACAACGTCCCCAAGAACATATCAACTAGCTCTCTCTTAGATAAAGGTGGTTGCACCCTTTCTGCCAAGTCTCTCCATTTCTGGGCATACTCTTTGAAACCTTCATTAGAGACCATGCCCATACTCTGTAATTGAGTACGGGTTGGTGCTAAGTCCGCATTGTATTGATACTGCTTATAGAATGCAGTTGCCAAATCCTCCTAATTATGAACATCAGACCTCTCTAGCTGGTAGAACCAATCCAACTGCGTACCCGACAAACTGTCCTGGAAAAAGTGGACCCACAGGTCTTTGTCAGAAGAATGTGGTTGAATTTTCCTGACATAAGATCGTAGGTGCATCTTTGGGTAAGACACCCCACCGTACTTAGAAAATAGTGGCACCTTGAATTTAGGAGGGATTACAATTCTAGATACCAACCCTAACTCTTCAAAGTCCCGGCGGACTGAAAAACTGAAAGGGCGGTCCAGAAAAAAGTTAGGGAATTAAAATGTATGACTATGTCCCGTTGGATCACCTTACGGATAACTTGCAAACTCGACATTTTTGACCAATTCAATCATCTTAGAACAAGGCAACAAATAGACAAGATGCTTAGAGATACAAAGGCTATAGCAGAATGGGAACCCCATGGGATGATTACACATAACTATCTTTTCTTTGTATTAAAATTTTCATTTTTTGCGACGGTGTTCTCCTACTAGAATGTTTGTCTCACTGTACAAAAATACTTACTCAAAGTCAATACAAAGATATTCTTTTGAAAGTGCAAAACTATCTGTTTTTCTTTACTCTTGTGTTTTGTTTACAAAAACGTCCAATGATTCATTGTTGAACATATGCATTTGAACATAATTACTGTTTACAAATAAATAAAATAAAAGATAATTACTGATGGCTTTAAGGGATAGGGAAATTTATCCAAGTTATTTTTCATTAAAAAAATTTTTCACAGTGTACAATTTAATCCCCAGCGGAACAAAGCTTCCATTTATCAATCCCCGGTAGAAATCATCCAATTTCTCCAGATTCCCTAAACAAATTTTTTCAAGCAGTACATGGCATTTCCCTTACAACATAGTTTATTTCTCTAAGAGGAAATTCATCAACACTTCGACTTCAAGACATAAAGAGTTACATATCCTCAACAACATTCAGGGATTTATTTTCCCCAATCCAACAAACAGCACAGTAGACTAGCTCACATACGCATACATTGCATCCGTATATCATAAACATTGATAAAACAAATGCATTATATCATACATCTCATACAACATGACTTAGCATTTTAGATAACATTTTACCCTTTTCGGGATAAGATTAACAGTTATCATTAACAATGTTCGGAGTTTTCAGATACAGTTCAGATACGCTCCAGAGACGGATGTCATTCTAATACTCATTCAGATTCAACTTTCAGATACAGTTCAGATACGCTCTAGACACGGATGCCATTCTGATACTCATTCAGATTCAACTTTCAGATACGCTCCAGACACGGATGCCATTCTGATACTCATTCAGATTCAACTTTCAGATACAATTCAGATACGCTCCAGACACGGATGCCATTCTGATACTCATTTAGATTCAACTTTCAGATACAGTTCAGATACGCTCCATACACGGATTCCATTCTGATACTCATTCAGATTCAACTTTCAGATACAGTTCAGATACGCTCCAGACACGGATGTCATTCTGATTCTCATTCAGATTCAAATTTTAGATACAGTTCAGATACGCTCTAGACACAGATGCCATTCTGATACTCATTCAGATTTAACTTTTAGATATAGTTCAGATACGCTCCAGACACAGACGTCATTCCGATACTCATTCTTTCAACTTACAAAGTTACAATTCAAAAACCACTCTTGGATGTCATCTACAAGCCCATCTCCAAAAACTTTCTATCACCTCTCCAAATGGCATCTTTAAGCCCATTCCCTCAACCATCACACCGCCGAGTGCAAATTTCTGGGCACTCTAGTGTCCAATCATCTTTCGCCTTCGAGTCACGAACGGCAAAGATTGCCAATCTAACTCTTCAGGCTTAAGAAGATTGAACAGGGGCAGCTGTTGTACCCCAAAATTTTCCCTCTCACTTGTCAATAATTTTCTCACAAGATCTCCTTGGACTCAAGACTGCACTAGGGTTTGATCAGCTCAAGACACCTCCTTAGGCACTGATGACCAAAACTAGGGTTTGAGTTTGTACAAGGATTTTTGAACTATCAATGCTTCATATGAGTTTCATTTACCATTATGGACTCCCAATATTACTCATGTCAAGTTTCAAGCCTTGGATCACACTTTTGATCAGTCAATTGAACAGTTGACCTAAAAATAAACTGTATTGGGGAAAAGTCAACCATGGCCAATTTATAGTAAAACCTCATAATTTTATATCCACGTCAACATTTTTAACTCATATGAACCATTTGATTAAGTTTGGACCATAACTCCTCAAGAAATTTGATCAAATCTCCAAAAGGGCAAAATGGTCAAAATTAGGGTTTTGTCTAGGAAAAGGCAATTTCTAATTTTTAACCTAGAAAATGGTCAATTGGTTTAAAGCATGATCTCAAAGAGTCCAATTGCACCATTTTAACCTAATGACATGATTCAAAACATTGCAAGCCCATTGGATTGACAGATGAATTTTGCAGTCAACTAATCAAAAGTCAATTGTATACTGAAAAGTTAAACTTTGACTTTTCAGTCAAATTCAAGTGCCAAAGATTATAATTCATAAAAACATGTCAAAATATGAAACTTATTCATCAAGAAATCAAAAATTCAAGATTTCATTTTGAAAAGTCAAAATTTCTAAACTTAGAATATTTTCTAAGTGTTAAAAATTCATGTTTTTTCATAACTTTGAGCCAAATTTTCACCATGATGCAAGATGATTCAAGAGAAACTTCCAACATGAAAGTTGTAGATCTCCATGAAATGTACAACTTTTCGTCACACAACTTCTCCCAAAAGTGCTTGTATCTCAAGTTATAATTTCAAGAACATAGGGTCATGAAACTAAACACTTAGTGAAATTTTGCCTTTATTTGCTCAGGATTTTGACCTAACTTCATGGCACTTTTTCATATATTTCCAAGGGGAATCTTCAAAATCAATTCAAAGATGGATTGTAGATAACATTGCAAGATTTCCAAAATGTCCAAGAACTCCTTGAGACCATTCTTGAGTAGGGAGAATCAAAGAGATGAAGTTGGTGTTTTGTCACTTGGATTACAAGGCATTTGTGATAAACAAGAATCCAATTTCAAACCTATGCTGCATAATCTTGTTTTTCAGGCTTCTAAATCTCAATATCTCTCCATAATAAGAATATTACGCTTGATTTTGAGCTATTATCCAAGTGTTCCAAGCATTGTCCAAGCCAATTTGCCATTTTTGGAAGAAAGCTACCATTCCATTCTTGAAAAGTTGCTTTAATCACAAAGTCAACTTGTCTTGAGCTTCTAACTTGTTCTTTTTGCACACATAACTCCTATAAACCAAAAGCAATGTGTCTAAGACCTAAGAAAGGTCAGAACATGCTTGTATAATACTTGAGATTTGTCATTTCACCTTTCTTCAAAAGCAAGTTATAGAGCCATAACCCTATAACTCAGAAACCTGGAGTGATTTTGTGCTCTAATATTTTCCATACATATTAACAAGTTCATTTCAAGCTAAGGGACGATCCCAAGCATCCTAAAACTCTCCCAAACACCCCTTCTACACAAGACTGCTCAACTTGACAGTTTTGAGCCAAAAATCTCCATCTCCATTTCCACTCGTGTGTTTTGATTCTTAATCATTCAAACACCTTACATACACCATACACAAGTGATCCAAGCCCCTGTTTCAAGACTATAACCCCCCCATCACTATTCACCATTTTCAAACATCAAGCTTGCAGGTTGACTTGAGTAGAGAGATTCAGGGACATTCAAAGCAGAGTAGGAGTTGGAGTACACTCAAGGAGATCCAGGCAAGCTACAGAAATCATCAGGCCCTCACAAAGGCTGCTCAAACTTCATACACGACTCCAGCTACAAGAGGTCATTTTTCAAACTTCTATCTCTTCATACAAGAATCATTTGAGTTTGGTTTGTGAAGATAAAATATAGATACCATTGCTACGAAGCTGTACATATCCATGGTTTACATTTATATGGCCTGAGCTTAGAGAATTTTAGATTTGAACTTTCTGAAAAAATAAGGTTTCAATTTAGGGCCAGCAAAATTATTCTTCATCTTTTACTTTTAGCTTACATAAGTTATATGGTTGGATTCGTGAGGAAAAATAGCACAACTTTCATGTTTGCATTTTCCAGTTTTATTGAGAAATGAATGAGATACAGGTGGTCCGGCTGGCTGAAGGTTGAAGACGAAGTACAGGGCATGGAGACGTTTTACCTTATGTATTTATTCTTTCACTTAAGTTAACGGATGTACAACCACCCCAGTGGTAAGGCAGCGCATGTTATTGGTAGAGGTCATGGGTTTGAACCTCAGCGCAGCATTTTGAAAATTTTTTTACATTTTCTGTCTTTTTTTGTTCCTTCCAGCGCATGGGCCTTCCACCTCCTGGGCCTAACTTTTTTTTCTAACCTTCCTCACCCCCTATTTCATATTTTCACCCTGGCCCAATTTCATTTTATTTTTTTCTTATTTTCTGAAATATATTTTCTAAATACTAAAAATGATTAAAAAAAATACAAAAAGTGATATTTTATATTTTGACTTATTTTATGTTATTTTTCCAAAAATTAAAACATTTTTTATTCTTCATACTTTATTTATTTATTTGAGTAAATCTTATAAAATTAATTAATATTGTATTATTTATTTATTTTTCTTCATACCATTTAAAATACATTATTTTTAATAAAAAAGGAATAAAAATATTTTATAATGCTATAAATATTTTCAAGATAAAAATGCAAAAAAAAAATACTTTCTTTAAATTATTTCTTTTGATTAGTCAATAGAACTAGGCTTTCTTTTAAAATCTTTTTCTTAATAAATTCAAACTTAATTAACCATTTTTCTTTATTTAAATTAGGTTAAGACAAAAATCTTTTTTTATAAAAAATCAAACAAATTCATTATGTTTACATTTTTTGCATCCTTATATATTTATTCATTTTTTATACTTTGTATTTATTTAAATTCCTTGTATATTTCATACCAATTCAATATAGTTGTAATAGACTAATTAGGTTTAAATTCTTGCAATCCCCATTTGTAATTTGTATACCCCCTTCCCATAAATGTTGTAATAGCGTAGTAACTTTAAATTTCACAATTTATCGCTTTTATATACAATGCTAGTAATTAGGATTTGTATGGAAAGACTAAAATCAATACTTAGCAAAACCTTAATTCAAGATAAAAACAAGCATGAAAACAACACACTTGCACACAAGCACGCCTAGGGTTATTCCACTTGGTTGCCTTATACAAAATGACCATATTACACATGTAAGGTATCTTGGCAAAAACAAACAAATATAAGATCATAGTCCCTTGATGACGCTATCTAAGTTGCCTTACAAATGATCTTAGTCCCTAAAATAGAATGCTAAGATGCCTTGTAACATTGCTAATCATGGTTATACGATGACCCACGCCTGTCCCGCTTACATCCAAAGATAGGGTTACTTACCAAATCAATGGTGAGATGACAATGTCAAAGGAAATAGGAAATGAACACAAAAGACTTTTGAGTTGGTAGAATGCTTCTAATTACTTGTTCAATTTCAAACAAAACAACCTTTCTATTTTCAAAAAAAAAACAAACACCTACACATTTCAAAAACATCTTACAATCTTGAAAACATTTTCAAAAGATCAACATCTTTGTATACATTCTTACGAATGAGAATCATTACAAAGATTGCCTAAACAAAAGGCCTCTTTACAAAATAATTTCAAAAAAACTACACAAAGCACAATTTTCAAACAAAAGCAAGTGATCTAGCAAGTAACTAAGAGCCCATGGAAAACCATGGATGAAAAGGTTGTTAATACCTTCCCTTTTCATAATCTACCTCCTGAACTCAAGAAATAATCTCAAAGGTCTTTCTTGTGCTTTTTCACCTTTCCTTTTAGATAAAAGAAAAGTAGGTGGCGACTCTTGCTAGCCACAATATTTACGATCAAACGCAAAACCTTCAAGTCAGTTCTCCCACCGTATCAAACTAAGGTAACCCCACTTTTAGAAGATTCCACAGCAGAGTCGCCAGTTCTGTGATACGGTGGGAGAATTGACTTGAAGGTTTTGCGTTTGATTACAAATGTTGCGGTTAGCAAGAGTCGCCACCGACTTTTCTTTTATCCAAAAGGAAAGGTGAAAAAGCACAGGAAAGACCTTTGAGATTATTTCTTGAGTTCGCGGGGTAGATTATGAAAAGTGAAGGTATTAGCACCCTTTTAATCCATGGTTTTCCATGGGCTCTTAGTTACTTTCTAGATTACTTGCTTTTGTTTGAAATTATGCTTTGTGTGGTTTTTTGAAAGTATTTTGTAAAGAGGCCATTGTTTAGGCAATCTTTGTAATGATTCTCGTTCTTAAGAATGTATACAAAGATGTTGATCTTTTGAAGATGTTTTCAAGTTTGTAAGATGTTTTTGAAAGTGTAGGTGTTTGTTTTGAAAATAGCAAGGATGTTTAGTTTTTAAATTGAGCAAGTAATTAGGAGCATTCTACCTACTCAAAAGTCTTTTTTGTTCATTTTCTTTTCCTTTGACATTGTTATCTTACCATTGATTTGGTAAGTAACCCTATCTTTGGATGTAAACGGGACAGGCGTGGGTCATTGTATAACCATGATTAGCAATGTTGTAAGGTATCTTAGCATTCTCTTTTAGGGACTAATGTCATTTGAAAGGCAACTTGGATAACGTCATCGAGGGACTATGATCTTGTATTTGGCTTGTTTTTGCTAAGATACCTCACATGCGTAATATGGCCATTTTGTAAAGGCAACCAAGTGGATTTACCCTAGGGGTGTTTGTGTGCAATTATATTGTTTTCATGCTTGATTTTGTCTTTGATTAGGGTTTTCTAAGCATTGGTTTCAGTCTTTCCATACAAACCCTAATTACTAGCATTTGTATATAAAGCGATAAATTGCGGAATTTAAAAGTTACTACGCTATTACAAATACTTGTGGGAGGGGGATGTACATATTATGAATGGGGATTGCAAGAAAGTAAACCTAATTAATCTATTACAACCATATTGAATTTATACAAGAATTGAATAAATAAATGTACAAAATGAAGAATATGCAAGAATGTAAATGTGAAAAAAAAAATGGATATTTTTGTTTGGATTTTTTAGAGAGAGGGTGTTTTGATTTAACCTAATTAACTAAAAGAAAATAATTAATTGCAATAATAAAAGTAAACCTAATTTTACTGGGAAAAGAAAATTAAATAAAAACCTAATCTATTAATTGCTTAAAAAGAAATTAAGTTTATACGCAAAGTATTTTTGATATTTTTGTCTTGAAAATAAATTATAGAAATATAAAATATTTTTGGTATTTTTAAATATTAAAATAATATATTTAAATGGTGTAAAAGAAAATAACTAAAACCCTAGTTTTTAATTAAATTTACAAAATATTTAGTGAAATAAATGAAGTGTGATAAAATAAAATATTTTTTATATGAGAAAAAATAAATAAACTATGTCCAAATATGAATCTACTATTTTTATATTTTTTATGATTTTTTAGTATTAGAAAATAATTAAGAAAAATAAATAAATACAAAATAAGAAAAGAAAATAAAAATGGGCCAGGGGCTGTGTAAGTGAAACAGGGGGTTAGAGGTAAGAAAAAAATCATAAGGCCCAAAGGGAGGCCCAGCGCCTGTCCAAAAAATAAGTCAGAAAGTGAAACAATGTAAAAAAATATCAAAAGGGTACCACTGGGGCTCGAACCCAGATCCCTCTGGTTACAGGCGCGCGCTTCTACTACTGGGGTGGCTATACATCTGTTTATATAAAACAAACCATATATATATATATATATATATATGGTAAACATGTTCCTGAGACCAGCTTCATCTTCAACCTCTCGCTCAACCAGAAGCTCTATAACTTATTCAAATCTCAACAAAAATGAAAACTGTAAACATGAAACTTGTAGCAAATTTTCTCACGATTTCAGAAATGTAAAGCATTAAAACTATATATCAAAGACAAAAATGAATTTCATTGGCCCTAATCTAAACCCTAAAAATCTCAGAAACTTCAATCTTAAAATTCTCTAAGCTCAAGCAAAATTAATGGAAACTATGGACATGTTTAGCTTTAGGGTAATGATATCTACATGTTTCATTCACAAACAAATCATTGATGATCCCTGTATAAAAAGTTCCAAAGTTAGAAAACTTACCTTGCAAGAGGGTATCGGGTTTGGAGTTTGAGAAGCTTCCAGTGAGTTCCAATTATTGGGTTAGCTTCCTCAAGTTCCCAGGAAGCTAATGGGATGATTAGCTTGAGCGGAAAGTACCTGAGGAGTTCTGGAGAAGTCCAAGTGCAAAACTCTATTTTTGAAAATGGAGGATGGTGTTAATGGTGTTACAGTCTTGTAACAGGGTGTGGGATCAGTTCTAAATGATGTTTAGAAACTTTAGGAACCAAAAGGCTTGAAAACGCACGAGGTAGATGTGACTTTCAAACTTTTGGTTAGGTTAGGCAACAATGGAGGTATGTGAACCAATTCTGAGCTCTTGGTGTTTTCAGGGGTCAAGTATACGTGTATTCTGTGGCAAATGGTTTGTGTATGTATAAGCAAAAGGGTTTGAGAGCTTTGGACAATCAGAAGTACAAGTCCCAAGCTATTTGCTAGGTTACTTGATTTTGAAGAAAAGTGGGAAACAAGTTTCAAGAGGAGGTACAAGCATGGGATGGATGATTGTAAGTGTCTAAACCATTTCTCTTCTGTTACGAGACATGTATAATCATAAGAGAACAAGTGCAAGGCTCAAGAACAAGTTTTGTGCAAAAAGTCACTTTATCAAAATGGCATTGTGCACTTTCTTCCCAAAATGGATATAAAGCATGGCCTTGCATTGAATGCTTGAAATGAGACCTCTAACAGATGTGCAAGCAATTAAATATGGAGTGCCTAACAAGTTTGAGGCCTGCAAAGTAGAGGTTATGCAGCACAAGTTTGAATTTTGAATTTGTTCATCACAAAATGACTTGTAATTCAAGTGATAAAACCCTAACTTCATCTCTTCGATTCTCCCTACTCAAAAATGATCTCAAGGAGTTCTTGGATATTTTGGAAATCTTGAAATGTTATATACTACCCATATTTGAATCAATTTTGAATATTCCCCTTGGAACTATATGAAAAAGTGCCATGAAGTTGGGTCAAAATCCTGACCAAATTAGGGCAAAATTTCACTAAGTGTTTTGTAACATGACCACATGTTCTTAAAATTATAACTTGAGATCCGAGAACTTTTGGAAGAAGTTGTGTAAATAAAAGTTTTAGATTTCATGGAGATCTACAACTTTCATGTTGGAAGTTTCTTTTGAATCAGCTTGCGTCATGGTGAAAATTTGGCTCAAAGTTACGAAAAAATAAGAAATTTCCAACACTTAGAAAAATTTCTAAGTTTAGAAATTTTAACTTTTCAAAACGAAATCTTGAATTTTTTATTTCTTGATGAATAAGTTTCATATTTTTACATGTTTTGATGAATTGTGATCTTTGGCATTTGATTTTGACCAAAAAGTCAAAGTTTAACTTTTCAGTATACAGTTGACTTTTGATCAGTTGATTGAAAATTCATCTATCAATCCATTGGACTTGAGAAATGTTTTGAGCCATGTCATTAGGCCAAAATGATGAAATTGGACTCTTGAGATCATGCCTTAAACCAATTGATCATTTTCTAGGTCAAAAATCAGAAATTGCCATTTCCTAGTCAAAACCCTAATTTTGACCATTTTGCCCATTTGGAGATTTGATCAAACTTCTTGAGGAATTATGGTCCAAACTTGATCAAATTATAAATATGAGTTTAAAATGTTGATGTGGATAAAAAATTATGAATTTTGGCTGTAAATTGGCCATAGTTGACTTTTTCTCCAATATAGTTGATTTTTAGGTCAACTACTCAATTGACTGAGCAAAAGTGTGATCCAAAGCTTGAAACTTGTCATGAGTAAACTTGAGGGTCCATAATGATCCATGAAAGTAATATGGGGGATTGGAAGTTCAAAAATCCTTGTGAAAACTCAAACCCTAATTTTGGTCATCAGTGCTTGAGGAGGTGTTTTGAGTTGATCAACCCTAGTGCAGTCTTGAGCACAAGGAGATCTTGTGAGCAAAAATATTGATAAGTGAGAGGGAAAATTTTGGGGTACAACAACTTCCCCTGTTCAATCTTCTTAAGTTTGAAGAGTTAGATTGGTGAGTCCGTCATTCGTGACTCGAAGGTGGAAGATGATTGGACATTAGAGTGCCTAGAAATTTGCACTCGGTGATGTGATGGTAGAGGGAATGGGCTTAAAGATGACATTTAGAGGGGTGATGGAAATTTGTTGGAGATGGGCTTGTAGATGCCATCTAGAAATGATTGTTGAACTGTATCTGTAAGTTGAAACTGAATGAGTATCAGAATGGCGTATGTATCTGGAGCGTATCTGAACTGTATCTGAGAGCTGAATCTGAATGAGTATCAGAATTGCGTCCATGTCTAGAGCGTATCTGAACTGTATCTGAAAGTTGAATCTGAATGAGTATCATAATGGCATCCGTGTTTGAAGTGTATCTGAACTGTATCTGAAAGTTAAATCTGAATGAGTATCAGAATGGCATCCGTATCTGGAGCGTATCTGAACTGTATCTGAAAGTTTGAATATGAATGAGTATCAGAATGGTATTCGTGTCTGGATCGTATCTGAAATGTATCTGAAAGTTGAATCTGAATGAGTATCAGGATGGCATCTGTGTCTGGAGCATATCTAAAAGTTTGAATCTGAATGAGTATCAGAATGACATCCGTGTCTGGAGCATATCTGAACTGTATCTGAAAGTTGAATCTGAATGAGTATCAGAATGGTATCCGTATCTGGAGCGTATCTGAACTGTATCTGAAGATTGGGTCTGAATGTGTATTAGAGTAGCGTCCGTGTCTGGAGCGTATCTGAACTGTATCTGAGAGAAACTTTGAACACTATTAATGGTAGTTGTTTGATTAATCTTATCCCGAAAAGGGTAAAATGTTAGCTAATATGCAATGTCATGTTGTATGAAATGCATGGTACAATGAGATTGTGATATATGCATTCGTGTTATCAATGTTTATGATATATGGATGCGATGTATGCGTATGCAAGCTAAACTGCTGCACTGTTGTTGGATTGGGGAAAATAAATCCCTGACTGTTGCTGAAGATATGGAGCGTAAGTCTTCATGTTGTGAAGTTGAAGTGTTGATGAATTTCCTCTTAGAGAAATAAACTCTGTTGTAAGTGAAATACCGTGTACTGCTTGTAAAATCCTGTAAGAGAACCCTAAGAAATTTGGCGACTTCTACCGGGGAGTGATAACTGGAAGTTTTATTCTGCTGGGGATTAAACTGCACACTGCGGGGGATTATGGAAATAACGTGGAGAGATTTCCCTACCTCTTAAAGCCATTAGTGATTGTATTTTTATTTTGTTCATTTGTAAACAGTAATTATGTTCAAATGCATATGTTCAAAAATAAATCATTGGATGTTTTTGTAAACAAAACACAAGAGTAAAGAAAAACAGATAGTTTTGTACTTTCAAAGAGATATCTTTGTATTGACTTCGAGTAAGTATTTTTTATAATGAGACAAACATTCTAGTAAGAGAATGCCATCATAAAAAATGAAAATTTGATACAAAGAAAAGATAGTTATGTGCAATAATCCCATGGGGTTCCCATTCTACTATAGCCTCCATGCCTCTGAGCATCTTAGTTATTTGTTGCCTTGTTCGAAGCTGATTGAATTGATCAGAACCTCTGAGTTTGTCAGTTGAAGCCAAAGGTTATCCGTAAGGTGATCCAACAGGACATAGTCATACACTTTAATTCCCTAACTTTTGCCTGGACCTCCCTTTCGGGTTTTCAGTCCACCGGGATACCTTTTTTGCCCAAGCCGCCCTTTCGGGTTTTCAGCTTGCCGGGTGTACATATTATTTTTGTTTTATCCTTAATTTTTTTCCCGGACCTCTTTGGTTCGCCGGGATTTCCATTGAATGCCTTTCTCCACCCACAGTAGTGATGATTAGAATTTAAGAATCTACGATGACCGAGAAATACATTCTTTTGACAAAATTCCAATCGCTTCCAACTTATGTTTTCTTCACAAATAGGATATGCTTTTTGACCTTTAATTCTATACCCTAATAGATTTTCGTATATCAGAAAATCATTAATTGTGCCAAACAACATCACCCTCAAATTGAAACTTTCTTTCCTATATCCATCATAAACCTCCATATTGTTCTCCCACAAAATCTTTAAATCTTTGATTAAAGGTGTCAAGTATACGTCTATGGCATTCCCTGGTTGTTTAGGCCCATAAATTAAAATAGATAACATCATGTACTTGCACTTCATACATAGCCATAGAGGTAGGTTATAAATCATAATAATCACATGTCATGTGTGTGATACGGTGGGAGAAATGACTTGAGGTTTTGCGTTTGTGTTCGCAAATGTTTCGGTTTAGCAAGAGTCGTCACCGACTTTTTATTTTATCCAAAGGAAAGGTCAAAAAGCACAGGAAAGACCTTTGATATGTTTTATTGGGTTCGGGGGGTAGATTATGAAAAAGGAAGGTGCTAGCACCCTTTTCATCCATGGTTTTCCATGGGCTCTTAGTTACTTGTTTAAATCACTTTCTTTTGCTTTTCAATTGTTTGAAATGGTGCTTTTGTGTGTGGTTTTGAAAGTATATTGAAAAGAGGCCTTTGTTTTGGCAATCTTTGTAATGATTCTTGTTTGAAGAATGTATACAAAGATGTTTGTCTTTTGAAAAATGTTTCAATGTTTGAAAGTTTGTTTTGGGAAATTGTTTTGAAGTTGTGTGTGTGTTTTTGAAATTAGCAAGGATGTTTGCAAATTGATCAAGTAACTAAAAGTTGTCTACACTTACTCAAAAGTATTTCCTACACATTTTTAACCCTTTGACATTGTTGTTTTACCATTGTATTTGGTAAACAAACTTATCTTTGGATGTTAAACGGGACAGGCGTGGGTCATCGTATGACCATGATAACAATGTTGCCAAGTATCTTAGCAAGTTTTTTGAGGGACTAGATCATTTTTGTTTAGGCAACCAAGATATCATCATCGAGGGACTATGATCTTTTTGTTTTGTTTTTGTTTTTCCAAGATACCTAGCATGCATACCATGGACATTTTAAGGCAACAAAGTGGATGAAACCCTAGGGGTACTCGTGTGCAAGGCGTTATCATTTTTCATGCATTTTTGTCTTGTGTTTAGTCATGCTATTTGTTTTGATTTTTTGGTCTTTTGCATACAAACCCTAGTTTTACTAGCATGCATAATGAAAGCAATAAATGCGTAAAAGTAAATCTAAGACTATTACAACATTATTATGGGGAGGGGGTACAAGTTTGAATAAGGGGATATTGCTCTAAATAAAACCCTAAAACTATTACAACCACATTGAATTTATTTGTACAAATAAATAAACAAGCAAATATTTAAATGTACAATAAATATGTAAATATGCAAAGAAATGTTTTTTTATTTATTTTATGTATGTAAAATAAATTTATTTAATGTCTTAAAAAAGAAAATAAAAGATGATTATTTTTGAAAGGGTGAAAACCCTAATTTTTGTTTAAAAAATATATATATATTCTATTTGTTTATTTATTTTATTATGTACAAGAAGATAAATAAAAAATATATACAAAAATATTTAAAAAAATAGAATATGTGAGAAAATAATATTTTAAGTATATAAATAATAAAAATAAAAATGTATAATATTTTTATATTACTTATATGTTTATTCAAGAAAATAAATTATATTTAACCTAATAAACTATTTTTTGTCATAAAAAAATAATAAAAATAATAAAATAAAAATGTAAAAATTTAGAAAATATTTTTGATGATTTTTAATATTTAGAAAAAATAAATAAAGTCAGAAAATATAAAAGAAATGAAAAATATACAAAAATAAAATAAATGGGCCAAGGGGGTGTAGGAAGTAAACATGGGGGGTGTCAATAGTAGAATCAGCCAGGCTCAGCCCAAACTTCCACTTCGTCCCTGTCCTTAGAATAAAAAAACGCGCGTCCTATGTTTAAAACTATATCTCCTGCATACGTGCTTAAAAACAAAATCTTGCAACATGAAAGTTATAGCTCATCATCACACGATTCTAATGATATAAAAAACTTGATCTAACTCTCAAGGACCAGAGAGAATTTTATCACCCCCAATTTTTGACCTAAAAATTTTAGCATGTTCATCATCTAAATTCTCCTAGCTCAGTTAATATAAATACAAGCTATGCATATGTACAGCTCAAGGACATTAAGGACTACATTTTTGCTTCACAAACCTAAGCTTAATGATGCCTAAATAAGGAGTTAGAATATAGAGAAATACCTGTTTCAGTCAAGTTCGAGTATGGCAATGTAGGAGTTGTGAGTGAGGCCTGAAGGTCTTTTGAGCTTGCTTGATGTTCCTTTGACCTTTCCCAATTCTTAGCTTGCTTTGAGATGGCTTGAATCTCCTTGTAGAACTCAACCTGCAAAGCTTCAAAATGAAAATGGTGAAGTGTGAAAATGGAGTTACAGTTGCTTGAGAAGGGCTTGGATAGTTTAGGTATGATGTTTAGAATGTGTTTGAAATGATTCCAAGCAAAACGCACGAGGGAATATGGATTTGGACAAGGTTCTGCAGTGGTTGCCCTATTTTGGGCAGAAGTTGGTGCTTTTGTGTATTTGGGTGTTTGAGAGGCTTGTAACTCGTGTATTCTGCTTGCTACAATGTGTTGAGGTTGTTTGAAAATGATGTCAAGACTTGGTTTTAACAGATACAAGAGTTGTGGAACTTTTTGCAAGGTTTCTTGTTTTTGAAGCAAAAGGTGAGTTGACAAAAGCAAAGGTTGTACAAGCTAGCTTGAGGCCTACTGAGAGTTGGTGAGCTTTTTCTGATGTTTGTAGATGTTGTTTGTATCAAGAGATCAGGTCCATGGCTCAAGAAATACAAAATTGCAAAAAGTGTGCTTTATGGAAATGTTATTGCAACCTTTATGCCATTTTTGGAATAAATCAATGTGTAATGCTCCATAGCTCAGAATAAGACCAATATCCATTGTATTTGAATTTAATTAAGGAGTGTGGGAAGGTTTAAGACCTGTAAAACAAGTACAAGCATGCTTTGGACAAATTTGCAAGTTGTAGCAATGTGCAAAATGCCATGGACAAAAGTGAGAAATGGCCAATTTCTTTCCTTCGATTCTCCCTAACCATAAATGATTTTGGAGAGTTATTGGACATTTTGGAAAGATTGTAACATGCTCTACAATCCATCTTTGAAATTCATTTTGATATTCCAATTGGAACTAGGTGAAAAGTTACAATGAAGATAGGTCAAAATCCTGCCTAAACTAGGGAAATTTTCACTAAGTTAAAAGTTTCATGGACCCTTATTCACAAAATCATAACTTGAGATCCAAGCATCTTTTGGGAAAACTTTGTAAATCAAAGTTGTAGATTTTGTGGAAGAATACAACTTTCATGTTGGAAGTTTTCTTTGCATCCAATTGCATCATGGTGAAAAAGTTGAGAAAAGTTGGGAAAAAATAAGAAATTTTTATAAGTTATGAAAATTTTCCATTTTAAACCCTAATTTCCAAAATTAGGTTTCTTGGTGAAAAAGTTTCATGTTTTGATACATCATGATGAAAAATGACCCTTGGCACTTGATTTTAACCAAAAAGTCAAAGTTTGACTTTTCAGTGTACAGTTTATTTTTGATCAGTTGACTAGAAAATTCATCTGTCAATCCAATGCATTTGAGATCTTTTGAACCTTGTGATTAGGTAAAGATTATTCCATTGAGTCCTTGAAACCATGCTTGAACCCAATTTTCCATTGGCTAGGTTAAAAATCAGAAATTGCCCTTCTACAGTAAAAACCCTAAAAATGACCATTTTGCCCTTTTTGAAGATCTGGTCAAATTTCTTGAGGAGTTGTGGTCCAAAATTGATCAAATGGTTCATATGAGTCTATAATGTTGATGTGGATAAAAAATTATGAGGTTTGACTATAAATTGGCCACAGTTGACTTTTTCCCCAATACAACTGATTTTTAGGTCAACTGTCCAATTGACTGGGCAAAAATTTGATTCAAGGCTCGAAACTTGCTATGAGCAATCTTAGGGGTCCAACATGAAGTATGAAAGTCACATGAGGCATTGAAAGTCTAAAAATCCTTGTGCAAACTCAAACCCTAATTTCAGGTCATCAGTGCAAGGAGATGTCTTGAGTTGAGCAAACCCTAATCTGGTCTGGAGTCCAAAGAGTCTTGTGAGGAGAATCTTGATAAAATGAGAGGTAAAATTTTGGGGTACAACAATGTGGTATGTGAGATACTTTGAAAACCATGTGGGTTCATTCCATCAGTAGATAATGCCTAGCGAAGGTTTCTTGCTTCTCCTCCAAAATCAGAATAATCATTATCAATTTTCGACCATTGTGGTGAATCTTCCGGATGTCGAAAATTTCCATCAATAATTATTTTATCTGCATGCCAAGTCAAGTGTCTTGTATTGGTTTCACTACGAAACATGCGTCTAAATCTCAGAATTATAGGAAAATACCATAAGAGTTTTGTTGGAGATAATTTTTTCTTATATCGAGATAAACCGCATTTAGGACACTCATTTAACGATGCATATTCGTTTTAAAACAAACTGCAATCATTTGGACAAGCATGTATCTTACCATAGCTCATGCCAATAGAGCACAAAAATTTGTTTGCCTCATAGGTTCGATTAGAAAGAACATTATCCTCCAAAAGAATATCTTTCATAAGGACTAATAACTTTGAAACTTTTATCCGACCATCCATTGCCTTCCTTTACATTGTACAACTTTAATACATCAGACAGTCTCGTGAATTTAGTTCAACCTTTATACAATGGTTTCTCTGCATCACTTACCAACCTCCCAAATATTTTGGGACAATCCTGAAGATCTTCTTCAAGTGCTTCTGCAATCTCATCAACTCGATCACAATCGTATGTATCTGTGCCATTGTTATCTGAAGCATATGTCGTACTATCCCCTGGTTCAACATTCCCATTACTTTTCTCACCATGAAATATCTAACATGTATAACTTCGATCAATTCCATTCCTCAGTAAATGTGATTCCAACCCAACTGTGTTAACCCGACCCCCATAACAACAACTCAAGGGAGGACATTTCATTCGACTGGTGTTTTTAGCACGTTCAACGGAAAGCTTAACGAATTCTAATACCCTATTAGCGTACTCTTTTGACAATCGATTGGAAGACATCCATTTTTATCCATGGTTTTACTACTAAGTAAGCTAGACAATAACACTATAATTAATCATGCAGCTATAACAAAAGAACAACTAATTACCTGTAGAGAAGTCAGCAAATTCTGGAACCATACAGTGTAAAGGTTCTTGGAACGATCATAATTTCACTTTTCACAAGAGAAATCAGAGATGCAACAACGTCGGTGAAATCGGGCAGTAACTACATATAAAATGGTAAAGCAACCAATGTTACAACCAAAATTACCATTTGAAACCAAACGGTATAACACAAATTCATGCTTTTTGTCCCTTGCCGCAAATTCATGCCTTGCCTCCTTATGAGGGTTCAATATAAGTAAATATTTTAAAATCAAACAATAAAATAATACAGAAAGTGAAAACATAAAGACAAAAAATAAAGAGTAATATAATGCATCTTGTCGTAGATTTGAAATGTCAAATGTTTCTGCTAAAACCCAGGTATCATCTTTATGCTTCTGTGTGCAATATATGACCATAACTGGTTCAAGCAATATATGACCAAATATATTTACAGGATGAGTATGGTAGTTTCGTGAGAGAGGAGTTAAAGAGGATTCGTGCACGGACTCAGAAGACTGTTGAAGTAAAAAAAAATATTACTAACCATTCTGTATTAGGTGAAATATTCTCTTCTTTACATTTGCTTTCTATATTGTTTCCATGAATGCTAATGTTTTCCTTTTCTAGTTCTTAAAGCAGAAATTAGACACAAACAGAGACTGATAGGAGCAAGTTTATGAAAGGGTAATCACTAATCTATATGTTAATATTTAATCTATAGTTACTAATAATTAACCATAGTTACTAATAATGTTTTGTTACTTTCTCATTGCAGCTTCAATTTCTGAAACAAGGATATTATTATGCAGTCGATTCACTTTACTGAAAATGTTGTAGAGAGCTTCAGGTTTGTGAATTTTTCAATCTATATTATTATAGAAAACTCTGATTTGCATGCTTTGTTTCTAATTTTACTACTAATTTTTCCTATTTTTATTAAATTTCTTTTGGTTGATCCTTCAAGAGAATTGCCCAGACATATTACACATAAGAGCCAATTGGAAAATATTCTTTCATTCTTTGAAGTAGTAAAAGCCATATCACTGCTGATATGAAGGACCAAGCAAGAAAAGTAGAGGAGTATATATGAAATGCTCTAATTGATCTCAACAAGCACGCCAACAGGCAACAATCACCTGATGTGCAACCCAAGAAACTGTTTAGCCTGTCCAATTCTATAATTTCTCAACCGGTAATATTTAAAACATAATTATCACCATTTAGTGCAAGTATTAGAAAAAACTAAACTTCATATAACAACAAATTTCTTGGC
Organism: Vicia faba; assembly: GCA_948472305.1. NCBI lineage: Eukaryota > Viridiplantae > Streptophyta > Magnoliopsida > Fabales > Fabaceae > Vicia > Vicia faba. The sequence continues at coordinate 1,089,186,600 of OX451738.1, read as the reverse complement.
AGAACAATATGGTTTCTCAATTTCACCGAGTTGCAATGCCTTTATAAAAATCAAGAGTAGTATTGTTGTTACACATTAAAATCGAAAACCTTGTGGATTCAACACAAACAAAAAATAACATCCACATGAATTTTGATATCCGGTTACGATACTATAATACGGTGGGAGAACTGACGTGGTTTGTACCCAATAAGGAAAGGGTGAAAAGAACAGGAAAAACCTTCGAGAATTTTGAGTTCGGGGGGTAGGTTATGAAAAGGGAAGTTGTAGCACCCTTTTCATCCGTAGTTATCTACGGGCTCTTAATCGCTTAGCTCACTTTGTTTGAAATGCTTTGTGTTTGTGTGTTTGAAAATATTTTGAAAATGCCTAAGTGCGGAAACTTTGTAATGATTCTTGTATAAGTTAAGAACGCATACAAAGTGTTTGTTTTTGAAAATATTTTAGATAAATTGTTTTTGTGTGAGAAAGATGTTTGTTTTGTTTTTGTGAGCCAGCAATTAAGAACTATCTACCTACTCAAAGTCTTTCTGTTATTTTCCTCCTCCTTAGATAGTGTTGTCCTACAATTAGTTAGTAGGAAGCCCTGACGTTGGATGTGAAGGGACATGTTAGGGTCATCGTACAGTCATAAAGGCAACTCGTAGAGGAGCTTTAGAAATTTATCGTAAGGGACTAAGATCGTTTACTGAAGGCAGCATCGTAAGGGTCATCGAGGGACTACGGTCTTTTTAACTGAGGGTCTTTGCTAAAATGTCCCCATGTTTGAGGGACATGACTGTTTTTATTTGAAGGCAACAAATGAGGTTACCCTAGAGTTGCATGTTTGAATAGTGATTCAATTCAGTTATTTTATCTGGATTAGGGTTATCTAACAGTTGATTTCAGATCTTGCCATACATGCCCTAATTACTAGCAGTTATAACGAAAACAGTAAATTGCGGAAAGTAAAGGTGTGAAAAGTAAATCTAAACTATTATAAGGCTTCGGGAGTGGGGGTAAAAAACTATAAAACTGGGGAGGAAAAAAAACCCTAATTAAAACTATTACAAACCGTAGCAGTTACATAACTGGGGAAAAACTAATGTGAAAGTAAATACGTGAAGATTGTAAAAGACAAGAAGCAAATTGAAAATCCTCTTGTGATCGTTTGATGATTAATCTAAAAAACCTAATTGATTTTAATTTAGAAAAAATAATTAATTGATTAAAAAACCTAAGTTGATTTTAACTCATTAAACCCTAAAAGCTAAGTTAAATTAATTCAATTAATTTAATTAATTAAAAAAATAAAATAAATTTAATTAACTTAATTAAAAACCTAAGTCTAAATTTATGTTAATTTAAAAAAGTTAATTAATATTATGTTTAAAAAAATTTAATTAAAATAAATAAAAATAATAAAATGGGATTGGGCTTGTTATATCATAAATCGGGGGTGTAAGGAGAGAAGTCCACTAGGCCCAAACAACAAGCCCATGCGCGTGTAACAGATTCGGTGTGGCTCTCCATTTAGGGTTCAACATGGGCCAACAGATATAGGGCGTCTGATTTGATTCTGTGGAGATCTGATGGTGATGAGGCGAGGCGCATGGTGAGCGTATTGCACTGGCTCGCGTAGAATCTACAAACAAGAAAATACGTGAAAATAAAAATACCAGGGGCAAGGATCGAAACCGTGCCCTGGTATACTAACGCTTTAGTCATGCTCACTTCTACCGCTGGGGCAGCTATATGTCTATTAACATAATTGAAACAATAAATATATATTATACAAACGAATATATTGATCGGAGAGGCGCCAGAGCCCTAGCTCCGAACGTCTTCTCTAGCGACCTATATTGTTCAAAACCTGCAAATTCAAAGCGTTAGTGATCCAAAATGTCATATCCTCCTAATTTGACCCTCATGAATCCGAATATGGGCTTAGTTTTGGCTATAAGTCCTTGTAGATTAAGTTACGGAGCAAGTAAATCAAATAGGAGCAAACATGGCAATTTTAAATTTAGCATGCATGGGACCTCTGTGATTGTTATATCCTACATTATTGAATCTCATGAACACATAGCAAACATTAGTAAGCATTAGAATGCAGTAAAATAAGATTTACAGAATTTCAAACATGGATGAAATCGTGATGCTTGCAATGTGATTTCACGTGTTTTGGACCATTAAATTTGGTCCAAACTTACTCTATATGCTTGCTGGAAGAGAATGGAATGAAAGCTATGTGGTGAAAAGGCTTGAAAATAGGGTTTGAAAACTTTAGAGTTCTTGATAAAATTTTGATATTTTTGGCAAAATTGTGTGGCAAGGATGCGTGTGTAAGGTTTCTTGTCTTGATGTCTGAATATATAGAGAAAATTAGGGCAAAAACAAAAGGACTTGGACCTTGTGTAATAAGATATGATTTTATCTTATTTATTTTGTATTATTAATGAATTAAATCAAAAATAATTAAAATAAAAAGGATCAAGAGATGTGAGAACAAGGTTTGAGGTGTATTAAGAGTATAATACACGTTTGGACTCGTAAACCATGGCCCAATAGCCCAAAATATCAAGCTTGCTCATTTTGAACTTCATGCATTTGCTCAAAATTTCCCAACTTGCAATGGTCATAACTCACTCAATTTTCATCTTTTGAATGGGATCTTGGACTTTTTGGAAAGCTAAAGATGTCCTATATAACCTCTATGTTGATCATTTTTTCTTTTGAATAATTTATCTTGATTTAATTTGCCTTGACAAAAAGTGTCTTTTTGTTAACTTTTGAAATGACCTGCAATGTATTGGCTCATATCTCTCAAATGAAGCACTTTTTAGACTTGAGCATAGAGATACAAAGTTGTAGAGAATTGAATTTCCTTCAAAATGGGCTTTGGTTGGGGAAAATTTTATGAAGGATATGAAAGTTATGCATGGTCAAATTTCAGTTGACTTCTCCTAAGGAAACCCTAATTTGGCAACTTTTGACTTTTGATGATTTGAGGGCTTTTCTTGAGGAATCATGATCAAACCTTGATAAAATGATGAATGTGACTTCAAAATCTTGATTTTGACCATAAATCTTGAAGTTTGATTGTATGTTGATCATAATTGACTTTTTACCCAATACAATTGATTTTCAGTCATCTGAGCAATTGATTGAGCAAACTTGTAATGCAAGGCTTGAAATTTAGTAACAACATTCTTGAATACATATAGGAACCATGAAAACCACTTGAGACCTTGGAAACCCAATATTCCTTGATAAATACCAAACCCTAGTTGTGGACCCATTGCTTAAGAGGAGAATTTGTCTGATCAATTCTTGAGCCACCTTGAGCATTTGAGGACCTTTTGGGAATGTCTTGAAAAAATGGGATGGAAAATTTTAGGGTACTACAGATACCAAATACCAACATGATGATCTTCATGCTACAAAAAGTGTTAATGACATAACGATTCCAACATTTCGATTTAACATAACACTCCAAACTAACGCAACATTTGTCAATCATGTTCAAATTCAACAAGGAATCGATAAAAGGCTAACATCCTACTCCAACACAACCAGGAAAAAACAATTACGCAGAATTTTAACATATATAGACACAAACCAACGTGCTCAAAAATTAAACAGAATTAGCCTATTCAAGGCTGACGAATCATTTTTTCATATTAAAATCAAACAGCCTATCATTTCTAATTGAAAAGACCATCAACATATCCATCAACATATCAGTTCAAATCAAAATAAATCGAAACTTACCGAAATGTGGAAATGATCATATCAGTTAAAGATATGATTTATTGTCGAACTGAAATGAAGGGATTTGTTCTGAATTACTTACAGTTGTTGCTTGTGGAGAGGAATTTGTGAGGATAGCAACTGAGTTGAGTTTAGGTTGAAGGGAGAGCAAACCACAATGAAAGAGAAGGTGTTAATCGTTGAAGAGCTGGAGAGGCGGAGAAGGTTATGTAGTTTGAAACTAATCGAAGAGATTCCGGTAACACGAAGGTTAAAGGTTGAAGGGAAGCAACACAAAGAGATTTGAGAGTTGCAGAGAAAGATGTTTTGAGAGAATATAGGAAAGAATCTAAGTTTTAGGGTTTTTGTATTTTAAATTTAGAAATTAAAAACTAATGACCTTAGGCAGCGCTTCTTGAAGCGCTTTCTGATGTATTTCCTTTAGCAGCGCTTTTTCATATAAAAAACCACTTTTTGATGTATGGCATATAGCAGTGCTTATATGAAGCGCTTTCTAAACACATCCTTTAGCAGCGCTTTCTAGAAGCACTTTCTAAAGTTTGGGTATGTATGGCCTTAAGCAACGCTTTTTAGAAGCGCTTTCTAAAGTAAGCTTTTAGCAGCGCTTTTTCTCAACAAAAAAAAATTTAATCTACAGCAGCGTTTTGGGGAAAAGGTGTTGTATATAGCGTACTGCCTAAAACAAATTTTGTAGTAGAAAGCGCTGCCTAAAGTGTGGCTTTAGTGGTGCTTTAGGCCTATGGCTGCGCTTTTTACTGTTGGACCTATCGCAGCGCTTTGAATTTAGGTAGCGCTTTCTAGAATTTATTTTTTTATTTCAATTTTAATTGACCTTAGGCAGCGCTTTCAGAAAGCGTTGCCTAAAGTGTGGCTTAGGCAACGCTTTTTCTTAACTTTAGGCAGCACTTTTTTCTAAAGCGTTGTCTAATGTATATAATTTTAAAATTTAAAATTTTATCCGGACATATAGAAACGCTTTGGTACAGAAGCTTTGTATACGGTGTGCTTCCTAAAAGCATTTTTGGCGTAGTGCATGGGTCGTTAGGGTTTTGAACAATACTTACGGCTGAAGTAAATCCAAATAGCACAATTCAATAATCTCCATTAATTTGGTTAGAAATATTTCATAAATAAAATCTTCATCAATCTAATTTGATCTTTTTAAATCTTAAAAATTAATATTTTGGGAAAACTTCCCTTATTCCAAAAATCACATAAAACAAATAAACAATAAAGGAAACAAATCAGGCACAAGATTCACTTTTATGCATCGGCTCGCCTTCTGAGGCAGAATGTTACTCCATGTGTGGGACATATTGCTCAACATCTTGCTTCTTGTTTTGACCTCATAGAGACAAGAAGTCTCAACATAATGTCATGGTATCTTGCATCACATATTGTCTATAAAATTATGTCAATCACATGTAACAATATTTCAGATAAAGGACTAAAATTATACGAGAAATCAAAAGTTATACAAGATGTGATTTAATATTATTGTGAGACTTATAGATTTGTTCCCCTAACTTAATGCATGTGCTTTAATATTATAGATATACATCACTAGATCACTTTCTGATCTCATTTTTCACAATAGATCTCATTATTCACACACAAAATATGAAACCCATTAAATGGATCATTGCCCAACATGTCTCTCACTACTAATTTAACTTATTTACTCTTATCCATTCCTATTCAACCTAAAACTATGACAAACAACATTTATTATGATCCCTTGCTCATGACTATTCATAAAGTTTTACAATGAGAATCAATTAAAGTTAATAAAATCTCCATGGGATCAATACTCGTACTTTTACATCATTTTCTACTATTGGAATATTTATACTTGCAGATATAAATAACACAACACCTTTGAAAAGGTCAGTTGATCATAACAGATTATGAATGTTGAGACCATCCTCAACAAACATTTGCATTGATTATGATGGTTGATATATACGATCATCGAGCATCCTTGTATCAAAGGCATTAGTATAATCAGACACTAATGCATACTCGAGGGTATAAAATTTCCTTCGCACACCTTCATTTAATAGCACGAAGCTTTCATTAAAGATCTGGAGCATCCATGCAAAACACACTAGGTTTTAACCTTTGGTACCCAAATTTTCTTAGGACAAGTGTGTTAATAGTTCTAAGAGTTCCATGTTACTACATTTATACCTTCTTAATTTATCAAAATAAAATGGCTCTAGGTGTATAAATATATTTCAATCAGAGTATTTATATACAAGAAAATTTGTTTTCTTCCTATTAAACCCTTTATTATGTTTTCTACATGGATTAAACCCAAATAAATTTTTATTTAAGGAAGCCCCTTGACTTGATAGAATCAAGTCAAGGTTTTCTATTCCCTTAGTAAATTTACTTAGGGTTTCATGCAAATCTTTCACTTCCTTTTTCACCCAGACACAAGTTTCACAAAAATTAGCTTGGTTTCTAAAGTTTCACATTTCATATTTTAAGTCATCTTCCTCTTGAGACAATTAATCTTTAAACAAGAGTTAGGATCTAACACCAATTGTTTAATATGTGACTCGATACACAAGAGGGGGTGAATTATGGAGATTTGAAAATTATTGTTTTAAAACAAAATCATTTTTGAAACCAGAGTTTGAAAACATTTTATCAAAAACATTTAGAATAAGAAATGGAAATTTGAACTAGAGTAATTCAATGGAAAATAAAAGAGTTGAGGGAAGAGAAAATTACACCAAGAATTTATCGTGGTCCGATCTTAAAGAAGTGACTTATAAATCTCCCCAAGAATTGATCTTGAGAGTATCCACTATTGCTTGAGAGATTTTAAAAGGTTAAGCCCACGAACCCCCTTATACAAGGAAATGAAGTTTCACGCTACCTTTCAACTAAACAGAAAACTGAGGTTTGAAGTGGTTAGTCTCCAAAAGAAACAACAAACAGAGCTTCGAGCGATTAGTCTCTAAGGCATACTGAGCATTTTCACAGGTTGATCCCAAATTAAAATGCAGTTTTGAATTGCCTATCCTCTAAACCGAACTAAGGTTTTACACTGGTTGACCATGATCGCACCAAGATTTTTACCAAGATGATCTAAAACTACTGAGCTTTTACACTGGCTAAACTCAGAAACCAAGTGAGATTTTATACCAGGTTGATCTTGAACCAATAGAGATTTTAATAGGATTGAGCTCTAAAACTATTATGAATATTTTTCACGAACCTAAAAGTGGTCTTTTCTTCAATGGTGAAAGCTCGCGAATCAAACAAAGACTTATTCTATTCCCCTAAAGACAAAAAAAAGATCTTTTAAAATGGTTAAGCTCCTAACCAAAATAATCACTTCAAAAGGAAGAATGGTTTACTCAAGAGAAAATACTACTCATCATAAATTTACAACAAAGTCCTCACCCAGAACAAATTTATCACTAAACTCAAGAAAACTCTCAAAGCAATGGGGCTAAAATATGTGAAAAAGTATAAATTATTTAGAGAGATTATGATGAAAAGGAAATGTGAGATTATTATGTTTTCTGGATGATTTGAAAAGATAGAGAAGCTCTCTATTTATAGGCTAATAAATTGTATAATTTTGAAAACATACCATGTGTCAAATAAATGACCTAATCGATTAGCTAATTGATTAGGCAAGGAAAATAATTGATTATTTGAGCCCAAATTAGAAGGTTTTGATAGAGAGACATTATCAATCATTAAGAGTCTGTCATAACTGATTATGAACTCAACTAGGCATCATCTAGTTTATTATGAAAAGTATCTAATTGATTAAAAAGTTTGAACAACTGTCTTAATCAAGCAGTCAGTCCCCTAATCAACTGGCTAGGTTCCAAAAACATTTTTTGGTTGTTTTATTCAAAAAGAGAGAAGCTTTTTTATGTTTTAAGTGTGTGTGTGTGTGTGTGTGTGTGTGTCAGTCCCCTAATCAACTGGCTAGGTTCCAAAAACATTTTTGGTTGTTTTATTCAAAAAGAGAGAAGCTTCTTTATGTTTTAAGTGTGTGTGTGTGTGTGTGTGTGTATGCGTGTGTGTGTGATACTACTTATAGAAACACCCTCATATCTTTACAATACGCTGATCACTCAGATGGACACGACCAGACGAACTTTCAAACTTTATCTTTTTCATACTGTGAAGCTTTCAAGTTCCTTTGTAGGATATTGTAGCGGTGAAAAGTTGAGATTAAGATATTGATTAACTCAACTCACAAAGTGAAAGTCACCACTTCACTTTATTGTTTCCAAAGGAATGGGAAAAGACCGAATAAAACCCATTGAAGTTTTTAAAATAAAACTAATAAAACTGAGATCTAGGTACAAGGGTTGGTTATGCAAATGGAATGTGTTAGCCCCCTAAACATCTACGGTACTCCGTAGGAACCTCTTTGAAAACCTGTGTATTTGGATAAAAAGAGTTTCTTGCAAAAGGTTTATGGAGATGAGAAGAGAAATAGTTTTTATAATTTTGATTCGGTAAGACTTAAAGAGCCTCATGCCTACGTACCACAAATGTGCAATGATGAAATCAGAACCACATAATTCTTATAAAAGAAAAAAAGATGTTGGTTGGTTAATTTTAAATGAAGAGACATTTTATCATCTTAAGGAGAAATAAACCCAACTAATCAACCACAAGCATGAGGAGGTGAACCTTTTAATCGCAAATGAAAGAAGGGCTCCAACTTGGATGACTCAACAAGTATTCCACTAGCTCTTTCAAGTGAATAGGATGAACACCTAAAATCAATCAATTATGTGGGAGTAGGAGGATTACAACTCAACTAAACATTAACAATCATGGGAAAAAAGAGGATCCTTTGCATCACAAATGAAAGAAGGGCCCAGAATTGGATTACTCGACAAGTATGCCACTAGCTCTTTCAAGTAGAAAAGGATCTACCTTTCAACCAATATTGTAAGAATAGGAGAAGTACAATCTCAACTCTAGAGGACTCATATATAATCTTAAGGAAAAAAATTTAAAAAAGCCAAGTGGCAAAAAATTTTGAATAATTTTTTGTGTTTTTTAGTCTTCGAAGAAAAGATTTTAACTTTGATTAAGTGGATTAAAAGTTTGATTAAGAAAAGGTTTTGAAAATTCACTTAACAAAGTCAATGTTTTTATTGAAAGTGGTATAAGTTTGAAAATGAATAAGGTTTTGAAAAGGAGGGAGAAGATTTGAAAATTGAAGAAGATGGGCAAGATATGAAGGGACTATCTTAAAGCGTAAAGTAAAATATAAGGTAGGAAATGTCTAACCAAACAAGAGTAATCATCTTGACATAAGTCAAACAATGCATATCATTCCTTTGGATTAAAGCCACGAAAATAAATAATAAGCATCAAATGAATAGCAGTGTCGCAAATGCAAGCTCAGCATTAGATGAAACACAAAGGGTACATATGAATTGGCATGTGTTAGATGAACTTGATGTCTCAGATGAATTATTCTTGCATCAGATGATTTTCAAAGTAACAAATGCACACAGAAAAGTTCCTAATACACAGTCAAAATAACAACAAGGTCTCATGATCCAAAGGTTTAAAAGTTTCAAGGTTCTATCCTAAGGTCCAAAAGGTCCAAGTACTCCAAGATGCAAAGGATAGTCACCATAGTCCAAAGAGAGCCTGAAGTCTTTTAGTTGTTCAAGTTGATTATAAATGTCTTTAAAAGGAAAAGAAACACAAGTGAGAAAATGAAAAATAGCAATAAAGTAAAGTGCTCAAGGAGCAAAAGAAAAATGACATAAAAGTAAAAGCAAGAAAGAAAAATGACTAGAATGATAAATATGCTAAATTAAATGACATAAAGTGAATGGCAGGATTTAAATTGCATTTAAATAAAAGTTAGTACGATAGATGTTAGAGTTAGTATGTTAGTTTTCCGATTCAGGATAAATTTAGTGTCGTGTTAAGGAATTGTAGACAGACTTATGTAGAAGTCAATACTATATGAGGCCGGTCAATAACAATTTACGTATCATACATGTCAGAGATATGATATAAACCATACTCATAAAACATGTAGTACAAGTAAAAATAAAGGTGATTAAAACCTAAGTCAAAGAAGATACATTATGACAAACTTATCACTAATCACAAGTACCTTGAATGATCAAATGATTATTTAGAGGTAGATTGGAAATGAAGAAAGTTCATCAAATATGCAATAAGCTTAGATGAACTTAAAAGATCAAATGCTTTCTAAATTGATCAAAAAGAAAAAGAAGAAATAGATGAAGATGAGATAAAATGAGCAAGACAAAACAAAAATCTAAATTGGATCAAAGTCTTGATCAAGTCATCATCAAAATCAATCATCCATTTTGTTGGATTTAGGTCATAAATCAAATCAACACCCAAAATCCATTGATGTTGATGAAACTTGTGATCAAAGAAGCCATGAACCAAAGTCAATTAGTCAACAAAAAGTCCACAAAGGTCAACCAATATTTAAAATGCAATTAAAAAAATTAAAATACATGAAAATTTATTTTTAAAATGATTTAAAAATGAAAATAAATGGTAAAATACAAAAATATAATCAAAACACCAAATAAATTCCAAATGAAATCATAGAAAAATCAGAAAAACTATATAATATTTTTTAGAAAAAGGTTTGGTAATTTTGAAAGCCTACAACTATTTTTAAACTATTTAAGCTTAGGAAAAATATCTAAAATGGGTAGAAAATAATAAAAATAAAAATAAAAATCAAACAAAAATCACATAGGTCAGAAGTCATCATATTGTCATGTATTAGCTTTTTTGGATTTTTAAAAGCATGAAAAACAATTTTAAATCAATTAAAATTAAGCAAACAATCAAAAATAGGTAAAAATAGAAAAATAAAAAATATACAAAATAAGAATTAGAAGGAAAAAAAGAAGAGGAAATTTTAGAAATAATTTTGGTATTTTTTGGAACTAAAATGAGTGAGATATTAATTTTTAAAGATAAAATAATTAAAAATAATAAAATCAAGAAAACAAATAAAAGGAAAAAGATGTGGAGTGTTAGATAAAGCACTGATTAATAAAGTAGTCAGATCTGAGGGTCCACATGCAGTGAACACCATAGGATTTAATGAAATAAACGCACCTGGTTCATTTTAAATCCAACCAGTGTAATTAAAACAAATGGTGTGTTATTATTGGTTGAGCAAGACACATCATCGTTTTCAACCTCAAGCACACCAAAACCTGCAAAAATCGTGATTCCTCAAATGGTAAAATGAGACAGCAAGACTTATACCATTGTACTAGTCTTTTCCTTGCGATCTCATCCATATTCACCATTAAAATTTATTTAAACTGTGTGAGGTGTAATTTGAAGAAAACCAAAAGATGTTTCAAAATGATTTTCAAAAATAAACAAGGTTAATGGATCAATAAATATAAATTAAGGATGCAGTGATCATCAGTGAACATCAAGCAACATCAAAGTAATTTGAGTTAAGAGAAATGGAGCCTTTGTTCGAAGTGATGCGAAATTACTCTGAAACTTGACTTAGTCAGGGAGCTATGGTGCACAAATTGGCTTGATTCTTGTTGGAGAAGCTTCAGAGAATATCAGTGATGCTAAAGGAAACCAAAAAAGAGAAAGAAAATGCTTCAAATAAAGAACTCAAAGCAAGAAATTTTAGGGTTCGTGTGGGATCTGAACAAAGTATTTTTGGCTCTCAAAAGCTTGCAAAATGAAGAGAATGAGGTCCATATTTATAGGAGAAGATTATGGAATGGTGAAGGAGGTGAATGATAAGAATTGGATGGAATTCATGACCACCCTCATCATGAAGAAAGTGTGACTTGCAACCCTCCAAAACTCACTCTAATCTTGTGTTTTAAGTGTTAAACAACTTCTGGACATGTGATAAACTTGATTAGGCATGAAATTGGACTTTAATTTGGCTTGTAATTTGAATTAGCATGGTTCAAAATTCTGGTCATGGTAAAAACTTCAGCTTCAAGTGACCATTTTCAAATTCATGGGGCTCCATGCACAAGAGACTTTTTGCACTCATTCTTTTTGGAATGTGTAGACATCATCACAAAGATCACAATGTTCTAAAAAGGTTTCATTTGGAAACTTGAGTCAAAATTTATGGTATTTTGAAGTTGGCAAAAAATACTGACTTGATACTTCAAAAAATTCTAAGTATAAGTTTCTTAAAATGACTTGTAATGTCCTAATGAATTACATGGCCTTCCAAGCATTATTATAAGTTTATCATTGAAAATAACTTGTAGAGGGAATCAAGAAGAGCATTATGCAAAAATAGTGATATCTAAATGATAAAAATTTAGAAAGTTATGATTCTTTAGAATTGAGCAAAAACCACTTGGAAATAGGTCAAAAATTCACTAAGTCCACAAATGACCTATAATGTCTTCAATCTTTTGATGGTATTCCTCATATAATTAGCTCTTGAATTGTAAAGAGAATTTGGAGAAGATGTAAATGAGATTCATATTCAAAAATAACCACTCACAAATGTTTAATAGTGAAGAATTTATGGTCTTGAAAACTTTGACTTGGAGACTTGCCAAATTAGGTCAAACCACTTTGCACAACTTTGATAATTTTGATATTTTCTTGCATTTGAAAGCATGATCAAGCTCATATGAACTTATAACGATAAAGTATTAATTGATTTATTCTCACACTTGTCAAAAATTGAGGTTACTTGATGAAAAAGGCATGGAAATAAACACATGAACCTTGGACTTTTCTTGAGCAATAAGCAACCAAATATGACTAATTCTTGATCAATTAATGATTGCATGATGTTTGAAATGATATGACCTAAAATTATAAGTAAATCTCCAACTCACAAGTCCTTGAGAATCAATGTTGACCATACTTTGACCTTGATCAGATGAAACCCTAAATGAGGAAACTTCTTTGATTCACTTGGTTCACACTTGTCCTTGTAAAACAAAATCACAAGAAAACAAGACATATTTTTGTATTTTGATTAGTAGTTAGTAAAACATGAAGCATGTCTGTACAAGATACACAATAGGTGTTTGGTGATCCAACAAGGGCAAACCTAAAGGGGAGAGGGAAAGCAAAGATTGAGAGGCAACCCAAGAGTTCTAAAAATTAGGGTATAATAGATATACCAATCATATAAGAACTTCATTATAACCTTGAAGCTTCTATAGGATGGGGGTTGAGATATCTTCAAGTTAATCACCATCATCATTGAGCTAACTTTAGTTTAATTCTGAATGATAGCTTGTTCTTGATAACCCATCTTGTGCATCATTGACCGCTTGAGCTAGCTCTAGTAATTGCTTGACTTCTTACGTTGCTATCACACTTTGAGTGTTATTACTACTTCACATGTTTTCATCATCAAAACCATGATATCATTAAAGCTAAGTAGTTGTTTCTTGAGTCTTGTTATCCATGAGGTTTAACATCTTGAATCACTTCTTGATTACACCTACAAGCACACGGGTCCATAAGTTAGCCTTAGAAGAAAAAACAAACATTAGAAACTTTCAAGTAATAGTGCCACACCCCTTTATGGAGGCAGCGTGACCTAAACCTCAATATTTCTAGCGTGTCACTCTTTAATATCATTCTGACACGAATATTCAATTGAAGTTAATTTTAACTATAGAATATAGACACTCACTTGAACATAGCATCACGATTATTTCATTTTTAGTCATTGTGCGCCGCTTTAGAAATTGAAATAATGACTTCGTGTTCATTTACCATGATTCATTTGTATCAATTTTCTTTGCTCATTATCTTCTCCAATTTTTTTTCTTGCACACAAGGTTACCTAAACCATAATTCACTTATTTTCATTTATTTTCTCAATCTCACCATGGCATCACCTTGTAAGTAAAAGATAACTACTTATTCCTTAAGAAATTCATTTGATCTATACGAAAGGTTTGTAAGTGAGGAAATAACCATGTATTTGGAAATAATTTGGTCATGCAATGTTAAAGTTGAAAGGGATTTTGCATGGGATGATCTAGATGAGCATCCAAAAATCAAAGCTAATTTGGACAATAGAGACTGTGATTATTTTAATGGCCAAAAAATCATGAACCATCTTTATCCTAAAATCTTGGTAGCTCGATATTGAGAAGCTTGTATGGCTCATGTACCATATGAGGGGTGGACTCCTTTAACATTTCAGTCATTAGTTTGAACTTTCGTGATTCATCTACCCTAATAATTATCACCTGGGAGTTAATGGTGATTATGTGCTCCTAGGGATCACTCTTTCCATCGAATACCATCGAAGATGGTGGTTTAAAATTTTTAGGAACTGATAACTCATTCTATGTGAGATATTTGATCCTTTTATACTTGAATTTTAGGGTAATTTATATCTTGAGTAATGTCATTTATTTATATTTTATGTTATTTTAGTTAATTTAGGATAGAGCACACTAGGTGCTCTCTTTTGTCAATTTTTATGTGTTTTGTGCATATGCAAAATTAGCTCAGGTGACGAGTTCTATCACGATAGGAATTCTAGAACACCAACCAATAACCTTAATCCTGAACATGCTGGTATGAGTTCTCAACTTCAGTGCTGATGTTGGCATGACAGAGTTTTGACAACAAAATAGGGGTGAGTTGGAGAAAATGAATGGATAAGGATGAAATGCTACAAGACAAAGGAGAAAATAAATGGATTAGGATGAAACTCTACAAGGCAAATGTGAAAATGAATGGATGAGGATGAAAACACTATGAGACAAAATTATGAAAAGCTATCACACTACTACTACTCTGGCACTGCTACTGCTGCTACAATGTCATGTTGTCTTCCATGTACAATGTACTATCATAGTACAACACAAAGGAATATGCTTTATTCTTTGGGCTTAAGTTAATAGATTATTGTAACGGCCAAAGAGAGACAGTATACAGTTGAGAAAACTCTATAAATAGAGTTCCAATGCAAAGAAGAAAAATGTTCTGAAACTTGGAAAATTCTACAGAAGTGAAATTAATGAGGAGACAGAGTTCTCGTCATTGAGAAGCATGACAGTAGACATTGCTTGCTGATTCACAAATAACAAGTGATTAAAGTGTCACCCTTAGGTGTATAATTTCTATCTTCTTGCTTAGATTAGCTACTTTAGATACAAAGAGATGCAATCATAGAGGACATTCAAAATGAAACCAAACATGTATTAAGGTTGAAAGTGAGGCTTAGAGATTTATCCTCTTAATTTGATGTATATACTCATGATGTTGTAGAGATACACCATAAGATCATATTCTCACCTCATATGTCATGATACTGTTAGACGACAACGACTTATCTAGAGGAGGTGAATAGATCACCAAACCAAAAGTACAAATAAAATATTTGGTATTTAAAATTTATTTTTAAAATAGTGCAAGCTGAAGGTGTTAATATAGATCGATAAAAGTCATCTATACGAACCTAGTTATTGGAACTTGGATATGCAAAAAGCCTTATGGAATAAATGAATCAATAAAAGGAATTAATACACTTGAAACAATCAACACTTTGTTATTAGTTTATAAAAATTCACTAGCAATCTATTTCCAATGAAATTAAGCAATAATAATGAACAATGCAATTTGTCAAACACTTGGTGTGCTAATGAATTTTCAGAATTTTTCCTTGAGTTTTTTTATATGAAAAACATCTTATAATCAAAGTGATTATATGTTAATCAACAACTAATTTAAAACCAAAAAAAAATCCACAGAAAGATTCTTACGAGTCGATTAATTAATGAAATTCAACAAATTGCTTAATGAAAAGTAAAGAAAGTAAAGAGATAAGAGAAAGTGACATGAGGATTTGTTTAGGAAGTTCACAAATCATGCTCGTTATGCCTACGTCTCCCCCCAATTCCGTTTTGGAGTTGAGATAAACTACTTTCTGTGCAAAAAGTTGATTACAAGAAAAGTGTTCCAAGAGAAACCCTACAAACCCTAATCATTTGTTGTTGATTCAATCCCTTCTCTTCTTTTGATCTTGAGAAAGACCAATACACAATATCTACCAATTGATTTACCGAATCTTGCTACTCCCTTAGATACCAAACTCTAAATCTTTTTTGCGCTTTGTGATACGGTGGAAGAACTGACTTGAGGTTTTGCGTTTGTTTTCGCAAATGATTCGGTTGAGCAAGAGTCGCCACCGACTTTTTATTTTATCCTAAGAAAAGGTTAAAAAGCACAGCAAAAACCTTTGAGATGTTTTCTTGGGTTCGGGGAGTAGATTATAGAAAGGGAAGGTATTAGCACCCTTTTTATCCATGGTTATCCATGGGCTCTTAGTTACTTGCTTAGATCAACTTGCCTTTATTTTCAATTGTTTGAAATTGTGCTTTCAATTGTTTGAAATGGTGCTTTGTGTGTGGGTTTTGAAAATGTTTTGAAAAGAGGCCAATGGGGTGGCAACCTTTGTAATGATCCATGTTGGGATGTATACAAAGGTGTATGTCTTTTGAAAAGTTTTCAATGTTTTTTGAAAGTTGTTTTGAAAGTGTTGTGATGTGTGTTTTGAAAAATAGGCAAGTGTTTTTGTTTTGCAAGTTGGCAAGTAATCAAGAGTTGTCTACTCCTAAATTTACTCAAAGATCTTTGCTATGTTTTTAACCCTTTTAACAATTTTGTTCCACCATTGTATTTGGTGGACAATCTTGTGTTAGGATGTGAACAGGACGGGCGCGGGTTATCGTTTAGACCATGATTGCAATGGTGCCAAGTATCTTTGGGCAATTTTTCCTTTAAGGGACTTGATCATTTTTAGGCAACTTTCGAAAGCGTCATCGGGGGACTATGATCATTTGATTGTTTTGTTTTTGCCAAAGATAACTAACATGCAATATGGCCCTTTATTGAAGGCAACAAGTGGAGTACCCTAGGGGTGCAAGTGTGAATTGGTGTTTGTTTATTTTCATGCTTTTATCTTGGAATTAGGTCAAGCTATTTGTTTGGTTGATTTTTGCATACAAAACCCTGATTCTATCATGGCATATTTAGAAAGCTTTTAAATGCGAAATTAAAAGTCCTAAGTTATTACACAATGATCATGGGAATGGGGGTACAAATGTTCAAATGGGGATGAGACTTCATAGGAGGATAGTGTCCAATATTTACAACCAAATCGAATTGCGCAAATGTAAATATAAAGATGTATAAGAATAAAGCAATATGTATGTGTAAATATTTTTATGTAAGTGTATGTTTTATTCACAAGTAAAATAAAAATAATTAAAAGAAGGTTAATTTTTGAATATTTTCATGTTTAGGGTAAAAACCCTAATTCTGCTAAATAAAAGGTATTAATTATTTATTATGTATTATATACAATATTTATTAACTATATACAAAAAAATAAACAAAAGAGAAGTATATTTTTCAAAAAGGTATTTTTAATGTTAAATATTAATAAAAATGAAAATGTATATTTTTTTGTATTTTTATCCTAAATATCCTAATAAATATGTAAATATTATATTATATGTTAAATATATTAAATATGTACAAAAATAAAATATTTAATATTTACAAAAAAAAAAGTATATTTTTATAAAATGTTTTCAAAGGATAAAATAAAAATAAAAGTCAGAAAAAAAACAAAATGTATTGGTATTTATTTCTAGTATTTTAAATAAAAAGTATTTATATACTTATTTACATATAAACTAAATGAAACGAGATAAATACCAAATAAAATGCAAAAAATGTGAGAAAAATAATTTTAATGTTTTTTCATGCTTAAA
The DNA here is from genome assembly GCA_948472305.1 of Vicia faba. Taxonomy (NCBI): domain Eukaryota; kingdom Viridiplantae; phylum Streptophyta; class Magnoliopsida; order Fabales; family Fabaceae; genus Vicia; species Vicia faba. Next base: position 1,089,169,072 of record OX451738.1, on the reverse strand, counting down.
TAAAAATATAGAAACAAAATAAAAAGGAAAAAATAAAAAGTGACAAATATAACTCAAAATGGGCCAGGGGGTGCATGTGTAAAAAGATGGTGCAAAAAGGAAAACAAAACTCAGGCCCAGCCCAAGTCCATCTTCTTGAACCTCCAGCCAGCTTTGTTCCAAAAACGCGCGTTTTACATACTGATTCAAACATCCTGATTCTTGAACTTTCAAGCAAAACTCATAACACAAAAGATGTAGAGCATCAAGAGACGAATCCAGACATATAAAAAACTTGACTTAACTCTCAGAAATGAGAGAGAATTTCTCCATCCCTAATTCTTGACCTAAGTTTTTGTCAATGTTCAGGTCTTAAATTCTCTCAGCACATGCAATATAAATGGAAAGTAATTATATGTGTAGCTTCAGGGCCATGAGTAGAGCATTTTTCATTCATAAACTTAAAGCTAACTCTTCCTAGATTGAGAGATAGAAGTCCATGAACTTACCTGTTCAGCTTGGATCATATCTGACAATGGAGGTACTTTCAAGGCAAGGTGAAGACTTGTACATCTGTTGGCTGAAGATTTTGATAATGTTATTTAGAATTTAAAAAGAGCTAGAAGTTCTGATCGAAATGGAATTAAAACACCACGCTTCGAAATTGCAGAAGCAGTGTTTCGAATGAGTGTGTCAAAGCTTGAAGCTTCGAACGGTGATCTTGGGAGCGTATTCAAAGGGATCTCGAAACAGCAGCGAAGCTAAATCTAAGGAGGGCGTTCGAAGCAGAGAAACACCAAAGCATTTGAAATTTAAATGAAAGCGGGACTTTCAAAGTTTGAAAGTTATGTGTTGGAGCATTTGAGGACACGTGGAAAGATGAAAGGAGCATTGTCTTGCATGTTCGAAACGTGGCATGATCTTGTAGCGAGACCGTTAGGGTCGAATTAGTATAAATAGAAGTCTTAGTGTTAGGATTTCAGTGTGTCATATCTGTTATACAAAATACTCAATAACATTCAAACTACCACATGGCAAGGGAAACGAATGCAAGAGAGATGTATGTATGATAGCACCATGTATTTGTAATTTAATAAAAGCCTTTTTACTATCTCCAGCACTTTCCTTCTTTTTCTTTCTGTCGAATAACATTCACAAGTTTCTTTATTTACTGTCTTTTCATTTCAAAGCCTTTTCTTCAAAGTTTTACATTTTACTGCATTCTTTATATTTCGAAGCATTTTATATTTCAGAGAACTTTTACGCTTTCAATGTCTTTACTTTCAAGTATTATTCTTCAAACATGTACTTTCACTTAAACTCTTTTCTAGATTTCTTGCATTAAACGCTTTCTTCACATTTTAAACTTCCACATTCCAGAAACTTTTTGTGTTAAATGTTTTACGGATCGAAACCAGTTACTTCATTTTCCATACAGTTTTATATGTCTTTTCAATCAGCATTACAATTAGCAATCATTCGTACAACTTAGTTTTCACATACATTTCGACCATATTTTAAACTCTTAGAGAGAGGGATCAAAATAAACCAAACATTTATACAATAGCACCCATGAATAATTGTTCGATTGTGAGAGTAACCTTGATATCCAAGGAGTCCTAGGATCAATCTAGTCGATCCTGTGAGTTACCAAAGAGATTGAGTAGCGTTAATAAAGATTATTCGATAGTTTGGAAGACTAGCGGTTGTTTACCAGAAATCACTGGAAACAACATCTTACTTGAAGTCCAGGGATGCTATTCCAATGCTTGGTATGCTTTGAAACTTGCTATATCAAGCTACAGAAGTTCACCTGCAAAACAGAAAAAGTGAAAATGGTGAAGTTGGTTGGAGGTGTTACAGGTCGTGTCCAATGCTTGGGATAGCTTCAGTGGGTGATAGGGAATGTGTTTGCAAAGGTTTCAGCCAAAACGCACGAGTGGAAATGTTTGTGGAAGTCAAGTTGCAGGGATGCCCTGTTTTTGTGCAGTACAATGGTGTTTTTGTGAATGGTGAGGTTTGGAAGGTGTTTTGGTCGTGCCTTAGCTCAGTTATGTTGTTTGGAATGTGTCTAACAAGTTTGTCTAAGCTAGTTCTTGCAGCAATGAGAGTTAGATATCAATATGCCAAGTTTCTTCTAATGTAAGTCAAAAATGCCAAGTGTTGTTACAGGATCCTCTAGGCCCCTCAAATGTGCTTCCAAGCTTTGTCTTGATCAGTGGGATATGTCCAATAGCTTGTGTCTAGAAGATATGCATTGTACCTCTTGATTTGCAAACTTGACATAAAGCCATACTTTTCAAAAATGGATAAAGTGCTTTTTCCATTTATGGCTCAATCTTGTATGCAATGGTTAAACACACAAGATAAGGCTTAAACACAAAGGATTGGAATTAAATTTATGAGTGTAAATGAGATTATAGGCCTGTAATGTAGCTTGCATATGCTGAGTTTGAAAATGCACAAGTTATGAACATGCCTTTGGCCATGAATCAAAGTGACTTTTGCTCATATTGCCAAATTCGATTCTCCCTAACCACAAGGTTGTTTGATTAGTTCTTGGACATTTTGGAAATCTTGGAATGTGTACTACAATCCATCTTTGTAATACAAATTGAAATTCCAAGTGGAAACATGTGAAAAGTGGCCATGAAGTTGGGCAAAAATCTTGCCTAAAATAGGTCAAAATTTTTCTAAGTTAAGAATGTTTTGTACCCTTGTTCCAAAAATCATAACTTGAGCTAAAAGCTTCTTTTGAGGAAACTTTGTGAATCAAAGTTGTAGATTTTGTAATGGACTATAACTTTCATGTTTTGACTTTTGTTTGAATCCAAATATATCTTGATGAAAAAAATGGGACAAATTTAGGAAAAAATTAGGGATTTTTATAACTTAGAAAATTTCTAAGTTATGAAAATCCTTCATTTTAAACCCTAATTTGCAATTCTTGATTTCTTGATGAACAAGCTTCATATTTTGACATGTCTTGATGAAAAATGAATCTTGACACTTGATTTTGACCAAAAAGTCAAAGTTTGACTTTTCAGTTGTTGGCTGAAGATTTTGATAATATTATTAGAAGCCAAGTGAACTGAATGTTTCGATCGAAATGAAACAAAGCGTCATGTTTCGAAGTAGCAGAAACAGTGTTTTGAATAAGCATATCAAAGCTTGGAGCTTCGAGTGGCAATTATGGGAACATATCTAAAGAAGTCTCGAAATAATAACAAGGCTGTGTCTGAGAAGTGCATTCGAAACGGAGAAGTACCAAAACATTTGAAATTCAAATGGAAGCGAGACATTCGAAGTTTGAAATTTATGTGCTGGAGCATTTGGAGACACGTGGAAACAAGAGAGAGGCATTGTTCTTCATGTTCTGAACGTGGCATAATCCTATAGCAAGACCGTTGTGGTCGAAGTAGTATAAATAGAAGTCTTAGTATTGGGATTTCGGGTGTCATATCTATTGTACTAAATACTCAGTAACATTCAAATTACCACATGGCAAGGGAAACGAATGCAAGAGCAATGTACGTATGATAGCACCACATGTTTATGATTTAATGAAAACCTTTTATCATTTCCAGCACTTTCCTTTATCTTTCTGCCAAATACCATTTACAAGTTTTCTCATTTAAAGTCTTTTATTCGAAATCTCTTCATTAAAGCCTTACATTTTAATGCTTTCTTTACATTTCAAGCACTTTACATTTCAGAAAATTGTCATACTTTTCATGCCTTTATCTTCAAGTTTTATCCTTCGAACGCCTATTTTTACTTAAAGTCATTTTATAGATTTCTTGCATTAAACGCTTTCTTCATCTTTTACGTTCTAGAGCATCTTTTACATTAACTGTTTTTATAATTCGAAGCCATTTACTTGCTTTTTATGCAATTTTACATGTCTTTACAATTAACATTTATTCATGCAATTTAGTTTTGTGCACATGTATTTTGATTACACCTTTAGATCTTTAAGAGAGAAATCGAAATAAGCCAAACACCTACACAACACTCAAATACTAACCATGAATATCTGTTCGATCATGAGAGTTACCCTAATGACCAAGGAATCCTAGGATCAATATAGTCGATCCTGTGAGTTACCAGAGAAATTGAATAACAGTCAGTAAGTTTATTCGATAGTTTGGAAGACTAGCGGTTGTTTACCAGAAATCACTGGAAACAAATTGGCACACCCGGTGGGATAAATAATTGGAAATTAGAAATAAAGATTGTTGAGACATAACCATTATAAAAACGTTGGAACCTAAGAAGTTTGCTGTTTTATGAACTTAAGAAGTGGTAAAATAACCAACAGCAACCAAACCTTATCCAGAAGAAAACGTTTGAACAAGATGTCTAATTCTGACAATCAACAAGGGGAACAAAATGCCCCACATACAACAGGCACTAATGTGTCCACTTCGATGGGAACATCTAATGTGATCCCTTCGAATGCACAGTCTGTTGCATCCTCAACCAGTAATATAGCCACCAATGGAGTAAGTGGCATATCAACTAATAGTTCGATCTTAGGAAATACTGGAACCATTGGTTACCCTGGGGGATTCGTTCCACCATCAGGGACACAATCTCATTTCGCCACTCCACTAACTAGACCACCCGGTTTCGATGGTAATAGAACCAGAAATTCCTCTTATGGAATGCCAACTTCCTTTATGGCAGGTTTACACAATTCCACATCGAATTCATCACCACAATTAGGGTCTGGGTCTGGGGAGAATCAGTTTATGACAAATAACCAAGGGTCAGTGGGTTATAGCACAATGCCTATTTTAACCACAGAAAACCAGTTGGCTTTTAGGCAATTGATGGATGACAGTAACCATAATATGATAGGGGTGTTAGCACAAACTATGCAGGAAATATTTGCCCCAATAGTACAAAATGTGACTGTGACAAACAGGGAAAACGCTGACAACATGAGTCGAATAGCAGATTTCTTTGCTCCCCCAGAAAGGCGTAGGCAGAATCAGGCGGGATTTCGAGCAAACGTGCCTGTTATGGAACAAGTTGCTAACGACCCAATTTATAGACCACCTAGAGAAGAAGTTAACTTGGGGGCAAGGGCACCAAGGTTAGAATCCCCAATAATCCCAGGCCCACAAAGAGAAATTATGGAACCAGGGGCAAGGGTCGAAAGGCTAGAAGCCCCAGAGTTTCGAGAAGAACAACCTAGGGGAGTTGTCCTGGTTGGTCGAAATCAAGATGTCGATGCTGTCGTTCATAGAATTCGAAACGATAACATCTTGGCAGAAAACAATCTAACCACCATGATAGAGAGAGTCATGGCCCAGAATGGCCTCAACACAGGAATGAGAAGGCCAAATTATGCTTCTCCTATATTAGATTGCATAATGCATACTGATTTACCAAGGGGATATAAAGTCCCTAAATTTACAAAGTTTGTTGGGGATACCAATGAGTCAACAGTCGAACACATAGCTAGATATCTAACTGAAGCGGGAGATATATCCAATAATGAAGATCTCAGGATCAAATATTTCCCAAGTTCCTTGACTAAAAACACCTTCACATGGTTTACCACTTTGCCTCCTGGGTCCATTGATACTTGGGCTCTTTTGGAGAGATTATTCCATGAACAATTTTACATGGGACAGTCGAAAATAAGCTTGAAGGAATTAGCCAGTTTCAAGAGAAAGTTCACCGAACCCATAGATGATTATCTGAATAGATTTAGGCTTTTGAAATCCAGATGTTACACAGTAGTACCTGAACATGAGTTAGTCGAAATGGCCGCTGGTGGTTTGGATTACTCTATTCGAAAGAAACTAGACACTCAGTATTTGAGGGATATGGCTCAGTTAGCCGATAGGGTTCGACAGGTCGAAAGGCTAAAGGCCGAAAAGGCCAGAGTCTTTAAGAACAGCAAGAAAGAAAGGATCTCCTATGTTGGAACTGAGGAAGTAGAAGAATATCCTGAATTCGAATTCGAAGAGGTCGAAATCGACCTCGCTGAATTAAAACAGGCCCCACCTTACTCCTGCAAATTATTGGTTCCCACAAAAGGGAAAGAGATTGTTAAAAATGAGAAAAGTGACAAATTCCCAAAGAAGGTTTATACCTTCGATGTCACTAAATGTGACGAGATTTTTGATTTACTTGTCAAAGATGGCCAACTCATTGTGCCATCAAATGTCAAAATACCTCCTTTGGATCAGAGAAAGAAGAGAGGATTTTGCAAATATCATAGTTTCCTAGGCCACAAAACCTCACAATGTTTTCTTTTCAGGGACCTAATTCAAAATGCAATCAAAGATGGCAGACTAAAGTTTGCTGATAAGGCGAAGATGAAAGTGGACGAAGATCCCTTGGACGTCGCAGACACCAACTACTCCGAGCTTGCATGCATTGGAGAGATTAACATGGTGGAAGCTGACCAAAGCGATGCCCTAACAGGAGAGAAAGGTATTGAAACTGAAAACTGGGTGATGGTCGAAGTCGATAAGGAGGTCACTGAAGACATCCAGAAGATACCAGAGACAATCCCATCTCGCATCTCCATCAACTAGACCGCCCGGCTTCGATGGGAATAGAATTAGAAGTTCTTCTTACGGAATGCCAACATCTTTTATGGCAGGATTACACAATTCCATATCGAATTCATCCCCACAACTAGGATCTAGGTCTGGGGCAAACCAATTTATGTCAAATAACCAAGGGTCAGTGGGTTATAGCACGTTGCCTATCCTAACCACAGATAACCAGTTGGCTTTTAGGCAATTGATGGATGAAAGCAATCACAATATGATAGGGGTGTTAGCGCAAACCATGCAGGAAATATTCGCCCCAATAGTTCAGAATGTGACTGTGACGAACAGGGAAAACGCTGACAATATGAGTCGAATAGCAGATTTCTTTGCTCCCACAGAAAGGCGTAGGCAGAACCAGGCGGGATTTCGAACAAACGTGCCTGTTATAGAACAAATTGCCAACGACCCAATTCATAGACCACCCAGAGAAGAGGTTAACTTAGGGGCCAGAGCACCAAGGTTAGAAGCCCCAATAATTCCGGGCCCACAAAGGGAAGTTATGGAACCAGGGGCAAGGATCGAAAGACCAGAAGCCCCAGAATTTCGAGGAGAACAACCTAGGGGAGTTGTTTTGGTTGGTCGAAACCAAGATGCCGATGCTGTCGTTCATAGGGTTCGAAACGATAACATCTTGGCAGAAAATAATCTGACCACCATGATAGAGAGGATCATGACCCAAAACGGCCTCAATATGGGAATGAGGAGGCCAAATTACGCTTCTCCTATATTAGATTGTATAATGCATACTGATTTACCAAGGGGATACAAAGTCCCTAAATTTACAAAGTTCGCTGGGGATACCAATGAGTCAACAGTCGAACACATAGCGAGATATTTAACCGAAGCGGGGGATATAGCCAATAATGAAGATCTTAGAATCAAATATTTCCCAAGTTCCTTGACAAAAAATGCTTTCACTTGGTTTACCACGTTGCCTCCTGGGTCTGTTGATACTTGGACCCTTTTAGAGAGATTATTCCATGAACAGTTTTACATGGGACAATCGAAAATAAGTCTGAAGGAATTGGCCAGTGTTAAGAGAAAGTTCACTGAACCCATTGATGACTATTTGAATAGATTTAGGCTGTTAAAATCCAGATGTTACACAGTAGTGCCTGAGCATGAGTTAGTCGAAATGGCCGCTGGGGGATTGGATTACTCTATTCGAAAGAAATTAGATACTCAGCATTTGAGGGATATGGCTCAGTTAGCCGATAGGGTTCGACAGGTCGAAAGACTAAAAGCCGAAAAAGCCCGAGTCTTTAAGAATAGTAAGAAAGAAAGGATTTCCTATGTTGGAACTGAGGAAGCAGAAGAATATCCTGAATTCGAATTCGAAGAGGTCGAAGTCGACCTCGCTGAATTAAAACAGGCCCCGCCTTACTCCTGCAAAATGTTAGTTCCTACGAAAGGGAAAGATATTGTTGAAAATGAGAAAAGTGATAAGTTTCCAAAGAAGGTTTACACCTTCGATGTCACTAAATGTGACGAAATCTTTGACTTGCTTGTCAAAGATGGCCAACTAATTGTGCCATCAAATGTCAAAATACCCCCTTTGGACCAGAGGAAGAAAAGGGGATTTTGCAAATATCATAGTTTCCTAGGCCACAAGACCTCACAATGTTTTCTTTTCAGGGATTTGATTCAAAACGCAATCAAAGATGGCAGATTAAAGTTTGCTGATAAGATGAAGATGAAAGTGGACGAAGATCCTTTGGACGTCGCAGACACCAACTACTCCGAGCCTGCGTGCATTGGAGAAGTCAACATGGTGGAAATTGATCGAAGCGACACCCTGACAGGAGAGAAAGATATTGAAGTCGAAAACTGGGTGATGGTCGAAGTCAGCGAGGAAGCCACTGAAGGCATCCAGAATACACCAGACACTTCGATTGCTGGACCTGTGGCTGTTGCAGGAGAAACCCAGGCTACTGAAGGCCAAGGAGATCACAACGAAGGATTTACACAAGTCACTGAGGGCTTGAGTTTGGAATTAGAGAAAGTACAAATTACGCAGCCAGTCCCCTCTCGGAAGGAAATATGGGACACTCTAGGGGAACCCAGTGGAAAATATGACTATCTGGTCAAATATTCTGCCCCAGAAAGTGCGAAGGTCCAGATCGAAGATATAAAGCCCACAGGATGGGGCGATGACGAAACAAAAGAGGGGGATTTGGAAATAAATATGGTGGACATGGAAAGACCCCGTTCTGAGATGAAGGAAGTGGAAAAATACTTAGAAAAAGAAAAGCATAGAATGGGGGACAATCACGCTGGAGATGATACTCTCAAAGACTATCTCATGTCATGCCACAAAGGAGATCCAGGCATGATACTGTGCCCTAGGTGCAGCATCCTCTGCAACCAAAGAATTGCTGCAAATTTCGAAAGGGTACAGAGGGCTCGAACTGGCAACAATTGGCGCCAGGATAACCAACTCTTTAGATGCTACCCCAAGGCTGGAGAGAGTTTATTGGAGTTTATTTTTCGCTGCTACAAGGGGGCAACTAAGTGCTTGGTGTGCCCAAGATGTTCTGCTGTATATGACCAAAGCATGGCTAGGGCCTTTGAAACGATCCCCTTCGCCCCTTGCTGGAGCCATCAAGAAACTGCCCAGATGGGTCCGCGTTTCGACAGCATATACAAACAGCGAAGACCTGATAGCCCTCACCCCAAAGTTGCTCGAAGAGTGACTTTCAAACTCCCTGCTGAAGTGCCAACCGATAGATGGCTGCAAGCCAGAAATGACAAAGGCAAAGACAAATGGAGGAATGCTGAACGAAATGCACGCCATGCTGTGACATACAGGAGGCAATTCAACACGCAAAAAAGGGAGGAAGTCAGATTAGAAAATTACAAAGGAAGGAACCCCATGTCAAGATCCCAGTGGCGCAGACAGCAAAGGTTTCGAAAGGCTGAAAGAGAAGCTGTGGCAAACAAAGGGGATACTTCAACAAAGATACAAGGTGAATCGAGCACCAACAAACCAAAAAGTCAGACGGAAGAGAAACCTCCAGTCAACAGAAGGCTTTTCTCTGAAGATCAACAAGACGGACCAAAGGAATACACTCCAGGCCCGGAAGAGGACGAAGAGATGATAACAGATAACTTCGAATCGGAGGGGGAGTCCTCATTTAACCTGAACTGTAATGTAGTGTCTGTGCTTCCCAGCGAATTCGGGCAAGAAACCGAAATCAATGAATATGAGGAAGAAGACACCACAGATTTAATGAAGCATAGGCCCGTATGCTACTACGTGATGGACAATGGGGCTGTTGAAGAACAAAATGCGTTCTTCGAACGTCCAGAGCCTACAATGAAGAATCATCTCAAACCACTTTTCATTCGGGCGAAAGTGGGTGTCCATGGGGTGAACAAAGTTCTAGTGGATGGGGGTGCTGCAGTCAATCTGATTCCCCATTTTATGCTAAAAAGGTTGGAAATCCGCGAAGGGGATATCAAGCCCCATAATATGGTTCTATCCAATTATGAAGGAAAAGTGGGTAAAACACTGGGGGTAGTCCAGTTGGAATTGACAATAGGCTCAAGTTGCAGGCCCACCATGTTTATGGTTGTCGAAGCCAAGGCCAACTATAACCTACTGCTAGGAAGAGAGTGGATTCATGGCGTGGGAGTAGTTCCTTCGTCAATGCATCAACGACTAGTCCTGTGGAGAGATGACGGAATCGTGGAAAATATCGAAGCAGACCAGAGTTACTTTATGTCAACTGTCAATTTAGTTGACAAAAGGGATTATGACAAAAATCTGGCAAAGATTGCTCCATGTGTTCCAAATGATGAGATAAATGAAACTAGAAATGCCCACTACTACATGACACTTCGTCATGATGGACTCTACTGGGATAGAACAATAATTAGTGAAGGAGAGGAAGTTGAAGGTGCTATACCAAAACGGCCAGCAGGCTGGGACTTCGACAAACTTAACCATGACTGAGTCTACCTTTTTCGAAAGGATTTCGGCCTATGTGGCTGAGAATGAATCAAAAGCGGCCTTCGAGGCTGAAATAAATGAATCATTTGAAAAAACGAATGAAGTTAGTGGGGGGGGTTCGAAATGCTCACCCAGCGAAGAGTTGGAGACGGATCAAAGGTTAGATGCCATCTATGACAAAGAACCCTTAGTCTTCGAAAGGGATCCCATAAATTCAGGTGTCAAAATGTTGGCACAGGACCCACTCGAAGAAGTCAACTTAGGGGATGATAAAACAAAAAGAGTAACTTACGTAAGTGCCAAACTTAGCCCAGGCCTCAAGGAAAAAGTGATCGAAATCCTTAAGGAGAACAAAGATTGTTTCGCATGGGATTAGGATGAGATGCCTGGTTTAAAGAGGGAGTTGGTCGAACATAGGCTGCCAATCAAAGATGGCAAGAGGCCCATCAAACAAACTCCCAGAAGATTCGCGCCAGCGGTTCTCACAAAAATCAAAGCTGAGATCGAAAGGTTGCTGCGTTGCAAATTCATCAGAACAACAAGGTACGTCGAATGGTTAGCAAACATAGTACCTGTTATCAAGAAAAATGGTTCTTTAAGGATTTGCATAGATTTTAGGGATTTAAATACTGCAACCCCTAAGGATGAATATTCCATGCCCGTGGCAGAAATGCTAGTAGATTCTGCTGCAGGATTCGAATACTTGAGCATGTTAGATGGATACTCTGGATATAACCAGATTTTCATTGCTGAAGAAGATGTTGCAAAGACAGCATTTCGTTGCCCAGGAGCCTTAGGCACCTACGAATGGGTGGTGATGCCTTTTGGTTTAAAAAATGCTGGGGCAACTTATCAAAGGGCGATGAATTCAATCTTTCATGACTTTATCGAAACCTTCATGCAGGTGTATATTGATGATATAGTCATCAAATCTATATCTGCAGAAGCACATTTGCATCATTTAAGCCAATCATTCGAGCGAATGAGAAAACATGGCTTAAAAATGAATCCCCTTAAATGTGCATTTTTTGTGCAGGCTGGAGATTTTCTTGGTTTTGTGGTCCACAAGAAAGGAATTGAAATCAACCAGAACAAAACCAAAGCCATAATGGAGACGAAAGCACCTGCGTCAAAAAGGGAGTTGCAATCTCTGCTAGGGAAAGTTAACTTCCTCAGAAGATTCATTTCGAACCTGAGTGGAAGGACTCAAGCTTTCTCTCCGTTACTTCGCCTGAAGCAAGGTCAAGCCTTCGAATGGAACGAAGCTCACCAGGAGGCATTTGACAAAATAAAAGAATATCTTTCCCAGCCTCCTATGTTGTCTCCACCATCATGGGGGAAGCCCATGAGATTGTACATATCTGCCTCTGAAGTTAGCATAGGTAGTATGTTAGCACAAGAAGATAACAATGGCGTCGAAAGAGCCATATACTATCTAAGTAGAGTGCTGAATGATGCAGAGACCAGATATAGCAACTTAGAAAAGCTATGTCTCTGTTTGTATTTCTCTTGTATGAAGCTCAAGTATTATATAAAACCTGTTGATGTTTATGTTTCGTCTCACTTCGATGTCATTAAGCATATGCTTTCAAAGCCAATAATGCATAGTAGAGTTGGAAAGTGGGCTTTGGCCTTAACAGAATATTCATTGACGTTCATGCCCTTAAAAGCTATGAAAGGTCAAGTGATTTCTGATTTTATTGTGGATCATTCGTTGGTTGAACAGACAAGCATGAGTTACGTCGAAATACAACCTTGGAAATTGTACTTCGATGGTTCAACCCACAAGAATGGAAGTGGTGTTGGAGTCCTTCTAATTTCTCCTGAAGGAATTCCAACAAAATTCAAGTATAAATTGGATGGTCCTCGTTGTTCGAACAACGAAGCTGAGTATGAAGCGCTCATTGTTGGACTTGAAGCTTTGTTGGAATTGGGGGCAACCAGAGTCGAAATTAAAGGAGATTCTGAGTTGGTGGTCAAACAGATTACAAAAGAATATAAGTGCATAAAGGAAAATCTAATGGTATACTTCGTCATAGTCAATAGGCTATTGAGAAAGTTTGAATACATGGATATTCAACACATACCAAGATTAGAAAACCAAGAAGCAAATGACTTAGCGCAGTTGGCTTCAGGTTATAGAGTATCTACCAAGAATCTTAAAGATTTGGTCGAAATAAGGGGAAGAGTTATGGCTACTAGATTCACACCATCGGATCTGGAAAGTACGAGATTGGGATATGCCGAGAAACAGGGATTCGAAATTCTAGCCATAAATACTTTGTCAGATACAGATTGGCGAAGTCCATTAAAGAGTTATTTAGCAGACCCAACTCTAAAAGTAGATAGAAAAACAAAATATAGAGCATTGTCATACCTCCTCATGGGGAACGAATTGTTCAAAAAGACCCAAGAAGGTGTTTTATTGAAATGCCTAGGAGAAAGTGAGGCATATTTAGCATTGTCTGAAGTCCATAATGGGGCATGTGGGGCACACCAAGCAGGCCATAAAATGAAATGGTTGCTATTTCGATATGGTTTGTATTGGCCTAGCATGCTCAAAGATTGCATAGACTTCGCGAAAGGATGTGAGGAATGTCAGAAACACGCAGGAATTCAACACGCCCCTGCAAGTGAGCTGCATTCGATCATCAAACCATGGCCATTCAGAGGATGGGCACTGGACCTGATAGGCGAAATAAATCCTGCTTCGTCCAAAGGTCAGAAATATATCTTGGTAGGAGTAGATTATTTTACCAAATGGATTGAAGCTATACCTTTGGTAGTTGCTGATCAAGAGGCAATTATCGAATTTATACAAAAGCACATTATCTATAGGTTTGGATTACCAGAAAGTATAACTACAGACCAAGGTTCTGTATTTACTGGTAGAAAGATGCAAGGATTTGCCCAAGAAATGGGGTTTAGATTGCTAACATCAACACCATATTATGCTCAAGCAAACGGACAGGTCGAAGCGGCAAACAAAGTAATAATAGGATTAATCAAGAAGCATATTGGCAAGAAGCCAAGAAATTGGCACAAAACTCTGGACCAAGTGTTATGGGCTTGTAGAACATCTCCAAAAGAAGCCACTAACACCACTCCTTTCCAACTTACATTCGGCCATGATGCAGTGTTACCAGTAGAAATTCATCTGCAATCAGTTCGAATACAGAAACAAAACGAAATTCCAGCCGCGTTATATTGGGAAATGATGATGAATGAATTAGTTGAATTGGACGAAATTAGATTACATGCGTTGGATATTTTGATGAGGCAAAAAGAAAGAGTGGCCAGAACATACAATAAGAGGGTGAAGAAAAAAGTATTCGTTATTAATGACTTGGTCTGGAGAGTCATATTGCCTATGGATAAGAAGAACAAAGCATTAGGTAAATGGTCACCTCATTGGGAAGGACCTTTTCGAGTACTAAAAGTTTTCTCTAACAATGCCTACGAAGTCGAAGAACTCTTAGATGATAAACGTGTCCTAAAGGTTAATGGGAAATATTTAAAGAAATATAAACCAAGCCTGCGGGAAATTCGAATAGTAACAACGTAAACAAAGTATTATAAAGAAAGCCAAGATGGCAAGATAAGAATGCCAAAATGGCGTTGTTCGAATATTACATTGAAAGAACCAAAGTTATGATCAGATAGACAAAAAATCTAGAAATAAACATTATTTTTCAATCGAGTAAAGGTACTTCGAAATGTTTCAAGTCTCTGCTGAGCAAACCGCCTGGCACCTTCCAAGGTTGCCACTTCTCCTTTAAGTTGTTCTGCAGTCTCCATTTCTGCAAGCCCCCGGTTGAGAAGCTCTTCGAATTGGTTACCTGCAGGATTAGTTTCGAAGGCTAGTTGTTGTTCCTTAGCCTCCTTAACTTTCTGCTGAAGTTCCAGAATCTGCCTTTCCCAAATAAGAATGGACTCAGCTCGAGCCTCATATTCAGTTTTTGCTTGCTTCAGATGCATAGCCTGATCTTCAGCTTCTTGAGAAAGCTTCGAAGCTTGTTCATAGGCGGCATCCATAGCAAGGCGTTTCTCGTGAACCTTCTTGGCAGCAGATTCGTCTTGGAGAAGATAGCCAGTTACGTTGTCCAGCAGATTTTGAAGATCAAACAAGAGAGTACTAACTGGCAAAGAGCAGCTGGAAAGATTAACCTTTGTAAGCAGCTCCTTCATAGTGTAGCAAGCAGTACTATCTTGCTTAAGCACTTCGAAGATATCCACATTGAGAATAGTTCTCCTAATTTTGTTGAGAAGAACAACTCTTTCATCTGTGGGAAGAGGATAGTTGGTTGAACTTGTACCAGCCCTAGCGAGTGGGATGTCCCTCTGGGCCAACTTTGCCTTCATGTACCCAATAGGGTCATTTCGCCTCAGAAGCGCCAGTTCCTCGTCAGTCATTCGAGACGGAGAGGATTGGGGGAATTCCACGCGTAGGGGAATCTCGTTTGTTTCAACCTTTGGGTTTTCATTGATTGTATCACCATCCCCTTCATTTGCTTCGTGCTCTTGGTCTTCTTCATCCTCTACCAAATCTACCACTTCGATACCATCCTTTTCACCGCTATGTGCATTAGACTCCGTCTCGGCAGTCGAACCATCATTGTCATTTTCCCCATCATTGGCGTTTTCCTCCTCAGATTCTTCGTCTGCAGATTCTTCGAGTCCTTGTCCAGAATCAGCTTTTTCCTCTTCAGTCTGAGTATCCTTTGGATCCTCTTGAAGAGTTTCAAGAGGGGACTTTTGAAGAGCCCTTTGTGAGTCCTCTGCAGACGTTTGAGGTATGGTTTCGTTCACCTCTTTCAGAGGAATGGAGGTACCTTGGTCATCTGGTTGCTCAGAAGTTCCAGCCAAAACCGCCACGTTGGAAGAACCTTTGTTTTGGACCAAATTGCTGGAATCTCCTTGAGGAGAGGAGTTAAGCGGAACAGCAGCCCTGGACGGTGAGGTCGAAATAGTAGAAGTGGGATTCAGGATGTTCTGCAAGGAGCAGCAAAGTGTTAAAGGATGACACTCACCAAGGTAATAAGAAGTTAAACATTTTTTAGAAGAAGTTTGATTTACCTGTGGCCCCTCAGAAGAGAGGTTACTAGCTATGCGTTCCAACTGTGGGTTGGAGGTCGAAGGTGGATTTTTGGATTGTGGTAAGGGAGCAGCATCCCCGGAGTCGAGTCCAGAGACACTAGTAGGAACAATACTTTTTGGTGTAGCTTTCTTTAGCTTCTTCTTCGAAGCAATGTTTGAGTTTCCTCCAGCAGTCAGATCTTCCCCAGTGGTGCTTGGTTTCCGCTTCTTGGGAGTAGTGGGGGGAAGCTTGTTGGTCTGAACGAATTTTAACGAAGTTAGATATAAAAGGATTGAGTGAAATTCGAAGCATAAAAAACTAAGTGATTACCGTTGGAATTGGGGCACTTATTGTTGTTGGCGTTGTTGTTGTTGGTGTAGTTGCAGCAGCAGTAGTCGTTTCGGGTGGATTAGTCTTTTCGGTAGTTTCGATGGAGGCTTGAGAGGCACTCCCTTCCTTCGATTTCGAGGCAGTGGTCTTTATCCTGATAGCTGAAAATCAAAACATTTAAAGCAAAGGTTAAAGATTTAGAAAATAAAGATATTTGGGAGTTTTTCCCAAGCATTCGCACCTGTGCCTTGATCAGATTTAATTGACATGGCAGAAAGGTCATATCGAAGATGTCCTGGGAAATCATGAAGCCAGTGTCGAGCCCATGTCACAGTCTCAGATGGCTTTGGTTTCCTTTGAAGATATTTGAACATCTCTTTGCAAGTAAACCACCATGGATATGGGGGAAACCAAGCCAGAGCCAGTTCTGAGGTAGGTAATCTGGGAAATTTAGGTGGATGCATTTCGAATGCCAACCTATACCTATCCTCAGGTGACAGCCCTGAAGGAAGTTTTAGCTTGGAAACTTTTTGTTTAAATTTTTCCTTCAAGTTCTCAGCCGCTTGATGCACAGTGGAGTCCAAGCGTGTGGGGTCGTAAGTAGTTTCGAAGTAATTTTGAAAAGCTTTTATTTCTTTGGCATGAGTAAACATACCTTTCTTTGCTGGTACCTGCACATCGAAGGCATCAATTAGTTTCTGTCGAATAGTAAGTGTATCGAACATACAAGTTTGATAAAACTTAATCCACCACTCCAGAAATCCTTTGGCCGCGAGATGAGTAGGTTCGAAGGCTATCAGTTCAAATTGGGCAAAGCCCTGATATTGTTCTTGTTGGATCTTGGCTTCCCTTGCCTTGAAAGTTCTACCAGATGTGATGGCGCTCTCAGTCTGGAACAAAGGTTCAGGAATCAGTTGGCATAGGCCAAACTGCCTCGAAACGAAGTTTGGTTGGTAGGCAAAGAGAAGAATTTGGTTCTTAGCTGGGGTTATCCTTGAAGAGATAAGTCTAGGAAGCAAGAAAGCTCTCCACACATCTTGGATTTCCTTACTCTTGATGGCTTCTGAAAGAGCCATGGTGAACCAAGAAGGTCCATGAGCCCTCGAAGCAAAGGGCGCCATGCTCTCTTCGAACTTGTGTCTTTTTGAGAGTATCAAGATGTACTTCGAAAATTGAACCTTGAAGTCATCCTTGTCATCATTAGGGGTTAGTCTTCGAAGCCTAGTGCCTTCGACTATCCTATCACTTATTTCTGCATCTTGTTCGTCTATGGTGTTGGCAGTTGGTAAAGAAGGTTCGAACATGGCATTGAGCCATAATTGAAGTAACCAGAATGGGCCAGCTAAAAGAATGTTTTTGGAAGTGTGGGATTTGAGGCTCGAAACAGCTGACCTCAGGCTCTCATAGAGGTCAACTAAGAGTAATTCGCTTAGGCACACTTTGCGATTTTCATGTAAATCCCTAGCTAAAGGAATGAACCTACTAGCTACTTGCAGGGATCTACTGCAGAAAACGTACCTAGACAGCCACAGAGTTAAGAAAGCAATGTGCTCTGTGTCAGACACATTATCCCCTTCAGCATGATAATGGCCGATAAATTTGGAGAAGCTGGCTAACTTGACTTCAAAGTCAATTATGCTTGAGTGCTCTTCATTGTCAGGAACATAAGTTTCCCCCACTGGCGACAACCCAGTAATGGCTGTTATATCGAAGAAGGTTGGGGTGATCATTCCACCTGGAAGATGGAAAGTGTTGTAGGTACTATCCCAGAAATAGAGGGACGCAAATAGCAGAGGATGACTATAGGTGAATCCAGGTTTCGACAGCTTAATAAGGTTATAAATGCCTAGTTCTTCCCATTGCTGGGATTTTTTGGCTTCTACTTTCGTAAACCAGTTTTGATAAGCAACATCAGCAGTAGGGCAAGATCGGAATGGTTTAAAATTGCTTTTTACATAATCCAAGATAAATGGGTCCTTGGGATGAACAGTTGAGGTTTCTGTGGTTTTCGGATTAAGAAATTCTACCGCCCTAGGGGCATCCATTTTGTTGAATAAAGGCTTGAAGTTATAACACACGGGAAAAATGGTCCTGGTGTCCTTTAGTATTTCAAAAACTGTAAGAGGGCCATTTAAGGCTAACCTCTTACCAGCGACATGGGTAGGGATGAGTACCTGTGATGCGTACAGCATTTCTTTTTCTTTGGAGATCATTTGAGGAGCAAGAGCAGATTGGCCTTGAATGGTGACGATTTTACTCTCCATAGTTGCTCCTGTAGTTTTTCCCTTCTTCTTGGAAGCTTTCTTGAGTTGAGATGATGTGGAAGAAGACATTTTTGTTGTTTGAGAGTTTAGGGTGTTTATGAGAGAAGAAGAGTAAAATTCCAGAGTTTGAAAGGTTTAGAGTGTAAAGAAGAAAAAGGAAGGTTAAATTGACGTTTTATAGTAAGAAGATGAAACATCCACCGAGTGAAAGTATGATACGTGGAGATCATGGATTGGTGTGATGAAGAGGTGGCGAGAAGTTGATATAGGTAATAGGCGTGATTTTAAAAACAATCATTACTTATAACTGCACCATGCTGTGAAGTGACTTTGGGCGGTTAAGGTACCCAAAGGGTGCTATGATTGATGTGACTAGGGTCAAACACATTAAATGCTATGATGATTCGAAGATCCTATCAAAATCTTGTATAAATGTTTAAAATAGGTATTTCTCAGAGAGATCGAAATACATATTTTAAAGGGGCAATTTGTTGGCTGAAGATTTTGATAATGTTATTTAGAATTTAAAAAGAGCTAGAAGTTCTGATCGAAATGGAATTAAAACACCACGCTTCGAAATTGCAGAAGCAGTGTTTCGAATGAGTGTGTCAAAGCTTGAAGCTTCGAACGGTGATCTTGGGAGCGTATTCAAAGGGATCTCGAAACAGCAGCGAAGCTAAATCTAAGGAGGGCGTTCGAAGCAGAGAAACACCAAAGCATTTGAAATTTAAATGAAAGCGGGACTTTCAAAGTTTGAAAGTTATGTGTTGGAGCATTTGAGGACACGTGGAAAGATGAAAGGAGCATTGTCTTGCATGTTCGAAACGTGGCATGATCTTGTAGCGAGACCGTTAGGGTCGAATTAGTATAAATAGAAGTCTTAGTGTTAGGATTTCAGTGTGTCATATCTGTTATACAAAATACTCAATAACATTCAAACTACCACATGGCAAGGGAAACGAATGCAAGAGAGATGTATGTATGATAGCACCATGTATTTGTAATTTAATAAAAGCCTTTTTACTATCTCCAGCACTTTCCTTCTTTTTCTTTCTGTCGAATAACATTCACAAGTTTCTTTATTTACTGTCTTTTCATTTCAAAGCCTTTTCTTCAAAGTTTTACATTTTACTGCATTCTTTATATTTCGAAGCATTTTATATTTCAGAGAACTTTTACGCTTTCAATGTCTTTACTTTCAAGTATTATTCTTCAAACATGTACTTTCACTTAAACTCTTTTCTAGATTTCTTGCATTAAACGCTTTCTTCACATTTTAAACTTCCACATTCCAGAAACTTTTTGTGTTAAATGTTTTACGGATCGAAACCAGTTACTTCATTTTCCATACAGTTTTATATGTCTTTTCAATCAGCATTACAATTAGCAATCATTCGTACAACTTAGTTTTCACATACATTTCGACCATATTTTAAACTCTTAGAGAGAGGGATCGAAATAAACCAAACATTTATACAATAGCACCCATGAATAATTGTTCGATTGTGAGAGTAACCTTGATATCCAAGGAGTCCTAGGATCAATCTAGTCGATCCTGTGAGTTACCAAAGAGATTGAGTAGCGTTAATAAAGATTATTCGATAGTTTGGAAGACTAGCGGTTGTTTACCAGAAATCACTGGAAACAACATCTTACTTGAAGTCCAGGGATGCTATTCCAATGCTTGGTATGCTTTGAAACTTGCTATATCAAGCTACAGAAGTTCACCTGCAAAACAGAAAAAGTGAAAATGGTGAAGTTGGTTGGAGGTGTTACAGGTCGTGTCCAATGCTTGGGATAGCTTCAGTGGGTGATAGGGAATGTGTTTGCAAAGGTTTCAGCCAAAACGCACGAGTGGAAATGTTTGTGGAAGTCAAGTTGCAGGGATGCCCTGTTTTTGTGCAGTACAATGGTGTTTTTGTGAATGGTGAGGTTTGGAAGGTGTTTTGGTCGTGCCTTAGCTCAGTTATGTTGTTTGGAATGTGTCTAACAAGTTTGTCTAAGCTAGTTCTTGCAGCAATGAGAGTTAGATATCAATATGCCAAGTTTCTTCTAATGTAAGTCAAAAATGCCAAGTGTTGTTACAGGATCCTCTAGGCCCCTCAAATGTGCTTCCAAGCTTTGTCTTGATCAGTGGGATATGTCCAATAGCTTGTGTCTAGAAGATATGCATTGTACCTCTTGATTTGCAAACTTGACATAAAGCCATACTTTTCAAAAATGGATAAAGTGCTTTTTCCATTTATGGCTCAATCTTGTATGCAATGGTTAAACACACAAGATAAGGCTTAAACACAAAGGATTGGAATTAAATTTATGAGTGTAAATGAGATTATAGGCCTGTAATGTAGCTTGCATATGCTGAGTTTGAAAATGCACAAGTTATGAACATGCCTTTGGCCATGAATCAAAGTGACTTTTGCTCATATTGCCAAATTCGATTCTCCCTAACCACAAGGTTGTTTGATTAGTTCTTGGACATTTTGGAAATCTTGGAATGTGTACTACAATCCATCTTTGTAATACAAATTGAAATTCCAAGTGGAAACATGTGAAAAGTGGCCATGAAGTTGGGCAAAAATCTTGCCTAAAATAGGTCAAAATTTTTCTAAGTTAAGAATGTTTTGTACCCTTGTTCCAAAAATCATAACTTGAGCTAAAAGCTTCTTTTGAGGAAACTTTGTGAATCAAAGTTGTAGATTTTGTAATGGACTATAACTTTCATGTTTTGACTTTTGTTTGAATCCAAATATATCTTGATGAAAAAAATGGGACAAATTTAGGAAAAAATTAGGGATTTTTATAACTTAGAAAATTTCTAAGTTATGAAAATCCTTCATTTTAAACCCTAATTTGCAATTCTTGATTTCTTGATGAACAAGCTTCATATTTTGACATGTCTTGATGAAAAATGAATCTTGACACTTGATTTTGACCAAAAAGTCAAAGTTTGACTTTTCAGTTGTTGGCTGAAGATTTTGATAATATTATTAGAAGCCAAGTGAACTGAATGTTTCGATCGAAATGAAACAAAGCGTCATGTTTCGAAGTAGCAGAAACAGTGTTTTGAATAAGCATATCAAAGCTTGGAGCTTCGAGTGGCAATTATGGGAACATATCTAAAGAAGTCTCGAAATAATAACAAGGCTGTGTCTGAGAAGTGCATTCGAAACGGAGAAGTACCAAAACATTTGAAATTCAAATGGAAGCGAGACATTCGAAGTTTGAAATTTATGTGCTGGAGCATTTGGAGACACGTGGAAACAAGAGAGAGGCATTGTTCTTCATGTTCTGAACGTGGCATAATCCTATAGCAAGACCGTTGTGGTCGAAGTAGTATAAATAGAAGTCTTAGTATTGGGATTTCGGGTGTCATATCTATTGTACTAAATACTCAGTAACATTCAAATTACCACATGGCAAGGGAAACGAATGCAAGAGCAATGTACGTATGATAGCACCACATGTTTATGATTTAATGAAAACCTTTTATCATTTCCAGCACTTTCCTTTATCTTTCTGCCAAATACCATTTACAAGTTTTCTCATTTAAAGTCTTTTATTCGAAATCTCTTCATTAAAGCCTTACATTTTAATGCTTTCTTTACATTTCAAGCACTTTACATTTCAGAAAACTGTCATACTTTTCATGCCTTTATCTTCAAGTTTTATCCTTCGAACGCCTATTTTTACTTAAAGTCATTTTATAGATTTCTTGCATTAAACGCTTTCTTCATCTTTTACGTTCTAGAGCATCTTTTACATTAACTGTTTTTATAATTCGAAGCCATTTACTTGCTTTTTATGCAATTTTACATGTCTTTACAATTAACATTTATTCATGCAATTTAGTTTTGTGCACATGTATTTTGATTACACCTTTAGATCTTTAAGAGAGAAATCGAAATAAGCCAAACACCTACACAACACTCAAATACTAACCATGAATATCTGTTCGATCATGAGAGTTACCCTAATGACCAAGGAATCCTAGGATCAATATAGTCGATCCTGTGAGTTACCAGAGAAATTGAATAACAGTCAGTAAGTTTATTCGATAGTTTGGAAGACTAGCGGTTGTTTACCAGAAATCACTGGAAACAAATTGGCACACCCGGTGGGATAAATAATTGGAAATTAGAAATAAAGATTGTTGAGACATAACCATTATAAAAACGTTGGAACCTAAGAAGTTTGCTGTTTTATGAACTTAAGAAGTGGTAAAATAACCAACAGCAACCAAACCTTATCCAGAAGAAAACGTTTGAACAAGATGTCTAATTCTGACAATCAACAAGGGGAACAAAATGCCCCACATACAACAGGCACTAATGTGTCCACTTCGATGGGAACATCTAATGTGATCCCTTCGAATGCACAGTCTGTTGCATCCTCAACCAGTAATATAGCCACCAATGGAGTAAGTGGCATATCAACTAATAGTTCGATCTTAGGAAATACTGGAACCATTGGTTACCCTGGGGGATTCGTTCCACCATCAGGGACACAATCTCATTTCGCCACTCCACTAACTAGACCACCCGGTTTCGATGGTAATAGAACCAGAAATTCCTCTTATGGAATGCCAACTTCCTTTATGGCAGGTTTACACAATTCCACATCGAATTCATCACCACAATTAGGGTCTGGGTCTGGGGAGAATCAGTTTATGACAAATAACCAAGGGTCAGTGGGTTATAGCACAATGCCTATTTTAACCACAGAAAACCAGTTGGCTTTTAGGCAATTGATGGATGACAGTAACCATAATATGATAGGGGTGTTAGCACAAACTATGCAGGAAATATTTGCCCCAATAGTACAAAATGTGACTGTGACAAACAGGGAAAACGCTGACAACATGAGTCGAATAGCAGATTTCTTTGCTCCCCCAGAAAGGCGTAGGCAGAATCAGGCGGGATTTCGAGCAAACGTGCCTGTTATGGAACAAGTTGCTAACGACCCAATTTATAGACCACCTAGAGAAGAAGTTAACTTGGGGGCAAGGGCACCAAGGTTAGAATCCCCAATAATCCCAGGCCCACAAAGAGAAATTATGGAACCAGGGGCAAGGGTCGAAAGGCTAGAAGCCCCAGAGTTTCGAGAAGAACAACCTAGGGGAGTTGTCCTGGTTGGTCGAAATCAAGATGTCGATGTTGTCGTTCATAGAATTCGAAACGATAACATCTTGGCAGAAAACAATCTAACCACCATGATAGAGAGAGTCATGGCCCAGAATGGCCTCAACACAGGAATGAGAAGGCCAAATTATGCTTCTCCTATATTAGATTGCATAATGCATACTGATTTACCAAGGGGATATAAAGTCCCTAAATTTACAAAGTTTGTTGGGGATACCAATGAGTCAACAGTCGAACACATAGCTAGATATCTAACTGAAGCGGGAGATATATCCAATAATGAAGATCTCAGGATCAAATATTTCCCAAGTTCCTTGACTAAAAACACCTTCACATGGTTTACCACTTTGCCTCCTGGGTCCATTGATACTTGGGCTCTTTTGGAGAGATTATTCCATGAACAATTTTACATGGGACAGTCGAAAATAAGCTTGAAGGAATTAGCCAGTTTCAAGAGAAAGTTCACCGAACCCATAGATGATTATCTGAATAGATTTAGGCTTTTGAAATCCAGATGTTACACAGTAGTACCTGAACATGAGTTAGTCGAAATGGCCGCTGGTGGTTTGGATTACTCTATTCGAAAGAAACTAGACACTCAGTATTTGAGGGATATGGCTCAGTTAGCCGATAGGGTTCGACAGGTCGAAAGGCTAAAGGCCGAAAAGGCCAGAGTCTTTAAGAACAGCAAGAAAGAAAGGATCTCCTATGTTGGAACTGAGGAAGTAGAAGAATATCCTGAATTCGAATTCGAAGAGGTCGAAATCGACCTCGCTGAATTAAAACAGGCCCCACCTTACTCCTGCAAATTATTGGTTCCCACAAAAGGGAAAGAGATTGTTAAAAATGAGAAAAGTGACAAATTCCCAAAGAAGGTTTATACCTTCGATGTCACTAAATGTGACGAGATTTTTGATTTACTTGTCAAAGATGGCCAACTCATTGTGCCATCAAATGTCAAAATACCTCCTTTGGATCAGAGAAAGAAGAGAGGATTTTGCAAATATCATAGTTTCCTAGGCCACAAAACCTCACAATGTTTTCTTTTCAGGGACCTAATTCAAAATGCAATCAAAGATGGCAGACTAAAGTTTGCTGATAAGGCGAAGATGAAAGTGGACGAAGATCCCTTGGACGTCGCAGACACCAACTACTCCGAGCTTGCATGCATTGGAGAGATTAACATGGTGGAAGCTGACCAAAGCGATGCCCTAACAGGAGAGAAAGGTATTGAAACTGAAAACTGGGTGATGGTCGAAGTCGATAAGGAGGTCACTGAAGACATCCAGAAGATACCAGAGACTTCGATTGAAGCAGCACCTGTAGCTGTTGCAAAAGAAACCCAGGCTACTGAAGGCCAGGAAAATCAAAACCAAGAACTAACACAGGTCACTGAAGGCCTGAGGCTGGAATTGGAGAAAGTCCAAATCACGAAGCCAACTTCCCCTCAGAAGGAAATATGGGACACTCTAGGGGAACCCAGTGGAAAATTTGACTATTTGGTCAAATATTCTGCCCCAGAGAGTTCGAAGGTTCAGATTGAGGATATAAAGCCCATAGGATGGGGCGATGATGAAGCTAAGGGGGAAGATGTTGAGATAAATATGGTGGATATGGAGAGGCCTCGCTCTGAGATGGAAGAGGTAGAAAAATACTTAGAAAAAGAGAAGTATAGAATGGAGGATAATCACACTGGAGATGCTAGTCTCAAGGATTACCTCATGACATGCCACAAAGGAGATACAGGCATGATACTTTGCCCTAGGTGCAGCATCCTCTACAATCAGAGAATCGCTATGAATTTCGAGAGGGTACAGAGGACTCGAACTGGCAACAATTGGCGCCAGGATAACCAGCTGTTCAGGTGTTATCCTAAGGCTGGAGAAAGTTTGCTGGAATTTGTGTTTTGTTGCTATAAAGGGGCAACCAAGTGCTTGATTTGCCCAAGGTGTTCTACTGTGTATGACCAAAGCATGGCCAGAGCCTTCGAAACGATTCCCTTCGCCCCTTGCTGGAACCATCAAGAAACTGTCCAGATGGGCCCACGTTTCGACAGCAGACACAAACAACGAAGGCCTGATAGCCCTCACCCCAAGGCTGCTCGAAGAGTGACTTTCAAACTCCCTGCTGAAGTGCAAACCGACAGATGGTTGCAAGTCAGAAATGACAAAGGCAAAGATAGATGGAGAAACACCGAACGAAATGCACGCCATGCTATGACATATAGAAGGCAATTCAACACAGCAAAAAGGGAGGAGGTAAGATTAGAAAATTACAAAGGAAGGAACCACATGTCAAGGTCCCAGTGGCGCAGGCAACAAAGGATTCGAAAGGCCGAGAGGGAAGCTGTGGCAAACAAAGGGGTCACTTCAACAAAGAACCAAGGTGAATCTAGCACCAACAAACCAAAAAATCAAACTGAAGACAAACCTCCAGTTAATAGGAGGCTTTTCTCTGAAGTACAACGGGATGAACCAAAGGAATACACTCCAGGCCCAGAAGAGGACGAAGATATGATAACAGATAACTTCGAATCGGAGGGGGAGTCTTCATTCAACCTAAACTGTAACGTGGTATCTGTGCTTCCCTGTGAATTTGGGCAGGAAACCGAAATTGATGAATATGAGGAAGAAGATACCACAGATTTGATGAAACATAGGCCTGTGTGCTACTATGTGATGGACAATGGGGCTATCGAGGAGCAAAATGCGTTCTTCGAACGTCCAGAACCTGCTATGAAGAACCATCTTAAGCCACTATTTATTCGGGCAAAAGTTGGTGTCCATGGTGTGAACAAGGTTCTAGTAGATGGGGGTGCTGCAGTCAATTTGATACCCCATTTCATGCTGAAAAGATTAGAGATCCGCGAAGGAGACATCAATCCCCATAATATGGTTCTGTCCAATTATGAGGGAAAAGTGGGCAAAACACTGGGAGTGGTCCAGTTGGAATTGACAATAGGCTCAAGTTGTAGGCCCACCATGTTTATGGTGATCGAAGCCAAGGCCAACTATAACTTATTACTGGGAAGGGAGTGGATCCATGGCGTGGGGGCAGTTCCTTCGTCAATGCATCAGCGACTAATTCTGTGGAGAGATGATGGAATCGTGGAAAACATCGAAGCAGACCAGAGTTACTTTATGTCAACAGTCAATTTAGTTGACAAGAGGGATTATGATAAAAATCTGGAAAAGATTGCTCTGTGTGTTCTAAATGATGAGATTAACGAAACCAGAAACACCCACTACTACATGACCCTTCGCCGTGATGGCCTTTACTGGGATAGAACAATAATCAGTGAAGAAGAGGGAGTCGAAAGCACTATACAAAAACGGCCAGCAGGCTGGGACTTCGACAACCTTATCCATGACTGAGTCCACCTTTTTCGAAAGGATTTCGGCCTTAGAGGCTGAAATAAATAAATTAACTGTAAAGATGAACGAAGTAAGTGGGGATGGCTCGAAATGCTCACCCTTCAAAGAATTTGAGATGGATCAAAGGTTGGATTCCATCTACGATAAAGAACCCTTAGGCTTCGAAAGGGACCCCATAAACTCAGGTGCCAAAATGTTGGCACAAGATCCACTCGAAGAAGTCAACATAGGGGATGAAAAAACGAAAAGAATAACCTACATAAGTGCAAAACTTAGCCCAGGCCTCAAGAAGGAAGTAATCGAAGTCCTCAAGGAAAATAAAGATTGCTTCGCATGGGATTATGACGAGATGCCTGGTTTAAAGAGGGAGTTGGTCGAACACAGACTGCCAATCAAAGATGGCAAGAAGCCAATCAAACAAACTCCCAGAAGATTCGCACCAGCGGTTCTCACAAAAATTAAAGCTGAGATCGAAAGGTTGCTGCGTTGCAAATTCATCAGAACAACAAGGTACGTCGAATGGTTAGCAAATATAGTACCTGTTATTAAGAAAAATGGTTCTTTAAGAATTTGCATAGATTTTAGGGATTTAAACACTGCAACCCCTAAAGATGAATATTCCATGCCTGTGGCAGAAATGCTAGTAGACTCTGCTGCAGGGTTCGAATACTTGAGTATGTTAGATGGATACTCTGGGTATAATCAGATCTTCATTGCTGAAGAAGATGTTGCAAAGACAGCATTTCGTTGCCCAGGAGCCTTAGGCACCTACGAATGGGTGGTGATGCCTTTTGGTTTAAAGAACGCTGGGGCAACTTATCAAAGGGCAATGAATTCAATTTTCCATGATTTCATTGAAACCTTCATGCAGGTGTATATTGATGATATAGTCATCAAATCTATATCTGCAGAAACACATTTGCATCATTTGAGCCAATCATTCGAGCAAATGAGAAAACATGGCTTAAAGATGAATCCCCTTAAATGTGCATTTTTTGTGCAGGCTGGAGATTTTCTTGGTTTTGTGGTTCACAAGAAAGGGATTGAAATCAACCAGAACAAAACCAAAGCCATAATGGATACGAAACACCTACATCAAAAAGGGAGTTGCAATCTCTGCTAGGGAAAATTAACTTCCTCAGAAGATTCATTTCGAACCTGAGTGGAAGAACCCAAGCTTTCTCTCTGTTACTTCGTCTAAAGCAAGGCCAAGCCTTCGAATGGAACGAAGCCCACCAGGAGGCATTTGACAGGATAAAAAGATACCTCTCTCAGCCTCCTATTTTGTCTCCACCTTCATGGGGGAAGCCCATGAGACTGTACATATCTTCCTCTGAAGTTAGTATAGGTAGTATGTTAGCACAAGAAGATAGCAATGGTATCGAAAGAGCCATGTACTATTTAAGTAGAGTACTAAATGATGCAGAGACCAGATATAGCAATCTAGAAAAGCTATGTCTCTGTTTGTATTTCTCTTGTATGAAACTCAAGTATTATATAAGGCCTGTTGATGTTTATGTTTCATCTCATTTCGATGTCATTAAACATATGCTTTCAAAACCAATAATGCATAGCAGAGTTGGTAAATGGGCTTTAGCCTTAACAGAATATTCTTTGACTTTCATGCCTTTAAAAGCTATGAAAGGTTAAGTGATTTCTGACTTCATTGTGGACCATTCTTTGGTTGAGCAGACTGTCATGAGTTACGTCGAAATGCAACCATGGAAATTTTACTTTGATGGTTCAACCCACAGGAATGGAAGTGGCGTTGGAGTCCTTCTAATTTCTCCTGAAGGAATTCCAACAAAATTCAAGTATAAATTAGATGGTCCTCGTTGCTCGAACAACGAAGCTGAGTATGAAGCGCTCATTGTTGGACTTGAAGCTTTGTTGGAATTAGGGGAAACTAGAGTCGAAATTAAAGGAGACTCAGAATTAGTGGTCAAACAAATTACAAAGGAATATAAGTGTATAAAGGAAAACTTGATGATATACTTCGTCATAGTCAATAGGCTACTAAGGAAATTTGAATACATGGATATTCAACACATACCAAGAATAGAGAACCAAGAAGCAAATGACTTAGCACAGTTGGCTTCGGGTTATAAAGTTTCTACCAGGAACTTTAAGGATTTAGTTGAGATAAGGGGTAGAGTTATGGCTACTAGATTCACACCATCAGATCTGGAAAGTATGAAATTGGGATATGCTGAGAAACAGGGATTCGAAATATTAACCATAAATACTTTGTCAGATGAAGATTGGCGAAGTCCACTGAAGAGTTATTTAGCAGACCCAACTCTGAACGTGGATAGAAAGACAAAATACAGAGCATTGTCATATCTCCTCATGGGGAACAAATTGTTTAAAAAGACCCAAGAGGGTGTATTATTGAAATGCCTAGGAGAAAGTGAGGCATACTTAGCATTGTCAGAAGTCCACAATGGGGCATGTGGGGCACATCAAGCAGGCCATAAAATGAAATGGTTGTTATTTCGATACGGCTTGTATTGGCCTAGCATGCTCAAAGATTGCATAGACTTTGCTAAAGGATGTGAGGAATGTCAGAAACATGCAGGGATTCAACATGCCCCTGCAAGTGAGTTGCATTCGATCATCAAACCATGGCCATTTAGAGGATGGGCATTGGATTTGATAGGAGAAATAAATCCTGCTTCGTCTAAAGGACAGAAATACATCTTGGTAGGAATTGATTATTTTACCAAGTGGATCGAAGCTATACCACTAATAGTTGCTGATCAAGAGGCTATTATTGAGTTTATACAAAAGCACATTATCTATAGGTTCGGATTGCCAGAGAGCATAACCACAGACCAAGGCTCTGTGTTTACTGGTAGAAAGATGCAAGAATTTGTCTAAGAAATGGGGTTTAGATTGCTAACGTCAACACCATATTATGCTCAAGCAAACGGTCAAGTCGAAGCAGCCAATAAAGTGATAATAGGATTAATCAAGAAGCATATTGGCAAAAAGCCAAGAAACTGGCACAAAACTTTGGACCAAATATTATGGGCTTGTAGAACATCTCCTAAGGTAGCTACTAACACTACGCCTTTCCAACTCACATTTGGTCATGATGCAGTGTTGCCAATAGAAATTCATCTACAATCAGTTCGAATTCAGAGACAAAACGAAATCCCAGCTGCATTATATTGGGAAATGATGATGAATGAATTAGTTGAGTTGGACGAAGTTAGATTACATGCATTGGAAATTTTGATGAGACAAAAAGAAAGAGTGGCCAGAACATACAACAAGAGGGTGAAGAAAAAAGTATTCATTATTAATGACTTAGTTTGGAAAGTCATATTGCCCATGGACAAGAAAAATAAAGCATTAGGTAAATGGTCACCTCATTGGGAAGGACCTTTTCGAATATTAAAAGTATTCTCAAACAATGCATATGAAATCGAAGAACTGGTGGATGATAAGCGTATCCTAAAGGTTAATGGGAAATATTTAAAGAAATATAAGCCACGCCTGCAGGAGATTCGAATAGTAACAATGTAACCAAGATATTATAAAAAGGCCAAAATGGCAAGATGAGATGCCAAAATGGCGTTGTTTGAATATTACATATAAGAAACCAAATTGTAGTTAAATAAACACTGAAATTTAGAAATAAGAGTTATTTTTCAATCGGTTGAAAGTGCTTCGAAATGATTCAAGCCTCTGCTGAGCGAAACGCCTGGCTCCTTCCAAGGTTGCCACTTCTCCTTTAAGTTGTTCTGCAGTTTCCATTTCTGCAAGCCCCTGGTTGAGAAGCTCTTCGAATTGGTTACCAACAGTATTGGTTTCGAAGGCTATTTGTTGTTCTTTAGCCTCCTTAACCTTCTGTTGAAGTTCCAGAATCTGCATTTCCCAAAGAAGTATGGACTCAGCTTGAGCCTCATAATCAGTTTTCGCCTGCTTTAGATGCATAGCTTGATCCTCAGCTTCTTGAGAGAGTTTCGAAGCTTGTTCATAAGCAGCATCCATTGCAATGCGTTTTTCTTGAACCTTCTTGGCAGCAGATTCATCTTGGAGAAGGTAACCAGTTACGTTGTCCAGCAAAGCCTGAAGATCGAACAAGAGAGTACTAACTGGCAAGGAGCAGGTAGCAAGATTGACCTTTGTAAGCAACTCCTTCATAGTATAGCAAGCAGTACTATCTTGTTTGAGCACTTCGAATATATCCATATTGAGGATTGTTTTCCTAATCTTATTAAGAAGTACAATTCTTTCATCTGTGGCAAGAGGATAGCTGGTCGAACTTGTGCCAGCCCTAGCAAGTGGGACGTCCCTTTGAGCCAGCTTTGCCTTCATGTACCCAATAGGGTCATTTCGTCTCAGGAGTGCAGGCTCCTCGTCAGTCATTCGAGACAAAGAGGATTGAGGGAGTTCCACACGTAGGGGAGTCACGTCCATTTCAACCTCCATGGGTTCGTTGGTTGCATCACCATCCCCTTCATTCGTTTCGTGCTCATGATCTTCTTCATCATCATCCAAGTCCACCACTTCGATGCCTTCCTTTTCACTGCTATTTGCGTTGGACTCCGGCCCAGCAGTCGAACCATCATTAGCATCCTCCTCCTCAAACTCTTCGTCTGCAGATTCTTCGTCTCTTTGGCCAGAATCAGCTTTCTCTCCTTCAGTTTGAGTGTCCTTTGGGTCCTCTTGAAGAGTTTCAAGAGGGGACTTTTGAAGAGAAGCTCTTTGCAAATCCTCTGCAAATGTTTGAAGTGGTGTTTCGTTTGTCTCTTTCAGAGGAATAGAGGTACCTTGATCATCCTGCTGTTCAGAAGTTCCAGCCAGAACCGCCATATTGGAGGAACCTTTATTCTGTACAAGGTTGCTGGAATCTCCTTGAGGAGAGGAGTTGAGTGGAGCAGCAGCTTTGGATGGTGAGTTCGAAGTAGTGGAAGATGGATTCAAGATGTTCTACAAGGAGCAAAAGAATGTTAAAAACATGCACCAAGGTAATAAGAAATTATTATTTTCAAAGAGATTTAAAGTTCGATTTACCTGTGGACTCTCGGAGGAGAGGTTACTAGCTATGCGTTCCAACATTGTGTTAGAGGTCGAAGGTGGAATTTTGGATTTGGGTGAGGGAGCAGCATCCCTGGAATCTAGTCCAGAGACACTAGTTGGAACGGTACTTTTCGAAATGTCCTTCTTCTGCTTCTTCTTCGAAGCAGTTGGTAAGTTTCCTCCAGCCTTGGGGTCTTCCCCAGTGGTGCTTGATTTCCGCTTCTTGGGAGTAGTAAGAGGAAGTTTGTTGGTCTGAAAGGATGTAAACAAAGAGTTAGATGCAAACCATAAAACATGAGTGAATTCGAAACATCAAGGCTAAGTGATTACCGTTGGAGTTGGAACACTGGTTGTGGTTGGTATTGTTGTTGTTGTTGTGGTTGCAGCAATGGTTGTTGTTTCGGGTGGAGTCACTTTGTCAGTAGTTTCGATAGAGGTTTGAGAGGCGCTCCCTTCTTTCAACTTCGAGGCGGCTGTCTTTATCCTGATGGCTGAAAATCGAAACAATTAAAGCAAAGGTTAAAGATATGGAAAATAAAAGACGTTTGGGATTTTCCCAAGCATTCGCACCTGTGCCTTGATCAGATTTAATTGACATGGCAGAAAGGTCGTATCGAAGGTGTCCTGGGAAATCGTGAAGCCAGTGTCGAGCCCATGTCACAGTCTCAGATGGCTTTGGTTTCCTTTGAAGATGTTTGAACATCTCTTTGCAAGTGAACCACCAAGGATATGGGGGAAACCAAGCCAGAGCCAGTTCTGAGGTAGGTAATCTAGGAAATTTAGGTGGATGCATTTCGAATGCCAACCTATACCTATCCTCAGGTGACAACCCTGAAGGAAGTTTTAACTTAGAAACTTTTTGTTTGAATTTTTCCTTCAAGGTCTCAGCCGCTTGATGCACAGTGGATTCCAAGCGCGTGGGGTCATAAGTAGTTTCAAAATAATTTTGAAAAGCTTTAATCTCTTTGGCATGAGTAAACATACCTTTCTTAGCTGGTACCTGCACATCGAAGGCATCAATTAGTTTATGTTGAATTGTAAGTGTATCGAACATATAAGTTTGATAAAACTTGGTCCACCATTCCAGAAACCCCTTAGCAGTGAGATGGGTAGGTTCGAAGGTTATCAGCTCAAACTGGGCAAAGCCTTGGTATTGTTCTTGTTGTAATTTGGCTTCCCGTGCCTTGAAAGTTCGCCCAGAGGTAATAGCACTCTCAGTTTGAAATAAGGGTTCAGGAATTAGTTGGCATAAGCCAAACTGCCTCGAAACAAAATTTGGCTGGTAAGCGAAAAGAAAAATATGATTCTTGGCTGGAGTTATTCTTGAAGAAATGAGTCTAGGTAGCAAAAAAGCTCTCCATACATCCTGAATCTCCTTGCTCTTAACAGCTTCTGAGAGAGCCATGGTGAACCAGGAAGGTCCATGAGCCCTCGAAGCAAAAGGCGCCATGCTCTCTTCGAACTTGTGCCTTTTGGAGAATATCATGATGTACTTCGAGAATAGGACTTTGAAGTCGTCATTTGGAGTTAATCTTCGAAGCCTAGTGCCTTCGACTATCCTATTAGTTATCTCAGGGTCTTGTTCATCAATGGTGTTGGCAGTTGACAAGGAGGGTTCGAACATGGCATTTAGCCATAGCTGAAGTAACCAAAAAGGGCCAGCCAACAAGATATTCTTGGAGGTATGGGATTTGAGGCTCGAAACAGCTGACCTTAGGCTTTCATAAAGGTCAACTAAGAGCAGTTCACTTAAGCACACTCTTCGATTTTCATGCAAATCCCTGGCTAGAGGAATAAACCTACTGGCTACCTGTAGGGACCTACTGCAGAAGACGTATCTTGACAGCCATAGGGTTAGGAAAGCAATGTGTTCTACATCAGACACACTGTCTCCCTCAGCATGGTAGTGACTGATAAACTTGGAAAAACTTGCTAGTTTGACTTCAAAGTCAATTATGCTCGAATGTTCTTCGTTGTCGGGGATATATGTTTCTCCTACTGGCGATAGCCCAGTGATGGCCGATATGTCGAAGAAGGTAGGGGTGATCATTCCACCTGGGAGATGGAAATTATTATAGGTACTGTCCCAGAAATAGATGGACGCGAATAGCAGAGGGTGGATGTAAGTAAAACCAGGCTTTGACAGCTTAATCAGGTTGTAGATACCTAATTCTTCCCATTGCTGGGATTTCTTAGCTTCTACCTTCTTGAACCAGTTTTGATAAGCAGTATCGGAGGTGGGGCAAGATCGAAACGATTTAAAATTACTTTTTACATAATCTAATACAAAAGGGTCCTTAGGAGGAACAGTTGGATTTTCTATGGTGTTTGAGCCAGAAGATTCTATTGCCTTAGGGGCGTCCATTTTGTTAAATAAGGGTTTGAAACTATAGCAAGCTGGGAAAATTGTCCTGGTATCTTTTAATATTTCAAAAACCGTAAGAGGGCCCATTAAAGCTAACCTCTTACCAGCAACGGTGGTAGGAATGAGTACATGTGATGCATACATCATTTCTTTTTCCTTTGAGATCATCTGGGGAGCAAGAACGGATTGACCTTGGTGAGTGATAACTTTACTTTCCATGGTAGTTCCTGCAGTTTTTCCTTTCTTCTTGGAAACCTTTTTGAGTTGGGATGAAGTAGAAGAAGACATTTTTGAAGGATGTTGAAAGCTTAGGGTTTTTGGCGAGAGAAGGAGGGTAAAAGATTCAGAATGTGAAAAGAAAAGAAAAAGACTAAGTTGATGATGTTTTATAATGTGGAAGTTTAAGCATCCACTGAATAAGGGTGTGATACGTGGAAATCATGGGTTGGTGTGATGAAGAGGTGGCGTAAAGTTAACATGGGTAATAGGCGTGATTTAAAGATAATCATTGTTTGTAACTGCACCATACTATGAAGTGGCTCCAGGCGGTTTAGGAATCCAAAAAGTGTTATGATTGACGTGACTGGAGTCAAATGCATTAAATGTTACGATGATTCGAAGGTCGCATCAAAATCTTGTGTAGATGTTTAAAATAGGTATTTCTCAGAGAGATCGAAATACATATTTTAAAGGGGCATTTTGTTGGCTGAAGATTTTGATAATATTATTAGAAGCCAAGTGAACTGAACGTTTCGATCGAAATGAAACAAAGCGTCATGTTTCGAAGTAGCAGAAGCAGTGTTTCGAATAAGCATATCAAAGCTTGGAGCTTCGAGTGGCAATTATGGGAACATATCTAAAGAAGTCTCGAAATAGCAACAAGGTTGTGTCTGAGAAGTGCATTCGAAACGGAGAAGTACCAAAACATTTGAAATTCAAATGGAAGCGGGACATTCGAAGTTTGAAATTTATGTGCTGGAGCATTTGGAGACACGTGGAAACAAGAGAGAGGCATTGTTCTGCATGTTCTGAACGTGGCATAATCCTATAGCAAGACCGTTGTGGTCGAAGTAGTATAAATAGAAGTCTTAGTATTAGGATTTCGGGTGTCATATCTATTGTACTAAATACTCAGTAACATTCAAATTACCACATGGCAAGGGAAACGAATGCAAGAGCAATGTACGTATGATAGCACCACATGTTTATGATTTAATGAAAACCTTTTATCATTTCCAGCACTTTCCTTTATCTTTCTGCCAAATACCATTTACAAGTTTTCTCATTTAAAGTCTTTTATTCGAAATCTCTTCATTAAAGCCTTACATTTTAATGCTTTCTTTACATTTCAAGCACTTTACATTTCAGAAAACTGTCATACTTTTCATGCCTTTATCTTCAAGTTTTATCCTTCGAACGCCTATTTTTACTTAAAGTCATTTTATAGATTTCTTGCATTAAACGCTTTCTTCATCTTTTACGTTCCAGAGCATCTTTTACATTAACTGTTTTTATAATTCGAAGCCATTTACTTGCTTTTTATGCAATTTTACATGTCTTTACAATTAACATTTATTCATGCAATTTAGTTTTGTGCACATGTATTTTGATTACACCTTTAGATCTTTAAGAGAGAAATCGAAATAAGCCAAACACCTACACAACACTCAAATACTAACCATGAATATCTGTTCGATCATGAGAGTTACCCTAATGACCAAGGAATCCTAGGATCAATCTAGTCGATCCTGTGAGTTACCAGAGAAATTGAATAACAGTCAGTAAGTTTAGTTTGGAAGACTAGTGGTTGTTTACCAGAAATCATTGGAAACATCAGTATACAGTCAAATTTGGCTCAATTGACTAGAAAATTCATCTGTCAATCTTGTGCATTTGGGATCTTTTGAACTTGTTGAACATGTCAAGACAATTCCAAGGGGTCCTTGAGTCCATATGTGAGCTTGGTTTGCCATTGGTTAGGTCAAACAGTCAAAAATTGCCTTTGTGCCGTCAAAACCCTAAAAAATGACCATTTTACCCTTTTGGTGATCTGATCAAATTTCTTGTGGAATTGTAATCCAAACTTGATCAAATGGTCCATATGAGTTCATAATGTTGATGTGGGTCAAAAATCATGAGGTTTGACTGTCAATTGACCACAGTTGACTTTTTACCCAATACAGCTGGTTTCTAGGTCAACTGTCCAATTGACTGGGCAAAGTTTGGAATCAAGACTTGAAACTTGGTATGGATAAACTTGGGAGTCGAATATGAAGCATGAAAGTCATCTTAGGCATTTTAGGTCAAAACATCTTTGTGCAAACTCAAACCCTAATTTGGGTCAACAGTGCAAGGAGAAGTCTTGAGCAGAGCAAACCCTAACTTGATCCTGAGCTCCAAGGGTCTTGTGGTGAGAAAATGTTGAGGAAATGGGAGGGCAAATTTTGGGGTACAACACGCATGATCAAATGTAAATATTGATCATAATAACTTTCAAATTGATTCGTTGTTCTCTCGCTACTCCCTTGGGTATAAAACTCCAAAGCTTTCACTTTGCCGCAATCCTCTTGTGAAAGTCTTGAATAAAACCCCCAAATCTACCAAAGATCTTGGATGAACCCCCCCCCCCCCCCCCCCCCCTTAACTCTCAACCCAATATTCTCGGTTATAGAAAAACCTAATTGGATGTTATCAAACCTCTCCTAGATGGCACCCCAACAAAATATGATTATGCGTATGCATAGGTTGGAGGTTGAAGATAAAGAGAAATAGTGGTAAGTGTTTATAGTTTCATCAGGCTGGAAAGATGCATGGATGATGTATTTATAGGTGTGGAAGATTGTATGCAAAAAGGAAACTTAAGGAATCAAAATACTTAAAAAATAACCCAAACAAACAGTATGTGCCATCCTGAAATACGGATGTGCCGACACATAAAACTGAAAACAACATTATGTGTCAGCCTGAAAAGGCTTATGTGTTGGCATTTGTTAAACAGATGCTACATCCTTCAATATTAAAGCAGATGTGTTGGCCTAAAATTCGTATGTGTCAACACATAATATTGAAACTTATAGTATGTGTCAGCCTGAAGAATGTATGTGTCGTCATGTACAAAAAAGAAGCTACACGCTTTATTATTGAGTTATATGTGTCGTCCTGAAAGACGTATGTGTCGGAACATATGGTTCATTTTTGTGCATAAAATTGTTTTAAGTGAATGGGACCAATTTCAAACATGTTTCAGATGATTCCTAAGATCACTAAATGCAAGGGGTGCCAAAACAACTCAGGGATACAGTCCAATATACAGAAATGCTAAGTTCCTATAGTTTTGACATCATGCACAACATATCTAAAGGCAAGTTGCACTCACATACTCTCCCTTTTTGATGATGGAAAAACTGGATGATGGATTTCATGTGTTAATTATACGTTCCCCCTGAATGTGTGCGTCCCAACTTCATCTCACCTATTATTCTCTCCCCTTTGACAACATTAAAAAGATAATTCACGAGACATGAGAAGTATCATAGTACAACACTAGTATCAATATATCATACAAAGGCGTTTTTGCAAAGTAAAAGCGTGCACTCACATATACCCATATGTATATGGGATGGCGCAAAAATCATGTGAAACATAAATAAAAGATAATTTTCACAACAATTATCCAATATAACATAAAATATACAAGGGTGAAAATTGTTCATACATTTCAACCAAATAAAACATAGTTCAACTACACATGAATGAAAGTATTAAGGAATGCATAAGAAAGAAAACAACACAACAGCTTAGACAATTCAACCCAAAAGAAATTACTAATCAATGACCCCTAGGACCATCATGACGCTAATGATACGTTTTGTCACCACCATGCACCGAGTCACGTATCTCTTAATATAACTATTTGGCCTCCTTGTGGTTTTCAATTGAAGTACTAATCATAGTGTTAATTCTTCCTTGCGTGTTTCTAATGATGTCATCACCGATGGATTAAAATTATGCAGTAGAAAGTGAAGCAAACGTCTCAAAACATGTGTCGTGAGACTTCAATTGCTCATAAATAAGCTTGAATTGTTCAGCTTAAGTAGCTTGGAACTCAGTTCTCCAGGCCATTTCTTCTCCATACCTTTGGTTTTTTTGCTATTTCATATTCTGAAGCATAGTAATCACAACAAAGTTATCAGATTCGTACCTATTTTCTTGTGAGCCAGAACCTGCATCAAATCCCATATATTGATCTCCTTGTTGAGTCCACGAATTGTTTTACCAATGATCCCCCCAATATTGTTAATCTTCATTTTGTTGAGCTGCATCAACATTCAACCATATGTCATCTGTTTCATGATCTGCATCAGCCATTGGAACATCTCCTTGAGGAACCCCACCAAGATCTTCAGCGTAGTCATCAACCCCTTGATCATCACCAAAGTCATAGAACTCACTGAGATCATCAAAATTGTAAATTTTATTCTT
Source organism: Vicia faba (assembly GCA_948472305.1). Classification (NCBI taxonomy): domain Eukaryota; kingdom Viridiplantae; phylum Streptophyta; class Magnoliopsida; order Fabales; family Fabaceae; genus Vicia; species Vicia faba. Next base: position 1,089,130,499 of record OX451738.1, on the reverse strand, counting down.
TGACAATGATACTAGATGATAATACACTTCTCTTTCTGAATCCCAAATGTGTCTCATATTCGTCAGAGTCTGTTGAGTGAATTCTAAATTTGCACTTGTAGAGACATACATCAAATTTGGAATTACAATGTTGAAGTAGTTGAGTATCCTAGCAATCATAGAGGGATAACAAAAGGTGGTCCCTTTGTTGCATTTCTTGATTGCAAACTTCTAGGATACACAATAATTTTGCCTGATTATTTTGATTATGAAATTCTGGCTGCAGATACTCAATGTCACGTTCAATGTTATGACACCGTATCTGACTTACTATATGACAGTAAATACAAAAGCAATAAAGAACACAGTCAATTGTTCACCCAGTTCAGTGTGCAACAACACCTACTCTGGGGGCTACCAAGCCAGGGAGAGAATCCACTATAAGAGATGTTAATTCAGGAATAAACCAACCAGTTTATCTCCTTCACTTAAGACCTACCCAATGCAATTCTAATCTAAGTACAACTTAAACCTGAGTTCCTACTCACTCCCCCTCAATCACAGCAGTGATACATAAACCAATTTGACTTAAGAATTGATGAAGACACTCTTCAAAAACACACACTTGATTAAGCTTCACAACTTTTTAATCAAGCAACACAATCACTCGTGCTTCACAGCTTTGAGTGATGTACACAACTAACTTGACTCTGCTTCACAGCTTTAGTCAAGGAACATTCAAACACTCTTGCTTCAAAGCTTTGAGTGCTACACAACCCTTACAAATAGAAACCTATTCCAAGGCACTTATCACAATGATAATTGCTTGGATTACAAATAAAACAAATCTATACAGATCACAAATTATCTTCTGATCAACAAAAACCATCCTTGAAAAACAGCAGCTCTGTTGAATATATAGCAGATGCAACTTCAGTTAGGGTTTCCAAAAACCTAGGGTTAATTCCGTTTGACCTAAAGACCAGGTCACAGGACTTTATTAAACAGGTTAGGGTTGAGCTAGGTTACCCCTCAGAAAACGCAGGATTCTGTTCAGAAAGGACTGAGTTATTTCCTGAAAAAACTCAGACTTATCCAATCCTGCAATCCTGTTAGTTCAGAACAGGATGTCATAACATCTGTTATGACATCTGAGAAAACCTGTCTACTGATTTAGCAAAGAGTGATCATTTTGCAAAATGCTCAGATACACACTTATAAACATCAGTACTTTAATTACAATATTTTTCTGCAAAGGTACCTAATGAACCAGTACAAACTGAACTAGAATGTTATGACATCACTCATGACATTCACACATACACTTGGGATTTGCCAAAAATTCAAGCCAATACCTAAACACCTACAAACTCCCCCTTTGGCAGATTTTTGGCTAAAAGACCCTAAACAATCAGAGATAGATAGCAGCAGAAAATAAGTGACAGCAGAAAAATAGAACACAGAATGTCAAGTACTAATTAAGCAAGTACCAAAATATTCTCCCCCTCTTTAGCCACAAATGGGCCAAAGAAAACATGTTCAAAAATTTTTACAGTTATCCAAAACAAAATAATAAGATCAGCAGCAGACAACAACAGAACACACTTCAGCACCAACCAGCAACACCACCAAACAGCAATCATTCTTCAAGCACTGTCATCAGATTCTGAGGAGCTAGTTTCTTCAATGTTGAGATGTCCTTCACCCTCTTCCCTTCTGTTTTCTTCAGCTTCCTCCTTTTCTAGCCTGGCAATTAGAAGTTCTAGGGTCCTTTTTCTAGCATCCAGCTCTTTGCAAGTTTCTTTTAAGACACCTATGACATCTGATGTCTTGGACTGGGTCTTTACAGACGATGTCTCAGCTGATGTTATGACAATGTCTGGAGCATGAGATCCCTGAAACAATTTGTAGTGCAGGCCAAGGGCAGGAGCTCTTTTGCAGACTGTATCTCTTGCCACAAGGATATCAGGGAATTGTGCAAGGATGATTCCACAAAGGAGGGAGGGAAAGGCAATTGGTCCTTTGACAGCATAACTGCCAGCATGCTTTAAAGTTTGTTCAAAGATGTACCTTCCATAGTCAAAGGCAGTCTTGGTTCCTACAGCATAGATAAATCTCCCCAATCTTGTGGAGATAGTTGATTTGTGATTTGTAGGCACCCAGTTTGCTGCACCTATTTTATGCAAGATGGCAAATTTCAAGCTGAGTTTACTAGCATTCAGCTTCCCTTTCAATGGCCAGCACTTTACTTGTCTGGCTGTGATGGTTAGACACACTTCATTGTCAGTTGCCTCTAGATCAGGACAGTCCTTATTTGTTCTTCCAAGAAACTTGTTGATTTCTGATGGAGAGAACTTGACCCTTCTTCCTCTAACAAACACACTCTCAAAGTCAGCTGACCTTCCATCAGCACAATCATTTGACAAGTTCACTACAAACTCCTTAACCAGATTTTCATAACATTTGTTAAACTTCATCACTGTCTTCATTAGCCCAGCATTCCTGATCAGATCCATGATGTCTTTGCACTCCAAGGCATCATTGTTGAGTTCTCTCTCCAAGGCTATTCTCTTTAAGCAAACATACTTCCATCTGTTTGCATTGTCAGGATGATGAAAGGAGATGTTGTCTGTTGGCACTTCAGGCACTCTAGCAATCTTGCTGGAGGGAAGCTTCCTTCTGATGGGAGTTTCTTCAATATCAATCTCAAATTCTGATTCATCATCAGAATCAGAAGTTTCAGGTTCTTTACTTTTCTTAGAGATTGGTTGTCTAGTAGTCTGCACCTGTGCCTTCTTCCCTTTTGTATGAATACTTTTCTCAGCCATCCCTTCAGCCTTGGATTTCTTAGCATCAGGTTTATCATTCTGACTACTCTTTCTTTTCATCAATCTCCTAGCTATGCTAGGGTTCACATTAGCAATCAGTTCATTATCTGAGTAATCTTCATCCACATCAATGATAGGTGGATCAGCAGCCTTTTCAGAGGGGTTCTGAATGTTGTCTTTTGGTGTCACAACATCCTCAGTGACATCTACATTTTCAGAACCTTCCACATTTGGACTTTCTGATTGATTTAAAGGGATAGAAATCCCTGGTACAGATTGGTTGCCACTCAGAATGCTAGTAACCAGCCTAGCAATAGCTTGGTGTACTTGAACTGATCCTTCTCTATTAGGTACAGAAGACGAAGGATGAGAAGAATTACCAGAGGCTGTAGCTTGAGCTCTTCCTGCATGTCTGGTTCTGAGCTTTTTGACTCTGGCTGGGTCAGTTGCCATCTCCATGAGAGGAGTGACCTCAAGAACTTCAGATTCTATGCATGTAGTGATTGCCCTAGAATCTTGATCAGATGATGCCGATGATGAGGAAGACGAAGCCGCCATGGTGGAAGACGATGTCTGAGACATTTTGATTGACTTTGAGTAATAGTAGCAGTTTGAGACAAATATTTGATTGGGAGGAGGAAACAGGTTGCAAGGATGAGAGAGGTAGGGGGTAAAAGGGAGTCTCTTCAACTTCTTAAAGCTTTTGAAGGAATTGTGAAAGAATATGATTAACCCACTAAATATAGACTTAATAAAATGAATCCCTTCAACCCTTGTTTTAAGCAAAACTAATTGCTATAATTTCTCATGTTGGTGAATACCCAACCTGCCCCTCAAATTTTCAAGTTTATTTCCAACAAGAGCCTTGGTAGAAGAATCAGTCAGCTGAAACTTAGAGAAACTGTGTTCCAGTTTAAATGACTTCTTCTCTTCAAAGTCAATAGGGTTCAAGGAAATGTTGAATGTTTTCAGATTGTCACAACACAATGTCACAACATCTTGTGTAACATTGTACTCAGGGAGCATCTGCTTTGACCAGATGTTTTGAGAACAGAATTTATGAGACTTGTTATTTCCAACATCCTTGTCAAGATGACTTAAGGATCTGACAACACATTCTTCTTCAAGTTTATTTGCCACATCACATATATTATCAGCCTGTAGTTTTGGAGTTCTTCTAACAGTTTCCATAGCTTTTTTCATTCTTCCAAGCTTATGCTGCCACAGTTTCATCTCTTTTTCTTCTTTGATGATTTGACACATAGTGGAGATATCAGTGTTCTCAGGCTGCCACACGTAACAGTTATCTTTGGATTTGATTCCCCTCATTACAACATCTAGTTTTTCATTAAATACTAGACATTCAGATCTTGAGAAGTTGACCATGAATCCTAGATCACATAATTGACTGATACTAATGAGATTAGTAGTCAACCCTTTTACCAGCAGTACTTTATTCAGACTTGGAACTCCAGGGCAGTCCAAATTACCAACTCCTTTGACTTCACCTTTAGCACCATCTCCAAAGGTCACAAAACTGGTGGTGTGAGGCATAACATTATTGAGGAGATTTTTGAATCCAGTCATGTGTCTGGAACATCCACTGTCAAAGTACCAATCTTCCTTTGCAGAGACCCTCAGGGAAGTGTGAGCTATCAGTGCAGTAGCCTTTTTCTTCCATTGAGGAGCATGTGGTACCTTTTTAGACTTAGGTTTGACACCTGAGATCTGATTAGGGTATCCATGTAATCTGAAGCAGAAGGGCTTTATGTGGCCATATCTACCACAATGATGGCATTTCCATCTTTGGTACCTTTTCTTCATATGTCTCTGTTCCTGATGTTGAGAGTTGTGTTGAGACATCCATTTTGACATTTGCTTACCAGTACCAGATTTCTTTGCTTCCATAAATCCTAGTCCAGATTTATTTCCCACATTTTGTCCAACCTGAAGGATCTCTTCCAATTTGTCTGTTCCATTGGTCAACATCTTGACAGATTTGGTCATTTGATTCAGTTGTGAGTTCAGCAGTTGAACTTCTCCTTCTAAATGACTTATAGTTTCAAGATTTGCCCTCTTTTCAGCCTCCAGCTTTATAATGAGTTTTGATTGTTTCTCATTCTGCACACAGACTTCAGCACTTCTGATACACAATTTCTTGTAGGTATCAGCCAGTTCTTCAAATGTCACTTCTTCATCACTAGTGTCACTTTCAGAAGTACAAACACTAGTTAGGGCAGTAACTAGTTTGGCAGATTCTTCTTCAGAATTACTTTCTGAATCATAGTCAGACCAAGTAACAGTCATTCCTTTCTTTTGCTTCTTAAGAAAGGTAGGACATTCAGCTCGAATATGTCCATATCCTTCACATCCATGGCATTGAATACCTCTGCCTTGGTTTCCCTTATCTTCTGACCTTGGTCTTCTGCTGGAACTGTCAATGTCAGAGGGAATGTTATGAACATTAGACCTTGACTTTTGGTCCATTCTTTTGATGAGCCTGTTGAACTGTCTTCCAAGCATGGCAATAGCTTCTGATATGTTTTCTTCTTCATCCTCCTTGTATTCAACATCAGTGTTGGATACAAGTGCTATGCTTTTGTTCTTCTTGTCACCATTATCAGTGATCCCCATCTCAAAAGTATGAAGAGACCCAATAAGTTCATCCACTTTCAACTTGCTAATGTCCTGGGCTTCCTCTATGGCAGTTACCTTCATTTCAAATCTTTTAGGCAAGGATCTGAGAATCTTCCTCACCAGTTTTTCTTCTGACATTTTTTCTCCCAGTGCTCCTGAGGTGTTGGCAATCTCCAAGATGTTCATGTGAAACTCATGAATGGTTTCATCTTCCATCATTTTTAGATTCTCAAATTTGGTGGTCAACATCTGAAGCCTTGACATTTTTACTTTGGAAGTTCCCTCATGAGTAGTTTTGAGAGTGTCCCAAACTTCCTTGGCCAGTTCATATTGATGTACTAGTCTGAAAATGTTTCTATCAATTCCATTGAACAAGGCATTTAAAGCTTTTGAATTTCCCAGAGCTAACTCATCTTCTTCTTTACTCCAATCTTCCTCAGGCTTCAGACTGATTGTCCCATCTATCTCAGTTATGGTGGGATGAATCCATCCTTTGTCAGCAGCTCTCCAAGCCTTTTTGTCCAGAGATTTTAGGAAGGCAATCATACGAGGTTTCCAGTAGTCATAATTAGTTCCATCCAGAATGGATGGTCTATTTCCAAAAACTCCTTCTTTGTCCATAGTGCCAGAAAGTGATATCCCTAGATCTCACCCAGTAATACAGGCAGGGTGCCTGCTCTGATGCCAATTGAAATTCTGGCTGCAGATACTCAATGTTACGTTCAATGTTATGACACCGTATCCGACTTACTATATGACAGTAAATACAAAAGCAATAAAGAACACAGTCAATTGTTCACCCAGTTCAGTGTGCAACAACACCTACTCTGGGGGCTACCAAGCCAGGGAGAGAATCCACTATAAGAGATGTTAATTCAGGAATAAACCAACCAGTTTATCTCCTTCACTTAAGACCTACCCAATGCAATTCTAATCTAAGTACAACTTAAACCTGAGTTCCTACTCACTCCCCCTCAATCACAGCAGTGATACATAAACCAATTTGACTTAAGAATTGATGAAGACACTCTTCAAAAACACACACTTGATTAAGCTTCACAACTTTTTAATCAAGCAACACAATCACTCGTGCTTCACAGCTTTGAGTGATGTACACAACTAACTTGACTCTGCTTCACAGCTTTAGTCAAGGAACATTCAAACACTCTTGCTTCAAAGCTTTGAGTGCTACACAACCCTTACAAATAGAAACCTATTCCAAGGCACTTACCACAATGATAATTGCTTGGAGTACAAATAAAACAAATCTATACAGATTACAAATGATCTTCTGATCAACAAAAACCATCCTTGAAAAACAGCAGCTCTGTTGAATATATAGCAGCTGCAACTTCAGTTAGGGTTTCCAAAAACCTAGGGTTAATTCCGTTTGACCTAAAGACCAGGTCACAGGACTTTATTAACCAGGTTAGGGTTGGGCTAGGTTACCCCTCAGAAAACGCAGGATTCTGTTCAGAAAGGACTGAGTTATTTCCTGAAAAAACTCAGACTTATCCAATCCTGCAATCCTGTTAGTTCAGAACAGGATGTCATAACATCTGTTATGACATCTGAGAAAACCTGTCTACTGATTTAGCAAAGAGTGATCATTTTGCAAAATGCTCAGATACACACTTATAAACATCAGTACTTTAATTACAATATTTTTCTGCAAAGGTACCTAATGAACCAGTACAAACTGAACTAGAATGTTATGACATCAGTCATGACATTCACACATACACTTGGGATTTGCCAAAAATTCAAGCCAATACCTAAACACCTACAGATTATGTTGAGAAGGATGTAAATAAGGTGTATTTCGGCGTTATCCACTCTTTAGAATCCATAATTTTTTGGATGCAATATGTGAGTAACAAACCAATGCATTATGCAAGGCAATTTTTTGAGACATCCTGTGGTTATTCCCTCATTGTTATCATCATCCCTTGGTGCCTTCAATTGCTCATTTGAATGAAGCCTCTACTTGAATTTAAAATGACAACTTGAATCTGTAGACAATGTCTCATTATGTATAGTGATGCCAAAAACTGATTTCCATATATCATTAGTGAAAGTGTTATCCTTACCACCTAAGCAGAAACTAAACTCAAACCTGCGACGCTCAAATATCCTAGCATAAAACACTCGAACTAAGTCTTTATTACAATCTTGGGTCAACTGCATAAAGTAGTTTATTTCTTGATGATTGATTTGAATCACAACCCTGGAATGTGAAGGTCTTCAGCAGTTCTTATCTTGTAATAGTTTTGCTTTGTTACATGTATACCTCGACATTTTTTATCAAAGAACTCCATATTCTCTTTGTCAACCAAATCAAACACAAATTCTAATGCACTTAAGGATGCAACAGTCTTCTGTTTGCCTTTACCATCACATTTTCCTCTTGAAATCTTAGGAGCCATCAAAAATATTTCCAATTCAACTCGCACAGAAGGTGTTTGATAAAATGCTAAAACCAAAATTGTTGTGTTTTGAGTGAATTTCGTGCAAAACCTACCTTTTATGATGATATGATAATTAAAAATTCAAATAAATCACAAAAACACATACAATATAGGGAATTATGGATGAGAGATGCTAGAGATGAGACAAGAGAAATTGTGACAGATTTTTCTGTATAAGGTGACGGGCTTTGAATGAGAATTAAGAGATAATTTTGAAGAAAGAGGGAGTCAATGATTTGCATTTGATATATTTTATGACAAATTGATGAGGGTAGAGAGAATCTTGACTGAAAATTTTAATTTTGAGGTTGGGATCATGAATCAAGAGGATTAGGAATCAAAGAAGAAGATGAAAATTAAAAACTACATCCTCATATGGGTACACGTGTCGGCCTGATTAGATTATGTGACGGTACATATGACTCATGTGTCGGCCTATACTGAAGCAAAGACTCAGGAAACTCAATATTTAACACGATGTGTCGCCCTATGAGAATTTTGTGCCAGCACATACTAAACCAAATTTTAAATCATGTTGAAATATTAATTTTCAAGCCGACCTAAATGCATCATGTGTCGACTCTTGCGTGCAAAACACAGAGACAATAATGGATACCAATTTTTGACCAAATTTAGAGTAATGCAACTTAACTTGTGCACGAGTGTTGATGAAATGCATAAATATTTGAACATTTTTCATGATTTGAAACATTTCGAACAAGTGATATACATGAACGCACACATAAAATAATAAAGGAAAAAACCATTCAACATTTATTTGAATCATCTTAACAATAATTAGACAAAAGAAAAGAAATACTCACAGAGAGAGGGAAAAATTGAAATGATACAATCTCACCGTAATCAACGGAGCGTGCACGAGCATTTCGCGAGGAACTCCATAACAAGAGCTTAGAAAAATGCAAAAAGTGCTAAAAACCACATCACGAATCACTTCTTCTTCATAATGCTTGAGATATCACCAACTCTTTTATCAATAAAAGACTTCTTGTTCATACTTCCTAGGATACATATTCTTTCTTATTGTCACACAATCAATAAAATTTGAATATGTTACATATTAAATGTCTTGAATTTGCTACAAATAAATCCCCATAACTTCCTTATAGAATCAAGACATTTTTCCTGCAATATCAAACACAATTTTTGCACTTACGCGGCCATTGAGAAATGCCATTAGGAACTGAAAATCTCCTAAACTTGCATTTAACAATAGTATGACCTTTCATACAATAGTAGTAACAAGTTATATTTCGAGAGATGTTACTTTTACTATTAAGTTTATTTTCAACAAATCTGTACTTTTTGTAAGGGGGATTCAAAGATTTTTTAAACTTTATTGGATCTATAGAAAAGGTGATATTTGGTTGTTGTGCCTTGTTTAGTTTGGCCTTAAGAGAATTAACTTCTTTTTGCCAAATATAGCAAGTCCCACAATCAAAATTAAATGGGTTGTCATCTTTTTCATTTTTGACTTTTTGACTATCTACTATAGAATGCTTTAAGCTTCCATTTTCTTTTCCGTTTCTGAATATTTTGCCTCTAAGTATGAAAAGAGTCTTTTATTTGAGGCCAAATTTTTGAAAGCTTCAATCGCTTCTCTAAGTAAATTTTCAAAAGCATCAAGTAACTCTAAATGAGACAATCCATCAATATATTTGTATTGAGAAGAATTTACCTTATTTTTCTTACCTCCTTGATAATGACTAGAGAGGAAAATCTCATCATGTCTTGATGATTTGGAGTCCTTCTTCTTTTCTTCATGATAATGACCGGAGATACACACTTCATCATACTTTGATGGCTTGACTTCTTCTTTCTTATTTTTATGATAACGTCTTAACAAGTAAATTTCATCATATTTTGATGGTCTGTGTTCCTTTTTCTTTCTATTATTGAGGTGAGATGAAAGACAAAAGTCGGCCAATTCTTCATCTTCACTAGAGTCTTCATCACTTGAGGATTTAATATCGCTTCCCCAAGCCATAAGCCTTCCTAGGTTTGCTATGATTTTTGCGTTGACTCTTCTTCTCATTTTTATCACAGAGTGGACATTTCGGTCGATAATGGCCATATTTTCCACAATTATAGCATGAAGGTATTGAATTTATTCCTTTGGATTTATCTTGATTAGAATCTGTAGATTTTCCTTTAGGCTTAATGGAGTTTTTGTTAAGGTTCATTTCACTTTTATTTTTCAATTACTTATGGTACTTTTTGACAAACAACCTCATCTCTTCATCATTTGAATCATAGTTGTTACTAACACACTATCACAAAGGTGCTCACATTTTAAGGACCTTGAACTAGAAACCCTAAGAGCTTTAGACTTGGTTCCTTTCTCCTTATCCATGTCTTTCTCCATTTTCTTCTTCTTCTCAAGTTTCCTTTCATATTTCTCCAAGCAAATGAGTTATTGTTCGTGTTCTTCCAACTTTCCAAACAATGTAGTGAGATCAAGTGTTGCAAGATTATTGGCTTCCTTGAACATTGTGACCTTTGGTTTCTATTCCTAGTAACACATCTCAAAACCTTTTTAGTAGAAATAACATTGGAGAATCGCTTTAGCATTTGAGCAATGGTTTCATCATGCTTCATGCGAAAGAGTTTAAACTCTTGATTAAGTGTGTTAATTCTAGCTTGTTTGACCTCATTAGTTCCCTCATATGTAACTTATATAGCATCCCAAATATCCTTAGCGGTTTCACAATGATAAATACGATAAAACTAATCAACTTCAAGAGCAGATATGATAATATTTTTTCTTTCCAATTGTGTCCCCACTTCTTATAATCTTCCTCATTCCATAATGCTTATGGCTTAGGTGTGACAACATCATCAACAAGATGTGTAACCTGTGTTGGACCATTTTGAATAGCCTCCCACACACCTTTATCATATGATTTAACATGGATTTGTATACAAGCTTTTCAATAACTATAATTTTCTCTTGTAAATATTGGGGCCCTTTTATAATCCCCTTTAGGTTCGTACTTCATTTTCTAATAAGAGTTTCGAAGCATGGAATTAACCAGAACTCTTGATGTCACTTGTTAGAGGGGGTGAATAGATCATCCAGCCAAAAGTACCAATAAAGAATTTGGTCTTTAAAATTTATTTGAAATGAGTGAAAGCGAAAGGTTTTAACATGGATCGATAAAATTCGTCTATACGAACCGAGTTATTAGAACTCGGATATGCAAAAAGTCTTATGGAATAAATGAATCAATAAGAGGAGTTAATACACTTGAAACAATAAACACTTTATTACTCGTTTATAACAATTCACTAGCAATATATTTCCAATGAAATTAAGCAATAATAATGAAAAATGCAATTTGTCAAACATTTGGTGTGCGAATGAATTTTCAGAATTTTTCCTTGAGTTTTGTTGATATGAAAAAGCACTTATAATCAAAGTGATTATAAGCTAATAAGTAACCAATTTAAAAATAAAAATAGCCACAGAAAAATTCTTACGAGTCGATCGATCAATCAATGAAATTCAACAAATTGTTTATGAAAAGTAAAGCAAGTAAAGAGATAACAGAGAGCGACACAAGGATTTGTTTAGGAAGTTCATCAATCGTCCTTACTATGATTACGTCTCCTCGAATTCTATTTTTGAATTGAGATAAATTTCTTACTATGTAAAAAGTTGATTACAAGAGAAGTGTTCCAAGAGCAACCCTATAAACCCTAACCATTTGTTGTTGATTCAACCTCTTCTCTTCTTTAATATTGAGCAAGACCAAGATACAATAGCTACCAATTGATTTATCGAATCTTACTACTCCTTTGGATACCAAACTCCAAATCTTTTTGGAGCACGATCAATTGTAACTATTGAACACAAACACTTTCAATTTAATTCGTCGTTCTCTCGCTACTCCCTTGGGTACCAAACTTCAAACCTTTCACTTGACTGCAGTCCTCTTTTGAAAGTCTTGAATAAAACCTTCAAATCTACAAAAGATCTTGGAGGACAAACCTTAGATTTTTTTTTGGATGAAATACCCCACAATTCTCAATCCAATATTCTCGGTTACAGAAAAACCTAATTAGACGTTATCAAACCTTGCCTAGATGACACCCCGAAAAAAGATGATTATGTGTGATTTATAAGTGTGCGTGCATATGTTGGAGGTTGAAGATGAAGAACAACAGTGGTAAGTGTTTATAGTTTCATCAAGTTGGAAAGATGCATGAATGATGTATTTGTAGGTGTGGAAGATTGTATGTAAAAAGGAAACTTAAGGAATCAAAAGACTTTAAAAAATGACTCAAACAAACAGTATGTGTCGGTCTAAAATACGGATGTGCCGGCATATAAAACTGAAAATAGCAGTATGTGTCAGTCTGAAAAAGGCTTATGTGTCGTCCAATATACATAAATGCTAAGATCACTAAATACAAGGGGTGCTAAAACAACTCAGGGATATCGTCCAATATACATAAATGCTAAGTTCTTATAGTTTTGACATCATGCAAAACATATCTAAAGACAAGTTGCACTCATAGATCCAACATATTAAAAGCAAACATTAGATGAATTCATTAAAATGGAACAGTGTCCAATATATTCTTTCTCTCTGTGTTAAACCTTCATTATCTTCTCTATTTTCCCACTTTCTTAATCACGTGACTTATATCATTATTTTATTACTTTTGCTCATGTTTACTTTACAACTTCTTGTATTAAAATCAAAATGCTTAATACAATCTAAGTGGGATTGATACTTTGTCTTATCACTTGGTACTAATTCAACCGTGTATACTTGCACGTACAAAAATTAGCCCATTAGGAACTAGGATATCCCAAATCTCTGTTGCAAATGCTTGGTGATATATGGGTTATTCGTCCTTAACCACATCAAACTCTACATTTTGCTAATGGTGTAAGTCATGGACACTCTCTTCCATAATGGTTAGCACATTTACTATTGTAACCCCGTTGTTGTTGGTTGTTTTTGTTGTTGCTACTAGTGATATCCCTCGTCATCATGTGATGGATCAGACTTCTATTAGAATGAGTGTGTGTGTGTGGCCCATATCCATTTTATTGCTCCCCATGGGTGTTAAATGTACTTGTAAAAGTACACTAATAACAATTTAACTAGTGAGGATCAGTAAAGTCACATACGATACTTATGAATTGTGTATATTTTTTTCTCCTTGTGTTCTTCCCCTTAAATAATTGCTCTGGTTCGTCTTACAAAAAACTACATGAAACGAAAATTAATGTGATTGCCCTTGATTTGCATGACCACTTAATGATGATTGAAAATCAGGCGGGATTGCCTAAATCTCGAATCTTGATATTCTCAATCAATCATAAAATATGTTCTCTATCGTATCTCCATTAGATATCGTCATGCATTATACTTAGATCGACATAACCTACCTATCCTATCAACTATTTCAGCTCAATCTCACTCTTTTGGATAGACTATTTATCGAGGAGAGTTCTATTGGATTGAACTGAACATTAATATCTATCTAATTGACATTATATGGACAAAATTCGACCGAGTTGTCAATGGGTCACTTATTGATTGAGTCTTATCATTAAAAAAAAAAAAGTTTTTTGAGGAATTGAATCTAGGACAAACACACTCGTGGGCAAACAAGAATGCTCAAATAGTAGTAAATAGTAGTAATTGGTTTTATGTAGTATACCAAGCATTAAATGAACTGAGCACATGTTAGGTCATATTAACTACATAGAATACTAACATTACAAAAGATCATTAATCGAGGAAAGGCCTTTGATTTGAAGTTTATATAAACCTCTTTTCTTAGTAGAATGACTCAAAATCCATGGTACCTTAATAGGACACCTCCACCAAATTCACGTAATATCTTATACAAAATTTATTGTTAAGCAAGCGGGCTCCATTTAAAGGTCTCTTTCTCTTTACAAAGTCAGAAGAAAAGGACAAGTGAAGTTTTTTATTTTATTTTTTGATATGATGCTTTTGATGTATTAAAGGGCCAGCATTAAAGCACAGTGTGGTTTTATGTCCTAAATCTGTGAAACTTAGCTGCCATGCTGCAAGCATGTCTGCTTATCAGACAAAGATTTGGGTATCTTTTGACAGGTAAGACTGGTCCTATGACCCTATAGTAATATCATAAATGAATTTTTCAAAATCTTAAAACACTCTCAAAAACAGTAAACGGGACTATATATTTGACGAATGAATCATAATCATTCCAAAAACTACCTTATTTGTGATTATAATTTATAACCTAAAGTTTTTGTTTGGTACAAAACAGTGTTGGTGTGAAAAGACAAAATGAGGACGTGAACAAATACATGAAACAAAAGAATGCATGTGTTTATGTTGTTTTGTGTTGTGTACACATACTATGAAAAGTCAAATTTTAGGGTGGTTATAATTAGACATGAGGTTGTTTCTGTTGGGACAAATGAAGAAAACAATAAATCGTAAATGCAATAGTAAATGGTATCGATAACAAGCAATGAATCTTGTTTTGTGTTATGTACCGTGCAATGTTGTTTATCTTTGGGGATGAAAATCAATTGACAGTGTTTATAGGAGGATATCGACTGAATCACTAGCTTATGGTGACTTTTAAGGTGGACAAATTGTTAAGTTTGTATAGTTATGCATAAGTGTATTAACAACTGTAAATATATGAATTTAAAATTTAGTGAATTGGATTTTGCAAAGAGAATCTAATTTATTGGTGATAAAAATATATTTTATAATGTCAAGTTTGAAATGAAGATCGAAAAGAGTTATGATATTGATTTGGAATGTTTTTATCAGATGTGTTTAAAGAAATAATATTTTTAAACTTTAAAGTTAAAAGATGGTAGAGGTGTTCGACTCGGTAACAATCATACTTGTAAAGTTTATAGTATTGATAAGATGGGCTTACAATGTTTGATGATTGTGAGCTCCTTATACGTAATGTGAGTTATGTTCTTGAGCTCAGACGGAATTTGTTGTCCATAATCATATTTGAAGATTTAGGTTATTGTATTAGAGTTGGACATGTGGCATTAAAGATTTATATGGTTTCAATGTTATTGATCATTCATCATTAACTTCTGAAGACTTTCATGACAATAATAAGTTATGAGATTTATGGTCAATGCATGGTAGATTCTGGGACGTTAATTTAATCAAGGTGTCATACCTCAAATTTGTCCGCTCTTATTTTCTACAATAAAAAAATATTTTAAACATGATTTTTATAATATCATTTGATTTTTATAAATGTTCGCTTACAATTCTATTTAAAAAATATAATGATTTATTTCAGATTGAGTTTATTTACAAATCAGTAACATAGCATAATTGGTGAAGAATAAAACTTGCAAGCATAAGGGCATGAGTTTAAATCTCTTATGTTGCACTTTTAATATTTTCTTTCCAATTTGGATGGTTTTTTTATCTATAAATAAGACATGTTTTTCACACTTCAAGATCATCCACAGTATTCACAATTTCTTTCCCACAATTCCACACACTTTCTTTTAAAATTTCTTTTCAACACTTTTGGTGTTATTTTGTTATTTTTGCCGATGGTTCAAATATGAGGTCTCCTGTTGATTTCTAATTCTTATCCCTTTTTAATTTTAAATTGTTTTAAACACTAAGTGATGATTTATCTTATGGTTTTTCTTCTTATTAATCATATTTTTACACTAAATCTCATCCCCTCAAAGTTTTTTCACATTTTATTCAATAGCCACTTTTATTTCACGTTGCTTTACAACTTTTGTTACAGTAACAATTCACAATTTCTAAAGACACATAATACATATTCATTCACACTAACATGTTTTTTTATTGTACATATACTCCTTCTTTATACACGTGAATATTCTAATCTCTTTGGTTCTTTCTCAAAATATCCCTAAACCATATATCATAATTAATTCTGATAATACTCATGGTTACTAATTTTTCTAACTTTGTATTTGCTAATTCCTGCTAGTTTTTTATTGCTTATATAATGATTTGTTTTTTCTAAACAAAAGCATTAACACAAATAAACAATTCATAACCTATTTCTCACAAATTATACACAAAACCATTAAATCTCATAGCACAACATGTACAATTTTATTCTTCTTTTTTTCAGAAAAAACATAACAATCTGACTCACAAGTGCCACAGAACATCTATGCACTTGTACAAATTTTATTTCATTTTTATTTCAGGAAACAGAGACAAAATTGATTACGATACAAACACCCGCAAGCAGTATTCCAAATCTTATCTTCCTCAGCCGGAACAACCCAAGCATCAACAGATCTCTGCGCCTCTTCTCAACGATTTCGGTTTGTTCTCTTTTGATTTTTTTTATGTTATTTATGCTACTATTTGTTTTGATTTGTGGTGGATTTGAGAAAGAAAGAGAAATTTTTTGTTTATGAATAAAGACATGGTTATGAGAGAGAGAAGGTTATTGATATTTGATTCACATTCATCCTGCTGTAACATTTATCTAACATTTTTTTTATATATAACACATACCGAAATGCTATTGGTGGTTAGTGTAATTGTTGAAATAGTCAAAATGTGGTTTCTCTTTCTTTTGCTTTACTGTTATTGTTTTTTAGAATAAAATATGTGTATAAAGTTGGACAAGGGTGGAACGTCCACCTTTAGTTTTTATTTATTTCATTATTCTGCTTTTTTTAAACCTTTTTGTGGTTTTATAAAAAAGCAAAAAAATATATATTTAGTTGGTTATTAGATTAATTTAGATCACTTATTGTAAAATAAAAATATTCTTCTTTATTTCATCAAAATATTTAATTAAAAGAAATAAAAATACAAAACTACCAAGAAAAACACTTTATTTAGTTTATTAGATTTTATATTTAATTAATACTAAAAATGTTAACAAAAAATAAATAGAAACTAAATTCTATACAAACTTTATACATAATTTTTAAATATCTATATCATAATTAAATTAATTAATATTCTACGAAGATGTTAAAATCCATGCAACTCACCAAATCCACCACCCGCGAGCGACACGTGGCCAATATCTGGCCACGTGATAAGGGAGACTTCATCAGACTCCCTTCGCATACCTCATGACGAGCAACTCGTGGCCAATATCTGACCGCGTGAGGAGAAAGACTTTATCAGACTTTCCCCGATTTATGCCATATCATACTCGATCAATCAACTTCAAAACAGCTAACCAACAACAACATCAAATTATTTTCTACTAACATAACAAAAACTATAAGATTATTTTCGAAAAAATGATTAAGGAGAATTTCTTCTGAAATTAACTGTGAACAATGTCTACGATCACTCAATTTACAACTCAGACAAGGTTCAAGATTAATTCGAAAGTAATTCTACGCAATCTTATAAAAAAACACAAATCCACTGCGAACTACGAAATGGGACTTTGATTCCTCCTAAGAGAATACATAGGCATACGATTAAAATCGTGACGAGTCCCCCTAACTAAAAAAACAAACCCTTTTCCCGCTAAATAAAATTAAAACCCTTTTCCCGCTAAATAAAATTAAAACCCTTTTCCCGCTAAA
Source organism: Vicia faba (assembly GCA_948472305.1). Taxonomy (NCBI): domain Eukaryota; kingdom Viridiplantae; phylum Streptophyta; class Magnoliopsida; order Fabales; family Fabaceae; genus Vicia; species Vicia faba. The sequence continues at coordinate 1,089,113,010 of OX451738.1, read as the reverse complement.
TAAAATTCAAACCCTTTTTTTCCAATAATAATTAAAACCCCTATTTCCGAAGATCGCGCTTCTAAACCTAGTATCCTTGTGAACAAGGTAGATAAGGGGTGCCTAACACCTTCCCCTCGTCTAGAACCGAGTCCAAATCTAGAATCTCTGACTTTTAGGATTATTCCTTTATACTCCTTTCCTTTAGGATAAAAATTAAGGGCGACGACTCTGATTTAAAACCAGTTGCAACATCTGGCTGCTCTGTTGGGGACTCAACCCTAGGTTTAGAAGCATCTCCTTTAGGTTTTAGGATTTTCTTATTTTTGGGTTTTTCTTTATTTGTATTTATTTATTTATTTATTTATTTATCTTGCTTATTATTTTATCATATTGTATATGTGGTGGGATTTACTATTGCGAAAATTATTTTTCAAAACCCTTAGAAAGATGGTTCGTCTATTAGCCAAGGGGTTACATCAACCTTATGAGTTTATGTGATGATTTCTCCTAAAGTCGGTGGAATTCCGCAAAAGGAATACCTCTCGAGAGACATCCTCTTGGGAAATAGGACCTTGGAATGACACCATGACTCTTTGTACGACCTTCAAACCAAAAACTCGTGACGAGACCTTTCATGACCTAGAGCCGAAAGTTTCGGTTTATAAAGAGACTTAGTTTAAGGGAGGCCCTCATGTCTTTCCCTCTAGTGTCATTCATGATACCCTTAAGGAAGCTACTTTATAGGGAGGGTAGAATATCTGAAGACCAGTACTAAGAACCTACCTTCTATGGATATCTTTCACAAATCCCACTACAATCTACAAACCTGCAAGGGTCATCCCTTCATCCACTACTATATTTAGCCCGTAGGGCTTCCGTATTTATCATCAACCATATCCTGTAGTGACTCCTCGTCGTCTTTCATTGGCCATAATCCTTAAGGAATTCATACATGTCTCAATCTCTAAGACAATGTAGAATATCATCAAATTTATGTCTATTACCATCTTTGTTCATAAGGAGCCCCTGCCTGTCTCAATTTCTGAGTCAAAGTAGGATATAATCATCAAACTTTTATAGGGAACCCCTACGTCTATCATCATACTATGTCTACATCGCATTGCATATCCATGAAACTTTTTTTACATACCTAAGAGCGAAAAATGTTTTTTCATACCCAAGCATTTTCATACATTTACATTTCCATCTATTTTTACAAAATTATTTACACTTCCACCCTTATCCAATTGTGATCCACCTAGCAAGATTCTCGATACTCGCAAGTGAACTAAAAGCATGTCTCAAGAAGGCATGGAAGAACTCAAAAGAGGCCAAGAACTGTTAAAGGAGGAGGTTCACCAGTTAAAGACTCAAATGAACTTGATCATGCAATTATTATTGAGGAATGGAGATAACCCTTCATCATCCCAGCCACAGGCCAATTCAGCACCGCAGATGCCACCACCACGGGAAATTCCCCCACCTCAACAACAACTACAACGACCTTATCAACATAAGGGATATGCCCAAAAAAGGAAAAGACAAAAGCTATCACCTAGGAGATTTGATCCACTTCTCATACCGCACAGTCAACTGCTACAGTATTTACTCAAGGCATCCTTGGTAGAGCTGAAGCCACTTGTTCCTCCAATCGGGGAACTCCTACCAACATATGATGAAAATGAAAAGTGCGAGTATCATGCAATTCTACAGGGCATACCCTCGAAAAATGTTGGGCTTTCAGACACAAGGTCCATGATTTGATCGACAGTAAGCAGTTAACTTTTGAAGAAGGGGTCTCATCAGTGAATGGTCGCCCTTGCCTTGACAAATCCAAGGACTAAAGAAGAATCCCCTAAAGTCACTGGGTCAACAAGAAGGCTTTCCCTAGATTATTAGGCCTTTATCATTTCAAATTATGATTTCTTTCTTGCTAAGTGTTATTTGTTATAAACTTTGTACTCTTTAGTCAAGTAATTCTAATAGAATAAGCATGCATATTTTTGAAATTGATTCATTCCACAAATAATCAACGACTTTCCATTTGCACTCTTCTTTTCCATTTTTTAAATTAACATATTTCGATGGAGAATGATGAAAATACAAAATAATCAAATTTTTGCTGGCGTATGCTTTTTAATAGTAAGGCATAGCTGACGATGTAAGACCTTATTTCAATTCCTAAACAATGGAGAAATAAGGTGTTAAACCGTAGTTAACCCCCTCGAGCCAAAAGTCAGAGTTCTTTATAATTTCTAAAAAATCCTTAATCTTAACCAGGGGCAGGGTAAATTTCAATTAATTCAACGATGCATTTAAATCCGGGGAGAATCGGAACAATCTAAGCAAAGGTTCAAGCATATCTCTTTCCTCTATACATCATCGAGAGAATGATCTAAGCAAAGGTTCAAGCATATCTCTTTCCTCGATACATCATCGAGAGAACGATCTAAGCAAAGGTTCAAGCATATCTCTTTCCTCGATACATCATTGAGAGAACAATCTAAGAAAATATTCTAGCATATCATTTTCCCCATGTTCATCATCCGAGATTGAGGAATCAATAAAAACAAAGTCCACGACGTCTTTCTTCCTCAACACATCAATCAAAGATCAAGGAGACGATGGAGACAAAGCTTACAACAATCGGCATGGCAGTCACAAATTTTCAAAACAAAAAGCAAAAAAAAAATAGAAATTCAAAAAAAAAAGTGAAAGCCCGCTAAGTCAAAGAAAATCAAAACCCGACTTAGGCAAAAGTTAGGGCATCCTGATGGATAAAAAAAAGTTTCAAAAAATCGGTCCATGCAAAAATAAGGAATTGAAAACAATAAATTGGAGAACAATCTTGTGACTGCCACCTCAAGATCACCAAGGCTTCTCATCAATGGTTAGATCTTATCAACGCTTGGATCTTATCAATACACAGATCTTATCAATACTTCTCATCGACGCTTAGATCTTAATATACGCTTCTCATCATCCGCACGACTACAAAATTTCTCTTGGGGATTAAATGTATCTATTGGATTAATTAAACTTAGGAATTGGAGAACATCAAGGAGAATGGGGTGGGCTGAATAAATTCCAAGCCTTATATCTTTTCTTTCTTAAACCGTGAACCACAACCACGTTACAACCTTTAAAAGACCTAATTGAAGCTAGGTTCACTATGAAAGCACACTCAGCAAGATTTGTGTTAAACTGACTCCTATGTTTGTTAAAATTATTTCTAACTACTTCGCTTCTGTGAATATTCATCTTCTAATCATCCATTTCTTTTCAAATAATAAACTTTGATTTCAAAGAACTTGCATGTGCATCAAACAAAATTACTTTTTCAAAAATGTACAATTTTATCTACGAATCAATACTTAGCATCAAGGAGATTTCAAAAGAAAAGGTCTGATCAAAGGCAACATTTCCAATAAGCTTCTAACTAGGGGAAAAGAATCTAGGAGGACCCCTATAAACAGGGACAACACTAGTGCTTGTAGGGGTGTATCACATGAAGATACTATTGACAAGGGGTGATCATTCTGAGGTTCAATCAATTGGATGAAATTTCAAAGCACTGTTCAACAAGGGGCATATCTTTCAAAGGGGAATTCCTTAATCAAGTCATATCACAACAGGGCATGACTCTATCTCCTCATTTTAATAAACCTCTCAAGGCCTGGAAGCAGAGGCAACCTTCCAAGATTCAGATGTTGGGGCAGTACGTACCAAGTTCATCCTATTGCACATATGGTCTAAATTCTTCAAGCAACTTCAAGTACAAACTTTTCAAGCTTCAAATGCTTGGGGAAATCTATGTCAAGTTCACGGTGCGGTCTAAGTTCTTTCTAAGGGTGCTTCCTCCAGATCCTGGAGATTGAGGGGCACATCTTTCAAAATTTGAATGGTGAGGCAAACCACTGCAAGGCTCGATTAAAAGGAGTTGATTCAAAATGGATCATCAAATATAATAATTTTAAAGAGTATTTTAATCATGGGCATAATACAAAATAGTGGGGTCATTCACATTATGATCAAACTGTTTCTAAGCTCATATCAATGAGAATCTCCTCCAAGACCCTACCAACAAATTAGGGAAAGACAATCCATATAGAGGCAAGCTCTCTGTGTACTTTCATAATCTCTAGTGGATCTTTCTCCTACATCAGCAATCTTCAAGTTTAAATCGAGTATCGGGGAATCTTGATAGCATACCATTCAACCATCATGTTACAAGCAACCTTGTTACATAGGCAAACATCTACGCTTTAATCATCCACGACCCATCACAAGGGCACCATTAAAAAAAACCATTCAAAGCCATAATCATAAAGCATAAGGCCGCATGAATCATTCATTAGGATCCTCGATCCAAAATCAATTTATACTTATTATTTCGTCCATCTGACGACTTCCAACAGCATGGGTCGAGCATATATTAAAAAGCACAATTACGTATTCGCATTTCAAAATCCAACATCCATTTACATATATCCATGTCATGCATCACATACATCAATCAATCATCACATTTTATGCATCAATCAATCATCTCGTTCCACGCACCAATCAAATTTTCACACATAGCATAAAACCTCGTTTTTTAATCAAAAGACAATCATCATTGTCAATCAAGCTACAAATTCTACATTGAATCTCAGCAGTAGATTCCCCTTGTTGATTACGGAAGTTGATTTTCCAGAAGACCTTGGCAAGAGTTAATCTTTCAACAGAATCTCGGCAGTAGATTCCTCTGGTTGACCATGGCAGCTGATTACCCAGAAGACCTCAGTAGAAGGTAGTTTCCAATTGAATCTCGGCAGTAGATTCTCCTAGTTGATCACGGCAGTTAATATCTGGAAGACCTCAGCAGAAGGTAGTTTCCAATTGAATCTCGGAAGTAGATTCTCCTGGTTGATCATGGCAGTTGATTATCCAGAAGACCTCGGTGGAAGGTAACTCAAATTTAATCTCGGAAGTAGATTCATCTGTTTGATCATGGCAGTTGATTATCCGGAAGACCTCAGAAGAAGGTAACTTAAATTGAATCTCGGCAGTAGATTCTCCTGGTAAATCAAGGAAGTTGATTATCCGGAAGACCTCGACAAGAGGTAGCTCACAATCGAATCTCGACAGTAGATTCTCCTGGTTGATCATGATAGTTAATTATCCGGAAGACCCTGGTAGAAGGTGATTCAAATTGAATCTCGGTAGTAGATTCCCCTGGTTGATCACGTCATTTGATTTTCCAGAAGACCTCGGCAGAAGGTAGCTCCCAATTAAATCTCGACAGTATATTCTCCTAGTTGATCATGACAGTTGATTATCCAGAAGACCTCCGTAGAAGGTAATTCTCGACAGAATCTCGGTAGTAGATTCCTTGGAAATCTTGACAATAGATTTCCCGTTAAAAAGCCTAAATATCAAGCATGACGTACGCATAACCATATCGAAATCTCATGGTCATTCATAACATTTGGTGCATCTAACATACGGAAACACCAAAGATCATTTGATAAAAGCGTTAAAAAAACATTTTGGTTAGAAGAGCATCGAAATAGAATCCACGCCCACGCCTACATCTACGACTATGTCAACATCCATGCCTATCTTTATGCCCACGCCTGTGTCCGCGACTATGTCAAGATCCACATACTACGTCCACGCCTATGCATACGCCTACGATACAGACATCAAGACCTAACTAACATATTTCACCAAATATAAATCCACTTAGAGATACAGCAATGGGCAACAAACACTGTCAAGGAGTTGGTAACTACAAGAACCCGATGGTTTAACAAAAAAATATATATCAAAAGCATACGCATACATTTGGGACATACATATACATTTAGGGCATACACATACTTAGGGCATGCACATATAAACATTTGGGGCATAAGCACATAAGCATTCTTGTACATACTTGGGGAATACATCACACTTGGATAATACACCAGTTTAGGGCATTATACATACAGGGCATCTTGCAAAGCTACTCTGGTTAAGATTACAAATTCTATTGGGGTTCATTTTTAGTAGGCTTATCTGTGCGAACTATTATTTTAAACTATAAAGCAATTTGGGGTTCATTTTCTTCATGTTGATGGTTATGGTTGAGACGACACGGCCAACATCATCATGAATTTGGGGTTCATTTTCTTCATGTTGATAATTATGGTTAAGACGACACGACCAAATCATCATGAGTTTGGGGTATTTTCTTCATGTTAATGGTTATGGTTGAGACGACACGACCAACATTATCATGAATTTTGGGTTCATTTTCTTCATGTTGATAATTATGTTTGAGACGACACAACCAATATCATCATGAGTTTGGGGTATTTTCTTCATGTTGATAATTATGGTTGAGACGACACGACCAATATCATTATGAGTTTGGGGTTTATTTTCTTCATGTTGATGGTTGTGATTAAGACGACACAACCACCATCATCATGAATTTGGGGTTCATTTTCTTCATGTTGATAATTATGGTTGAGACGACACGACCAATATCATCATGAGTTTGGAGTATTTTCTTCATGTTGATGGTTATGGTTGAGACAACACGGCCAACATCATCAAGAATTTGGGGTCCATTTTCTTCATCTTGATAATTATGGTTGAGACGACACGACCAATATCATCATGAGTTTGGGGTATTTTCTTCATGTTGATAATTATGATTGAGACGACACGACCAATATCATCATGAGTTTGGGGTATTTTCTTCACGTTGATAGTTATGGTTGAGTATGACACAACCAACTTCATCGCAAAATTTTGGGGTATATTTTCTTCATATTGATGGTTATGGTTGAGACGACACGACCAACATCATCGTGAGTTTAGGTTATTTTCTTCATGTTGATGGTTATGGTTGAGATGACACGACCAACATCATCGTGAGTTTGGGGTATTTTCTTCATGTTGATGGTTATGGTTGCGACGACACAACCAATATCATCGTGAGTTTGGGGTTTTTCTTCCTGTTGATAGTTATGGTTAAGGACGACACAACTTACACCATTAGGAAACTTTGGGTTCCATCACTTTAAATCTAGCATATTGAATTTGGTTATCGAATCTTGGTTGAGGGTTGACACAACTAACATCGTCATTCCAAGTTCCAAATATCTAGTTTCAAGCTTTTTCAATTATTTATCCCCTAGGTTGCGATAGATATGTGTTGTACCCCAAAATTTTCCCTCCCATTTCCTCAACATTTTCTCATCACAAAAACCTTGGAGCTCAAGATCCAGTTAGGGTTTCCTCTGCTCAAGACTTCTCCTTGCACTGTTGACCCAAATTAGGGTTTGTGTTTGCCCAAAGATGTTTTGACCTAAAAAGGCCTAAGATGACTTTCATGCTTCATGTTGGACTCCCAAGTTTATCCATACAAAGTTTCAAGTCTTGATTCCAAGTTTTGCCCAGTCAATTGGACAGTTGACCTAGAAATCAACTGTATTGGGGAAAAAGTCAACTGTGGCCAATTGACAGTCAAATCTCATGAAAATTGACCCACATCAACATTATAACTCATATAGACCATTTGATCAAGTTTGGATCACAATTCCACAAGAAATTTGATCAGATCACCAAAAGGGCAAAATGGTCATTTTTAGGGTTTTGACTACACAAAGGCAATTTTTGACTGTTTGACCTAGCCAATGGCAAACCAAGCTCACATATGGACTCAAGGACCCCATGGAATTATCTTGACATGCTCAACAAATTCAAAAGATCCCAAGTACACAAGATTGACAGTTGAATTTCCCAGTCAATTGATCAATTTTGACTGTATACTGAAAAGTCAAACTTTGACTTTTTGGTCAAAATCAAGGGTCAAGATTAATTTTTCATCAAAACATGCCAAATCATGAAACTTGTTCACCAAGAAATCAAGAAATGCAAATTAGGGTTTGAAATGAGAATTTTTCATAACTTAGAATTTTTCTAAGTTATGGAAAACCCTAATTGTTTCCCAACTTTGCCCCACTTTCTCACCAAGATTCATTTGGATTCAAACAAAAGTCAAAACATGAAAGTTGTAGCTTGTTGCATAATCTACAACTTTGATTCACAAAGTTTTCCCAAATGAGGCTTGTATCTCAAGTTACAATTTTTGGAATAAGGGTGCTAAACCATTCTTAACTTAGTGAAATTTTAACCTATTTTGGCAAGGTTTTCTACCTAACTTCAAGGCCATTTTCCATACACTTCCACTTGGAATTTCAACTTGCATTTCAAAGATGTATTGTAGTACACATTCCAAGCTTTCCAAAATGTCCAAGAACTCATCAAACAACCTCATAACTTGAGAGAATCGAATTTCACAATATAGCAAAAACTCACTTTTGATTAGGCCAAGTTACATGTTCATAGCACTATGCATTTCAATCTCAGCTTGCACAACTTGATTACAGGCCTTTTATCTTAATTACACTCATAAATTTAATGCATATTTTTTGTGCCAAGACCATGTTCTTTGTGTTCTAGCATTGCATAGTGGATTAATCCCAAAATAGATAAAGCATTTCTTCCATTTTTGCAAAAGGTAGCGTTATGTCCAATTGAAAATCCAACAAGTTAAGATACAATCTAATTGGCACAAGATTATGAGCATAACACACTGATCAAGGAGGGGTTTTGCAGCATGATTAGGGGCCCTCTACATGCCTAGAATACAATTTGGCTTTTCTTGCTTAAGTGTGAAGGAACATCCCATAACATACAACAACTCTCATATCAGCTCAAAAACCCTTAAGCAAACTTGTCAAGCATATTCAAAAGATCCATTCTGAGCTAACACACGACTCCAATACCTCCATTGCCCTCTAGAACTCAGAACCACTCTCAAACTGCAAAAACAGGGCAAGGCCTGCAGTTTGAACTCCAACTCTCAATCCTTTCAAGCATTCCTGCCCAAACCACTTCAGACACCTTCCCTACTATCAATCCAAACTATCCAAAGCACTAGAAGCAACCTGTAACTCCTCTAACCCTTTTGGCCATTTTCACTTTTCTGATTTGCAGGTGAAGAGCTCTAGCACGATTCAAGAAGTTTCAAGACAAAGTAAAGCTTGGAATAGCATCCCTGGACCTCAAGGAAACTATACCAATCATCACCTTGCACTGAAAGCTTCTCCATTGCCAGATAGAACTTCAACTGAACAGGTAAGTTCATGAACTCGTATCTCTCTTATTAGACATTGTTAGCTTTAGGTTTGTGAAGATAATATGTCACATTCATAGCCCTGAACATGTCCATATAATTAGATTTCATTTATATTGTGTGTGCTGCAAGAATTTTGAGTCTGAACATTGATAAAAAACTAGGTCAGAAATGGGGGAAGAGGAAATTCTCCCTCATCTTAGAGAGTTAAGACAAGTTCTTTATATCCATGAATTCGTCTCTTGATGCTGAACATTTTTGATGTTATGAGTTTTCATTAAAAAGCCAGGAATCAGGATGTTTGAATCAGTGAAGAAGGCGCGCGTTTTTTTGACATTTTCTGGCCAGAGGTTGAAGAAGGGTTATCTGGGCTGGGCTTGTTTTGTATTTCCTTTTCACACACCCTTTTCACTTTAACACCCCCTGAGCCCATTTGATTTATTTCAATGATTTTTTGACTTTTCTTTTTTTATTTTGACTCATTTATTTTTTTTTAACAATATTAAAAATATAAAAAATATTTTTCTCACCATTTTTGAATTTATTAGGAATTTATTTGGTTTTCTTTTAGTTTCTATACAAATAAATGAATATATACATTTTATTAAAAATATTAAGAAATATGCAAAAAAAACATTTTTATTTTCATTTTATTTTTGTTTTACCCTCTGAAAATATATATATATATATATATATATATATATATATATATATATATATATATATATATATATATATATATATATATATATATATATATATATATATATATATATATATATATATATATATATATATATATATATATATATATATATATATATATATATATATATATATATATATATATATATATATATATATATATATATATATATATATATATATATATATATATATATATATATATATATATATATATATATATATATATATATATATATATATATATATATTTATATATATATATATATATATATATATATATATATATATATATATATATATTTATTAATATACTTAGGGTAAAATACAAAAATACATATATTTTATTTTTATTAATACTTGATACAAAAAAAATACTTTTTATAAACATATTTCATTTTATTTTATTTTTTACATAATAGGTAAATATTTGTGTAAATTAAATAATATATATATTACTTAATGAAAATTAGGGTTTTACCCTTAAAATACAAAAACTCCAAAAATAACACTTTTTTTATTTTTATTTATTTGACATAAATAATACTTTTTTTTATATACATATAAAAACCCTTTTTGCATTTTGCATCTTTATTTTATTTTCCATTTAATTTATACAATCAATTACTTGTAAGTATGCAGAAATGATGTAATAGCTAGGTTTAATTTCTTTGTCTAAATATCCCCCCATTTGAACATTTGTACCCCCCCCCCCCTTCCCATATGGTGTTGTAATAGTGTAGGAATTTTAATTTTCGCACTTTATCGCTTTCTAAATACACCATGCTAGAATTAGGGTTTGTATGCAAATAAAAAGAACAAAATAGTTTGACCTAATCTCAAGATAATCAAAGCATGAAAATGGACAACACATCTCACACTTGCACCCCTAGGGTATTCCACTTTGTTGCCTTCAAATAAATGGGCCATATTGCATGTTAGGTCTCTTTGGGCAAAACAAACAAATTAAATGATCATAGTCCCTCGATGACGCTTTCCAAATGTTGCCTAAACAAATGATCAAGTCCCTTAAAGAAAATTGCCCAAAGATACTTGACACCGTTGCAATTATGGCCTAAACGATGACCCGCGCCCATCCCTTTCACATCCTAACATGAGATTGTCCACCAAATACAATGGTGGAACAAACTTATTAAAAGGGTTAAAACATAGCAATAAACTTTGAAAAATTTAGGAGTAGATAACCTCTTAGTTACTTGGATCAAAACTTGCAAAAACAAAACACTTGCCTATTTTTTCTAAAACCACACCTCACAACACTTTCAAAACAACTTTCAAAAACAAATGAAAACCTTTTTCAAAAGACATACATCTTTGTATACATCCCCACATGGATCATTACAAAGGTTGCCACCACATTGGCTTCTTTTCAAAAACATTTTCAAACTCACACACACAAGCACCATTTCAAACAATTGAAAACAAAAGGCAAGTGATCTAAGCAAGTAACTAAGAGCCCATGGATAACCATGGATAGAAAGGGTGCTAATACCTTCCCTTTCTATAATCTACTCCCCGAACCCAAGAAAAATCTCAAAGGTTTTTGCTGTGCTTTTTAAACCTTTCCTTAGGATAAAATAAAAAGTCGGTGGCGACTCTTGCTCAACCGAAACATTTGCGAAAATAAACGCAAAACCATAGTCAGTTCTCCCACCGTACCACAGAACTGGCAACTCTGCTGGGGACAATTTTTAAAGTGGAGTAACCTTAGGGCTTAGATCACCCTCTTGCATGACTAATTGTTTGAATTGTTTGCTTTATATCTTGGCTCTATTGTTTGGGTTTGCAATCCTACACCCGGATTTTGGGAAACATTCATAGATAGCAATACATTGTGGAAACTGTGCGGGGTATACCGACACGGTCGAAGCAATAACTATATTAGTGCGACATATTTGTGAGTACCGGTAACCCTTAAGTTCAATCAAGGAGAGTACGGGGCCGCTGAGTGATGTCACTAAGCACTAATGACCTAGAACCTTACTTGACCATCTTGGCCTTTATTAGGGGTAGTGAGATGACCGGCTTTGGTGCAGTCCGAAGTCGGTAGATACTCGATACTACACTCATTGAGGGTTGTTTTCTTGGAATATTTTGGTCGCTAGTTAAGTGGCTAAACCAAAACAATGAACAATGAAAACAATCCCGTGATATTGAGCTCCTTAGAACCCGGTTACTATTTATAGGACAGGTTTTTAAGCCAACTACACTCAAGAGGGTACTTACCTATGAAACCTCATGCAAGCCTGAAACTAGGATTTAGTGTGATTTGCTTGTACATATGTTTTATGCATACATCATAGACATCATAAAACATCATATGCATTCACTAACCATTTCAAGGATTTTGGATCTTCATCTTTGTTCTTGTTTTGTAGGTCATGGAAATTCCTCGCAGAAAAACCATTCAAGTCAACCTTGTGAGAACCTCTCCTCAACTCAAGGAGCTCACCTCAAGAATTCCGGAAAGCTCATCCTTCAGTGAAAGACATGGTAGACTGCTCAGCCTAGTCAACACCAACATTGAAGAAGACATGATGAAAGTGCTATTCCAATTCTTTGACCCTCTTCACCACTGTTTCACTTTCCCTGACTATCAGTTGGTGCCCACTTTGGAGGAGTTTTCTCAACTCCTAAGAATTCCTATCCTTAATCAACTACCCTTCAACGGTACGGAAAAGGAACCAAAGCCGGAAGATGTTGCTCGAGCATTACATCTATAACCATCCGACATCAAGGAGCATTGGGAAACCAGAAGCGGCGTCAAGGGATTCTTAGCAAAATTCTTGTTTGAGAAGGCACAAGAATGTTGGAACTCATTGGACCTACAAGCCTTTGAAGAAATTGTGGCACTCCTTATCTATGGGTTGGTCTTGTTCCCAAATCCTGACCAATTGGTAGATGTCAACGCCGTCAAAATCTTCTTGTCCAGAAATCCAATACCAACATTGCTTGGGGACATCCTTCACTCATTTTACACACGAACAATGAGAAAGAGGGGTGTTCTCATGTGCTGTACTCCTATCCTTGCAAGGTGGTTTATTTCGCACCTTCCACAATCTGTCCTGAAGAATGACCAAGGCTCGAGGTGGTCCCAACGGTTGATGACTCTTACTCATTCTGATGTACATTGGTGTTCTCGGTCCAGAGAAAATGTCATCATCGTCGATCATTGTGGAGAATTCCCTAATGTTCCTTTACTTGGAATTAGAGGAGGTATCACCTATAACCCTTGCCTAGCTTTGAGGCAATTTGGATATGCCCGGAGGGATGGCCCTCATGACATGTTGATTCCTGACCTAGTTTTTGACTTCGACAACGATGCGCAAGGACTTCGCCAAAGATTCATCAGAGCTTGGGGAAAACTCAACAAGGTTGATAGCAAGACTCTGGGACACAAGAACTCCATCCCTCTTGAGCCTTATCTCAAGTGGGTACGAACCCTAGCCCAAAGTCTGATGATGCCTTATCCTCATGTTCTCCCTGTGATTAAAGAGCCCGTCAAGGAAGGAGAGGTTCCCTACACCATCCTACATCCAGACATGCCTACATCGTGGGAGGAAATACAGAAAAGTTGGATTCAACTCAAGGAAGAACGAAATACTTTTGAAGCTAGCTTCTACGCCAGTGAGAAGAAGGTTCTAGAGCTTACCCGCCGACTCCATGAGCAAGAGGCCCTCAACACCTACATCGCACCAAAAAGGATGCGCAATGTCTTTTTGCCTTAGGAAGTTTATTTTGTAATATTTGGCCCATGGGGCGTTTATGTACTAACAAATTTCTTCTTATTAATATGACGTGCATTCTTCTTTGTCTGAAACAATTTTGAATGTCCTAAATCCTTGAATGCATTGCATACATAAGCATACCATTCATCATGTGCATAAGCAGGTCTCATTCCAGGTTTCCTTATCTGTCTGCTGTTTATTTCAGTATGATGGATCTCGAGCAAACAGTCAAAGACCTCCAAGCTCAAAATGCACAGTTCCAGCAACTCCTGATGACCTTGGCTAAGGGTCAGGAGGATATCAAGACTCAATTAGGGAACAAAGACCCAGTGAAAAAGAAGAAAAAGAGACTCAGGGTGGCTACTTTGGGGAGAAGATTTGATGGAGAAGCTCGGAGAGTGCTTGAATTTCCTCCTACTTCTGATGAAGGAACCAGCAAAGGAGGTGGAGCTGCGGTACCTTCCGAGTCTGATGCAGAAGAAGAAGAGGTCGAAGAGGATGAAGATTATACTGATCAACAATACCCTCCAGCTGATGATAAATACAAAGGGCTAGAAGACAGGTTGGCCGCCATGGAGCTACAAAGGGTACCGGGTTTGGATTTTGAAGACTTGGGTTTGGTTGCCGGGATTGTGATTCCCCCAAAAATTCAAAGTGCCAGTGTTTGTGAGGTATGATGGGGCTGTCCTGTCCCAAAATGCATCTCAGGTCCTACGTGAGAAAAATTCAACCCTATACGGCAGATAAAAACCTTTGGATTCATTTCTTTCAAGACAGTCTTTCTGGAGCTCAGTTGGAGTGGTTTTATCAGCTAGAGGGAACCAGCGTTCAAAATTGGGAAGATTTGGCCACCGCTTTCTACAAACAATACCAATACAATTCTGACCTCGCCCCTACTCGTACCCAACTTCAGGGTATGTCGCTAGGAATAAGCGAGGGATTCAAAGAGTACGCACAAAAATGGAGGGATTTGGCTGGCAGGGTGCAGCCTCCTTTAACCGATCGTGAACTTGTTGATATGTTTCTAGGGACCCTATCGGGGCCCATTTTTCAATCATCTGATTGGTAACTCTTCCGCGGGGTTTACCGATTTGATCTTAACGGGCGAAAGAATAGAAGCTGGCATCAAGTCAGGAAAGATTCAGAAGGGGTGTTGCTGCAAGTACTGAGAAGAGGCCTTTTAAGAAAGAAGCAAGTGCCGTCTATGATCCTAGAAGACAAGTCAAGCCAGAAAGTCGCCAAGCCGTCAATGCTCTAGTCATTTCAAAACCTGTTGCTGCTCCTCAGCAGTACAATCAACAAAGAGGTGAAAGGCCCAAGAGGAAGTATACTCGGTTGAGTATGACCTTGTCACAAATTTTACCCCAAATGTATATCAACCAACTTGGTGACCATCAAAGAAGCTCCTAAAGTCGTGAATACTGCATCTCCTAAGTATAACCCAAATGCCGTTGTGCTTATCATTCTGATAGCCCCGGGCATACTACTGATGATTGCTGGGCCTTGAGAAACAAAGTGCAAGATCTTATCGACGCGAAGGAAATTCAGTTTGAAGCGCCTGAGAGGCCGAATGTTGTAACTGCTCCTATGCCCCAGCATAGAGTAAATGCCATTGAAGAAGAGTTGTATGTTGTTTCAGTGAATGATGTTGCTACCCCTCTGTTGACTGTTAAGAGGAACTTACTACTAGCCGGTTTATTTCCGGGTTGTAGTAAGGGTTGCCTCCTGTGTGTTGTTATCCCTACCGGTTGTCCACTGCTGAAATCAGGCATCCAAAGCCTGATGGATAGCAAGGAAATTATGTTCAAGAAAACTGCTGTTCCGTTTGTTTCCGTTGAAGAAATATCTGTTGTCACAATTTACAATCCTGCCAAAGCTCCCATGAAGAAACCAGTCCAAATTATGTCTGTTGCACCCATTACTATTACTGTTCCGGGGCCTCTCCCCTATGAGTCTGATAAAGCGGTCCCATGGCATTATGGGGCCGACGTGTATGTGCTTGGGGTGAAGCAGGAGTTCAACACCAATACCAGTATCAGTAACATCACTGGTCCCACCAAGATTACCCGCAGTGGCAGGCTCTTCTCGCCTGACATTGCACCTCTAGTTATCCGAAAACCTCTCACCATCACACCCGCAAGTGTGCATGTTCCAATTCAAGTTCCTGTGTCTACTACTGCCGCCGAGTCCTCTGATACTCGGGGCAAAGAAGTTGCTACTGATTTTCCTGCCAGGACGGAGGCACCAAAAAAGACTACTGTAGAAGCCTCCCAACAAGAAATGGAGGAAATTCTTAAAATCATCAAAAAGAGTGACTTTAACATTGTTGAACAGTTGAGGCATACTCCCTCCAAAA